>OX451739.1:1541169193-1541769193 GCA_948472305.1 Vicia faba
TGCGATTGACCAACGATTTTGTCATATATAAACTTTCGAGTTTTGTCTATACACCTGCCTCCGTCTTGTCCTTTTGAAACCTATCAAAGAACCTTATCACCAAGGGTCAGTATGATGTCACTGTGAGCTTTCTCTATCATCGTCATCTTCTCCTTCTCCATTAGGGGCGTCATCCATCTTTTCTGATCATTTCAACGCTTATAACACACCCTATTGAACAAGAAGGACTTGCATCTTCAAGCGTCTGTTGGCTCCTGAATTTGACACCTATTATATTTGGTCTTCTAGACCAAAAACTGGAATAAATAAAACCAAGTTGAAGAATGTTTCGACGTGTGGAATGATTTAGAAAAAAATATAAGTTATATTTAAGGCCTTCGACCAGAACTCACTTACAAAAAACACATAATATTCTTACAAATAATATTGTCTTGAATATCACTAAACACCTCAAAATAAACACTACATAACTAAACCCTAAGTGATCTTCTTCTTTGGAGTGGATATCTTTGTTTAAGTACTCCTCCTTGTAGTTGGGCCAACTACATTCTTTGTAGCACTTATCATGGTTACTAGACCGTGTATAACACCTAAAGGTTATGCCTTTCTAACATTTCAACTTCTTTGGCCTCCCTTGTTTTGAGACTGCTGACAAACCTGACTTCTCCTGACTTGCCCTAGCATGACTCCCCCGGTTGGTTGTTGAGTTTGTTGAACTGGTTGTTCACTAGCCCTTGCATGACTTCCCTAATCTGGTTGTGTAAATGGTTTCATTCAACATGTAGACTTATTGTGACCAGTCTGCTTGCACCTATTACACCTAAGAACCATTCTAGTTTTTATCATTTAACTATTTCTCCCATCCATTTCTCTCTGCTCAATATTCATCCTCTTTTTGGGTCTTCCTGTCATTTTTTGTATTTAGGTGGCTTAACATCTGAATATTCAGTCCTGATCCATAAATTAGAACCATTGATTTCTTGTGAAAATATGGGGTGTAGTCATCAACCTTTAGGTTCATATTGTTCGTTGGCTAATATTGCATGAACACGAGGAAGAGTTGTGAGTTCCTATTTTCTACAAGAACATAGATGATCCATCAGGTTGATATAAAAATTATTTGCATGACTTTCAATATGTCCGGCCCTCAAAAATTTGTCCAGCTGGCATCCTACAACATAATTCAGAACCAGCATTATCAATTGACATCCTACAACATTATTCAGTAATGGACATTGACAAATGAAAATGGAAACTTATCTTACAATCTAGAGTTTGTGTATGTGCTAGTTCTCCCTACTTTATTTTTAATTATTGGGTAAAACATCTCCATCACTTAATTATGGGAATCTCATTTTATTAGTTGTTCACTTTTTCCATGAGGAAAGTTCTGATTTCTTCCAGCATAGTCACCAATGGCTTAGCCCTTGACTCAACAATTACACTATTAAATGTCTCAGACATGTTATTCAGAACAGGGTCACATTTGTAATGTATCCTGAAAAGTGATTCACTCCAAAATCTAGATGGTGTCTTCATCATGTGTTTTAAAAGCTTATTCATTCCTCTTATTTCCCCTTTCCCTAGCGCACCCCCCCCCCCCCCCCCCCCCCCACCCCCCCCATTTTTCATTTTGACCCCTTTGTTCTTCTTTCATTTTCAATTGGGCCTAACCCCAAACACAAACCTTTAAGCCCGTCATTCTTTTTAATTTCTTTTGTTTAAAACAAATACTCATGTTTCTTTAACTATTTTATTTTATTTTAATTTGTTTTATTTTTAGTTAATAATGACAATAATAATATATTAAAACTTTGTTTTTTTTTTAAGTAAGTTTTATTTTCTTCTTTATTAATTAATTTTGTTTCACATAATGAAAACACCGAGAATAATAGAACATTAATTTAATTAATTTTACTTTCTTTAAAACTTTTTCCTTTTAAACATAATAAAAAATACATACAAAGAATAATAAAATATTTAATCTTTCTTTTTTTTTAGAATAGATTTTTATTTATTTATTTTCAAGTAAATACATGCATTTCATAATTTATTGATTTTCCTTATTTCATAATTTATTATAACTTTGTATTGAATTGCGACAATTCGATTTGGTTGTAAACACTTGATATTTGGATATTATTATCCTTGTGAGATTCAACCCCATTTGTAAATAATTGTACCCCTATCCCCGGATACTTTTTGTAATAGCTTAGAATTTTAATTCTCGCACTTTATGCTTTCAAATATGCCATGATTAGAGATTAGGGTTTGTATGCGAAAATCCAAAATCAATCGCTAGATGACCTAATACAAGATCTAAATGCATGAAAATGACAAACATAATTCACACGTGCACCTCTAGGGTAATCTCGCTTGTTGCCTCGGAAATGCAATCATGTCCCTCGAATATGAGACACTCTAGCAAATGCCCCTTCGATAAACAAAGATCATAGTCCCTCGATGACCCTCAATGTTACCTTCGATAAAACGATCTCGTCCCTTACAAAATTGCTAGAGTGTCTCACAAGTTGCTTTCAATGATTGTATGCAATGACCCGCGCCTGTCCCATTTAACATCCTAATACAAGGTTGTTTACCAAATGCAATGGTAAAACAACACTGTCAAAAGGGTTAAAAACATATATGAAAGATCTTTGAGTAAAATAGGGTAGATAACTCTTAGTTATTTGATCAAAACTTGCAAAATATCCTTGTTATTTTCAAACACACTTCACAACACAATTTCAAAACATTTCCCAAAACAAACTTTCAAACATTGAAATATCTTTTCAAAAAGACAAACACCTTCGTATATATTCAAACAAGAATCACTACAAAGGTTGCCACAACGATGGCCTCTTTTTCAAAGCATTTTCAAAACCACACACACAAAGCACCATTTCAAACAATTGAAAAGCAAAAGCAAGTGATCTAAACAAGTAACTAAGAGCCCATGGATAACCATGGATGAAAAGGGTGCTTGCACCTTCCCTTTTCATAATCTACCCCCCGAACCCAAGAAAACATCTCAAAGGTCTTTCCTGTGCTTTTTGACCTTTCCTTTGGATAAAATAAAAAGTCGGTGGCGACTCTTGCTAAACCGCACAATTGCGAACACAAAACGCAAAACCTCAAGTCAGTTCTCCCACCGTATCACAATTTGTAACACTTGGATCAATCTTGCCGATATTATTTTAAAGCTTTATTCAAGTTTCAAGATTTGTTTTGTTCGTAGTTTTATTCAAGTTTACTTCGTCAGCTTTACTTCCAATTAATCCTGTCGGCTTGTGGAGGATACACACTGCTAAATTATTTGCTTCAATATTTAATTCCAGGTTCCTATTTTAAGTATAATTTATTTATTCTTACCATGCACGTGTTACTAAATTTATGTTTTAATTTTATGTTATCATGCAATAAAATTATGTCTGGCTAAATTCCCCGATACCGGTATATAAATCTTAAACCGAAAGGATTCAGTAATAATTGACATTATAATTTTACAAAAGCACTTTTCTGGATTTAATTTTCAATTTTGATATTTAATTGTTTTTGTACGAGAGTAAAAGACAGTCTAAGATTAAAATCAACATAACGAGAGTTTGAGGTTTTAACCAGATAGTGGTTATTAAACATTAATTTTAAAAATAGCGAGAGCGCTTTAAAATTAATTGGACTCTAATTGTTTTCAAAAAATACTTTTGAATTTTAAATGAAACAACGAGAGTGCTCATTTTGAGTTTAATAATATGACCTGAATCGGTAGAACGAAAGTGTGAGACAAGGGTTTTTAAATAAATAGTTTTCACTGAAATAGTGTTTTAATACTGAAAACAAATGCCAATGACTTATTGAATCCCTAAAGTTGACAAAGTACATACCAGTGTCCCGTTATTAATTATTAGATTTTAGTTAATTATCGATTAAAACCAAACACCTAAATTTTATAATTATCCTTATCTTTACACAGTGACCCTAAGATAACAGTAGTTTGACCATCAGTCCTTGTGGTTCGATATCTTTTAAAACTACGTGATAGACTGTGCACTTGCAGTCATTACACCCGACAGACTCATAAAGTTTGTGATCACTAAGTGCCATAAATATATCAAAAAATCTAATTCAACACAGCAGGACCAAACATATTGATATCCGTCATCACTTCATAAGAGAGCTTATGGAAGAAAAGATTGTTTCCTTAGAACATGTAGCTACTGAATTACAACTGGCTGACATTTTCACTAAGGCTTTGGATGCAAATCAGTTTGAGAACTTAATAGGAAAACTAGGGATCTGCATATATGAGGGTTTGTAGCAATTAAGAGTGGGTGGGAATATCATTAAAGTGATATTATATTATTTATGTTTCCAACAAATCAAATTTTGTAAGCAATCATTTCAAGACTATCTCAAATACTCTCACACACGCTACGACATTACCTCTTTCTATTTTCACAACCTCTTCATTCTCCTTTATAGAAAAAGAACCCTTGCTATTCTCCATCTTATTGTTTAAAACTTTTCAAATATGTCACAACATCATGATTCATCTCCCTCAAAGTACTCTTCCAATGAAGCCAAGGCTTCTAAGTCAAAGAATGTCAATCGTCCTGAGGACCTCTCCCTTGATAAAGTCCTGGTCGTCGCTCTTTTGTCAACAATTCCATCTCTTGAGAAGAAGGTCAAGAAACCCATATCGTCCCATGCAAAGAAATCCAAAGACGAGTTTGACACTTCTAAAGGTAATGCTTCTACTGCTGTTGATGATAGATCAGAAGAAGGCATTGTTAATGTTGATAGAAGTATTAGAAAGTTGGTAGATAGGGTGTTAAATGAAGGTTTTGTTGTGCCTGATATTTCTACTCCTCTTGCTCGTATGCCTACTTCGTTTGACAAAGGAAATGATCCTAAAAGTGCTTTTGAATCATCCATCTTTAAGAAAGATGTTGCTGAAAGCAAACTTGACAAGCTTGCTACTTCTGCTCTAGAAGAAGTGGAAGCTAATGTTGAACAAGATGTTGAGACATCATCTGCTGAGAAGGAACCTTCTGCTAAGGAAACTGCAAGGAATCCAAATGTTGACAATGTGGTGAATGTTGATAAGTTATCTGGCAATGACCTTAGTACCAATATGCTGCTTGGGATTGCTGAAAGGCTCAAACCTAGGAAAGTGAATGATGTGAATGTCACACCCCCCTGCCAAGAGTATCAAGAAGAAGACTATGTACGGTCCCCCAAATCCCGAAAGTAAAGTGGTTCCTCCCTCCAACAAAATAAAAATTAGACCCGATGACTCCTCCGATGATAATGAGGATGATATCCAGAACATTTCTCATGTGAAGAGATCTAAAAGTAATAAGAAATTTGTATTAGTAGAAGAAGCTGAATCTGACTATGATGTTGAGGAAGATGTCCAATACATTTCTCCTATGAAGAAGTATGCAAGCAAGAAACTTTCTGTTAGGGTACCTGATGCCCCTCTAGACAACATTTCCTTCCATTCAGTTGGGAATGCTGAAAAATGGAAATATGTATTTCAAATAAGAATTGCCCTTAAAAGAGAGTTGGGAGCTGGTGCACTGGAGTGCAAAGAGATTATGGAGCTGATTTCTTCTACTGGATTGATGAAGATTGCCACCAGGTTTGTAAAATGTTATGAGACTCTTATTAAGGAATTTATTATTAATATTCCTATTGAATGTGCTGATCATAAAAGTAAGGAGTATAGAAAGGTGTTTGTTAGAGGTAGGTGTATAGAATTTTCCCCTGTTGTCATCAATAGATTTTTGGATAGGTCTGAAGATGATTATTGTGAGCTGGAAGTAACTGATAATCAAGTGTGCAAAGCCATCACTGCAAACCAAGTGAGTGAGTAGCCCATGAAGAATAAACTTCCTGTTAGCAAGCTAAGTGTGAAATATGCTATCTTGCATAGAATTGGTGTTGTTGACTGGGTTCCTACCAATCATACCTCAACCATTACAATTGGCTTAGGAAAGTTTATCTATGTTGATGGAAATAAGAAACTGTTTGATTATGGTGCTTACATTTTTTATCAGATTATTAAGCATACAGGAACATGTGCTATTAAAATGCCCATTGCCTTTCCATCTCTTATTTATAGAATTATTCTTAATCAACATCCTGTAATTCTGAGTGGTAATGATGTAGTTTGCAAGAGGGAGTCTGCTCCGACCTTTCACTTCAAGTTGTTCTCAGCAAAACATGTCCCTGACATTGTTTTGACATCTGCATCTTTTGAAAATAAAACCTCAACCAAGGATGACATGATTACTGAATTAAGGGAATCTTGTAAAGAACTTGATGATGTGATCAGAGTTAGCTCAGCAAGAAAGCTAATTTTTGAAAAGATTATCAAGGAGTTGCAGAAGGACAACAATTTTGATGATAGAGTGAGCACTGAAGGAGGAAATTCTGATGACGAAGGAAGTTCTAACTCTGCCAAGTCTACTGGTCCTGAAGACAGTTAGAACATTTGATGTTTATTTGCTTTGACCCCTTTATTCCTTTTTGGCACTTGTATGTGCTTGACTCTTGGATTCTATGATTTGTACTTATTCTCTTGTATGTGTGTTTTATTTGGCATATTATGTCTAAAAAGGGGGAGAGAAACTGAATGACCACTGACTGAGGGGGAGCTAAATTTTTGAGGGGGAGCCTCATGTCTCTGAAGATGTTCTAACATCTTCCTCCGCTAACAGCTGACTGAGTTACTTTCGCTAACTACTAATTGAGTTTTGTTTTTTCTTGTGTTGCTGCTCTGATATTGTGTTCAAAGAATGTTTTAGCCAAAATTTGCCAAAGGGGGTGTTTTTAAGTGTTTGTTGGCAGCAATTTTGGTAAAACACTGACTTGATAATATTTTGCTAAATGTCTTGACATTTGAAGCAAACTTATTTTGAATGATGTTAAAGCAGATGCTTGACATCTGCCTCCTGATTTGAACGGGAATTAATATTTGTTTCCAATATTCTCTTTCTTGTTTTTATGTGCGCCATTATTCAGGATCTGTGACTCATAGTTTGCGAAAAATATGGAGGAATATTTTTCTATTTGCATTATCCTTATGTATTATATCTTGGCCTATTTTCATGGAAACATTCAAGGGATTGGAATATTTGTTTTTCAATCCAAGCCCACTGTTGCGCCTTTATAAGGACTTGCATCCTTATTCGTTTAACTGCAACTTTTAAAGAAGAATATATTCTTTCTGTTTTAGAAGTCTAAGTTTATTTAATTGTAATACACTCTAAGTATTGGTTTAATACTTGAGTTGTAATTTGAGTTGTTAATTGTGGATCATTCATAAGCTTTTAAGTATTTAATGATTGAAGTCTTTAAAACATAATATTTCTGTTGTTCTTCACTGTTAGTGATTGAAGGGATTTGAGGAGGGCCTCATACCTAGGTGTGTCTTAGGTAGAAGTATAATATGGGTAGTGATTAAGTGATTAGATTGTAAACTGGTTGTTTACTGAGGGTCTATAAATTGATACTATTTAGTGGACTTGTCCCTGGCTTGATAGCCCCCAGAGTAGGTGTTGTTGTACACCAAATTGGGTTAACAATCCCTTGTGTTTTTACTGCTTTTAATACTGTTGCATTTTATACTGTCCTCAGATATTTGTGTCGTGACATCTCCTTCGACATCACATATCTGATACCGGAATTATAAGATTTAAGGGTAAGATAGGTATTTGTTAGTTAAGAGTTCTATATGTTTAAGAAAAAGATTTGATTTTTTTAATAGCTGAACTCGTCTTGGTTTTAAACGCGTGCCTACGTATCTCCTTGCGAAGAATCAGAGTCCAATTTCGTAGTTCGTATGTTTGGTTAGTATTTTTTTATAGGATTGTGCAAAATTAATTTCTAATTATCCTTGAACCTTGTTTGGGTTTGGAAAGTTGAGTGATCGTAGACGCATTTTGTAGTTAAATTTGAAGGCAATGTTATTTAATCCTTTTTTGAAAATATCTCAAATTTGATTATGTTAGTAGAAAAAAGGTTTTTCATTGGTTAGTTGTTTTAAGTTTGATTTTGATAAGTTGAAGAAGAGTTAATCTTCTTTAGAGTTAAATCGCGTTGAGAAAAGTAATTAACTTTGGTCGATAAGGAGTTGATTCTTATCAGAATTAAATCACGTTGAGCGAAGAAATTGAAATTGATTATCACGTGGAATGATATCGTCTGGTTATTGCGTAGAGCAAAAACCAAGGTTGGATGTGTTGTCGTGAATTTTATGTTTGATTTTGAATAAATGATTGATAGACGTAGAGTCGACCAAATAATTATTCGATGATGTATATCCTTTTATTACGAGAATATTGAAATTAATTTGATCATAAAAAATGATTTTCTCCAATTAAGATGATTAATCCTATAATTTAAATTATTTACAAAAAAGTATTTTTGTTATCTCTTATTAATAATACTAAACTAATTAATTTAAATTAACTAAGATTATATTTACAAAAGTTAGTCAACTTGGGCAATTTTAAACAAATGAAATAAAAATTAGAACAATAAGAATGTACAATAAATTGGGAGGTGCACATTGAAATTGGGCTTTAATTGCAAAATGAAGCATGGGTCTAGAGGAAGACATAGCCCAAGGCCCATTCTACTAACTTAAACCATAAACTTGATTAATCGTTGATTAAATAAATAATAAAACAAAAAAAGAAAAGAAAGAACATGATAAATACGTACATGGTTGCCCTTCCACTTCTTTGACCAATTCAATATAACAAAACCAACCAGTAATAAGTCGACACTTGGCATTGGATTAAGATAAAATATAATAAAAAAAAATAGTAACAAATATTTTCTCTTTTCCTCGTTCATTTTCCAGAAGTAACGAGATCTCCATCCTTCACGTCCTTCTCAAATTTCTTCTCAATCTCTTCCACAAAAATTCAAATCCAACAAGAAACATACATAGTGAGATGATAATCGATGGGTAAAAACAACTTACCATACCTGAATCGGAGACAACATATGCAAAGATGGTCGGTCGCTTGGAGCTTCGGTTCGTCAGCGGTGCGAGAAGGATAGTTGAGGAGGTCAGAGGAGTGATCTGGGTGGAGTCTTTGGTGCGACAGAGGTTGATCGGAGGTCATCGGAGTGAGGTTCTCGTCCACGGTATTGGGCGTAGCTGATTTAAAAACTGCTCACTGTCGTCGTCGTCGGGGAGAGTGAAAGGACATGCAGAGCTTCTTTCGATCTGCTTATGTATTTCCAATTCTCGGTTATTTTTTCCAAGTTGAAGGGTTTGTGAAAAAAATGCTTAGAATGAGATTCGAACTCATGATCTTATATTTACAAGCTTGCTCCCTTACCAATTGTGATATGTTACTTATTTAAAATAAAAGACCAATTGAAAGTATATGAAGGATGAGCGAGTATTTGCTTTTTAAGAAATATAAATAATTTTAAAGTAAACTAGTATATATTTTTAAATAGGCAAAATAACTTGAGAACGAATATTTATAAAACTCACAATGTGTTTATAGTGATTTCTGGTAAACAACCGCTAGTCCTCCAAACTATCAAATAATCTTAATGACTGTTATTTAATCTCTCTGGTAACTTGCAGGATCGACTAGATTGATCCTATGGAGTATTGGTCGTTTGGATAACTCTAATTGTAAAACTGATATTCATAGTTAGGATTTGTATTTGGAATGTTTTATAGGCGTTCAACTCACTTCGATTACCATTTTAAAAGGATCTAAAGACATAATCAAGTAAAGACATACGAAACTGAATTGAATGAATAAAGATTCGATTACAAAGAAATGTTTACATGCAGAAACAAGTAAGTAACTTTGAAATATAAAGACTTTAATGTAAAAAAGCATGAATATAAAAGCATGAAATGTAAAAGGGTTTCAGAAATGTAAATGATTCGAAATAAAAGGAAAGCGTTTAAATGCAAGAAACAAGTAAATGACTTTGAATGTAAAGGTTTTTTATGTAACAAGCATAAATACAAAACATGAAATGTAAAAGAGTTTCTGAAATGTAAAGGATTCGAAATAAAAGGAAAGCGTTTAAATGCAAGAAACAAGTAAATGACTTTGAATGTAAAGGTTTTTTATGTAACAAGCATAAATACAAAACATGAAATGTAAAAGAGTTTCTGAAATGTAAAGGATTTGAAATAAAAGGAAAGCGTTTAAATGCAAGAAACAAGTAAATGACTTTGAATGTAAAGGTTTTTGAATGATATTGGCATGAAGATAGAAGATAAACTGGAAAAGATAAAGAGTGTTACTGAATTATAAATATTTGGTGTTATCATACGTACATTGTTCGAGCATTCGTTTCCCTAGCCATGTGGTATTTTGAATGTTTACTGAATTTTGTACAATAGATATGACACACGAAATCCTAATGCTAAGACTTCTATTTATACTACTTCGACCATAACGGTCTTGCCTATAAGATTCTGCCACATTCAGAACATGCAGAGCACTGCTCCTCTCTAGCTTCCACGCGTCTTCGAACGCTCCAGCGCATATACATTTGAATTCCAACATCCCGCTTGCGTTTGAATTTCAAATGCTTTGGCAATCTTCGCTTCGAACTCATTTCACAGACACAGTCTCGATATCACTTCGAGGCCTCTTAAATATATCTTCAACTGTTACTCGAAGCTCCGTGCTTAGACATGCCCGCTCGAAGAACCGCTTCTACCATTCCGAACTGTAACATTCTGTTTTATTCCAACGAAACATCCATATTGCTTCATTTCGAACTGTGTCATCAAAATCTTCAGCCAACAAAATGCCCCTTTAAAATATGTATTTCGATCTTTTGAGAAACACTTATTTTAAATATATTTGCAAGATTTTGATGTGACCTTTGAGTAATTGTAACATTTATTGTGTATGACTCCAATCACGTCAATCACGACGCCTCTTGGATTTCTTAACCGTCTTGAATCAGTATTTTACAGCACGGTGCAGTTATAAAACAATGATTATTATTAATCACGCTTATTACCAATATCAGCCTTTACGCCACCTCCTTCTCAATCCAACCCACGACTCCCACGTATCCTAGTATCACTTAGTGGATGTTTAAACTTCCACACTATAAAAACCAATCAACTTAGTCTTTTATTCTTTTCCACATTCTGAAACTTTTCTTCCTCTCTTCTCACCGAAACCCTAAAACTTCCAACAATCTTCAACAATGTCTTCTACAACATCATCCCAACTGAAGAAAACTTCCAAAAAGAAAGGCAAGAACACATGAACAATAATGGAAAGCAAGGTTGGTACTTATCAAGGTCAATCTGTGCTAATCCCCCAAATGATCTCCAAATAAAAGGAAATGCTCTACGCCTCTCAGGTATTGATTCCAACTAACGCTGCTGGAAAGAGGTTTGCTCTAATGGGTCCTCTTACAGTTTTTGAAATCTTGAAAGACACTAGAAAAATCTTCCCTGTTTGTTACAACTTTAAGCCCTTGTTTAATAAGATGGATATCCCTAAGATAGGCGAGTCTTCTGATTCGACAACCAAAGAAACTTCAACCGTTCCCCCAAAAGACCCCTTTGTGTTAGACTATGTAAAGAGCAACTTTAAACCATTCCGATCCTGCCCCACCTCTGACATAGCTTACCAAAACTGGCTTACCAAAGTAGAAGCCAAGAAATCCCAGCAATGGGAGGAATTAGGAATTTATAATTTGATTAAGTTATCGAAACCAGGCTTCACCTATAGTCATCCATTATTATTTGCGTCCTTGTATTTCTGGGACAGCACCTACAACACCTTTCATCTCCCTGGGGGAATGATAACACCCACATTTTTCGATATAGCAGCCATCACTGGTTTGTCACTAGTAGGAGAAACCTATATCCCTGATAATGAAGAACACTCCAGCATTATTGACTTCGAAGTCAAATTAGCCAGTTTTTCCAAATTCATTAGCCATTACCACACTGAAGGAGATAGTGTGTCAGATGTGGAACATATTGCTTTCCTCACTTTATGGTTATCAAGATACGTATTCTGCAGCAGGTCCTTACAGGTAGCAAGCAGGTTCATCCCTCTAGCTAGAGACTTACATGAGAATAAGAGGGTATGTTTGAGCGAACTGTTACTTGTTGATCTTTACGAAAGCTTAAGATCATCCATTTCGAGTTTGAAATCCCATACTCCCAAAAACATCCTTCTAGCTGGCCCCTTATGGTTACTCCAATTATGGCTTAATGCCATGTTTGAACCCTCACTATCAACTGCTGACACCGTTGTTGAACAAGATCCGGAGATAGCGGATAGAATTATTGAAGGTACAAGGCTGCGAAAACTGACCCCGAATGATGACAAAGATGACTTCAAGATCCTTTTCTCGAAATACATCATGATTTTTTCCAAGAGACACAAATTTGAAGAGACCATGGCACCCTTTGCTTCAAGGACTCATGGACCATCATGGTTCACCATGGCTCTTTCAGAAGCAGTTAAAAGCAAAGAAATTCAAGATATTTGGAAAGCCTTTTTGCTTCCTAGATTAATTTCCTCATGAATCACTCCTTCCAAGAATCAAATCTCCCTCTTTGCCTATCAACCTAACTTTGTTTCTAGACAATTTGGCCTGTGCCAACTAATCCATGAACCCCTGTTCCAAACAGAGAGTGCCGTCACTTCTGGTCGAACCTTTAAAGCAAGAGAAGCCAAACTGCAACAGGAACAATATCAAGGCTTCGCTCAATTTGAACTACTACCCTTTGAACCCACACACTTCACAGCGAAGGGTTTTCTGGAATGGTGGACTAAGTTCTACCAATCTTATATGTTCGATACCCTCTCTATTCAACAGAAACTAACTGATGCGTTCTGTTGTACCCCAAAATTTGCCCTCCCATATTCTTCAAGGTTTATCAAGAATCATCTGCAATTGGTTCAAGACTACTCAAGGGTTGCACAGTCCAAATGCCTCATAAGCCAGTCAAAATTAGGGTTTTGGTTCATTCAATGGATTTGAGATTTTCAATGGCTCAATCAAGTCTCATAGGCCTATGTACATTGTCAAGCATCTACATGTCAAGTTTCAAGACTTACAATGCCAGTTTGCACAGTCAAAAGCCCTATTTGAACTACAGTCAACTGCAGGGGTAAAATGGTCATTTTGCAATCAAAAGTCAGAATTTTTGGTCAACATCTTATTTTGAGCTCATAATCATCATTTGATCAAGTCTTGATCATGATTCCACAAGCATGGCTCAAAAATCATCAAGATGCCAAAGGTTACTATTTTTGGATAGTAGAAAAGTCAACTGTATCTTGACCAAGGCATAACTTTTTCATGGTTCATCAAAAAAATCCCATCCAATGCTCACTTTGAAGGGGGTGACATTTCCTACAACTCATCTTCATATTTTAAGTCCAAGAAATGCTCTCACAAAAAGTTATCAATTTCTACATTATAGGTCAATTTCAAAAGTCAACAAAAATGCACTTTAAGTCAAAGACCATAACTTGAGATTGGTAAATCCAAATGACATGGGACCAAAGGCATTGGTTAGAGGACTTCAAGAACTTTCCAAAATGTCCAAGAACATGTTAATATGATCAAAATTGAGCAATATATGCATTGGAGAAGTTGGGAAATTTTCATGAATTTGCAAAAGTCAACTTTGCTCAAAACACATCATTTTTGCTAATGGGCCTCAAATTTCTTCTTGAAACTTTGTCCAAGGCCTATGCACGACCCATTGAGATTAAATTGAATTATTTTCTTATTTTTATTAATTATTTGGATTTTTAATTGATTATTAATTCATTTAATTCATTTAATTGTAGGAAAATATCAAGATAGGGTTTTGCAATCTTTTCATGAAGCAAATATGACCTACATGTGCTGGAGATTTCGTGTACACATCAAGGGGACAAGGATCTCTCAATTTGGCAAGGTTTTTCAATCAAAAATATGCAAAAAGATTTGATTGAAAATCAAATATTGAAAACATGAATTCCATGGATCTTTGGGCCAAGACTTGACCTAATTCCCTTCCATTACATATGCATAACCAAACCCTAATGCCACACACATGAAAACTCTGCAAGAAAGCCATATACCATATTGAAAAAATTCAAAGAAAACTCAAAACTGAATTCCATAATTTAACGTGATTCAAAGCTTGTTCTTGTTTCTAATATATTGCAGGAACTCCTAGGAACAATTTGCAATCAAAACCAGGCGTTTAACCTCAAGAAATCGCCTCCAACAGATTCACGGTTTGCTTAACTTTTTCAAAATTGAAACTCACATTTTATGCATCATTGACATGTTATAATCATTGCTTTGCATTGCTAAAACCTCTCTGAAGCTAATGGTATTGGTTAATTGCGCTATAGTGTACAGAATCCAGAATCACCATTGAAGAAATCTAGGGTTCCTAAGCTTGAAATTTGGGGATTTAGTAACCAGGAAAAATTAAGCTTCATGATGCACATGACTGAATTCGTGAGAATCATATGAATCTAACAGGACCATCGTGCCCTATTTATATAGCTTCTACGCCTAATCGCTGTTTTTGGTCATGCTATTTTGTGGGGGTTAAAAACCCCCGCTATCTGCTTGTTGTTTTTACAGGTGAATGAAGAAGATGATTGCGTGTTGATACATGGTTGGCTGGTTTGAATAAAGGCGCGCTTTATTTGTTTTACAATCTATGCATTGACTTTTGTATATTATATTCAATAATCATTATATTAACAAAGCATACAGCGTGGTGTGGTGGTTGGTGATCTGTCTGGTAACCATTGGGACCTGGGTTCGATTCCCAGGTCCCCCAAACCTTTGTTTCTATTTTGTTTAACAAGATTATGTGCAGGCTTCCAAGAGAATTCCACCATAAACCTCACGCTTCATCATGCCAAGTGGCTGGCAAGGCAGATCTGAAGGCCAAGGATGAAAGACTATGGTGCTACCTAGTTAATGCATGCGCAGCTAATTCTGGGAAGTCAACGCAGGCCTGAGCTTAGTGGGCCATAAACTACAATCAACACCCCCATACATGGGCCAATACCCCCTGGTTTCTATTTCTTTTTCTTTCTTTTTATTTTCTTTTAATAATTATTATTACTATTATTTAATTAATTCATAAATTATTTTTCATAATAAAATCAGAAACTTAAAATATTGTTTATTATTTATTATTTACACTATTAATTATTTTTTGTAAATAAACACTAATTAATTAATTTAGTCTTTTTAAATTAGGTTTAATTTTAATTTTCTTTTACAATAAATAAAATAAATTAGACTTAGGTTTTTTTTTTTGCTAAACTTTTGACCTTTTCTTTTTATTTTCATTAAAACATAAAAACATAAAAAATACTTTTTTTTCTTTTAATTATTTAATTAATTAGTAAATTAGCTTTAATATTTAATTAAATGCAAAAAGGACCAAATTTCTTTCTTTTTCTCAAAAAGGGTCAAAACCCTAAGACTTTCCGGATTTAATTTTTATTCGCGCGTTATTCCTTTTGATTATATTGATGTAACTGTTTCCGAGGATGTAATAGTTAATTAGGTCTTTTACCGCTTTCTTTACTTTTCTCGCATTTATTTTCCAAACGGGTTTTATTTTTGGCGATGTATAGACCTGCGCCTTGTAATAGCGTAGATTTACCTTTCCGCACTTTATTTCCCACAATTATTAACTGCTAATTATGCATGCAAGACTTGTCTGAAAAATAAAATCAAAGCGTAGCTCACAAATAACATGTACAAGATAACATAAACTGAAACCTGACACACATGCACATGCCACTCCTAGGGTACGCCTCACTTGGTTGCCTCGAGGTGGTCGTCAAGTATAGGGTGTTTTAGAGGTCGCCCTCCTGTCTAAAGATCCAGTTGCCTCGAAACGGTTGCCTCGGATAAAAAGGATCTAGGACATTAGGGTTACCACTAAGGCGTCCTACTATTGCTTTGGTGACCACACATGTCCCTATGATCGAATTGACCCGACAAACTCCAACGACAGTGCTACCTACTTCTCAATAGTGGGATAGTACTGTCTAAAGGACATTTACACAGCTTAATTTCTTTTGAGTAGGTAGAGGTTCTCAGGTACTTGCTCTTTCAAAACAAAAATACTTTTCGCACCTACACTTTTCTGACAAAAGTTTTCAAACAACACTTCATACACTCTTGTGGACAGATACAAGAGTTAAATCGAAGTTTTCAAACAAACTTTTTCAAAACCCACAAACACAAGAAAAGCAAAACCTTTTGAAAACATAGTGAGCAAGTACCTAAGAGCCCGTGGATAACCACAGATAGAAAGGGTGCTAACACCTTCCCTTTCTATAATCTACCTCCTGAACCGAGAAACATCTCGAAAAGGAATTTTGTTGTGCTTTTGTCCTTTCCTTGTTGGAGAAAATAAAATACGGTGGCGACTCTTGCTTACCGCGACATTTCGCGAACCAGCATTCAAAAACAGTCAGTTCTATTTCCACCGATCACATGTTCGATGTGCAGGTACACTCCAAGAAAGGTATGTTCACTCACACCAAAGAGATTAGGGCTTTTCAAAATTATTTCGAAACCACTTATGATCCCACACACTTGGAAATCACTGTGCATCAAGCGGCTGAGACCTTGAAGGAAAAATTTAAAGAAAAAATTTCTAAGCTCAAACTTCCTTCAGGGTTGTCACTTGAGGATAGGTATAGGTTGGCACTCAAAATGCATCCACCTAAATTCCCTAGATTGCCTACCTCAGAACTGGCTCTGGCTTGGTTTCCTCCACACCCTTGGTGGTTCACTTACAAAGAAATGTTCAAATACCTTCAAAAGAAACCAAAGCCATCTGAGACTGTGACATGGGCTCGTCATTGGCTCCATGATTTCCCAGGACATCTTCGCTATGACCTTTCTGCCATGTCGATTATATCTAATCAAGGCGCAGGTGCGAATGCTTGGGAAAATCCCAAATGTTTCTTACTTTCTCCATTTTTAACTTTTACCTTAATTGTTTCGATTTTCAGCCATCAGGATAAAGTCTGTTGCTTCGAAGTCTAAAAAAGGAAGCACCTCCCAACAAACTGTCGAAACCACTGATGATGTGACCCTATCCATACCAACAACAACTACTGCAACAACAACAACACCAGCAATAACAACTGTTCCAACTCCACAGGTAATCACTTAGCCCTGATGTTTCGAATAAACTGAAATTCATGATTTAGATCTAACTCATGTTTAAATCTTTTCAGACTAACAAACTCCCACCAACCACTCCGAAGAAAAGGAAAACAAGTACTACTGGGAAGAATCCCAATGCTGGAGGGAATTCACCGACCGCTTCGAAGAAGAAGCAGAAGAAAGAAACTTCCAAAGGCGCTACACCAACTGGCATTTTTGGACTCGATTCCAGAGATGCTGCTCCCTCAACTAAATCCAAAAATCCACCTTCGACCTCCAACGTAATGTTGGAACATATAGATAGTAACCTTTCCTCTGAGAACCCATAGGTAAATTGAACTCAAATCTTTAACAAAAATAGTTATTAATTACCTTGGTGCATGCTCTTAATATTCTTTGTCTCTGTAGGACATTTTGAACCCAACTCTTACCACTTCGACTTCTCCATCAAAGATTGTTGCTCCCATCAACTCTTCTCCTCATGGGGACTCCAGTAACCTAGTGCAAAATAAAGGATCCTCCAACATGGCGGTTCCGACTGGGGCTTCAGAGCAGCAAGATGACCAAAGCACTTCTCCTCCTTTGACAAAAATGAATGAAGCAACGCTTCATGAATCTGCAGAGATTTTACCAGAAACGTCTCTTCAAAAGTCTCCTCTCGAAACCCTTCAAGAGAACCCCAAGGACATTCATGCTGAAGAGGAGAAGGTTGATTCTAATCAAGAGAACGAAGAATCTGCAGAGGAAGGATCCGAGGAAGAAGATGCCCAGAATGGTTCGACTGCTGGAACAGAGTCAGATGCCAATAGCAGTGAGGACAATGATATCGAAGTGGTGGATCTGGTTGATAATGAAGAAGGCAATGAGCAGGGAACAAGTGAAGGTGATGGTGACCAGACCAATGAGCCTATGGAAGTCGAACTGGATGTAACTCCCTTGCGCATGGAACTTCCTCAATCGTCTCAATCTCAAATGACTGAAGAGGAGCTAGCTCTACTAAGACGAAATGACCCAATTGGGTATATGAAGGCTAAACTAGCTCAAAGGGACATTCCTCTTGCTAGGGCTGGTACTAGTTCGACTAACAATCCATTGTCCTCAGATGATAGAGTTGTACTCCTTAACAGAATTAGGAGAACAATCCTTGATGTGGATTTGTTCGAAGTGCTCAAACAGGATAGTACAGCTTGCTATACCATGAAGGAGCTACTTACGCAAGTTAACCTCGCCACCTGCTCTTTTCCAGTCAGCACCATATTATTCGATCTTCAATCTTTGTTAGATAACGTGACTGGGTGTCTTCTTCAAGATGAATTTTCTACCAGAAAGGTCCAAGAGAAACAAACTGCCATGGACGCTGCTTATGAACATGCTTCGAAGCTCTCTAAAGAAGCTGAAGACCAAGCCATGCATATAAAGCAAGCCAAAACTGAATATGAAGCTCGGGCTCAGTCTATTCTTCTCTGGGAAAAACAAATCCAAGAGCTTCAACAAAAGGTTAAGGAGGCTCAACAACAACAATTGGCCTATGAAACCAATACTGCTGGCAATCAGTTCGAAGAGCTCCTCAACAAAGGACTTGCAGAAATGGAAGCATCAGAGCAACTTAAGGTAGAAGTAGCTACCCTGGAAGGAGCAAGGCGCTTTACTCAACAAAGGCTTGAGTCCTTTCGGAGTACTTTTAATAGATTGAGGAACAATGCCTATTTTTAAACCTCTGTCTATTTAATTAGTTTTGAATCTTGGTTGAATTTGGTCTGTAATATCCAAACAACGCCATTTTGGCAATCTATATTACCATTTTGGCATTCCTTTATGATGCTTCGATTACGTTGTTATTATTCGAATCTCCTGCAGGTGTGGCTTATATTTCTTTAAATATTTCCCATTAACCTTTAGGATTCGCTTATCATCAGCCAACTCTTCGATTTCATATGCATTGTTTGAAAATATCTTTACTATTCGAAAATGTCCTTCCCAATGAGGTGACCATTTACCTAATGTTTTATTTTTCTTGTCCATGGGCAATATGACTTTCCAGACTAAGTCATTAATAGTGAATGCTTTTCCTTTCACCCTTTTGTTATATGCCCTGGCTACCCTTTCCTTTTGTCTCATTAAGATTTCCAATGCATGCAATCTAACTTCATCTAACTCAACTAACTCATTCATCATCATCTCCCAATATAATGCAGATGGGATCTCGTTTTGTCTTTGAATTCGAACTGATTGTAGATGAATTTCTACTGGCAGAACCGCATCATGACCAAATGTTAGTTGGAAAGGCGTGGTGTTAGTAGCTTCTTTAGGAGATGTTCTACAGGCCCATAGTATTTAGTCCAAAGTCTTGTGCCAGTTCCTTGGCTTTTTACCAATATGTTTCTTAATTAATCCTATTATCACTTTATTAGCTGCTTCGACCTGACCATTTGCTTGAGCATAATATGGTGTTGATGTTAGTAATCTAAACCCCATCTATTGAGCAAATTCTTGCATCCTCCTACCAGTAAACACAGAACCTTGGTCTGTGGTTATGCTCTCTGGCAATCCGAACCTATAGATAATTTGTTTCTGTATGAACTCAATAATAGCCTCTTGATCAGCAACTGTTAATGGTATTGCTTCGATCCACTTGGTAAAATAATCTATTCCTACCAAGATATATTTCTGTCCTTTAGACGAAGCAGGATTTATTTCTCCTATTAAATCTAATGCCCATCCTCTAAAGGGCCATGGTTTAATGATCGAATGTAACTCACTTGCAGGAGCATGTTGAATACCTGCATGTTTCTGGCATTCTTCACACCCTTTAGCAAAGTCTATACAATCTTTGAGCATGCTGGGCCAATACATGCCATATCGAAATAACAACCATTTCATTTTATGACCTGCTTGATGTGCCCCACATGCCCCATTGTGGACTTCTGACAATGCTAAGTACACCTCACTTTCTCCTAGGCATTTCAGTAATACGCCTTCCTGGGTTTTTTTGAACAATTCATTTCCCATGAGGACATATGATAATGCTCTATATTTTATCTTCCTATCAACATTCAAAGTTGGATTTGTTAAATAACTCACAAGTGGACTTCGCCAATCTGCATCTGATAAGGTGTCTATGGCTAGTACTTCGAATCCCTGTTTATCAGCACCACCTAATTTTATATTCTCTAGATCTGATGGTATAAGTCTAGTAGCCATAACCCTTCCTCTTAATTTGATCAAATCCTCAAAGTTTTTGGTAGAAACTTTATAACCTGAAGCCAACTGTGCTAAGTCATTTGCTTCTTGGTTTTCTATTCTTGGTATATGTTGAATATCCATGTATTCGAATTTTCTAAGTAGCCTGTTAACTATGACGAAGTATGTCATCAGATTTTCCTTTATGCATTTGTACTCCTTTGTTATTTGCTTGACCACTAACTCTGAATCTCCTTTAATTTCGACTCTAGTTGCCCCCAATTCCAACAAAACTTCAAGTCCAACAATAAGCGCTTCGTACTCAGCTTCGTTGTTCGAGCAACGAGGACCATCTAACTTATACTTGAATTTTGTTGGAATTCCTTCAGGAGAAATTATAAGAACTCCAACACCACTACCATCCCTATGGGTTGAACCATCAAAGTATAATTTCCAAGGTTGCATTTCAACGTAACCCATGACAGTCTTTTCGACCAGTGAATGATCCACAATGAAATCAGAAATTACTTGGCCTTTCACAGCTCTTAAAGGCATGAAAGTCAAAGAATATTTCGTTAAGGCTAAAGCCCATTTACCAACTCTGCTATGCATTATTGGTTTCGAAAGCATGTGTTTGATAACATCGAAATGAGATGAAACATAAACATCAACAGGCTTTATATAATACTTAAGTTTCATACAAGAGAAGTACAAACAGAGACATAGCTTTTCTATATTGCTATATCTAGTATCTGCATCATTCAACACCCTACTTAAATAGTATATGGCTCTTTCGATGCCATTGCTATCTTCTTGTGCTAACATACTACCTATACTAACTTCAGAGGCGGATATGTACAATCTCATGGGCTTTCCCCATGAAGTTGGAGACAAGATGGGAGGCTGAGAGAGATGTCTTTTTATCTTGTCAAATGCCTCCTGATGGGCTTCGTTCCACTCGAAGGCTTGGCCTTGCTTCAAACGAAGCAACGGAGAGAAAACTTGGGTTCTTCCACTTAGATTCAAAATGAACCTTCTGAGAAAGTTAATCTTCCCTAGCAAAGATTGCAGCTCCCTTTTTGATGTAGGTGCTTTCGTCTCCATTATGGCTTTGGTCTTATTTTGGTTGATCTCGATTCCTTTTTTATGAACCACAAAGCCAAGGAAATCTCCCTCCTGCACAAAAAATGCACATTTAAGGGGGTTCATTTTTAAGCCATGTTTTCTCATTCGTTCGAATGATTGGCTCAAATGATGCAAATGGGTTTCTGCAGATATAGACTTGATGACTATATCATCAATATACACCTGCATAAAGGTTTCAATGAAATCATGAAAGATCGAATTCATTGCCCTTTGATAAGTTTCCCCAGCATTCTTTAAACCAAAAGGCATCACTACCCATTCGTAGGTGCCTAAGGCTCCTGGGCAACGAAATGCTGTCTTGGCAACATCTTCTTCAGCAATAAAAATCTGATTGTACCCAGAGTATCCATCTAACATACTTAAATATTCGAATCCTGCAGCAGAGTCTACTAACATTTCTGCCACAGGCATGGAGTACTCATCTTTAGGTGTTGCAGTATTTAAATCCCTAAAATCTATACAAATTCTCAGAGAGCCATTTTTCTTAATAACATGCACTATATTTGCTAACCATTCGACATACCTTGTGGTTCTGATGAATCTGCAGCACAACAACCTTTCGATCTCAGCTTTGATCTTTGTGAGAACCGCTGGTGCAAATCTTCTAGGAGTTTGCTTGATGGGCTTCTTGCCATCCTTGATCGGAAGTCTGTGTTCCACTAACTCCCTCTTTAAACCAGGCATTTCATCATAGTCCCACGCGAAGCAATCTTTGTTTCTTCTGAGGACTTTGATCACTCCCTGCTTGAGGTCTGGGTTAAGTTTTGCGCTTATGTAGGTTATTCTTTTCGTGTTCTCATCCCCCAGATTCACTTCTTCGAGCGGATCCTGCGCCAACATTTTGGCACCTGAGTCTATGGGGTCCTTCTCGAAGCCTAAGGGTTCTTTATCATAAATGGCATCTAGCCTTTGATCTATTTCGTGATCTTCAAAGGGTGAGCCTTTCGAACCGTCCCCATTTATTTCGTTCACTTCTACAGCCAATTTATCTATTTTAGCCTCTAAGGCCGCTTTCCATTCGTTCTCAGCCATATAGGCCGAAATCCTTTCGAAGAAGGAGGACTCAATCATGGGCAAGGTTGTCGAACTTCCAGCCTGCTGGCCGTCTTTGCATAGTGCCTTCGACTCCTTCATCTTCACTAACTATTCTTCTATCCCAATATATGCCATCATGGCGAAGGGTCATATAATAGTGTGCGTTCCTGGTTTCGTTGATTTCGTCATTAGGGACACAATGAGCAATCTTGGCCAAATGTTTGTCATAATTCCTCTTGTCAACTAAGTTGACTGCTGTCATGAAGTAACTCTAGTCCTCTTCAATGTTCTCCACAATCCCATCTTCTCTCCATAAAACCAACCTCTGATGCATTGACGAAGGAACTGCTCCTACGCCATGGATCCACTCTCTTCCCAACAACAAGTTGTAGTTGGCTTTGGCTTCGATCACCATGAACATGGTGGGCCTGCAGCTCGATCCTATCGTCAAGTCCAGTTGAACAACCCTCAATGTTTGACCTACTTTCCCTTCACAGTTGGATAGGACCATGTTGTGTGGTTTGATGTCCCCTTCGCGTATTTCTAATTTTTTCAGCATGAAATGGGGTATTAAGTTAACTGCAGCGCCCCCATCCACCAAGACCTTGTTTACGCCATGGGCACCAACCTTTTCCCGAATGAATAATGGCTTCAGATGATTTTTCATAGCTGGCTCTGGGCACTCGAAGAAAGCATTATGCTCCTCGACAGCTCCGTTATCCATTACGTAGTAACACACAGGCCTATGTTTCATCAGATCTATTGTATCCTCCTCCTCATACTCTTCGATTTCAGTTTCCTGTCCAAACTCACAAGGTAGTACAGATACCATGTTGCAATTGATATTGAGTGAAGACTCCCCCTCTGATTCGAAGTTGTCTGTTAGCATATCCTCGTCTTCTTCTGGACCTGGTGTGTATTCCTTCGATTCATTTGGTTGTGTTTCAGAGAAGAGTCTCCTACTAACTGGGGGTTTGTCCTCAGGTTGATTATTTGGTGTGGGTTTGTTGGTGCTTGATTCTCCTTGGTTTTTTATCGATGTTGCTCCTTTATTTTCCATAGCTTCCCTTTCAGCCTTTCGAATTCTCTGTTGCCTTCGCCATTGTGATCTTGACATGGGGTTTCTTCCTTTGTAGTTTTCTAACCTCACTTCTTCCCTCTTCGCCATGTTTAAATGCCTCCTATATGTCATGGCGTGGCGTGCATTTCGTTCATTGTTTCTCCATTTGTCTTTGCCCTTGTCAGTTCTGACTTGCAGCCATTTGTCTGTTGGTATTTCAGCAGGAATTTTGAACGTCACCCTTCGAGCGCCTTTGGGATGAGGACTATCAGGACTTCGTTGAGTGTACTTGCTCTTGAAACGTTGACTCATCTGCCCAGTCTCTTTGTGATTCCAGCATGGGGCGAAAGGGATTGTTTCGAAGGCTCCGGCCATAGTTTGATCGTACACTGCAGAACATCTTGGGCATACTAGGCATTTTGTTGCCCTTTTGTAACAGCGAACCAAGAACTCCAACAAACTTTCTCCAGCTTTAGGGTAACACCTGAATAACTAGTTATCCTGGCGCCAGTTGATGCCAGTTCGTGCCCTTTGTTTCCTCTCGAAGTTTGCAGCAATTCTCTGGTTGCAGATGATGCTGCATCTAGGGCATAGTATCATTTCGGCATCTCCTTTGTGGCACAACATGAGGTAATCTTTAAGACTGGCATCCCCAGTATAATTATCCTCCATTTTGTATTTTTCTTTTTCCAAGTATCTCTCCATCTCCTCCATTTCAGAACGGGGTCTCTCCATATCCACCATGTTGACATCTACATCCTCCCCCTTTATGTCATCATCTCCACATCCTGTAGGTTCTACATCTTCGATTTGGATTTTTGAACTTTCTAGGGCAGAATACTTCACCAAGTAGTCAAACTTTCCACTGGACTCTCCTAAAGTATCCCATATTTCTTTCTGAGGGGAGGTTGGCTTTGTGATTTGGACTTTCTCCAATTCTAGCCTCAGGCCTTCAGTAACCTGTGTCAACTCTTGCTTTTGGTTCTCCTGGCCTTCAGTAGCCTGGATCTCTTTCGAAACAGCCAAAGGTACTGCTTCGATCGAAGCCTCTAGTTGCTTGTGGACGTCCTCAGTGACCCCCTTGTTGACTTCGACTAACACCCAATTTTCATTCTCAGTGCCTTTTTTTTCTAATGGAGTGTCATCTTGATCTGCTTCCACCATATTGATTTCTCCAATGCATGCAGGCTCGGAGTAATTGGTGTCTGCGACATCCAAAGGATCTTCATCTACTTTCATTTTTGGTTTGTCAGCGAATTTCAATCTGCCATCCTTAATTGCATTTTGAATTAGATCCCTGAAAAGAAAACACTGAGGTTTTGCGGCCTAGGAAACTATGATATTTACAAAATCCTCTTTTCTTCCTTTGATCTAAAGGAGGTATTTTGACATTCGATGGCACAATGAGTTGGCCATCTTTGACAAGCAAATCAAAAATCTCGTCACACTTTGTTACATCGAAAGTATAAACCTTCTTTGGGAATTTGTCACTTTTCTCATTTTCAACAATTTCTTTCCCTTTCGTGGGAACTAATAATTTGCAAGAGTAAGGTGGAGCCTGTTTCAATTCAGCGAGATCAATTTTGACCTCTTCGAATTCAGGGTAATCTTCCGCCTCCTCAGCTCCAACATAGGAGACCCTTTCTTTCTTATTATTTTTAAAAACTCGGGCCTTTTCGGCCTTTAGCCTTTCGACTTGTCGAACCCTATCGGCTAATTGAGCCATGTACCTCAAGTGTTGTGTATCTAATTTCTTTCGAATAGAGTAATCCAGGCCGCCAGCAGCCATTTCGACTAACTCATGTTCAGGAACTACTGTGAAGCATCTAGATTTCAAGAGTCTGAACCTATTCAGATAATCATCTATGGGTTCAGTAAACTTCCTCTTGACACTGGCTAGTTCCTTCAGACTTATTTTAGATTGTCCCATGTAGAACTGTTCATGGAACAATCTCTCCAACAGAGCCCAAGTATCTATGGACCCAAGAGGCAAAGTGGTGAACCATGTGAAAGCGTTCTTAGTTAGGGAACTTGGGAAATATCTGATCCTAAGGTCTTCATTATTTACTATATCTCCTGCTTCAGTTAGATACCTGGCTATGTGTTCGACTGTTGATTCATTGGTATCTCCAGCAAACTTTGTAAACTTAGGGACTTTATATCCCCTTGGTAAATCAGTATGCATTATGTAATCTAATATAGGAGAGGCATAATTTGGCCTTCTAATTCCTGTATTGAGGCCATTTTGGGACATGATTCTCTCTATCATGGTGGTTAAATTGTTTTCCGCCAAGATGTTATCGTTTCGAATCCTGTGAACGACTGCATCAACATCTTGATTTCGACCCACCATGACAACTCCTCTAGGTTGTTCTTCTCGAAACTCTGGGACTTCTAACCTTTCGACCCTTGCCCCTGGTTCTATAATTTCCCTTTGTGGGTCTTGAATCACTGGGGCTTCTAACCTTTGTGCTCTTGCCCCCAAATTAACCCCCTCTCTGACTGGTCTATAGGGTGGGTCATTAGCAATTTGTTCTATGATAGGTATGTTTGCTCGAACAACTGCTTGGTTCTGTCTACGCCTTTCTAGCGGAGCGAAGAAATCCGCTATTCGACTCATGTTATCCGCGTTTTCTCTGTTTGTCACAGTTACATTTTGTACTATTGGGGAAAAGATCTCTTGCATAGTTTGCGCTAACACTCCTATCATATTATGGTTACTATCATCCATTAATTGCTTAAAGGCCAACTGATTTTCTGTGGTTAAGATAGGCATTGCACTATAACCTACTGACCCCTGGTTATTTGTCATAAATTGATTTGCCCCAGACCCAGACCCTAATTGTGGTGACATGTTCGATGTTGAAGTGTGCAGACCCGCCATAAAAGATGTTGGCATCCCATAAGAGGGATTTCTGTGTCTGTTACCATCGAAACCGGGTGGTCTCGTTAGTGGGGTGGCGAAATGGGTTTGTGTCCCTGATGGTGGGACGAATCCCCCAGGATAACCAGTGGTTCCCGTATTTCCTAGGATTGAACTGTTAGTCGACATGCCACTTGTTCCATTCGTGGCTACACTACTGGTAGAAGATGCAACAGACTGTGCGTTCGAAGGGATCGCATTAGACGTTCCCGTCGAAGCGGACATATTAGTGCCTGTTCCATGTGGGATATTTTGTTCCCCTCGTTGATTGTCTGGATTAGACATCTTGTTTAAACGCTTTCTTCTGGGTAAGGGTTGGTTGCTATTGGTTATTCTACCACTTCTAAGGTTCATATAACAACGAACTTATCACTCAGAAAGCAGTTTTACAATGATTATGTCCCAACAATCTTTACTTTGTTCTAAATTTCGTAACGACCAATGATGGTCCCACCGGGTGTGCCAATTTGTTTACAGTGATTTCTGGTATACAACCGCTAGTCCTCCAAACTATCAAATAATCTTAATGACTGTTATTTAATCTCTCTGGTAACTTGCAGGATCGACTAGATTGATCCTATGGAGTATTGGTCGTTTGGATAACTCTAATTGTAAAACTGATATTCATAGTTAGGATTTGTATTTGGAATGTTTTATAGGCGTTCAACTCACTTCGATTACCAGTTTAAAAGGATCTAAAGACATAATCAAGTAAAGACATACGAAACTGAATTGAATGAATAAAGATTCGATTACAAAGAAATGTTTACATGCAGAAACAAGTAAGTAACTTTGAAATATAAAGAATTTAATGTAAAAAAGCATGAAATGTAAAAGGGTTTCAGAAATGTAAATGATTCGAAATAAAAGGAAAGCGTTTAAATGCAAGAAACAAGTAAATGACTTTGAATGTAAAGGTTTTTTATGTAACAAGCATAAATACAAAACATGAAATGTAAAAGAGTTTCGGAAATGTAAAGGATTCGAAATAAAAGGAAAGAGTTTAAATGCAAGAAACAAGTAAATGACTTTGAATGTAAAGGTTTTTTATGTAACAAGCATAAATACAAAACATGAAATGTAAAAGAGTTTCTGAAATGTAAAGGATTCGAAATAAAAGGAAAGCGTTTAAATGCAAGAAACAAGTAAATAACTTTGAATGTAAAGGTTTTTGAATGATATTGGCATGAAGATAGAAGATAAACTGGAAAAGATAAAGAGTGTTACTAAATTATAAATATTTGGTGTTATCATACGTACATTGTTCGAGCATTCGTTTCCCTAGCCATGTGGTATTTTGAATGTTTACTGAATTTTGTACAATAGATATGACACACGAAATCCTAATGCTAAGACTTCTATTTATACTACTTCGACCATAACGGTCTTGCCTATAAGATTCTGCCACGTTCAGAACATGCAGAGCACTGCTCATCTCTAGCTTCCATGCGTCTTCGAACGCTCCAGCGCATATACATTTGAATTTCAAATGCTTTGGCAATCTTCGCTTCAAACTCATTTCACAGACACAATCTCGATATCACTTCGAGGCCTCTTAAATATATCTTCAATTGTTACTCGAAGCTCCGTGCTTAGACATGCCCGCTCGAAGAACCGCTTCTACCATTCCGAATTGTAACATTCTGTTTTATTCCAACGAAACATCCATATTGCTTCATTTCGAACTGTGTCATCAAAATCTTCAGCCAACACAATGTTAGTGTAATAAACCAAAGAAATTTATAAAATTCAATTTTGAAAATCATTTAAATTTTTAAAAATAAAGCGAGCATATTTGGGGTATGACACAAAGAAGTGGAAAAGTTGGTGGGGTTTGTGCAAAAATTCACGCCCTAAAACCTAGGAGTGGTCATGAGAAATGATGGAAGTTACATAGGGAAATATGGCACGAAAAGTAGTCATGATTACACGTGAAGTCAACCCAAAGATTGATGTGGTTACAAATATGGAAGAGAAAACGCCATAATTCTCTCGTCGATAAGATTCTTTCAAACATGGCATTTTGGGGGAAATTTGTTGATAAGCAGTTTTCGACTGGGGTGATAAGCCTTAAGTTGTGGGCTTATTTGGCTGGAGAGGCACAAATTTGTGTGAAAAGCAACAAGATTTGTCGAGCAAGGGAGCCATTCGACGAGGACAGGAAGATCAGAGGCTACTGTCAACAGGTGTAGATGCCGACGAAGCAAGGATTGACAAGAACGATTATCAACATGCAAGCTAGCGAGAACATGGGAAATTCAAAACAGCTTTCTATAAAGCTCAACATGGGCTAGTAACCGTTGACAGTTACATATTTGTGTAAAAGACCGTATTTCTTCATATTTAATAGCAATACACTCAAAGTATCCACATCTAAGAGAGAAACGAGTTCAAGCTTAATAATGTATGAATGCTTCCACATTTAAATTTCTAGCAATTTCCAGTCTTTTCACTTTAAATTATAAGCATTGTCTTTAATTTATTTACTTTACAATTATCTTTACCTTTTGCCCTTTTGTCCTTTTTTCAACCCAAAAGCACTCAAAACACTAAGTCTAGGATTATTATAGTTGATCCTGCAAGTAACCTTTAATAATAGGCTATCGATTGTTTCATAGAAAAACAAACTATTAGAGGTAATCTCCTCTTTAGGTGTAGAAGAATGATGTCTAACACCTCAAAGTCAGACATGAGGTCTGGACATTGTGCGTATAAGAAGAAGCTTCTTGAGGTGTGCATGTTCTGCATGTATTTTGATATGGTCTTGAAGGTTAATCAACTACTGATGGTTGATTCTCTTGTGTCCCTTGTAAGAGTTGTATATGGATTTCCATGGGTATTGTCTCCAAAGCTATGGTAAATGGTTAAGTCCATGTGTTCTAGGTTGATATCTGAACTGAAGTTAGAACATCATTTCAGTTCTTTGCTTCTTCAGCCAAGGAAGCTTGTGGGTTTATTCATGGTGAAGTGTAAGGTCAAGCCACTGGCCTAATTTAGAGCACTATATAATGTGAATGACTGTCATGACTGGTTTTCATGAAGAAGAATCAACGGGTGTCAAATGTGTGCAGAAGAAAGAGGTCAGACCAAATATCCTACCTAGTGTGAGAAGGTAGTATCATCTGACTAATGGTAAATACTTTGAAGGGAGCTGAGTATTTGTTTGTCCTCTGATGAGGGTGTGCATGAGACTGCTGGTAAATACTTTGACGGGAGCTGAGTATTTATCTAATGTGTGTTTGCAAGTCTGAAATTTGAACTCTCTGGTTCAGAGAGTGTGTGAGATCCATGGTATTCAAGTGGTTGTGTTAACTTGAATGAGCTGCACTGGATGTGTTTTTTTGGGAGCTTCTTGAAGGACTTCTATGCATAATGAGTCATTTGGATAATAAATCAAGAACCAGATTGATTGGGTTCTGTAATAAGAAGCTGATGCTCCAAATGATGTTGTAACATCATGTTGGATTGTATTTGGAAGATGTTTGGGATTGTGCATGTGGAGTTGGATTCTCAAGTATTATTGTCAGAAGAGGCATTTCTGATGATGTGGATTAGAATGTGGAGATTTTGATCTTGTTTTTAGTAGTATGTTCTGGCAATGCATAACTATTAATTTTGAAGACTTTACTAGTATCATCAACTACTAGTGGATGTAAGGGAAAATCAATTGTGTCAGATAAGGTGATCTGACCAGAATGTTTCTTAGGAGGTATTTTCGTCTGCAGTAAGTAACTCTAGAAGAGAGTGTGTCAGTCTGGATCTCAACAAAACTTTTAAGTACACTGAGAATAGTTGGAGCTTGTAAGAGAGGACTTACCAAGAGAGCATGTCATATTGCCATCCAAGGAATCATGGTACCTTGTGTGGATTTGTGTGGACTTTCAAGATATGTGCCATTACTGACCAGGGTGCTTGGATGTGTTCTCAAGAAGTGAGAGGATCTGTAAGAGTCAGGATTGCTTTTACAGTATATGGAGATGTTCATCAGGTGTGTTCATCCAAGTGTGTGAAGTTGTTGTTCTTCACTATGAAAATATGAAATCATTCATGAGACTTCATCTAGTGCTCAAGTGTTCTTCTTCAACAGGAGCTTTGTTTAACCATGATAAAGGGAGTGACGTACTTGTCTGTGGAATATTTTGCAACTCATATATATATATATATATATATATATATATATATATATATATATATATATATATATATATATATATATATATATATATATATATATATATATATATATATATATATATATATATATATATATATATATATATATATATATATATATATATATATATATATTGAGATTAAAAGATTTTTTAAATTTTGATTAATGATTTCTCTTACCTATTAATGACATGTGATTTAGTGAAAATCACAATTTAATCTCAACATTTCCTTTTTAAATTTGATGATTCTTATTCATTCTCACATTTTCATATAACTTACTCATTCTCATATTTATATTAATATTTTTGTTATTCTTTATAAATTTCTATGTGATCATTTCATCATAGTATCACTATTTGGTCATTTCATCACACAATTATTTTTTAAACAATTACCTTATCAAAATTATAAAAAATGGCTAACAATTGTTAGTATTCGAAACATAACATAATATCATTTTATATTTCTTAAATGGTCAACTTGTTCCACTTTCTTCCTTAAATAGATAAATTCCTTTTTTTTTTCAGCACACGAATGTATGTTTTAGAACTTGACAAAGCATGAGATGAATGTGTGAATTATTCAAACGATTCAAAAATAGAATTGATTTTTCTATTTTTATCTAATCCGATAAGGTTTCATATTTTTTTTACATCTATTCAATTCAAATCAATTTCCTGTCCATATTTTTTTTTTGTATAAATTTTAATTTAATTGTTTTGTATTCCAATTCATTTTATAAATATTATTTTGGTCATATTCATATTTTATAATATAATTCGTAATTTTATCTTGTAGATTTTGCAATTTGAATAAGTATAATCAACCCTAGTTCCTACAAACAACAATCTTATAACGAAGAATGAAATATACATATCTTACAATAATTTGGAGCATCACAATTTTGAAAACTGCAATACATATGTTTTCATTCCGATACTTTTTAATTTTTTTGTATTGATTTTATTATTTTGGGAATACTTTGCTTCCTTTTTCTTCAAATTCCTAGAATGGTAGTACTTATGCATTCTTTCAATATAAATTATTATTTACTTCTTTATTATAAATTATAATTATTATTTTAATTATGTGTGTACTTATAATTATTTTAAAATATATTATTTATTGTTTTTATAATAAATATGCACATACGACTCTTACAATTGCTTTCATCCCGATCTAATCATATCAATTATTTTTTTTTTTATTTGTACATAACAATATTATTTAATTTTCATTTTAATTGTTATGAAGTTTTATTTTTTATTTCCAAGTTCTTACTCTAAAAAAAAATTAAACTCCACTTTTTTTTAATATTAGTGACATTATCTACCAATTAAATTGAATCTTAATTTCTCATTATTTACTAATTATCTATCAATCTAAATCCCAAACCTATAATCAGTGATTATTAAAATTTTTGAAGTTATACTTCTTACTAATTTTAGTAAATAATTATATTTCTAATATGAACTTATAATATTTATCTATCATACCATTTTCTAACTTAACAATTAATGTAATGTTAAACATTTTGAAACTATTTTTTAAATTATATTTTAGTACAATTATTAATGAATTGTAAATGACAGCTATACAATTGTTGTTTTAGATATCATTCGTTCATTAAAATCATTAAAATATTAAGATACAAACTAATTGATAAAACTTAATATAATTCCTATATTGTTTATAATTTCATCGATCTATTTTATTACTCTTTAAAATTTAGCATATTCTTAAATATTCTAATAAACTCATATAATTAAGAATCAAACTAATATTCTAACCTATTCTAATATTCTTTAAAATTTAACATCTTCTTAAATATTTTAGCAAACCAATAAACTAATCTACAAATTCTTTTCATAATAAAAGTATATTTAAGAATCAAAATATCACTATTTAATAAAAAAATTAAAATAGCTTTGCTAAAATATTAATAACTTAAATTAACAAATTTTAGAATCATTAATGTCTATAAAATTGAAAAAACAAAATCTTTAAAGTTACATTTTAATTTTCAAAATCATTTTATCTTTAATTTAACTATTGAAATGAAAATAATTAATTTATTGAGATGATTAACCCATAATAAATAATTGTTTTCCATACTCCCTGAGATAAACAATTCATTAGTCAGGTCACAACATACCTCTTCCACTATAATAAACTAACAAAAAAATCATGAAAATATGAATAAAGTTACTTGATTAATATAGTAATACCGAAGAAAAAATCAATATCGTAAAATATAATATGATTTGAAAAAATAATCTAGAAAATATATGGTTTAAACCATTTTTTGGACTTGACATTGAATAAAATATTTCTTAGGCTTTGTAAATTATAGACTTAACACTAAAAGAATAGTTGAAATTTACATTGATCTACTCTTATATGTTTTATGAATTTAATGATTAATCACAAATATTATCTATAAATAATTTAATATAATAATTTTTTATAATATTGCATTATTCACGTAAATATGATAAATATTTCAAATTTAAATAACATGATTGAAATTTTATTATATAAAAATTATTAGAGATACTCATACTTTTTAAATTTGTTTATATTTAATATAATCTTAAAACAAGTTTAAAATATATATATATATATATATATATATATATATATATATATATATATATATATATATATATATATATATATATATATATATATATATATATATATATATATATATATATATATATATATATATATATATATATATATATATATATATATATATATATATATATATATATATATATATATATATATATATATATATATATATGTACTCCGAACTAAGAGGTTTTGATTCTTCATTGATACGTAGGCATAAGACTTCATGTCTTTCCAAACACAAAAACAATTAAAAAAACATTTCATTTCTCATTTATCCACTATTTTAGCAAACAACTCTTTTTAGTCAAAATACACAGATTTTCAAAGAGGTTCCTGCAGAGTACCGTAGATATTTAGGGTGCTAATACCTTCCCTTTACATAACCAACTCTCGTACCTAGATCTTTATTTTATTAGTTTTGCTTTAAAAACTTCTTTGAGTTTTATTCTCTTTTTTCCCATTCCCTTAGAAACAATAAAGTGCAATGACGACTTTCACTTTCTGAGTTAAGTTAATCTCAATTTTTCACCGCTACAATATGCAATTCATATATTCTATATCGACCTCTTAACTTGGACACTGATTTATACTGAGTTTGAATTGAGGATTCGTCGGAGTCACAACAGGCTTTGAATTTGACATACCAAACTTGTCAAGAATCTCCCGCATGTATTTCTCTTAAGATAAGCATAAGCTCAACTGCTTTCTATTTCTATGGATGTTAATCCCAAGGATTCTGGTGGCATTGCCAAGATCTTTCATCTCAAACTCCTGTCTAAGTTCAACCTTTACCCTTAATACTTCTTTGACACTGTCACTGGATATAAAGATATCATCCACGTAAAGCCAAAAAACTACAAGTGAACTTCCAGGTCGAAATATGAAGTAGACACAATGGTCGAACTGACTTATAGTGAAACCTATGAGTGTCATGAATTTATCAAATCTCCTATTCTGTTGTTGAGGAGATTGTTTTAGGCCGTACACAAATCTATTCAGTTTGCACACATAATAGCCCTTGCCTTTTTCTTCATACCCTTCGGTTGCTTCATGAGGATTGTTTCATCTAGATCATCATACAAGAAAGCAGTCTTCACATCCATCTATTCTAGTTCTAGGTCAAACTTTTCCACCACAACAATGACCATTCGAATGGACCTATGCTTCACAATAGGAGAGAACACATCGTTGAAGTCTACTCCTTCTTTCCGAGTGAACCCCCTAGCGACCAATCTTGCCCTGTATCTCTTTAACATCACTCATTTGATTCCTTTTTTCACCTTAAAAATCCACTTACAGTTGACTAATATGGTCCATGTGGGTCTCTTGATCAGCATTAAAGTATTGTTATCATTAAGAGATTTCATCTCATCATCCATGGATTTCATCCAGTCAGTCTTGTTTCGACTCCTCATAACTTCCTTATAGTCTCTAGGTTCTTCATCTAGAACCTTACTTGCAAAGAATAAGGCATACACTATGAGATATACATAACTAAGTCTCTAAGGTTTCTTAATGACTCTTCTCGACCTGTCCCTTTCCAGAAGGTAGTCATCGACAATTTCCTCAGTTTCTTTAACATCTTGTACTTCTTCCTCGACTTTATCCGAGTTTTGCATTTCAACATAAATATGCTCCACCTCGATAGAAATCTCTTCCTATTCGAGATCTTCTTAAAAGATTTTTGCATTTCAACCAGCATCATCAATTTTCTTGAACATCATTTATGCTTCTGTGACCTGATTCTAGGCATCATAGCCTATAGGCTTTTACTCCCCCAGGATACCCCATGAACATGCATCTCAGAGTTCTAGGTTCGACCTTGTCTTGCCTAATGTGAGCATATGTGACACAAATAAATACTCTCAGTATCTCGAGATCTGGTGGATGACCCGACCAAAGTTCTTCAAATGTCTTTATCCCTAAGGCAGTCGATGGACACCAATTTATCAGGTAAGCTATAGTCACAAAAATTTTAGCCTAAAACACCTTATTCAATCCAACACTAACCAACATGCATCTAACCCTTTCAAGGATTATCCGATTGAATCTCTAAGCTAGGCCGTTTTATAGAGGAATACCCACAGTAGTCTTGTGCTTTGCGACACCAGACATAGCATAATAATTATCGAAAGCTTCATTGCAGAACTCAAGGCCATTGTCGATTCTTAGCCTCTTGACATTTCTTCCAGTTTGATTTTCGACCAGAGTCTTCCAACTTTTGAAGTTACCAAAAGTTTCATCCTTTGTCTTCTGAATGAATACCCAATGTTTTCTTGAATAATCATTAACCATGGATAAAAAGTACCTTACACCTGAATATGGAAGACACCTTGCAGACCCTTAAAGATCATCACGAATATAATCAAAGAATCCATGAATTCTTTGTTTAGCTTTGTTAAACTTCACCCTACATTATTTACCAAATACACGAAGTTCTCAAAACTCCACCTTTTCGACCTTGTCACCACATAACAAATTTTATTTTAACAATTCGACCAGTACTCTTTCATTGACACTACCAAGTCTCTTGTGTCATAACTCAGTCCTTGACATATGTTTATGGATACCACATCTACTGAACCACTTACAACCTCAGCCTTAAGGCTATACATGCCTTACCTCTTGATGCCTCTTAAGACTTCATTCGACCCCTTCATTACCCTTAGGATACTCCGCTCTCCTTTGAAAGCATATCATTTCTTGTCGAATTCACTATGAGAAATCAAATTTCTCTTAAGGTCAAGTACATACATAACACTAGTCAACAACTTTATTGGCTCATCATGAAGCTTGAATCTAACAAATTTAATTCCTGTAATTTTCCAGGCTTTGTTGTTTCCCAACAAAACTGATCCACCATCTTGATCACATAATTCCTCAAACACGTCTTTGTTTGGAGTCATGTTCCAAGTTCAACCTTAATCCATAATCCATTCCTTGCTAGAATTTCCGCTAGAAACCACCAATACATCAGATGGTTCATAATCATCTTGAACAATGGTTGCATTGCCATTGTCCTTGTCATTGCCATAACTCTTCAACCTGACATGACACACTTTTCTGGTATGACCTTCCTTCTTACAGGGTAACACCTAATAGTAGTAGCATCACCACCATAAGACATTTGTGGACCTTTACCCTTCTTCTTCTCAAACTTAGTATCCTTCTTCTAAAATTTTCATTTTAGGGACAATCCTTCACCAACACATGATGACTTATACTCCTTTCTTTCGTTCAAGTCCTTTGAGTACAAAGCTGATTGAACTTCTTCAAATGTCAAAGAATCTCTTCCATACAAGAAGGTTTCTTTGAAGTGAGCATGAGATCTTGGTAAAGCACATAACAACAACAACGCTTGATCTTCATCATTGATGGTAACCTCAATGTTCAAGAATCAACTTATTAAACATATCCAATTATTCTGTCAAGACTTTGTCTTTACTCATCTTGAATGAATACATAGCTTATTTCAGGTAGAGGCGATTGACCAACGATTTTGTCATATATAAACTTTTGAGTTTCGTCTATACACCTGCCTCCGTCTTGTCCTTTGAAACCTATCAAAGAGCCTTATAACCAAGGGTCAGTATGATGACGTTGTGAGCTTTCTCTATCATCGTCGTCTTCTCCTTCTCCATTAGGGCATCATCCATCTTTTCTGATCATTTCAATGCTTATAACACACCCTATTGAACAAGAAGGACTTGCATCTTCAAGTGTCATAGACTAAAATCATTCATTATGGTGAATTTCTCAATTTCATAATTTGTTGACGATATCTGCTTCTCCATGCTCACCGCACCAGTTTGTTATAACATATCACCATCAAGAACAAACCAAAACTATGAGAAAGATTGAGTTTTTTGAATAAACATAAGAAATCCTATTAGATTTTACGAAAGAGATAGAAGAGGGGAAAATAAGAAGGAGAAAATCAAGATTGGTTATAACTGTTTTACTATTCGCTTTCTCAATTAGGGCTCAAGATTACAAGTGAATAACAACAACCAATGCACTCTTAACAATCTAAGAGAACCAGTCTATTTATAGACTATTAAGGTAACTTAAACAACAAATAACTTAAACAATTGGGCTAATAAACTGACCCAATTCGACAATGCTAACAATCTAGCATATTTCGACATCTGCATGCATGACTTCGACATCAACATGTGAACAGACTTCGACTGCATGCTTAACCTCTATTGAACCATGAAACCTATCTTTGTCGAAATACTAGAATTTGATCCAAAGATATCACAGTTAGCATTCCAATACCTAAGTTAGTGAGATAATAACGAATAATGTATAAGTGAGGGAGAATTTGAATATCCGAGAGTGATACACTTTCTCTTTTATATAGTAAAAATGATTAAAACTGTCTATGAGAATTGCAGTGTATAATGCAAACAACCGTTTGATTAATCTGGACAACAACTAATGGCTCGAGGGCAAAATTAACTACATTAGATGAGAACAAAAAATACCTAACTTCCATCGTCTCTCCTCTTGGCTTTCTACCTTGAACCTTCATTTATATTATAAAAAAAATACACTTGCAATCATTCATATTTTACAAAATAGATAGTTGTAAAATATACTACATCCGTCTCTAATTATAAGATTTTGTTGAGTTTTTTTTGTTCCTTTTTATAAGATTCTCCTCAACTTTCAAAATGCATTAATGATTTTTGTTCCAAACTTACCCGTAATTATATTATCTCTTTTTCTATAATCTATAATAAACAATTACATATACCTTAACGATTTCTTGTTTCTAAAGATAAATTTATAAAATTAAACAAAATAGTCAATATATTTAATACTTTAATTATTTTTTTAATTCTCACAATTTTTTCAATAGAATCTTATATTTAAGGAGGGAGTTAATAATTTATTAAAATAACAAAAAAAAAACAACTAATAAAGAAAAATAAAAATGGGTCGGACTTGTCAATTGATGTATAGTAATATTAAGCAGTAGGTGTATAACTAATGTAGATAAAAAATGGAGCTTTCAATGAATAGTAGCAGTGGCTATTAGATAGGTGGGCTGGTGGCACGTACTATAAAGTCCTGAAAGTAGGTAATAGTGGGATCTTTCCATTTCCATGGATGAAGATGGAGGGAAACATTAAATATAAAGATAAGTCACTCACTTTGAGTGTACAAGACAAACTACCTAATACACCCCTCATACTCATCATACACTTCTAGAGAGAGAAAGAAAAAGAAAAGATGATGAGACTAATATATATCCCTCTTTAAAGAATCATCACTATCACCCACACAAATAATTGACCAAACCAGATGGGTGTTTTGGGTTTTTTCTTTTTTATTACTTTACCTCCTTTTGCTTCATCATGAAAAAAAGCCATATTGGTTTTCTTTTCTCCACCCAGCCAGGACAAGAGTATAAAAAAACAGCAAATGAAAAGGGCATAATAGTAAATCACTTTTCATTATCACTTTCCACAAAACACAACAAACCAACCAACCCCCTAACAAACAAAACAAAAACCAACCCTAAAGCCTAAAAATAAGGTTTGTTGTAACAAACAACAACTGCTACAGAATAGCAGGAGAGAAAAGAAAACTAACATCATCATATCTCTCTTATTCATTATTCTTTTTCCAGCCCCTAATCTAATCTATTTTTTTCCATCTCTGACCCATTCCATTATTTCTCTCTCAACACAAACAATCAAAGAGTCCACACCACAAACACACTCTTTCTCTCTCATCAATGGCCCAGCTGGACCAAAAATTAAGATTGAAGAAAGAAAAACAAAAACCAAAAAAAAAAAAAAGAGAAAGAATGGGAAACAAAAAGATAGAGAGGTGTTGTTAGATGTGTTCAATTGTCCTCCAACCAAACCCACCATATTAGTATTTCACTCTCTTTCTCTCTCTCTTGAGAATATGTTGCCGAAATTACCCTTCTGCAAGACCCCAAAAAATGCCATCTTCATCACTGGTTATTCAAAACAAGAATATTTTTCACCGAGTTATGTGGGCTTTTTCGGTTTCTTTCTCTTGGTCAGAGTTTCACAGATACACGAGAACCTTCTTAACCCTTTCCCCTTCTTTCTTCCTTTATTATTTTCACTATTATTTCGCCTCTTCTTTTTCTCTCTTCTTCTCTATTCTCTCTCTCTCTCTATATATCTATTATATCTCTTTCTCTCTTCCTCCGTAACCTTTCTTATTCTTCTTTCTCTCTCTCTAGATTTTTGTTTCTCTTTTCTTCTTCTCTGATCTCTTCACGATGAAGAAGATGAAAGGTGTTGCTGTTTCTACGAATCCTTCTTCCGAGGCGTTTATGGATCAGAGATCCATGATGAGACACCAGAGTCTCTTGCAGGACTATGAAGATTTGCATAAGGTAACCCTTTTTACTCGATTGGATTTTTTATTTCATCGGTTTCAACGGATCTAGGTTTTTCTTTCATGTATTTTGATTTGTGGTCGTGTTTTTATGTTGATTCTGGAAATTTAGGGTTTGTTGAAGAAAACCTAAAATGGATCTTATGATTTTGTATTGTTTTTGTTGAATTTAGGGTTTGTTGGTGAAATTAGTATGGGGATCTTGTGTTTTGATGTTGTTGTTTGATGATTGTTTTGATTTAACCTCCGATCTTGATGAGATGGTGTGTTTTGATGTTGATCTTTGTGGTTTTTCTGTATCTATTAGGGTTTCCATGTTTGTGTTCTATCTAGAATCAATAATCTTGTATTAATCTCTGTTGAATTCCTTAGTATGTTGTAATAACCATGAAACAACAGTCTTATAGGAGTGTGATTTTGTAGCTTTTTCTTGTTTTCAAGTTCATCAAGTTTTGGTCTTTAAGCTTATTAGGTTTCAAAGTTCAGAATTTAACAATTAAATGATGATTAACCTCTTTTTCTTTGGAGGGGTGATTTTGTTTAGGTTTGTTGTAAAAATTAGCATCTAATTTCACACGCAATTTTATTCGGGTTTATTGTAGAGGACTTTTCTCATGATTTTGATGTTATGTTCTTCAGGAAACAGAAGCCATGAGAATGAAATTGGAAGCCGTAAAGCAGAAAAAGTTGATTCTATCAGCTGAAGTCAGGTAATGTTTCATCATGCTTTAATGCTTTTTTATGTTCTTCATTGTTTTAAGTTGATTACTCATAGAGCTTATTTTAAACTATCACTTTTAACTGCAGATTCCTAAGGCAACGGTATGCATACTTACTAAAGCATCCTCTTCCTAAGCCTCAACCAAAGCAAGAAGCTATAAAGCCACAAAAGCTGAAAATCAAAGAGCCAAAGATCACAAAGGGAAGGAATTACAATAGAAAGGAATCTATTTTGCGACCTCAAACTGGTTCTAAATCTAACTCAAAAGAAAGAGTTTTCAATAGAGTTGTTGAAGATACAAGGCAGAAAACTGGTCATGTGTTTGATTTAAACCAGAATGGTGGCAGAAGCTTAAGTAAAAAAGATGGTTCTTTTCATAGCTCTTCTGTCCCTGTGCTTGACTTGAATCACAAAGAGAGGGTTCTCAGTGGGAAAGAAGCCACAAAGAAGAGTGTAACTCCTTTTTTCGACTTGAACCAGATTTCGGTAATTATTTCATATCATATGCTCTGCTTTACATAATGAGTCCTAGTTCTGTGAAACAGTTTTACGAGTGCTTAGTGCTTATACCTGTAGATAAAATCCAATTTGTCGATCTAAAAAAGTTTGTTAATAGTTTTTCTCGATATAAACACGTTTGTTAAATAGTTTTGTTTTCTTTTGTTATCATGATGCAGAGAGAAGAGGAGGAATTAGAGGGAAACAATCAGCCAATGTGGATTGAAGAACAAAGAGGCGTGAATGAGGAACAGCACAATGATATCAAGCTTTCAGTTTGTAGAAACCTTGGAGAAGGATCAAGTAGGGTAGGGAAAAGGAAGATAACATGGCAAGACCAAGTGGCATTAAGGGTTTGATCAAGTGGGGTAGGAAAAAGGAAGATAACATGGCAAGACCAAGTGGCATTAAGGGTTTGATCATAAGAGTAGTATAGTACAGTTGGCTTTAACTCCTGCCAAGTTGGAATGTGTATTCTACCTGTTGGCTTTTACTTTCAACAAAAAAAACCATTCTAGTTTATGTTTTCATCTTGTAAAGATAAGATATACTACCTTATAGAATCATCATGTCATTATATATTCAATATATATATTATTTAGATTGAATGGAGACTTTAACCCTTGAAATCATCTTTCACTTTTGCAAAAATCAATTATGGTTAAGAACTTAATATTTTTGTGCTTTTTTCAAGGTTTAGTTTGATGTCCATCCATTAAGTTCAATTGGCAACTTTTCATTGTGCTGCTTGAATTATAATTATTTAATTTAATTTTGAGTATAACATAAGATACTCCGTTTAAGCTGGTCTTTATTATGTTTTATTTGGAGAAAAAGAAGTGGAGAAAATAAGCTTGACCAAAAATTTGGGGAGTTGTTGAAGTCAAAAGTTTGGGGAAGTTGCAAAGAAATCTCCGAATAACGTGACCAACAAGGTAAAACGGTTGGTATATTTGAGTCACAAATGATGTTTTGACAACATTAATCTAACAGCCATAAATAATTTAAACATGAAAACACGACAATACGGTAGATATCGACCAAACTAGTGTCTCGTGCAAACAAAAATTAATTAATTAATATTAAGTATTTATTAGATTTTATATTATCAAGGTCATCAACAATGTTAGTCACTTAATACTTCTAGATTTCATAATAATAAGGGCATCAACAATGTTATTTACTTCATAAACAACGCCGCGAATCCTTCATCGAAGGTATCCGCTAAATGATTTTTCAACCTACAAATGCTAGAAACAAGAGTTCTACCACGATGATTAGTTAATTTACCATCCTTAACAACATCAACCACTTCCACAGAATTCACTTTCACTTCAACTTTATCAAAATTTAAACGTTTTACCAACTTAAGACCTTCAAATAATTTCCATAACTCCGTCAAATATGCGTCTCCTCTTTCAATCACCTTAGAGAAACCAGATAACCATTCACCCTCACTCCCTCCAATAACTCCACCACATCCTATTATTCCTTTCATGCAAGCACCATCTGTGTTCAAACACACCCATCCCCCATTTGGAGGGGACCAACCTATCTGAACACAACGTTGCCCCTTATCACATCCCATAATGCATCAACCTTTGCAAGAATTAAGTATTGATTCTCTGGCCGAACAAATCCTTCCTCAAACTTCTCCTTATTCTTCCAAGTCCAAACACAGTGGCACTCGATCGCCCAAAAGCTCCTCCAATCTTCATTCACATGCTTGCCTTTCTTGCTGCTAACATTCATGCATATCCACTCATGAAGTTTCTTGGTAAAGAAGCTATGTCTTCGATCAAATGGTACATTACTAATCCATAACGACTTGATTAACTTGCAATCACGAAGCACATGCAACACGGTTTCCGGACAATCAATCATGAAGACCCAATAGAATTTTGAACTCGTGATTACTCATTCAAATCTATTCAACTTTGAGTGGTGAACATTCGTTTGACTTAGTTCGACTTTAGATTTTAGTTTTTTTTGTTGCTTAATATGTTTTTTAGTCCCTTACTTATTCCTCTAGTCCACTTTGGCCTCTTTTCTTTTAAAACAACAAATTTCATCCATTATCTATTAAAAATATGTCATACTTGTCCTTTCTATTAGACCTCTTAGTGATTTTTGTGGATGACAGATTTTGGTAACAATGAATAGAGATCCTAATGAATTACTTTTGTTGTTGTGGAGGGAGAAACAAAAGATAGCTGATAATGATTTTTGGAGTTTCTAATTGATGATTTAGGAAATAGGAATGAATGTCTAATCCAGACCCGATTCTGAGGCATGGCAAACTGGCACTATTCAGGACCTTCAAAATACAAGAGTCTCAAAAAAAATTTATTATTATTTATATAACTAAGTTCAAACAATATAAATAATATATCCAATCAATAATAGACCTAACAAAATAAAAATATTCTAATAAAAATATTTTCATCTTCTTCAATACCGTTTCATCTCTCTCAAAATCTCTCTCAAATAGAAAGGAATATAGAACTCAAAATTTACTCAGTCCTCTAGTCCACTCTGACCTCTTTTCTTTTAAAACAACAAATTCCATCCATTATCTATTAAAAATGTGCCATGCTTGTCCTTTCTTTTTAAAACAACAAATTCCATCCATTATCTATTAAAAATGTGCCATGCTTGTCCTTTCTATTAGACCTCTTAGTGATTTTTGTGGATGACTGGTTTTGGTAACAATTGATAGAGATCCTAATGATCAGATGATGTCAATAACTATTGTTGTTTTTGAGGGAGAAATAAAAAATAGCTGGTCATGATTTTTAGAGCTTCTAATTGATGATTTAGGAAATAGGAATGAATGTCTAATCCAGACCCGACTCTGAGACATGGCAAACTGGGCCACTATCCAGAACCTTCAAAATACAAGAGTCTCAAAATTTTTTTATTAGTATTTATATAACTAAGTTCAAACAGTATAAATAATATGTCCAATCAATAATAAACTTAACAAAATAAAAATAATTTAATAAAAATATTTTCATCTTCAATACCGTTTCATCTCTCTCAAATAAAAAGGAAAATAGAATTCAAAATTTACTAAGGTATTTTCCCCTCTTTTTCTTATTCTTACCTTATTATTATTATTTTACAAAAAAGAAATTGATATTGTTTGTGTTTGAAGTCGGTGAGACCGTGAGGTAGTTGACTCAAAGAAAATAACAATGGCGGTCAGTGAGAAAGGGATTGGAGGAAAGATGGAGAGGAACTAGGTGAATAGGTATTCAAATTTAATAGATGAAGTGAGAAATAAAAGATTGTGATAAAAAAAGTGAGAAATAAAAGATTTTTTTGTTAAAACACTAAAACTATTAAAATGAATATGAATTAAACATAATAATTAATAAATATTATGGTAGGGTGACAACCATTAATTGGTGTTGTGTACTCCTTCTATTTTATATTATAATTAAAAGTTATTTTTTAAATTCATTAATAAATCAAATACATTAGATATTCAATGAATTAAAAAATAATTTTTATTTATAATATGAGATCGAAGGAGTATCCCTTCTGATCTGACCTGATCAGACTTGGACCGTCACGGCTGGCTCCGAGTTGAAGTTTTGAACGAGGTGGGGGGTACTTGCAAGACACTCCGATGCTGAAGTGAGTAAGAGCACGAGCAGGCAATAGTAAGAGTATGGGTAGAATGATGAATATCTGACCCTCTGGAAACAAAGGATATTTATAGCCCCCAGCGCTGGGCCAAGGTTCCTTCATTGGGCCGGGCAGGTTTGGCCCAATGGAGGAACTGCCAGGTTCTACGTGCGTAGTGGGGACCTGCACGTGGTCCCCTCCCTGGATGTTCTGCGTGAAGTGCGGGCGGACAGAGACGCGGTCTTTTTGGAGTCCCGTTGAGGATGCAGTGGGTCGTGTCCACTGTCGATGGAGCGCTCGAGCTGATGTCGAGCTGGACAATACGAGGACGGGGGTGTCGCCCAGTGGCGTGTGTCGGGCATAGATATGATCCATAGGTCGGCGTGACTCCTAGCAAGTCCGATTGGATTGGGCCTTTATCGTTGCTATTGGGCCAGCCGGGCCCAGTCCAGAACAGGAGCCCCCCAAGTCGTGGTTCCTTGGGTTAGGAGCCATGGCTTGATCTTAGGTTGCTTCCGTTTCGGGGCCTCGTGCCCGGGCAAGAGACGCAGCTCCTCGTGGGGGTACTCGAGGGTTTCCCCGTATCGTGCTCGGGGACAGGTCCCCCCGCGAGGAATGCTCGGGGATTCCTCAACAGCATGCGCCTGTCGAGCACGCGAGGTATCTTTTGGGAACTGTGCCGCCACCCTATGAGGATAGGGTCATCATTGCCTAGGGGAGCTGCGCGTCGAGGAGGGGAATCCGTGGCTTCCCGAGGTGACGTTTGGTATTCCACATCATCACTATAAATAGGATCCTTAGGCCCCAGAACGTGTTACTACTCTTCGCGTTTCTCCTCTTCGCTCTATTTCTACTGCTGTTGTTCTTCCCAGATTCTCATAGCATCGCCGCGATCTCCGTCACCGATTCCTTTCCTCCGTCGCCAAATTTACTCCTTGATTCCAAGTAAGTGACTTGTCTTCTCTGTTTTTCTGTTGTGATGCATGATTTTCATCGTTTTAGACGTTTTTAGAGGCTGTGCGCGTGGGACTAGCCCGATAACCTTATGTTCAGCCCGACAAATTCATGCATGAGGTCGGCAAACGCATGTTCGTGGCCGGCAGATACATAGTTTAGGTTATAATCTGTAGTGCTGCCCGGGGTCTTCATGATCCAGGGCGCCTAATTCGTGATCGTGCCCGGTATACTCATAGCTCTAACTTTAGGCTTTATGATGTTGCTCGCCATGTTCATACCCCGGGTCGACGTATTCACGAGTGACCGCGTCGTCGGTTTATTTAGGCGGCTTGCAGAGGGACCCGTCGAGGTATCTGGAAGTCGGGGAGGCGACTGCTATTTTGTTTCAAACCAACTTTGTGGTCGCGCGTGGAGCGACGTGGTTTGTCGCGCACTTCATCTTGTCCGTTATGACGAGCGTGTGGTTTCGTGCCCAATTGACTGGTTTCCCGTGCTCTGTAGGTAACCATGGCGGACGAACCGTGCTCTTCAGGACGCCCCGAAAGGGAGGAACAAAGTGCCGATGAGACTGTGAGTTTGGTCGACTCCGTAGAGGACCCTCTGTTGGACTGGGTGGGTGCCGAGCCTAGAGGAATCACCTCGGTCTATAGTCGGCGCAGCCGAAGGCCATACGCTGTCCTTGAGGCGGGCCACGGCCAGCCCGGTTTTCAAAAGAATTTCGTCATTACTAGACCGACCTTCACTGCTCGAATTTGCTCGGTGTTCCCCGAGTACGACTTCCCTATGTATGAAATTGCATTCAAAGACCTTGGGTTGCAGCTGCCCTTCTGCGACTTTCAGGTCGGGGTCTTTAGCCATTTGGGTCTGGCCCCGTCGCAGCTACATCCGAATTCGCTCGCCTTTATCCGGACGTTTGAGCTGACCTGTCGTTTTCTGAGGATTGGGGCGACTATACCCCTCTTCTTCAGAGTCTTCCATATGCAGCGCCAGTCCCGGGGAGGAAATCATAGCTGGGTCTCCCTGAAATAGTCGAAGAGACTTTTCAGGATGTACATGGACTCCGTGCGGAGTTTTAAAGACAAGTGGTATGTCGTGAGGCCGGTTACCACAACCGCTTTAGAGTCCCTGTACGAGGAGGAAGAGGTGATAAGCGACGATGACGGGGAGGCACTTTTAGACAACGACGAGCATCCGGTGTTGGGACGCACGGCCAAGTTTCCCGTGCATTGGATCTCTAGGCATTATGAGCATGGCACTGGGTATTATCATATGTCTGCAGGCGACATGGGTTCCGAGGACGAGAAGGCTTACGACACTCTTTGTCGGTACATTGATAACTTCCACCCTGCCAGATGGGCCACGAGGGAGAGGGAAGATGTCCTGGACGAGGAGGGTTATCCGACCTTCGAGGCCCGACCGATTGATACGAAGGCACTCGTGGAGTGCCATTCATTCGGGCAGGCTGCGCGTCTGCTAGGTCGTTTATTGTTTGAATTTCTTTGCTTGTCATTTGTTTGCTTATTTGCTCGGCACTAACCCGATTTTTTATTTTGTGCAGGTTTGATGGCCGGACGACGGGAGAGGCTCTTGAAGTTGTCCTGTGACCGGAGGGCGAACAAGAGGGTGGTGAAGGCTCCTCAAGCAACGAGGATGGGCCCGCCGCATAGTCCGGGCGCTTCTCATGTGGTGAGGGTGGATTCGTCGCCTAGCTCGGGGGCTGCTTCGGAAGAGACCCCAGAGGTCCAGGAGGTCGAGCCACATACCGACCTGATACCAAGAAAAAGGAACCGGGTGGAAAGTGGGCCGGCGGTCGGCGAGGATTCCAGCGTCGTAAGGTCCTTCGGGTTGCCCCCTTGCTTCAAAGAGGAGGGTTTCTTCGAGGGGTTCCCTTTTTCCGTGACTGCCGATGAGGCTGAGGCCATCAGGAGGATGAGCAAGGAGGACCGGAGGAGGCACCTGGCCGCCAATATGGTCGGGCTGGTGAAGATGGCTGAAATGGCCGTTGTGCTGTCCGAGGAAGGGGAGGATCCTGACCGCATCAAGGAATTGGAACAAGAGAAAGCGGCCCTCACCTCGAGTTCGCGAAAGTTAAAGGTTGCCCTGGAGCGCTCCGAGGAGATGTTCCGCGAGCAAGCCGCGTTGCTGGCTGCCGAGACAGAGATGCTGACTCTGGAGAGGGAGAACTCGGGGAAGCTAGCCGAGGAGAGAGAGCTTCTCCGTGCGGATCGGGAGCGTCTGGAAATCGACATCGGGTGCCTCGCCAGAGAGATCGATGACCTGAAGGCCGCCATGCTTCCTGCCGAGGATGAGCCGAAGGATATAGCCGCTTTGAGGAGTCGATCGAAGCTGGTCGCCCGTATCCGGCTCCTCGAAGCGGATTGTGTCGGCGCTATGGAAGAGGGGTTCGAGTCCGCGGTCAACCAGCTTTCCTTACTGAATCCCGGTTTGAACATTGAAGGGACGGGCTACATGTCTCAGATCGTGGATGGCAAGATCGTGCCCCCGCCCGACTCTCATGTTGTCGGTGATGATGGCTCTGGGGAAGCTGAATTGTAAGATGATGATGGGCCTGCGTGCCCGTTGGTTGTACTTCCTGAACATCGCCGGCCTTCTTGGTCGGTTTATATTTATTTGCTTTGTTGCCTACAGGCGTATTGAATGAATTTGTTTCCATTTGACTGTTTGCCCGTGTATGTATTTTATGTATTTCGCGACATAATTGGCCCGAGTTATGTGCCCGGGTCGTGCCCGTGTATGGCTGTGACTGCTGGCAAACTTGCCTAAGTCTTTCGTTCGGGCCCTACTCGATGACCAAATTTATCAGAGTGATGACCTCGAGAGGAGAGATTTGTTTTTGACCCTTTTTTAGATGGCCCGGAGTTTCTTCGAGATTCTCAGGCGTGCGGAACGAGCCGCTCGTTCGGGTATATCGCCCGGATCGGGGTTATTTGCCCGCGGCGTGAACTGCCCATCGCGAGCTGGGTGTTCTTCCCTATAGGTACTATGACGGTGGAGCTCGGTGTAGGTGTCCATGTCGGGCACTATCGATTAGTCTCATTTGTTGAGCGATGTTGTGCGATTTAGACGTAGGTCGGGCCTGTACCTCAGCCTCTCTACGGAGTCGGACGTATTTTCCTCGTTGACCGAGCGCGGGTGCCGACGGTCGAGGGTCCTAGGTGTCGTTGGTAGTTTTTAACTATAGTACTTCTTTAGTTTAGCAGCATTCCAGGGTCGTGGTAATGGCTCTCCGTCTAATTGCTCGAGGTAGTACGCCCTGGTTCCGGTGGTGCCGTGGACGCGATAGGGTCCTTCCCAGTTCGCGGCAAGCTTCCCTTCACGGGAGTCTTTCTGGTTCCTTCGTAATACCAGGCTTCCGATTTCGAACTCGCGCTTGATGACCTTGTCATTGTGGCGCAGAGCCACTCGTTGTTTCAGGGTGGCTTCGCGCAGGGCCGCACCAGATCGGATTTCCTCGACCAAGTCGAGCTCGTCCCTTAGCACCTCGTCGTTCATTTCTTCGTCGAGGGGGCTCTCTGTCCGTCTGGATGGTTCCATGATTTCTACCGGGATGACGACCTCGGTCCCGTATGTCAGTCGGAATGGGGTCTCGCCCGTCTTTGAGTGGGGCGTAGTGCGGTAAGCCTACAAGACGCTGTGGAGTTCCTCGACCCATCCCCTCTTCGCTTCGCCGAGTCGGCGTTTGAGTCCTCGGAGGATGACTCTGTTCGCGGCCTCGGCCTGCCCGTTAGTTTGAGGGTGCTCGACCGAAGTGAAGTGTTGTTTTGTCCCTAGTCTGGTGACGAAGTCTTGGAACCCGTGGTCGGTAAATTGGGTGCCGTTGTCGGTCACCAGGGCATTCGGAATCCCAAATCTGGCGAGGATGTTTCTTTTGTAGAAGCGGAGGATATTGTGCGAGGTGATCTTCGCGAGGGCCTCGGCCTCGATCCACTTCGTGAAGTAATCGACGACCATGATTAGGAATTTATTCTGATAAGTCCCTTGCACGAAGGTTCCGAGGATATCCATACCCCACCAAACAAACGACCATGGGGACGATAGTATGCTCAGCTCGTGAGGCGGGGCGAGGTGCATGTCGCCGTGCTTCTGGAACTTGTCTCATCTCTTAACGTGCTCCTTGGCATCCTGCTGCATTGTCGGCCAGTAATATCCTGCTCGAAGGGCTTTCCTCGCCAAGGACTTGCCGCCCATGTGCTGGGCATTGATCCCTTCGTGTATCTCCCGCAGTACCTCGGGGACTGTGGATTCGTCTATGCATTTTAGGAGGGGGATGGAGAATCCCCTGCGGTATAGTTTGTGCTCGAGCACCACGTAGGAGCATGCTCTCCGTTTTGTGATGGTCGCCTCGGATTGGTTTGATGGGAGTTCGCCCTTTGTCAAGAAATTGTAAACCGGGGTCATCCAGGATGATGCGTCTCCAATGGCGTGGACCTCGACTGGTGTCGAGGATCTTTCGATACTCGGGCGTGCCAGAGATTCTTGGATGACAGATTTGTTCCCGCCTTTCTTTCTCGTGCTCGCGAGTTTGGATAATATGTCTGCCCTCGTGTTTTGCTCGCGGGGAACATGTGAGATTTCCGCCCGCACGAACTTTGTCATGTGTTTTTTGACCAAGTTCAAGTACTCGATGAGGTTGTCGTTTTTGGCTTGGTAATTTCCCTGGACTTGGGAGGCGACGAGTTGGGAGTCGGTGTAGATCTGTACTTCGCGGGCTCCCAGGTCCTCGGCTAACCTCAATCCTGCGAGTAGGGCCTCATATTCTGCTTGGTTGTTTGACGTCGGGAAGGAAAGAGCTAGGGAGTGCTCGATCACTACACCCTCTTCATTTTCCAAAAGGATTCCTGCGCCACTTCCGGACGAGCTGGATGCTCCGTCGACGAAGATGGTCCACTTGTGTTCCTTCTCTGAGGGTAGGTCATGAGTGGTCATCTCCGCGACGAAATCGGCCAGGGCCTGCGCTTTCAAGGCTTTCCTACTCTCGTACTGAATGTCGAATTCAGAGAGTTCCAAGGACCATTTCAGCATTCTGCCCGCCATATCAGGTCGACCCAGGAGTTGCCTCACCGGTTGGTCGGTTCGCACGATGATCGTGTGGGCCAGAAAATAATGTCTAAGCCTCCTCGCCGCGTTAACGAGGGCCAGGGCCACCTTTTCTATCTGTTGGTATCTGCTTTCGGGTCCTTGCAGGGCTTTGCTCGTGAAGTAGACGGGCTTCTGTCCGTCGGTGGTCTCGCGGACGAGGGCCGCGCTGATGGCTTCGTTCGAAACGGCCAAGTACAAATACAGTGGCTCCCCGTCGTCTGGTCGAGATAGCACAGGCGGCTGAGATAGGCTTTGCTTTAGGTGGCGTAATGCCTGCTCGCATTCCTCATTCCATTTGAAGGCTGCTTCCTTTCGAAGGAGTTTGAAGAAGGGGAGGGCGTGCTGAGCGGATCTCGCGACGAAGCGGGATAGCGACATGAGCATGCCGTTCATGATTTGTATCGACTTCTTCGACGTTGGTGTTGGGAGGTCGGAGAACGCCCGACATTTGTCAGGATTGGCTTCGATTCCCTGTTCTGTTAGATAGAATCCAAGGAATTTTCCTGCCTTAACCCCGAACGTACATTTCTCGGGGTTGAACCTCATTTTACATTGTCTTGCTTGGGCAAAGACTGTCTTGAGGTGTGCTGCATGGTTGGTGTCTGCTCGGGACTTGACGATCATGTCGTCCATATATACCTCGAGCATGTCGCTGATTTGTTTGTTGAAAACTCTGTTCATCATACGCTGGTAAGTTGCCCCGGCATTTTTCAGTCCGAAGGGCATTACGTTGTAGTAATAGTTGCCCGAGCTGGTCATGAATGCCGTGCAGTGTTTGTCGCCCAGGGCCATCGGGATTTGGTTATAGCCCGAGTAGGCATCCATGAACGACAACGTTTTGTAGCCGGCCGAGTTGTCGACCAGCATGTCTATGTTAGGCAAAGGAAAAGCATCTTTCGGGAAAGCCCGGTTGAGATCGGTATAATCAACGCACATCCTCCATTTTCCATTATTCTTTTTAACGAGTACAACATTTGACAGCCAGGTGGAATACCGGGCTTCAGAAATAAAATTTGCCTCTAGGAGGTCTTTTACAGCTTTTTCAGCAGCCTCCGTTTTTTCTGGAGACTGCCTACACCTACGTTGTACTACGACCCTAGCGGCTGGATCAATGGCGAGGTGGTGACAGGCGACCTCAGGGTCGAGTCCGGGCATCTCCGCGGCGCTCCAGGAGAACAGATCAGCATTCTCGCGCAAACAGACCTTTATTTGCTTCCTGGCCAAGTCGGGGAGGTCTTTTCCAATCTTCACTCCCTTGGTCGGATCTGTGCCGAGGGGGACGAGTTCAAAATCCCCGTCTGGTATTGGTCAGAGTGGGATTTGCTCGCCGCTGGATGGCTCGTCCTGGTCGAAGCGGGTGTCCAGAGCTATGGAATCGACTTTTGGTGGAGCTTTCTGGACTTCTTCCTCGGGGGATGCTTTCCTGTCGGGCTCCTGTCTTGTCCTTTTGGCGGGTCTGGTCCCTATGTCGACAGTATCACGTCCCTTAGAAGCGGCGTTGAAGCACCTCCGGGCAGCGGCTAGGTCTCCTTGGATAGTAGCTACCCGTGCCCTCTTGGTGTAGAACTTCATCTTCAGGTGGACGGTCGAGGGCACCGCTGTCAGTTCTGCCAGTGTCGGTCTCCCCAAGATACATTTGTACAGAGACGGGCAGTCGATGACGAGGAAGCGTACTTTGACCTGTCTCGTAGCCGTCCCCTCGCCGAACGTAACCAGAAGCTCGACATATCCCCAAGGCTTGGAGGTCGAGCCGTTGAAACCTTGTAAGTCCGAACCCACATACGGCGAGAGATGTGAGTCGTCTAGCTGAAGGGTTTGGAACAGTTGGCTGTACATGACGTCGACGGAACTCCCTTCGTCGACCAGGATGCGATGTACATCAAAATTGGCCATTCTTGCCCTTATCAGCAAGGGGATGACCGCGTTCGGTGCTCCGCCGGGGAGCTCTTCTAGGTAGAAGGTGATGGGCTCTGACCTGCCCTTCACCCTTTCGAACGTCACTGTTTGCGGGGGAGCCGCGTCGACCAGTTTGTCCAGCTTCCTCTTGGCTGAATTGATGGTCAAGTCGTTGAACCCGCCGCCGTTGATGACCAGGGCGGAGGGGAAGTATTCCCACCTGCTGTGCGTTGTAAGTGGCTCTTGCAGGTGCTCGGGGAAGTCGAAATCCTCGGGCCTGGTCACGGAGAAGGCAGTTTGGATGGGCACCGACTCGTCAGATGGTCGGGCGTCTTCTTCTGGCTCCCTGGTTTCTTGGGCGTCACGACGGGGAGCGTCGCTTCACCGGTACTGCGCGAGCCTCCCTCTCTTGATGAGGGTTTCAATGGCGTCCTTGAGGTGGACGCAATCCTCAGTCAGGTGACCATGACTCCTATGGTACTGACAATATTTATTTTTGTCTGCTCCAGGCTTAGCGGGAGCAGGTCGGGGACGTTTGACACCGTCGTCCTTGAAATCAGTGCTGGCACACTCCGCCAGAATGCGCTCGCGGGAAGCCGTGGGCGGAGTGTACTCGGTGAAACGCCCTGAAAGTCCTCTTTGTTCCCGGACTTCCCGGGGTCTGTCTTCCTTCCTTTTCTCCCCGGTTCGTCGAGGAGGAGCTTCTTGGCGCGAGCTGCTGTTGGGACCACGAGTCCTGGAATCTCGGGCTCTGTTGGCCGCCTCCCTCTCCTCGTAGTCCATGTATGCTCGGGCCTTTTTGAGGAGGGCATCGAATGTCCGAGGTGGCTCGATGCCCACAACCTTTCTGAATTCCGTGCCGGGGAGGAGCCCTCTCTCCAGCAAATATCTTTTTATATGGTCCGCACAGGGGACCTGTATTGCTTCCCGGTTGAAACGGTTGATGAATTCCCTCAAGGTTTCATCCTGTCTTTGGATGATGGCCTCGAGAGCCGCCTCGGTCTTCGGGTGCCGCCGAGAAGCTGTGAAGGAACTGATGAACTGGTTCTTCAGGTTCTGCCACGAGGTAATTGAGCCCGCGGCGAGTCCTTTGTACCAGTCCATTGCCGCCTTCCTGAGAGTCGTTGGGAATAGAAGGCACTTGATGGGGCCCCCGACGTTGTGATAATGAAGCATATCGTCGAACCCGTCTATGTGGTCGACCGGGTCCGCGACACCATCGTACTCCTTCAAGTGTGGGGGCTTCTCCATGCCCGGGGGGATGGGTGCTTCCATAATAGCCTGTGACAGGGGACCGCGGGGGTCATCCTCGTCGCTTCTCTCCGGAGACAGAGATGGGGACCTGTAATACTGTCTGACACGCCGTCCCAAGTCGTGCTGAGTCTCTCTCGAGCGAGATGCTCGGTGGTTGAATTTTACACGTCCGTCTCCGGAGTGCCTTCTTTCTAGTATCGCCGGGTCACGACTGGGTTCTCCGGCCTAAATGATGGGCTGCCTCTCCAGATAAGGCCGTCTCTGTTTTGGCCGGGGAGATGGGCTTCGAGAGGTCTCCCTGTAATGTCTCCGCGGGGGAGAAGGGTGTCGAGCTTCAGTCACTCGAAGAGGGGGAGTATGTGGTCTCCGATGCCTCCTCGGGGGTCTTTGCTCGTCTTCAAGCGCCTTTAGTCTCTCTCCTTGGGCGAAGATGAGATAGTTCGTTTGATTAATTGCTGCGAACAACGCTTGTGTTGTGGCATCCGCCCCGGAGGGGACGGGGACTTCCTGGAACTGGGCGGCTCTGTAGTGCGCGAGGGCCGCCGGGTCGTCCTCGAGTGGTGGTGGGAGCGAGGAAGATGATGCAGTAGCTCTGTCTCGAAAGGTGGAACTTCCGGGAGCAGTTGTCGCAGGAATGGTGTTATGGCCGGGGTTGCCGGCATTATCAAGATGTCCGTTTTTGTCCGCGGCACCGTTATTAGTGTCGGCGACACGGACGTTCTGCTCGTCGCGAGCTTGATCAGCCATGACAGGTAGTTGAATTTGAGCTTTGGTCTTTGAGTTTGCAAGACGGGGAAGCTAGTTCCCACAGACGGCGCCACTGATCTGACCTAATCAGACTTGGACCGTCACGGCTGGCTCCGAGCTGAAGTTTTGAACGAGGTGGGGGGGGGGGGGGGTAACTGCAAGACACTCCGATGCTGAAGTGAGTAAGAGCACGAGCATGCAATAGTAAGAGTATGGGTAGAATGATGAATACCTGACCCTCTGGAAACATAGGGTATTTATAGCCCCCAGCGCTGGGCCAAGGTTCCTTCATTGGGCCGGGCAGGTTTGGCCCAATGGAGGAACTGCCAGGTTCTACGTGCATAGTGGGGACCTGCACGTGGTCCCCTCCCTGGATGTTCTGCGTGAAGTACGGGCGGACAGAGACGCGGTCTTTTCGGAGTCCCGTTGAGGATGCAGTGGGTCGTGTCCACTGGCGATGGAGCGCTCGAGCTGATGTCGAGCTGGACAATACGAGGACGGGGGTGTCGCCCAGTGGCATGTGTCGGGCATAGATATGATCCTTAGGTCGGCGTGACCCCTAACAAGTCCGATTGGATTGGGCCTTTATCGTTGCTATTGGGCCAGCCGGGCCCATTCCAAAACATCTTCTTTACCAATTACCAATATAGTTAGTGTTAGATTTATTTGATGAGTGAAATTTAATGTATTCTTTTTATTAATATTGTTATTTTTATTTTTTTTGTTAATGCTTAGGAGTACTTTAGAGTTTAGTAGTAGGTAATGTTTCTTATAACTACTTTTCATGCATTTTCTATTAATATTATTACTTTTATTTAGTTTGATTCAAATTATTCATCAATCTATTCAATAGTTAAATTATTGATTTTTAATTGTTAATTGATAATTTTATTTATAATTTTTTTTAAAATTTTATTTGTTATATAAATATTAATTTTATTTATTGTTTTTTATTCATTGATTCAATTTTAAGGCTGTGGAGTTTATTGGTTCAACTTTAATACTGTGGAATTTATCGGTTCAACTTTAATTTCAGGTTTTAAATTTGTTTTCATTATTCTTCTATGTCTTCCAAGATTAAAAAGTTTGATTCTGGATGTGAGAAGCGTAAGAAAAAAAAAGACTTAATAAGTTAACTCAATCTCAATCAGAAGCTCTTGATAAATATATTATAAAAGAATCATAAATTCCTATTGAAAATCATAAATTCCTATTGAAAATCAAAATGATGATGTTGAGATTATTGAAAATATGATTGATGCTGAAAATGATGAGGGAAATGCTAATGTTAATGCTACTGAAAATGATAATTTAGATGCTGAAATTATTGATAATGCTAATGACAATGATGAAGATATATATATATATATATATATATATATATATATATATATATATATATATATATATATATATATATATATATATATATATATATATATATATATATATATATATATATATATTTGATCCAGTAATATGAAATTCTCTTGAGTCTAGAATGATTGATTTATTAGCAAAAAAATATCCTAAAAGAGATTTGTCTATTGAGAAAGGTCCTAAAGATAAATTATCTAGATGTTTTACGGCTAATTTGTATACTAGAGTTTTACCAAATGGAGAGAAATGCGATAGAGATTGACTTGTTTATTTAAAAAAACTTGATAGAGTATTTTGTTTTTGTTGTATAATTTTTAAAAGAGGGATTGATAGAGGTCAATTAGCAAATGATGATTTTTGTATTTGGAAACATGTTGCTGAAAGACTTAGAGAGCACGCGACAAGTATGAAACATGTTCACAATATGACTACTTGGTATGAGTTACGTAAAAGAATACAAAATTTTCAAACTATTGATAAAACAACTCAAAGGTTGATTGAGAAAAAAAAGGAACACTGAAAATATATTTTAAAAAGAATTATTTCAATAGTGAAATTTCTTGCTAAATATAATTTGGCCTTTCGTGGTTCTAATGAGAGATTGTACCAAAATAGCAATGGGAAATTTTTAGACTTAATTGAAATGTTAGCTGAATTTGACCCAATTGTCCAAGAACATGTTAGACGTATTACATATGATAATCTTTATGTTCACTTTCTTGGGCATAAAATTTAAAACGAGTTAATACTTTTGCTTGCTTATGCAATTAAAAATGAAATCATTAGAAAAATCAAACAAGCAAAATATTTCTCAGTGATACTTGATTATACCCCTGATGTTAATCACCAAGATCAGATGTCTTTGATAATATGATATGTGGATGTTTCTTTAAATCTTGTTAGTGTTGAAGAATCTTTTTTAGGATTTTTGAACGTAAATGATACAACTGATCAAGGGCTTTTTGATGTTTTACAAGATGAATTGAAAAATCTTGATCTTGACATATTTGATGTGTGAGGACAAAGTTATGATAATTGGTCTAATATGAAAGGAACACATCAAGGTGTACAAAAGAACTTTTTAGACATAAATCCAAAAGTCTTTTATACTCCTTGTGCTTGTCATAATCTTAATTTGATATTGTGTGATATGGCTAACTCTTGTGGTAAAGCTAAAGATTTTTTTGAAGTTGTTCAACATATTTATACTATTTTTTCTAATTCTACTAAAAGATGACAAAATTTGAAAGATAATGTAAAATGGTTGACTCTAAAGTCATTGTCATCCACTCGTTGGGAGAGTCATGTAGATAGTGTCAAAGCTATTAAAACTCAAATTTCAGATTTTAGAGAAACTTTAATTGAAGTGTTAGAAAAGATCTTGATTCTAAAATAAGAAGTGAAGCTAAATCCTTAACAACAAATGAGCTTGGTGATTTTGAGTTTTTAATGGCGGTAATTATTTGGTTTGAAATATTATCCGCAATTAATGTGGTTAGCAAGCTCTTACAATTAAGGGATATGGTTATTGATGTTTCTATGCGAAAAATAGCGGAGTTGATTTTATTTTTTAAGGAATATAGAGAATCCAGTTTTAAAAATGCCTTGAATTATGCTACAAAAATTGCCATTGAGTTGAATATTGATCCAGTATTTCCTCAAAGGTGTATAATTAGAAGAAAAAGACAGTTCGATGAAAATTTGAATACTCCACCAGTTGAGCTATATGAAGAAGAATCTTTTAGAGTTAATTATTTTCTTTACTTAATTGATCAATCTATTGTATCTCTTAATAATAGATTCGAGCAATACCAATAATATAAAAGTGTTTTTGGTTTCTTGTTTACTTCTCAAAATTTACAATTATTAGACAATGCAACTTTAAAATCTTGTTGTAGTCATTTTGAAGAGACATTGAAACATAATGAGCAATGTGACATTGATGGAAAATAATTATGTATGGAGTTAAGGTTACTAAGAGATAAGTTGCCTGTAGAAAATATTGGACCTATTGATATATCAAAAATTTTGAAAGACATGGATTTTTTTCCTAATATGATTATTGCATATAGAATTTTACTAACTATTCCCGTGACAGTTGCCTCAACAGAAAGAAGTTTTTCAAAATTGAAGTTGTTGAAGTCTTACTTACGGTTTACAATGTTACAAGAAAGGCTTAATGAGTTAGAATTGATGGCAAATGAGAATGATTTGTTGAAGAATATACGATATGCAGACTTATATGAACAATTTGCTTCAAAAAATGCTAGAAGGAAGGCTTTTTAAAGTAGTTAGAAGGTATTTTGATAATATTGATTAGAATATGTCCTATGTTTATGTTAGTTACAGTGATAAATTATTATATTTGATGTTGTTAATGCTATTTAAAAATTAAATAGATGATGTTCTTTTTTAAAAAAATGTATTGATTTTTTTATTAGGGGTCCATTTTTATTATTTGCCCTAGGCCTCTAAAAATTCAGGACCGACCCTGGTCTATCCTACAAATTCATTTAAGATCAACAAAAGGTATATTGTATTTAAGTTAATTTATCAAGTTTGTTCATTATGTACTTTATTTATGTATTTCTAATTTTTCAAGTATGTTCAATATATTTTGTTTATAGGGTCTCTTATCTATAATGAGTGAACTATTACCTAATGTTGAAAAATAATAATTTGTGAGACATTTATATAAAATCTTTAAGAAGAAGTTTCCTGAAAAATCATTGAAAGAAATTATTTGGAAAACTTCCAAATCAACTTATCCACGAGCACGTGAAAGGGAAATAAGAGGAATGAATAAGCTTTTAAACACATGATGAAGACACCACCTATATTTTGGAGTGAATCACTTTTCAGGATACATTACAAATGTGACCCTTTTCTGAATAACATGTTTGAGGCATTTAATAGTGTAATTGTTGAGTCAAGGACTAAGCCATTGGTGACTATGCTGAAAGAAATCAGAACTTTCCTCATGGAAAAGTGAGCAACTAATAAAATGAGATTCCCATAGTTAAGTGATGAAGATGTTTTACCCAACATTAAAAAGAAAGTAGGGAGAACTAGCACATACACAAACTTCTAGATTGTAAGATAAATTTCCATTTTCATTTGTCAATGTCCATTACTGAATAATGTTGTAGGATGTCAATTGATAATGCTGGTTCTGAATTATATTGTAGGATGTCAGCTTAACAAATTTTTGAGGTCGGACATATTGAAAGTCATGCAAATAATTTTTCTATCAACCTGATGGATCATCTATGTTCTTATAGAAAATAGGAACTCACAACTCTTCCTCGTGTTCATGCAATATTAGACACGAACAATATGAACCTAAAAGTTGATGACTATACCCCATATTTTTACAAGAAATCAATGGTTCTAATTTGTGGATCAGGACTGAATATCCAAATGTTAAGCCACCTAAATACAAAAAAATGCCAGGAAGACCCAAAAAGAGGATGAATATTGAGCTGGGAGAGATGGATGGGACACATCATTAAATGATAAAAACTAGAATGGTTCTTAGGTATAATAGGTGCAAGCAGACTTGCCACAATAAGTCTACATGTCGAATGACACCATTTACACAACCAGATTAGGGAAGTCAGGCAAGGGCTAGTGAACAACCAGTTCAACAAACTCAACAACCAGATCAGGTCAGTCATGTTAGGGCTAGTCAGGCAAGTCAGGTTTGTCAGCAGTCTCAAACAAGGGAGGCCAAAGAAGTTGAATGTTAGAAAGACATAATCTCCAGGTGTTATACATGGTCTAGTAACCATGCTAAGTGCTACAAAGAATGCAATTGGCCCAACTACAAGGAGGAGTACTTAAACAAAGATATCCACTCCAAAGAAGAAGATCATTCAGGGTTTAGTTATGTAGTGTTTATTTTGAGGTGTTTATTAATATTCTAGACAATGTTTTGTAAGACTATTATGTGTTTTTTGTCATTGTTGTCAATGATGTTTGAGAACCATTCCCATAATGTTTTATATTCTGAACAATGTTTTGTAATCATATTTGAACAAGATTGAATGAATGTTGAACAAGTTTATTCAAATTTCATAAGATAATGTATGCTCTATGGTTCTACATTATGGAATATTGTCTGCATAATTCATTCAAACATAAATGATACATAATACCATTGTTGCATAATTATACACCAATTCAAAATTACTGCATATTTATGTTCTAATTTAAAATTATACCAATGGTACATAATTCAAAATTGAAACCAACATTATCAATTAAAATTGGTACAACTAAATATGGTACAACTAAAACTAGTATAATTTATATTTTAGTGGTACATAATTCAAGTAAACATACATTCAACTAAATCTAGTACGTCATTCAACTAAACCAACATTCAATTAAATTTGCTTCATCATGAACTGCTACTTTTCATCTCCAGCTTCTTCGTAGAACCAGTCAAAAGAAGTCATAACCAACAAAATTATATCCTTATATAGATTAAGAAACCAACAAAAAATGTCATAAGTAGAAGATTCACAATAATTTATTCCAAAATTTTTACACAAACATCTTTTACCTTAAAATGTGGACAATAAAAAAACTTTCCGTAGTTTCTAACTATGAAGAACAATAATGTCTCCATAATGACAAAAAGGTTTCCCTCGAAGATTAAAACCACTATAAACTTACGAATCAATACTTTTAGAGCTACTTTTTCACTAAGGATGACGCACAACACCAATAACTCATGATTATGGAACCCATATTTTTGATTTAGGTTTCGTCTTGGGGAATTTGGATTGAAAACGATGAAATTGGGTCCTTTTCGAATTAGGGCTTGTTTCTGGATAAAAAGCCGGTGAAGGCGCAATAAATAATAAATGTCACCTCATATGCCACTGGAAAAATATTAAGACGCCTGTTGTACCCCAAAATTTTCCCTCCAATTGTTCAAGACAAATTGATTCAAGTTATCTTCTCATGCTTCTAGGGTTCTCAATTACTCAAGACTACTCAAGAATTGATCAGATGAACCTTTCTCCTAAGCAATAGCCTATAATTAGGGTTTTGGTTTTCTCAGAGGAAATTAGACTTATAATGCCTCAAGTGGAATTAATGGTTTCTCATATACTTCAAAGAATCCACATGTCAAGTTTCAAGCCTTACATCACAAATTTGCTCAGTCATTTGAAAATTAACTGTATTGACTAAAAAGTCAACTGTGGTCAACATACAGTCAAACTTTAAGGTTTTTGGTCAACATCAATATTTTCAAGTTACTTTCATTATTTGATAAAGGGTTGATCATAACTCATCAGAGAACTCAAGATTCATCAAAAGCCAAAAGTTGCTAAATTAGGATTTTCTTTAGGAGAAGTCAACTGAACTTTGACCAAGCATAACTTTCACATTCTTCATCATAAAATTCTCAACCAAAGTACATCTCGAAGTAAATTTAATTCTTTACAGCTTTGTCTCTCTAAGCTCAAGGCCAAAAAATGCTTCATTTGAGAGATATGGGCCAAAACATTATAGGTCATTCAAAAGTCAACAAAAAAACACTTTTTGTCTAAGCAAGTTACATCAAGATAAAGTCATCAAATGTAATAATGATAAACATGAGAGTTGTAGGGGACATCTTAAGATTTCCAAAAATTCAAAGATCATATTCATATGAAAAAAACTGAGCAAGTTATGAGTTATACAAATTGGGCAATTTTGAGAAAATGCATGAAACCCAAATTGAGCAAACTTGAATTTTTGGGCTAATGAGCTTATCTTCCAAGGCCTAAACGTGTTCTTGACCACATAATGGACCTATAAATCCATTCATGCACCATGATACATTTTTTTATCTTATTTACTTTGATTTTTATTCATTTAAATTCAAATTAAATAAAAAAATATCAAATGGAGGTGCAAGGCTTAAAAGGCCCAAGATTTGATTTATTTTGGGGCCCCAAAACAATACAAAAACCGCGTGAGTTTATTTTTTATCAAATCTCCATGATTTTATCTTATTCCAACTTATTTTTCAAGCAAAATCAAAAGGTTACATACAAGGTCCAAGTCCATCTTTGTTGACCTAATTCATGGCCTATAAATATACATCATCTTCAGACAAGAGAGGACACAAAAACCCTTGCAAGAGAACTCCCTCAAAATATCAAAATTTGTCCAAACTAGAGCAAACTTGAAATCCTTATTCCAACCCTTCTCAAAGCAAACCAGTCGTTCCAATCAATCTCTGAGGTGTTATAGGGTAAGACTTGATCATGCTTGATGATCAAAAGGGCCTAAAACATGCATTCATGCATCACCAGTTTCACACATTATTCAAAATCGTGTTTTAATTTTCTATGATGTTTTGATCAAAACTAACATGTGAAATGTGTCTCTGAGATATAATTATATAGAATTGAGCTATCGCATGAGTCCCATGAGGCCTGGATCATGCATTTCCATTGTTACACTGATTTATATTATTTTCGCTGTATCTCATCATGCAGGATGATTCAGCCAATTCTAAGGCCACCATTGAATTCATAACCCTTAAATTAGAGGGGTAGGGTCCTCTTTGATCACTAACACTCTTTGTTTTGCAGGATATAAAAACATGCTCATCAGAGAAGACGACCAGATCTAGGGCTCCAGCGCTTCTCTAGTCCCTCTGATTTATTTACATTATATTTATTTTGCTTAATTATATTAAGGATGAAATAACCACCCCAGTAGCAAGAGCGCTCACGATAAGGCATTACTATACGAGGGCGTGGGTTCGATCCCTGCCTTTTACTTCTTTTTGTTATTTTCTCCAATTTCTGCAGGTTACACATATCATGCATTGCGCCTATGCTTCCAACATCAACCAACGCTTGGCCTGGTGGCAAGCTATGTAGTGAGGAATGTTGGAGGGCGTGGATTCAACACCCATCCCATGCAATTTTCCTTTTTTTGGTTAAGTAACCCATTTTTCTTCTTTTCAATTACTAAACCCTAGGTTTTTTATAACCTTAATTATTTTTCTTAATCAAAATTTAACCTAATTTAATTCTTTCTAAGAAACCTTAAATAAATCAGGTTCATTTTTTTTAATAAATTAATTTTGACTTTTTTTAGCTTATTTATAAATTAATTAGGTTAATTAGTATTTTTCTTAATAATAAAATTAATTATACTTTAGGTTTTAATTAAAATTAATTAGATTTAGGTTTTTTAATTAACATCAAATTAACATTCAAACATTTTTAAATTTTTTTTATTTCGCATTTAAATTCTTAGAGGAATTGTATAGGCCGCACGATTTTCTCTTGTAATAGCTTAGTTTATCTTTCCACATTTTCCTATTATGTAACTGCCTACAGGATGTAATAGTCTAGGATTTTAATTTCCGCATTTTATTTTTCGCATCTTTTATGTAACTACCCCGAAGCCATGTAATAGCGTAGGAACTTTACTTTTCACACCTTTCCTTTTCCTGCTATATTTTTATATTGCTAGTAATTAGAGTTTGTATGACAAGATAATAATCAACCGATAGCATAACCCTAAATACAAGATAAAATAACTAAATTGAATCACTATTCACACTCGCACCCCTAGGGTAACCTCTCTTTGTTGCCTTCAGAAACATGGTCATGCCCCTCGAAAATAGGGATACTTTAGCAAAGTCCCTTAGAATAAAGATCATAGTCCCTCGACGACCCTTTGACGTTGCCTACGAAAAATAATCTAGTCCCTCCGATAAATTACTAAAGTATCTCTAGTTGTTGCCTTCGATGACCATACAATGACCCTTCGATTGTCCCTTCATATCCAATAGATAAGGCTACCTACCAACTAATGGTACGGATATCACTTTCTCTAAAGGAGAAGAAAAATAACAAGAACGACCTTGAATGGGTAAAAAACTGTTAATCGCTCACTCACAATATTTTCTAAAAAAAAACATTTCTCACATCACACTTTCAGAATATTTTCAAACACTTTGTACGCGTTCTTGAGGACTATAATACAAGAACCATTACAAAGTTGGCCGTACTTTAGGCTTTTAAAAAATATTTTCAAATCACACACACAAAGCAAGTTTTTTTCAAAAGTGTGGTAAGCAATTAAGAGCCCGTAGATAACTACGAATGAAAAGGGTGCTAAGACCTTCCCTTTTCATAACTTACCCCCCGAACTCAAAATCTATCAAAGGTATTTTCTGTTCTTTTCACCTTTCCTAAATATTGTATAAAAGAAAAGTCGGTACCGGCTCTTGCTATTCGCATATATGGATAAAACCAGAAAAGTCAGTTCTCCCACCGTATTACAGAACTGGCGACTCTGCTGGGGAAATAACTTAAAAAAGAGGGATTACCTTAGAGTTTAGATCACTTTTTACTTGTTTTTTCTATTTTCCTTGTTTTCTTTAAATTTAAGGGGTTCTTGGGTTTATTTACTTGTAAAGATCCTACACCCGGATCTAGGGATACCTTAGGTAAGTAGTAATAGATCATGGAAGCTGTACAACATAGATCGATATGGTTAAAGTGATGGCTACGGTTAGTGCGACACTTTGGATTGTACTAATGTTCCTTGAGTTAGTAGAGGATAACATTAGGCTTCCGCGTGGTGTCATTAGCACTAACTAGACTTTTAGAACCTTAATTGACCCATCTTGGCCATTAGAAGGTAGTAAGATGGCCGATTTTGGTGCAGTCTAAGGTTGGTTGATACTCCATGTTACACTCATTGAGATACGACTCACACAATGTTTTGGTGGAAAATCAGTTGCTGTGCTAAAATAAAACCTTCGAGAAAGATCCGTGATATGAGATCCCTAGAACCCAGTTACTATTTTAGGATAGGTCGAGCCAACTTAACTTCAATAGAAAAGGGTACTCACTTATGGACCTCATGCAAGCCTTTAAACCTAAGTCTCTTGTGTGATTTGTTTGTGTTCGCTATCTATCTAACATGAACCCGACATCATAACATCATATCATCAGGACATGGCATTTTACTAACCATTTCAAGGATTTTAGGGATCTTTGGTGCAGGATTATCATGAGCCAGATTTCTAGCAAAGAGCAAGAGGATTTATTTTCCTCTAACCAGATGCCGTCAAAGATCAAATTACGTTCTTTTGAGTCAAAGGCTAGGATCCACTCGATATGGTGAAATTTATTCTAATAGAAGGACTTCCTTTCCCCGATACAATCTCAATGCAAGGTGTACATACCACTCCGATAGCCCCAAGCACGACACTAACAACAGTTGGGCTCTGAAGAATAAAATCCAAGACATGATTGATGCCAAGTAAATTGAAGTTGATCCTCCTGAAACCTCAATGTGATTACTGCGCCTATGCCCAATTATGACAAAGACGTTAATGCTATTGAAGATGTTTCTTATGTTTCTATTGTGAATGATTTGACTACTCCGCTGATGATTGTTAAAGAGAAGCTACTGCAAGCCGGTTTTTTTCCGGGTTGTGCTAAAGACTGCTACTATTGTGCATCCTAATCCAATGGTTGTGCATTACCAAAGAAAGGTATTCAGTGTCTGATGGATGAACTTGAGATTCTATTTGAGAAAATTACTGTTGAGAAGACTCCTCTTGTGGAGAGTACGTCCCAAGACCTGAATCTTGAAGACATGTCTACAATTTCTAGTACCCCTATAAGGATCACTTCTAAGGGTCCTGTGAAGATTACTGCCAAACCTAAAGTTTCTCCCCTGATTATTACTGCCCCTGGGTCAATTCTGTATTCCTCTGATAAGGCTATCCCTTGGAATTACGAAGCTGATGTCTACTACCATGGAGTCAAACAAGAACCATTGATTGTGGAAGTGGAAAATGTTGAGGTTAGTAATCCCGATGTTGGCAATATTGCAAGGACTAGTAAGGTTACCAGAAGTGGAGGATTTTTCTCTCTAGAGATATCTCTGAAGACTGCTACTGCACCAATTCGTATCACCGCTACTGATTCAACTACTAAAATCCAAGATAAAGAACATATGGACGAGCCTGCCTAGACGAAGGCGCCAAAAGAAGTTACTATCGAAGACCCCTCCAAGAAAGAGATGGAGGAAATATTAAAGATTATCCGAAAAAGTGACTACAAGATTGTTGAACAGCTGGGGCAGACACCCTCTAAAATATCTATGCTATCCCTGTTGTTATGCTCCGAAGCCCATGCTCAGGCTTTGGTGAGATTCTGAAATCTTCCCATGTACTGCAAGAAATCTCTATTGATCAGTTCAAAAATCATATTGCTAGCCTGACGACTGATAATGGGCTAAGCTTTTCTGATGCAGACTTAACTCCCGCATAAAGGAATCATAATAAGGCCCTGCATGTCTCGATTGAGTGCAGGGGAACTACCTTATCTCATGTGTTGGTGGACACGGGTTCCTCTTTGAACATGTTGCCAAAGGCTTCTTTAGATAAACTTGATTATGAAGGGATTATCCTAAAACCCAGTGACATTGTGGTGAGAGCTTTTGATAGTTCGAAGAGAATGGTGTATGGAGAGGTGGATCTTCTAATTAAAGTAGGTTCCCAGGTCTTCGAATCTACTTTCTATGTGATGGATATTCGTCCAGCCTATTCTTGTTTTCTGGGACACCCTTGGATTCATGGGGCAGGTGCCATCACTTCTACCTTACACCAGAAGTTGAAGTATCCCATGAGGGGAAAGATCGTTACAGTTTATAGCGAAGAAGAATATATGGTGAGCCATTTGAATTCTTTCAAGTATGTCGAGGTGGATGGTGAATTAGTCGAGACTCCTTGCCATACCTTTGAAGTTATTTCTCAGACAACCCCGATTGATAAAGCTACTTCTGTTGTTCCTAAGACTCCTTCAAAAATGGCTTCTCAGAAAGACGCTAGGGCTGTGTTTGAAGAAAATGGTTGCACTGTTTGGGGTTAGCTTCCCGATATTCCTTACAAATCTGACAAGTTTGATTTGGGTTTCACTTCTCAGGCTCAAAGGTCTTTCCGTCGTGCTCGTGCCAATTCTGGGAGACCTCTATTCTGCATCAACAATAATGGAGTTCACAACAATCATGTTAACACTGTGGAAGACGATGATAGTGGCTGCAACATAGACAATTGGATCTTCCCTACTATCAGCAATGTGCTTAATAATTCGAAGGCTGAAGACTTTATACCAATCTTCTTTAGTCAGGAGTAAATGCTATTTTCTGTTTTCTTACTTTTAAGTTTTTTGGTTATGCAATTTAAACAATGACTTTAGGCCTTGTGCCTTGCTCGGGGCACAATGGTCCATTTGTTAGGGTTGTCATTATTCATAAGCATATTTTAATTTAATAAATCATTGGATGTTTGCACTCAAATTTCTCTCTCTTTGTATTTCTTTTACTTTATTGTTTTCAAAATAACTATGTATTATTACACACAACCACGCAACAAATTACAGATCCACATCCACCATGGATCCCATTGATAACAGTTCTGCTATTGCCAATTATGACTTCAAAAATCCGATCTACCAAGCCGAAGACATAGGTGAGGAAGATGGTGAAATACCATAGAGCTTGCTAGGATGTTAATGTAAGAAGAAAGGGCCATACGACCACATGAAGAGCCAGTCGAGGTTGTGAACTTGGGTACCAAAGACGACAAGAAAGAAATCAAGGTAGGTGCCAACCTAGAAGACAATGTCAAAAAGAGGTTAATTCAGATGTTGCATGACTATGTTGAGATCTTTGCTTGGTTATATGAAAACATGACAGGGCTTGATATTGATATTGTGGTTCACCGTCTACCGATGAAGGAAGGTTGCCTCCCTATAAAGTAGAAAGTTCATCTTACGCGTCCTGGGATGTTAGAAAAGATCAAGGATGAGGTTATGAAACAATTCAATGCAAGGTTCTTAGATGTTACATCCTATCCTCAGTGGGTTGAAAATGTAGTTCCAGTACCCAAGAAAGATGGTAAGGTGCGTATGTGTGTAAACTACAGGGATTTGCATAGGGTGAGCCCCAAAGATGACTTTCTGCTTCCACATATTGATGTTCTGGTTGACAACACCGCTCAACATAAAGTATTTTCATTCATGGATGGTTTCTCCGGTTATAATCAAATCAAGATGGCACCTGAAGACATGGAGAAGACTACTTTTGTCACATAATAGGGATACTTTCTATTACAAAGTTATGCCTTTTGGTTTGAAGACGTTGGTGCAACATATCAGCGTGCTATGGTAGCTTTGTTCCATGATATGATTCATCATGAGATAGAGGTTTACGTGGATGACATGATATCTAGGTCTCAGACTGAAAAAGAACATCTTGACCACCCACACAAGCTGTTTGAGAGATTGAAGAAGTACAAATTGAGGTTGAATCCAAACAAGTGCACCTTTGAGGCAAGATCCGGTAAACTCCTAGGTTTTGTCGTCAATGGTAAGGGTATTGAAGTTGATCCTGCCAAGGTTAAATCCATTCAAGATATGCCAACTCCCCGTACTGAGAAGGAAGTTAGAGGTTTCTTGGGACGATTGAACTACATTGCCATATTTATTTCCCATATGACCGCTACTTGTGAGCCAATCTTCAAGTTACTAAATAAATATCAAGTATTGAAGAGGAACGATGATTTTTCAGATAGCCTTCGACAAAATCAAGGTGTATCTCCAGGAACCTCTGATTCTGATGCCACCGATTGAAGGAAGGCCTCTGATCATGTACTTGACAATATTAGAGAACTCAATGGGGTGTGTATTAGGGCAACATGACGAGTCTGGTCGGAAAGAGCATGCAATATACTACCTTAGAAAAAAGTACACCGACTGTGAAACAAGATACTCACTGCTCAAGAAAACTTGCTACGCTTTGGCATGGGCTGCTCGCCGACTAAGACAATATATGTTAACTCATACTACCTTGTTTATCTCTAAGATGGATCTAATAAAATACATATTCGAGAAGCCCGCTCTCCCCAGAAGAATAGCAATATGGAAAATGGTCTTGACAGAATACGACATTCAATACACCACTCAGAAAGTAATCAAAGGAAGTGTAGTGGAAGATCATTTGGCTCATCAAGCCGTAGACGACTATCAGTCTTATGAATTTTGAGTTCTCGGATGAGAATATTATGCTAGTTACTGATTATGGAGAACCTGGACTATATGAAGGGCCTAATCCAGGATCCCGATGTACTTTGATGTTTGATGGAGATTCTAACGTGCTTTGTAATGGAATTGGTGTTGTGATTGTCTCTCCCGAGGGTTGCCATATGCCCTTCACTGCCAAATTATGTTTTGACTGTACCAACAACATGGCAGAATACGAAGCATGTATCATGGGTATCAAGGCTGCTATTGATATGAGAATCAAGTTCTTAGATGTATATGGGGATTCATCCCTGGTAATCATTCAAATTAAGGGAGAATGGGATACAAAGTACCCTAATCTCATTCATTATTAAGAGCATGTATTAACATTAATTCCATACTTCGAAGAAATCACTTTTGAACATATTCTGCGAGAAGAGAATCAATTGGTAGGCTCATTAGTAACCATGTCATCTATGTTCAAAGTCAGATGGGATAATGAAGCTCCTCGAATTACCATTGAGAGATTAGAAGAACCGACACATTGCTACGAAGTTGATACTGATGAAATAGAGGAAAAGCCTTGGTACCACGAAGTAAAAAGATACCTCGAGACTCAAGAGTATCCCTAAGGGTCATCTATTAATGATAAGAAATTCATACAGAGGTTCTAGACCAAATTCTTTCCGAGTAATCGAATTTTGTACAAGCATAATCATAATTCGACTTTGCTTCGTCGTATAGACAAGAAGGAAGCTGAGAAAATTATGGAAGATATACACGAAGGAGTCTTTGGTACTCACTCCAGCTGGCGTACGATGGCTAAGAAAATTCTGAGAGTAGGCTATTATTGGTCGACCATGGAAACTGATTTCCATCGCCATTCTAGAACTTGGCATAAATGCCAGATTTATGCTGACAAGGTACATGTGTCGTCGGTTCCTATGAATGTCTTGACTGCTCCTTGGCCATTTACGATGTGGGGCATTGATATGATTTGAGAAATTAAGCCTACTGCGTCCAATGGGCACCGTTTCATCCTAGTCGCTATTGATTACTTCATGAAGTGAGTTGTAGCAGCCTCGTTTGCCTCCATTACCAATAATGTTGTGGCTCAGTTCATTAAGCATAATCTCATCTGTCCGTATGGCATACCCGAGAGGATCATCACAAAAAATGGTACCAATCTCAACAACACTATGATCGCGGGACTCTGCATGTAGTTCAAGATTAAACAATATAAATCTTCTCCGTATCATCCAAAGATGAATGGCACAGTAGAAGCCGCCAATAAAAATATTAAGAAGATTATGCAGATGATGACAATGACATACAAAGATTGGCATGAAATGTTACCATTTGCTCTTCATGGTTATCACACTTCAGTATGTACATCAACTGGGGCAACCCTATTCTCTCTAGTCTACGGTGTGGAGGCTGTATTACCTCTAGAAGTCCAAATTCCTTCCTTAAGAATTATGAAAGACGCGGGTTCAGACGAAGACGAGTGGATTCAGACTAGGCTTGACCATATAAATTTGACCGATGAGAAAAGGCTCGCGACTGTTTTTCATGGTCAGATGTATCAGAAACATTTGTCAAGGCCTTTAACAAGAATGACAAACATCAGGTGTACCGGCCTGGTGATTTGGTAATAAAGTGCATCATCCTACCACAAGGTGAACCCAGGGGAAAATGAACTCCCACATACGAAAGGCCATTTGTGATCAAGAAAATATTTTCTGGCGGTGTTATGATACTTACCACCATGGACGGTGAAGATTTTCCACACCCTATGAATGCATACATAGTTAAAAAATACTACGCATAAAAGAGACCCACTAGGTTGACTGACCTAGGCAAAAATAATGGCATCTTGGCGAACCAAAAGGGTTTGGGCAAAAATTAGGGATATATATATATATATATATATATATATATATATATATATATATATATATATATATATATATATATATATATATATATATATATATATATATATATATATATATATATATATATATATATATATATATATATATATATATATATATATACATTTGGTAAGTCAAAATTCTGGAAAGGCGGCTTAGGAAAAAAAGGATATCCCGGTGGGATGAAAACCCGAAAGGGCGGTCCAGGCAAAAGTTAGGGATTAAAGCGTATAACTATGTCCCGTTCGATCACCTATCTACTTACAACAAGATGATCACTGACAACAAGTTCAAATGGTACAGATAAATTCAATCAACTTCTTCCAACAACAAGGGACGAGATGCTTGGAGACATAGAGGCAATAGCAGAGTTGAAACTCGATGGGATCATTTCCACATAGCAGCTTTTCTCTTTGTACACCTTTTTCTTCTATGAAGATTTCCTCTTACTGAGATTTCTGTCTCTTTGTGTAAAATGGTCTGTTTATAGACAAACTTTCCAAATCAATGCAACCAATTTCATTTCAAAAACTTTTTTTCTCTGTTTTGTTTGCAACATCCAATGATTATATTGAATGAACGTATGCATTTAAATATGATTACCATTTACAAATATATGCATAGAAACATGATTAGTATTTACAAGAGACTATGGGAGTTGAGATAACGTTCAAAGCTGACCATAAATTCCCACAGAGCAATTTCCTCAGATCTTTCTCCACAAGATTATTTCCCCAGTGAAGTTGCCACAGTCTATAACGTTTATTTCCCTAATGGAGTTTATTTATCCAATATTGTAAAGATTCCCTGACAAGATTCTCTTCTCCGACCAGATGACATTCAATGTTGTCCTCCCCAGAAGAGCTAATATTCATATCCGAAATCCGGTCAAACAACACATCAGAGAATTTCAGTTCTTTCATCTCCAGTCAGAATACAAATCCTTCAAAGAACGAAGAACGACCGACTCTCCTTGAATTCTTCTATCCCCAAGAAAAAGTCGAAGATACCTAGCGGAATATCCTCAAATAGAAAGCAGGAATCCCCAATAAGGTATTTCTAAACAAAAATTAAAAAATTACTTTCTTCATTCCCAACAACAAACAGGCATTTATTTTCCCCAACAAGAATTATTATACGAAGCTACTGATACGCTCTGTTGTACCCCAAAATTTTCCCTCTCATGTTTTCCAAGAACTTTTCTTATATGCGTGGTCACAAGCACTTGACTAAAGAAAAATAAATTTCTTTGAACATAAACAAGGTCTTTCGATTGGCATTTCAAAGGGTCTTTTGATTGGCATTTTGGCAGGCTTTGTTTGAGCACCTAACCTCCTCCAAGCTTGCCTCAAATTTCCAAGCTTCGATTGAAGCCTTGGCCTGTTGCTTGCTTGTTGTATACAAGCTTCGACTAGGCATGTGTTTCCTTTGAAACAACTTTATTCGATTAAAAAAGGAAGGGCCTCATGTTGGTGGTCCTTCGATTACACCTTTGGCTTTACATGCTGGCTTGATTTAGAATGCAATGGCTACCTGCATGCAAGCTTAATTCCTTCTTCGATTGGGCATTTGGTTTCTTTGGAGCCAGCTTGATCCCTGCTTCATTTGGGCATTTGATTTATTTGAAGCAAGCTTGATTCCTGCTTCGACCAGGAAAATACTCCCTCTTCAGCTTGCCTTCAACGCACAAGGCAAAAGGCTTCTTTTGACTTGCCTTTGACGCACAAGGCAAGAACCCCCTATAAGTGTGTTTGGATTCATCAGGCCAAAAGCCCCTTCACGCTTTCCTTGGATTCACCAAGACAAAAGGCTGCCTCAGACTTGCCTTTGATCCACAAGGCAAATGCTCCCTCTTCAACTGGCCTTTGATTCACCAAGAAAAGGTTTCCTCTTCATGCGTGCCTTCATTTCACAAGCATAGGATTGCTACATTATGAACACACATTGGTGTCCCATTCGAAGAATGCACAAGGAGTGCATGTGGGATATTCAAAGGACACATAAATGGTGCCTTTGAAGGGGCATGCATTTGGTCCAGTCAAAAGGCACATAACGGTTAAAGACAAGTGTTGTTTTATCTTTTGATGAGTCTGGCCAAAGTCCTACATGCTTCCCAGTCCAAGCCTCATGCACCATTACATTCATGACAAAGGAGGCTTCGATTGGCCATAATGAAGTCCTCATTTGGGCTATTGGAATCAAACAACTAAGGAAAATAGATGGGTCCAACGAAGGAACCATTCAAAAGATACTCAAGAAGTCCATTTGAAGGAGGCAACCAAAGGCCCATTCGAAGGGGACACAAATGGTCCATTCATAAGACCCCTTCGAAGGAGGCAACCAAAGGCCCATTTGAAGGCTATACAAGAGGTCCAGTCAAAGGAGGCAATAGGCCAATCGAAGAGTAACACTAGAGAGCATTCGAAGGAGCCAAAATGTTCATATACATTCAAATTTCAAAAAGGGACAAGTTTCCACATCTTTTGTGACATTTGAAAATGGTATTCATGGACTTAAAACACCAACTTAATGGATGTTTACTCTTTTTCCTTCTTGTCCCCTCCATCCCCTCTATATAAGGAGACCTCATACATACTCACAAAGGGACACAAGCCCAAAGGACACATATTATTTTACACGCATACGCTGCCCCATAAACCACCCCAAAGGTATCAAAATCCTCATACGTGGTCCCAATCGAAGGAATTTTCAGCAATGCTCCATTCATTCCCTGAAGTCTGCAGGAAGTACTCCCAAACGCTAGCCAATTCACGCCTAAGTCGAAGCATCTCATCCTTGGTAAAATTTTAAATTCATGTTCTTGTTTTCATGATATATTGATATTTCCTAGTGTCTGATTCATGCCCAAGATATAACATTGCACAACGTTCTCATGGACATACAAAGATAGAAGGCACAATATGTGCTTTTCATCAAATCCCAAGAAACCATGATTTTTCTAAGGAAAACGAGCTTAAATTCGAATTCAAAGAAGTCTAATTAATGGGAGATTGAATTGGGATAAAGACTTGGGTTCATGCCCAGGTCATGCTTTTGTATTGTTGACACTTTTTCTTGCAGATTTTAGTGCTTTTCCTCCATAGGCAAAGTCATCAGGCGCCACCTTCAACATTCTCTGCTGGACCGAAGGCCACGTCCTTCCCTAGATCGAAGATCACCCTCCATTTGGATCAAAAGCCATTTTTATTTGGATCGAAAGGCTTTTGCTTTTTGTATTTTTATTTCTACTACTCATTTCTTTTTCTTAGTTTCACTTTATTATTTAAATTAACTTTAAACCCAAACAAAAATCAAAAAAGCATTAGATTACTTTTCTTTTTAATTAAGTTAATTTTGTAAATAAATAAATTAATCATTTTAACCTTTTCTTTAAATTAAAATTAAATAGACTTAAAATTTATTTTCTTTTATAATAAAAAACAAATAAAAAGATTTTTACACCTTAGGATTTTCAGACATCTTTTCTACTTCGCGCACAAAGCATTGTTGGACATGTAAAACCCCCTCCCCAAAGCATTGTAATAGCGTAGATTTAAATTCCTACACTTTAAATTTCTGCAAAATATTAACTGCTAGTAATTAGGCTTGTATGAAAAGACTAATAATCAAACGCTAGCAAATTTAACAAAAAGACAAAAATAATTGAACATAATACACTTGCACATATACACCTCTAGGATACCCCATTTTGGTTGCCTTAGGAAATAAAACAGTCATGAGACAGGGACGCTTTAGCAAAGACCCATAAATCAAAAGATCATAGTTTCTCGATGACCCTACAGTTGCCTTTCGGTAAATGATCTAGTCCCTTAACAGAAATTGCTAAAGCGTCTCTACATTGTTGCCTTTATGACTGTATGCCCTTAGAATGTCCCTCACACATTCAACAATGGGGCTTCTTATTAATCAATGGTAAGACAACAACATCTAAAGGAGGAGGAAAAGAACGTTATACCTTTTTGAGTAGGTAGGATGCTCATAGTTGCTCGCTTGCTCATAAAAAAAAAATTAATTTTCACACATACATTTTCCATTGAAACATTTTCAAAAGTCAAAGCCCTTTGTATGCATTTTTATAGAGACGAGAATGATTACAAAGGAACTTTTCAAAATCACTTTCAAAAACACATTCCACAAACACCTTCTTGGAACTATTTTCAAAACCAACACTTTGTACGCATTCTTATAGAGACAAGAATCGTTACAAAGACGTTTTTCAAAATATTCTCAAACCCACACCACAAGCACATTTTCAAACAAAAGCAAGTGAACTAGCAAGCAACTAAGAGCCCATAGATAACTACGAATGGAAAGGGTGCTAACACCTTCCCTTTCCATAATCTACCCCCTTACTCAGAAAATTTCGAAAAGGTCTTTTTCTGTTCTTTTCACCATTTCCTTAATTTGGATAAAAGAAAAGTCGGTGGCGACTCTTGCTTACCGCAACATTTGCGAATACAAACCGCAAAACCAGTATATAACAGTCGGTTCTGCTACCGTATCACAGAAATGGCGACTCTACTGGGGATAATAAAAAGCGTGGTTACCTTAGAGATAGTTTATTTTTAAAACTGCTTGGTGTGCTTTGTATGCTTTACCTTTTGGGATTGTTTGGGTTGTTATTATAGATCCTACACCTGGATCTGGGGGAATCTTTTTAGGTAAACAACAATAGATTATGGAGACTGTACGGTGTAGACCGATATGGTTGAAGCGATAGTTGTGTTGGTGTGACACTTTGGTTGGTATCAGTATCCCTTGTGTTGAATCGAGGAGAATACGAGGCCGCCGCGTGGTGTCGTGAAGCACTAACGGACCTTAGAACCTTAGTTGAACAAACTTGGCCATTAGAAAGTAGTGAGATAGCCGGCCTCGGTGTAAATCTGGGGATTGGTTGATAATCGATGCTACACTCATTGAGATCGAACTTTTGAGATGTTTCGTCCGCAAGAAAAGATTGCTAAGCTAAAATAATGCTCGATAAAGAAAAATCAGTGATAATGAGACTCCTTAGAACCCAGTTACTATTGATATGACATGTTGAGCCAACTAAACTTCAAGAGGGTAATTACCTACAAACCCCATGCAAGCCTAAACCTAAGGCTGCTGTGACTTGTTTGCTTTCAACTTGAACTACTTGCAGGGTTTTATTATCTAACAACATGATTTCCTTGCAGGATTTGTTTACAGTCATTATCCAATAAAATAGTTTTCCTGCAAGACATACTTGTCTTCATCACTCTACATTTTGATTGATGCATAACATACACATCATAACATCATACCATAACATTTCCTTAACCATTTCAAGGATCTCAAGGGCCTGTGGTGCAGGTTATGATGAACCAGATATCTAGCAAGGGGCAAGGGGATTTATTTTCCTCTAGCCAATGTCGTCAAAAGATCAAAACACGACAACTTAAGTTAGTGGCGATGACCCACTCAACATGGTGAGCTTGAATCTCGTAGAAGGACTTTCAACGACACAAAGTTCTTCAATCAAAGCTACAAAATTCAACTTCTGACATTTCCTTGTTTACCCCGCGAGATCCTTGAAAACATTGCATACACATATCATACTTGTCATTACACAAACAGGTATCAAAAAACAGGTTTCTTATCTTTTCGATGTTTATTTCAGCAAAAAGAAATGGCTTTTGAACAAACAGTTAAGGAGCTTCAGGCACAAAATGCTCAGTTCCAAGAAATGTTCCTGAATCTGGCTAAGGGACAAGAAGATCTGAAGGCTCTTGTTCTCAAAGACCAGAAGAAAAAGGCAAAGAAACCTGTTTGTGTTTTGAGTGTGGAAAGAAGAAGACCAGCTAACCAAGCTCTAGATTTCGCAACCCCATCAAAGGAGGGGTATAATCAAGAGGAGGGTGACAACAATTCAGCGTCTGAGGAAGATGAAGCCGACTATACTTAAGAGTAGTATCCTCTTGCTAATAACAAATACAAGCAGTTGGAGGATCGCCTCAATGCAATGGAAATTCAGAGGGTACCTGGTCTGGACTTTGAAGAATTAGGGTTGGTTCCAAGGGTGGTTATCCCACCTAAGTTCAAGATCCATATATTTGCAAAATATGACGGTGTTTCCTGTCCCAAGCTTCACTTGAGGTCATATGTCAGAAAGATCCAGACTCACACTACTGACTGGAAGCTATGGGTCCATTTCTTCTAAGAAAGTTTGGCTGACACTCAACTGGAGTGGTTCTATCAGCTAGAAGGAACTGACATCCATACCTGGGAGGACTTGGTTGCTGCTTTCTACAAGAAGTACCAATATAATGCTGACCTGGAACCAACTCGAGTGCAATTGCAGAATATGTCCATGGGCTCAAGAGAAGGGTTCAAGGAATATGCACAAAAATTGAGGGATCTAGCTGGCAGAGTTCAACCTCCTCTGAATGATCGGGAAATGGTAGACATGTTCATGGGAACTCTGATAGGCCCGTTCTTTAATCTGCTGATTGGAAGTTCTTCATCCGGTTTTATAGAGATGGTTATGACTGGGGAAAGGATCGAAAACGGCATCAAGAGTGGGAAGATTCCAATGGATGCATCCTCTAATGCTGAGAGGAATCCATTTGGTGGTAAAAAGAAACTAATGCTGTCTATGGTCAAAGGCGCCATAATACAAATAACCACCATCAGTCCGCGGGAGCAGTGTTAACTTCTAATCTTACACCTGTTCAACATCAACGGAGAAATAGGCGTAGGATAAAGTATCAAGAGAGGCAGTACACTGATATTAATATGCCTTTGTCTCAAGGATTACAACAATTGCTAAAAGCGAAGCTGATTACACTAAAGAATCCTCCTCAAAAACCTGATACGTCTTCTCCTAAGTACAATCTTAATGTAAAATATGCTTACCATTCTGATAGTCCTGGGCATGACACCGATAGCTGTTGGACTTTGAAAAACAAGATTCAGGAGTTGATCGACAACAAGGAGATCGAATTTGACTCTCCTAAGACCCCAGTGTGATCACTGCTCCCATGCGAAATCATGTTCAAAATTGAGAGCGTTTATTTCATTTGAATTATCAGTTGTAATTTCGTTGTTGCTTAAAACATTTATCTTTATTTTAAACTTTGGTTATTCATATTAATACATTTCATATGTTTTGTCTTAAATTATTTCATCTGTGTTCATTATATTTAAACTATGTTTTTTACTTTTTTTTTTATATTCAACTCCTGATTAAAAAGCTCTAAGCCTTTAGAAGGAGGATGACGAAAACGATACCACAATCTCTACAGTATGCTTTTAAACAGACCCTGCTGATGATGTACATGCGTTGTTTCAAATCCTAAACAGTGGAGTTATAAGGAAGATAATCCCTAGTCAACCCCTTTGAGCCTAAGAAGTAGGAGTTTTTCTTTTCATACAAATTAAAACCCTTAATCATAACCCGGGGCAGGTAGCTTTCTTAGTTAATTCAGAGGTGCATTTAGTCGCAAGCTCATCCTTCATACACGACAAATAGTATAGAAGATACCTTCCAAAAGATGGTGATGGTTCCACATAATCATCAAAGCATAAAATCATTATTTTTCAAAAGAAAAGCCCGCTAAGTCAAAACCTATGAAGGAAACTTAAGAAAAAAACTGGGGCATCCCGCTGACTATAATCACAAAAGAAACAGTTCAGGCAAAAGCACGGATAATAAAAAAAGAGGTCGCTACAAATCCTCAACAAAAAGAAAAGGTTAAAAAATGGTTGCCTTCTCAAACAAACGTTCAATTTCCGAACCATCACCAAGTATCAAAGCAAAGATTCCAGACCCAATTGGGATCTAAACGCATAATCAAATGAGCATAGGACCGAAGAACATCATGAAGAACGGGTTGGGTACAAATAAATTTTGAGCCTTTATCCTTTGTTTCTTAAATTGTGAACCAAACCACATTACAACCCTCAAAATTCCTAGCTAAAGCATGGGTTAGTTCAAAAGCACAATGTTACAAAAAGGTATCCTGACTCATGTAAGGTCTGCTATAAATCCTGAGATGATATAACATTCTTGCAAATTTTGTTTTACTACAAAAATGCATTTTCAAAAAATTCAAGACAGACATAAGCTTTGCATTCTTTAAATAACATTGTTTACATATAACTAATTGTTCAAACAACAGAGGAATACAACTAATATTCAGTGAACTAAGATCCTCTCAATGGACAGAATCACCTCAGACGTAAAAGACATTCCAATAATAGGTCTTTCATAATCAAGGGGCATAGCATGGTGTCCAACTGATCTGGGGCAGTCAAGTCAAGGTTCAAGGAATCTCTCAAAAAATGCCAAGTAGCTAGGGGCAGATCTCCATCTGAATCACTCGGGGCATTGGACATGAATTCCAACAATGAATCCTGTACGATCAAACAAACATCTTCTGGTAGTGTGGCAACACTTACTACTATGGACAATGACAATTCCCTGTACCCGATGAACATAGACATAGTTGGAAAATACAACGCATGAATAAAGACCCGTTAGGTTAACTGGCCTAGGCAAAAATAAGGGCATCCCGACGAACCAAAAGGGTTCAGGAAAAAATTAGGGATATATAAATAAAACGGTACACCCGGCAAGTCGAAAACCTGAAAAGGCGGCTTGGGCAAAAAAGGGTATCCCGGTGGACTGAAAATCTGAAAGGACAATCCAGGAAAAAGTTAGGGATTTAAAGCGTACAACTATGTCCCGTCATCTCGTCACTTGTCTATCAGTTGAAGACTTATCGCCCCGATTAACATCTACTAAAAACCCCAGGAGTTAGGATGATACTCAAACCGTCCACAAAACCTCCACAAATACTTTCTCCAATAGGTACAGAGGCAGGGGCATCCTACTAAAAGGTCACTGCCACATCCTCAGCTTACAGCCTCGTGAAGTCAGGTGTTCTTGTATCCCTGACAAAGCAAGAATCTCCAATCACTGCTCCGGCATCTTAAAGAATTCCCTAGCCGGGTTCACAAACTTTTCATGTTCCCCAACATATTTATTGTCAAAAACAACAAAATAGGAATTCCCAGCGGGAACATTCTAAATAAAGCAGATTCTCTTCTAGATACAATTCAAATACGCTCTAGATACGAATGCCATTCTAATACTCATTCAATACAGCTTTCAGATACAATTCATATATGCTCTAGATAAAAATGCCATTCTGATACTCATTCAGATTCAGCTTTCAGATATAGTTCAGATACGCTCCATATACGAATGCCATTCTGATACTCATTCAGATTCAGCTTTCAGATACAGTTCAGATACGCTCCAGATACAGATACCATTTTGATACTCATTCAGATTCAGCTTTCAGATACAGTTCAGATACGCTTCAGATACATATTCCATTCTGATACTCATTTAGATTCAGCTTTCAGATACAGTTTAGATACGCTCTAGATACGGATGCCATTCTGATACTCATTCAGACGCAACTTTCAGATACAGTTCAGATACGCTCCAGATACGGATGGAATTCTGATACTTATTCAGATCCAGCTTTCAGATACAGTTCATATATGCTCCAGATACAAATGACATTCTGATACTCATTCAGATTTAGCTTTCAGATACAGTTCAGATACGCTCTAGATATGGATGTCATTCTGATACTCATTCAGATTCTGCTTTCAGATACAATTTAGATGCGCTCCAGATACTGATGCCATTCTGATACTCATTCAGATTCAACTTTCAGATACAGTTCATATACGCTCCAGATACTGATGCCATTCTGATACTTATTCATATTCAGCTTTCAGATACAATTTAGATACGCTCTAGATACGGATTCTATTCTGATACTCATTCAGACTCAGCTTTCAGATACATTTCAGATACACTCCAGATATGGATGCCATTCTGATACTCATTCAGATTCATCTTTCAGATACAGTTCAGATACGCTCCAGATACGAATGCCATTCTTATACTCATTCAGCTTCAACTTTCAGATACAATTCAGATACGCTCCAGATACAGATGCCATTCTGATACTCATTTAGATTAAGCTTTCAGATACATTTTAGATACGCTCCAGATATGGATGCCATTTAGATACTCATTCAGACTCAACTTTCAGATACGCTCCAGATACGGATGCCATTCTAACACTCATTGAGATTCATCTTTCAGATACAGTTTAGATACGCTCCAGATTAGGATGCCATTCTAATACTCATTGTGATTCATCTTTCAGATACATTTTAGATACGCTCCAGATATGGACGCCATTCTAATACTCATTCAGATTCAGCTTTCAGATACAGTTCAGGTATGCTCTAGATACAGATGCCATTCTGATACTCATTCAGATTCAGCTTTCAGATACGGTTCAAATATGCTCTAGATACGGATGCCATTATGATACTCATTCAGATTCAGCTTTCAGATACAGTTTAGATACGCTCCAGATACGGATTCCATTCTGATACTCATTCAGATTCAGCTTTCAGATACAGTTCAGATATGCTCCAGATATGGATGCCATTCTGATACTCATTCAGATTCAGCTTTCAGATACAGTTCAAATACACTCCAGCTGCGGATTCCATTCTGATACTCATTCAATACATCTTTCAGTTCAGATACAATCACAACATAGATTCATTCTGACACTCCCTCACACAACTGCTATATACACTCAGACACAAGTTCATTCTAGTATACTTCTTTTTCCATAAGGTATAGAAACAGGGGAATCTTCCTGTCACATCCTCAAGCAGAAGTCAAAGATCCCCAACAGAGTTTTTTTTCTTCTAAAATCTCAAGAAAATTATAAAGCCTCATCCCCGGCAGAGAAAAAGTCTCCAATTGCTGCTCCAAAATTCCCCAGTGAAGTCTCCAAGCTTCTCAAGATTCCCCTACAGGATTTCAACAAAATCCCCAAGTAGTTTATAGAGTTCACCTTCCGCAATAGAGTTTTATAAGTCTCAAGTAGTTTATAAAGCCTTATCCCCAGTAGAGTTTATTTCTCTAGCTACGAAAGTTCATCCCCCAGCGGATTTTGTTTCTCCAAATTGGTGAAATCTTCTAACAGAACTCTTCCCCTCGGCAAAATCATTCCCAAATAGAAGTCAAAGATCCTCAGAAAAGAAAGGGAATCACCAACAAAAATATCTCCATTCATTATCCCCAGCGGAAATTGAAGAATCCCTTTCTTCACTCACCAACAACAATCCGTGATTCAGCTTCCCGGTACTCTTCAGCAACAATCAGAGATTCATTTTCCCTAGTTCAACAATACAATAATGGAATGACTGACACATTCATGCATTGCATTCATACATCATTTTACATATGTCATAACATAGGTAGCACAAGTGCATATATTACAAATCTCATTCATTTTAAGAACATCATTTTCATTTCATGCATCACGACATTGCATGCAACTAAATCTTTATCTTTTCAGGTAAAGTCTATACACTGACGAATTTCTCATTATCTGTTGAGGTAGAAATCATCAAAGATTTCTTCATCATCTTTTGAGGTAGCAATCGTCAAAGATTCCTTCATTATCTGTTGAGGTAGCAATCGTCAAAGATTCCTTCATTATTTGTTGAGGTAGCAATCGTCAAAGATTCCTTCATCATCTATTGAGGTAGCAATCGTCAAAGATTCCTTCATTATACATTGAGGTAGCAATCGTCAAAGATTCCTTCATTATCTATTGAGGTAGCAATCGTCAAAGATTCCTTCATTATCTGTTGAGGTAGCAATCTTCAAAGATTCCTTCATTATCCATTGAGGTAGAAATCATCAAAGATTCCTTCATTATCCATTGAGGTAACAATCATCAAAGATTCCTTCATCATCTGTTGAGATAGCAATCGTCAAAGATTCCTTCATTATCTGTTGAGGTATCAATCGTCAAAGATTCCTTCATTATCTATTGAGGTAGCAATCGTAAAAGATTCCTTCATTATTTGTTGAGGTAGCAATCGTCAAAGATTCCTTCATTATCTGTTGAGGTAGAAATTGTCAAAGATTCCTTCATATAACCCTCCAGAGGCAGTCCAACAAAGACTCATCCTGAAATAGCCCTACACAAGTTTTCTTCTGATACATCTCCAGATAGCAGCATATTAATGTGAAGCCTGGATTTCAACCAGAAAAATAACAAACTTTCATCTCTCTAATCCAGAGATAACTCCTCATTAGAGTAATGGACAACTGAAGTTCCTAGACTCTATTCCCCATAGAATTTTCCTCAAGCAGAAGAACTCCAAAAACCCATATTTCCCAGAAGACTCTTCCTCAGACAACAAGAATAGGAACCCCCAAAGTGACCATGTGTGGAATCAAAATCTACTTTGGATGGCATCCTTAAGCCCATCTCTGACAACTCTCTATCATCTTACCCTAATGGCATCTGTAGGCCCATTCCCGCCATCATCAACAATCAGTGTTACTTCATACGAGTGAAAATTTCTAGTCACTCTAGTGTTCAATCATCTTCCACCTTCAAATCACGAAAGGCAAACAAGCCAATCTACATCTTCAGGTTTAAGAATATTGAACATGGGCAGCTGTTGTACCGCAAAATTTTCCCTCTCATGTTTTCCAAGATCTTTTCTTATATGGGTGGTCACAAGCACTTGACTAAAGAAAAATAATTTTTTTTTGAAGATAAACAGGGTCTTTCAATTGGCATGTCAAAGGGTCTTTCGATTGACATTTTGGCAGGCTTCGTTTGAGCACCTAACCTCCTTCAAGCTTGCCTCAAATTTCCAAGCTTCGATTGAAGCCCTGGCCTGTTGCTTGCTTGCTGTGTACAAGCTCCGACTAGGCACGTGTTTCCTTTGAAACAACTTCCTTCAATTAAAAAAGGAAGGGCCTCATGTTGGTGCTTCTTAGATTACACCTTTAGCTTTACATGCTGGCTTGATTCACAATGCAATGGCTACCTGCATGCAAGCTTAATTCCTGCTTTGATTGGGCATTTGGTTTCTTTGGAGCCAGCTTGATCCCTGCTTCATTTGGGCATTTGATTTATTTGAAGCAAGATTGATTTCTGCTTCGACTAGGCAAATACTCCCTCTTCAGCTTGCCTTTAACGCACAAGGCAAAAGACTTCTTTCGACTTGCCTTTGATGCACAAGGCAAGAACCCCCCTATAAGTGTGTTTTGATTCATCATGCCAAAAGCCCCTTCATGCTTGCCTTGGATTCATCAAGACAAAAGGCTACCTCAGACTCGCCTTCGATCCACAAGGCAAAGGCTCCCTCTTCAACTGGCCATTGATTTACCAAGCAAAAGTTTCCTCTTCATTCCTGCCTTTTTTTCACAAGCATAGGATTGCCACATTATGAACACACATTGGTGGCCCATTCAAAGAATGCACAATGAGTGCATGTGGGCTAATTAAAGGACACACAAATGGTGCCTTTGAAGGGGCATGCATTTGGTCTAGTCGAAAGGCACATAATGGTTGAAGACAAGTGTTGTTTTGTCTTTTGATGAGTCTGGCCAAAGTTCTGCATGCTGCCCAGTCCAAGCCTCATGCACCATTACATTCATGACAAAGGAGGCTTCGATTGGCCAGAATGAAGTCTTCACTTGGTCTATTGGAATCAAGCAACTAAGGCAAATAGATGGGTCCAACGAATGAACCATTCGAAAGACACTCAAGAAGTCCATTCGAAGGAGGAAACCAAAGGCCCATTCAAAGGAGGCAACCAAAGGCCCATTCGAAGGAGGCATCCCTCAATCTAATCAGCTTCAGACAAGCAGCAAAGTGAGGAGACACTTGAAGACATAGTGGCAATAGCGGATTTGAAACCCAATGGGATTATTGCACATAACTGTTTTCTTTCTGTTGTACACTAAATTGTATATCCTTCATTTTTATGGCGACACTCTCTTACTAGAGCGTCAGCTTCCTTGTACAAAAGCGCCTGTTATAGGCCAACTTCAAAATTAATACAAGTCATTTTTACAAAACTATTTGTTTTCCTTTTTCTGTTTTATTTTTGCAAGAATGTCCAATGATTTATTCTTGACATGTGCATTTGAATATGATTGTTGTCATAAATATTTGCATAAAGAAACCAAAGACAATCGCTCATAACTTAAGAAATAGGAACAAAAGATCAGAAATATCAAAATCGACAGTTACCATGTCCAGAAGGTACCAGGGCAGAGACAACTTTGGAGCACAATCATCAATACATGTGATCTTGTAACATCTATACTCCCCTTAGAGCAGGAGTAATCAAAGTATCAGTAACATTTATCTCAGAACAGGAGGTGATCCCCCTAGTCAGGATCCTCCAGAAACCTGACACCTAGGTTCCCCAGTCGGATTTTATAATCACGAGTGGATCATCACAAATTTCTGACTCCCCAAGCAGAGTTTATTTCTCCGAATACAGAAGCTCAATCCCCGACAGAGCCCATTACTTCAGCTACAAGAAATTCACCTTTCAAGTGGTTCCCCACAGAGTTATTCTCAAGCAGAGTCTCTCCCCGACAGAACATTCATAAATAAGGAGCAAATTCCCAGCACAATCACTTCCATTGATCATCTCCAGTGGAAGTAGACAAACCACTTTTTTCTACAGTGGTCAGGAATTCACTTTCCAGTACTCTCCAACAGCAGTTAGGGATTTATTTTCCCGGACTCGGATATGTCACAACTACCATGCTCATACATCATGACATGCACATACATATCACATACGGCATAATCTCGCTTATTTGGAGAACATCATCTCACAATGCATGTCATGCATCACATATAAATAACCCTATTATCTTTTCAGGAAAGACAGTTATCACAAACAATTCCAGTAGTTATACATGTCATATCTACAGGAAATCAAAAATCAGTTCCCGAAACCAAACGGGTCAACTAATCTACACGATCAAACGAAGTAAACTTACTATCCAGGTTCCTTCTCACAACCCTACTACCAAGGCTTTCATTTCAAAGTAACCATACTATCCAGGTTCCTTATCACAACCCTACTACCCAGGCTTTCATTTCGAAGTAACCCTACTATCCAGGTTCCTTCTCACAGCCCTACTACCCAGGCTTTCATTTCGAAGTAACCCTACTATCCAGGTTCCTTCTTACAACCCTACTACCCAAGCTTTCATTTCGAAGTAACCCTATTATCCAGGTTCCTTCTCACAACCCTACTATCTAGGCTTTCATTTCGAAGTAAACCTACTATCCAGGTTCCTTCTCACAACCCTACTACCCAGGCTTTCATTTCAAAGTAACCCTACTATCTAGGTTCCTTCTCACAACCCTACTACCCATGCTTTCATTTCGAAGTAACCCTACTATCCAGGCTCCTTCTCACAGGCCTACTACCCAGACTTTCATTTCGAAGTAACCCTACTATCCAGGTTCCATCTTGTAACGCCCGTAATTTAATTAATTATTTAATTAAATTATTTTTAGAATATTTGTGAAGAAGTGTTATTATAATTGGATTTATTTAATTAAATGGAGAAATAATAATATATTAGAGGTATTATATTATTATATGGTGAAATAATATTAGAAGTGTAATATTATTAAGGTGGACTTAACTTGAGATAGTAGATGTAATAAGTGGGTGTAAGTTTGGAGCCCACTAAGGAATAATAGAATATTAGGTTATTTTATTATTTATTGTTAGAATATAAGAAAGAAGAAGTAAGAAGAAAATAAGGATTTGGGGAGAACGTGAAACTGCTGGAATAGAAGGAAATGGCAAGAACGAAGATTCAACCCGAAAATTATGGAGCGACCTTCAATCCAAGGTAAGGGTGGGGTTCTGACTTTATAATTGGATTCATGATGTTTGATATGTGGGGTTAGAGGATTGCTGTTTTTGTTCTTGAATTGGATGGTGTATGATGAATATTGATGAATTCTTGAGGAATAATAATGTTATGATGTTGTGTAATGGATGTAGTAATAGAGTATAATGTTAAATGATGAATTATCATGTTCATAATAAGGATTGTAGGGCGGTAACATAATTCCCGTAGTGAAATTACAGTAGAAAACGCAGAAAAGTATGCAGACTGTAACAGGATGCATCGATTCATAGAGGCATGCGTCGATACATGTAGGCTGCAAGACTCAGGATGAGTCGATCCATGGAGGGCTCGCGTCGATGCATGAGAAGTACAAGACTCAGGATGAGTCGACACGAAGAGAAGATGTGTCGATACATGAGTGTGTGCAACTCAGGATGAGTCGACCGATATGATGCATGTGTCGATACATGCTGCGTTTTGAAGTAGGATGAGTCGATCCATAAGGTTTTGTGTCGACCCATACTGAATAATTTTGACAGAATCAGTTTTAAGTTGCTGTAACTTGGGTTTTAGGATGCTGTTTGATATGCCGTTCGAAGCGTTGATTTACTAACGCGATGAACTATATTCTAGATGATTTAAATGATGATGAAGAGGTGTAATCCTAGTAACCAATCTAAGATTTAGAATTAATTCCCGTGATTGACAGTTATGCTGGATTTTGGACAGAACAATGAATATGAGATGTTAGAGATTGCTGTTAGAAATATGACAGTAGGATTAGTGACAATAATGATGTACAGTAGAAGAATAACAATAGGGATTACTGTAGTATTAATATACAACTGAGTATTATTGAGATGTTATTAATAAAGTGGTGTTTGGTAATTTATGATGAACAAATGACGTTTGATAAATAAGTGATGTTTAATAAATTATTTTGAGATGTTTATGAGATGCTGTAATTGAGATGTTTATGAGATGTTGTTATTTTGAGATGATTGAGATGATGTTGTTCTGAGATGTTTATGAGATGTTGTTGTTTTGAGATAATTGAGATGTGGTTGATTGAGTGTTGACATTACATTCATGATGAGCCACATACACTACATTTTTGAGATGGAGCTTATGCTCATTGAGATGGCCTGGATTGGCAAATTTTGAGATGAAGGCCATGCCTTATTGATGCCTCTATTAATTGGCAGATTTTTAAGATGGGAGTTCTGCTCCAATGGTACCACATGCATTTGCATAGTTTTGAGTCGCATTATATGAATGAATGATAAAATGTATTTGATGTTGATGAATGAGTACATATGCTGTAATTGTTGTTGATTATAAGATGAGAAGTGGTGATATTATTGATCTAATTTAATATATTAATTATCATGCGCTTTATTATATTGTTAGATATCTCACCCCTTCTGTTTGAATGTTTCCCCTATGTTGGTAACGTGCAGGTAATCGAGAGTGAAGGCCGTATACCTTCAATAGATCGAGTCGGTGTCATTGCTCTGATATGTAACACTCGGGGGGATGAACGCTTGCTGATTTTTGATTGCTGATTTTTAGTTGTTGGACTTTAAATTGTTTACTTACTAAATATGAGATGTTTCGAAGTTGCTATTTATTTTAAAGATGTTATTGAAGAATTCCGCTGCGTAGTTGTTGAATTATTTAATGAAAGATGTTATGTTGATGGTTCATCCGATGTTTTGAAAACGTGTTATATATCCATGATGAATGCAATGAATTTGTTAGAAGAATTTGTGACGTCCCGATTCATTCGTATGATTGAAATTTTATAACTCTGATTTAATTGCATAATTGCTTGGGGTAGAATTGGGGTGTTACAAAGTTGGTATTAGAGCAAAAGGTTGGTCCGACCTTGTCGTCGAGTCTTAGTTGTCTAACAATCGAGTATTGTTATTTTGAGTTCTAACAGTTGTTTGTGTTGTAGTGATAAGTTGAGATGGCTAGAAGGAATGATGCTTCTCTTGCTGCTGCTCTAGAAGCAATGGCTCATGCGATGGAAAATCAGCCGAATATTGACGGGAATGCTGGATCTCGTAGCTTGGCGACTTTCCAGAGAGAGAATCCACCTACGTTCAAGGGAAAGTATGATCCTGACGGAGCATTGGAATGGTTGAAAGAGATTGAGAGAATCTTTCGCGTGATGGACTGCACTCCAGTGCAGAAGGTTCGTTATGGGACTCATATGCTAGCAGTCGAGGCTGATGACTGGTGGCTAGAGAATTGCCAGAAGTTAGAAGCTGCAGGTGAGAATGTCACTTGGGTTGTGTTCCGAAGGGAGTTTTTGAGAAAGTATTTTCCTGAAGATGTCCGTGGTAAGAAGGATATTGAGTTCCTTGAGCTGAAGCAAGGAAATCTGTCTGTTGTTGAGTATGCTGCCAAGTTTGCTAAGTTGGCCAAGTTTTATCCGCATTACGCTGAGGAAAATGCTGAGTTTTCGAAGTGTATTAAGTTTGAGAATGGGTTGCGTCCGGAGATTAAGAAGGCAGTTGGATATTAGAAGATCCGTGTCTTTGTTGATTTGGTTGATAGCTGTAGAGTTTTTTAGGAAGATAATAATGCTCATTACAAGATTATCAGTGAGAAGAGGGGTAAGCACCCACAGAATCGTGGTAAGCCTTATGATGCCCCAGCTGGTAAGGTTAAGCAGAGAGTTGTTCATGGACAGAGGACTAGTGGGGGAGATGCTCCTGCTGGTGTGATTTGCTTTAAGTGTGGGAAACCTGGGCACAAGAGTAATGTGTGCACTACTGAAGTGAAGAGATGTTACCGTCGTGGTAAGAACAGACACGTTGTATCTGAGTGTGAGCACAAGAGTGTGGTTTGTTTCAATTGTAAATAAGAAGGGCACATTGGTTGCCAGTGTCCGAAACCGAAGAGAGCCCAGTCAAGTGGTAAAGTGTTTGCTTTGGTTGAGGATCAAACATCTGTTGAGGACAGACTTATTAGAGGTACATGTTTCATTATTAGTACTCCTTTAATTACTATTATTGATACTGGTGCTACGCATTGTTTTATTGCTGCTGATTGTGTTGAAAGATTGGGTCTTGTGTTATCTTCTTTGAATGGAGAAATGGTCGTCGATACTCCAGCCAAGGGATCGGTGACTACTTATTTTGTGTGTGCTAAGTGTCCATTGTCGATCTTCAACAGAGACTTTGTTGTTGATTTGATTTGTTTCCGTTAAGAGGTTTGGATGTGATTCTGGGTATGAACTGGTTAGAGCATAACTGTGTTCATATTAACTGTTATGACAAGTCGGTGAAGTTTTCTACTCCTGAAGAAGAGGAAGACGGTCTGTTGTCTGCTAGACGGTTGAGGAAGTTGATGCAAGAGGAAGTACAGATGTTTTTGTTGATGGCGTCACTATCTGTAGAGACTCAAGCTATAATTGAGGAATTGCAGGTGGTGTTTGAATTTCCTGAAGTTTTCCCTAATGAGATTACTGATGTACCGCCAGAGAGGGAAGTTGAATTTGCAATTGATCTTGTACCTGGTACCAGACCTGTGTCTATGGCACCATACATGATGTCTGCGTCTGAGTTGTCAGAATTGAAGAAGCAATTGGAAGAGTTACTTGAGAAGAGGGTTGTAAGTCCAAGTGTATCGCCGTGGAGAGCTCCAGTGTTGTTAGTGAAGAAGAAAGATGGAAGTATGAGGCTTTGTGTTGATTATAGACAGCTGAATAAAGTGAAGATTAAGAACAAGTATCCACTTCCAAGAATAGATGACTTGATGGATCAATTGGTGGATGCTCGTGTATTTAGTAAGATTGATTTGAGGTCGGGTTATCATCAGATTAAAGTAAAGGATGAATATATGCAGAAGACAGCTTTCAGAATGCGTTATGGACATTACGAGTATTCGGTGATGCCTTTCGGTGTTACTAATGCGCCGGGAGTATTCATGGAATATATGAATCGTATCTTTCATACTTATCTAGATCTGTTTGTATTGGTGTTCATTGATGATATTTTGATTTACTCTAAGTCGGAAGAAGAGCATGCTGAACATTTAAGAGTAGTATTGCAAGTTATGAAAGAGAAGAAGTTATATGAAAAGCTATCCAAGTGTGAATTCTGGCTGAAAGAGGTAAGTTTTCTTGGTCATGTGATTTCAGGTAGTGGTATTGCTGTAGATCCATCGAAGGTTGATGCTGTGTTGCAATGGGAAACTCCAAAGTCAGCTACTGAGATTAGAAGCTTCTTGGGATTAGATGGTTATTATAGAAGGTTTATCGAAGGGTTTTCTAAGTTGTCACTCCCGTTGACTAAGTTGACTTGTAAAGGTAGAGCTTTTCTTTGGGATGTTCAGTGCGAAGAAAGTTTTACAGAATTGAAGAAGAGGTTGACGCCGGCTCCGATTTTGACGTTGCCTAATCCAGGAGAGCCTTTTGTGGTGTATTGTGATGCTTCTAGGATGGGTTTAGGAGGTGTGCTTATGCAGAATGGTAAGGTAGTTGCTTATGCGTCGAGGCAGTTGAGGACTCATGAGAAGAACTATCCTACACATGATTTAGAGCTTGCTGCAGTTGTTTTTGTGCTGGATATTTGGAGGCATTATCTTTATGGTTCTAGATTTGAAGTGTTTAGTGACCATAAGAGCTTGAATTATTTGTTTGATCAGAAGGAATTGAATATGAGGCAACGAAGATGGTTAGAATTGTTAAAGGATTATGATTTTGGTTTGAATTATCATCCAGGAAAGGAGAATGTGGTAGCTGATGCGTTGAGTCGAAAGACTTTACATATGTCAGCAATGATGATTAAAGAGTTGGAATTGATTGAGCAGTTCAGAGATATGAGCTTAGTTTGCGAGGTTACTCCACAGAGTGTTATGTTGGGTATGTTGAAGATTAATAATGAATTTTTAGACAGTATCAGAGAAGCTCAGAAGTTGGATGTGAAACTGGTAGATTTGATGGTTGGGATTGATCAAGTTGAGAATTGTGATTTTAAGCTAGATGAGCAAGGTGTGTTGAGGTTTTGTAACAGGATTTGTATTCCTGATGATGCTGAGATGAAGAAAGTGATACTTGAGGAGAGTCATAGAAGTAAGTTAAGTATTCATCCAGGAGCTACAAAGATGTATCAAGATTTGAAAGGTTTGTTTTGGTGGCCTGGGATGAAGAGTGATGTGGCTCGTTTTGTGTATGCATGTTTGACTTGTCAGAAGTCGAAAGTTGAACATCAGAAGCCTGCAGGATTGATGCAACCGTTGGAAGTTCCAGAATGGAAATGGGATAGCATTTCAATGGACTTTGTGACGGGGTTGCCTAGTACTTCAAGAGGGCATGATTCGATTTGGGTGATTATAGATAGGCTTACGAAGTTAGCTCATTTTATTCCTATTAACATCAGTTTTCCAGTGCCGAAGTTGACTAAGATTTATATTAGTGCGATTGTGAAGCTGCATGGTGTTCCTTTGTGCATTGTGTCAGATAGAGATCCAAGACTTACTTCTAATTTTTGGAAGAGTTTGCAATAAGCGTTGGGTTCTAAGTTGAGGTTGAGTTCAGCGTATCATCCTCAAACAAATGGTCATACTGAAAGGACTATTCAATCATTGGAAGACTTATTGAGGGCATGTGTTCTTGAGCAGGGAGGTTCGTGGGATACTTATCTTCCGTTGATAGAGTTCACGTATAATAACAGTTATCATTCTAGTGGAATGGCACCTTTTAAAGCGTTGTATGGTAGAAGATGTAGAACTCCGTTATGTTGGCATGAATCTGGTGAGAGTGTAGTGCTTGGACCTGAACTTGTTCGTGAGACTACTGAGAAGGTGAAGTTGATTCGAGAAAAGATGAAAGCTTCACAGAGTAGATAGAAGAGTTATCATGACAAGCGAAGGAAAGATTTAGAATTTCAAGCCGGTGATCATGTGTTTTTGAGAGTTGCACCTGTGACTGGTGTTGGGCGAGCATTGAAGTCTAAGAAGCTCACTTCTCGTTTTATTGGAACGTATCAGATTTCGGAGAGAGTGGAGAATGTTGCTTATAGAGTGGCTTTACCGCCTAATCTTTCGAATTTTCATGATGTGTTTCACGTGTCGCAACTTCGGAAGTATATTTCAGATCCATCTCATGTGATTCATATGGACGATGTGCAAGTACATGATAATCTTACGGTGGAGATGATGCCTGTACGGATCGCGGATCGTGAAATGAAGACTCTGAGGGGCAAAGAGATTGCCTTGGTTAAAGTGGTTTGGTTAGGAGCTGCAGGAGAAAGTATGACTTGGGAATTGGAGAGCAAGATGCGAGTCTTCTATCCTGAATTGTTTGATTGAGGTAAATTTTCGAGGACGAAAATATTCTAAGTGGGAGAGAGTTGTAACGCCCGTAATTTAATTAATTATTTAATTAAATTATTTTTAGAATATTTGTGAAGAAGTGTTATTATAATTGGATTTATTTTATTAAATGGAGAAATAATAATATATTAGAGGTATTATATTATTATATGGTGAAATAATATTAGAAGTGTAATATTATTAAGGTGGGCTTAACTTGAGATAGTAGATGTAATAAGGGGGTGTAAGTTTGGAGCCCACTAAGGAATAATAGAATATTAGGTTATTTTATTATTTGTTGTTAGAATAGAAGAAAGAAGAAGTAAGAAGAAAATAAGGATTTGAGGAGAACGTGAATCTGCTGGAATAGAAGGAAACAACAAGAACGAAGATTCAACCCGGAAATTATGGAGCGACCTTCAATCCAAGGTAAGGGTGGGGTTCTGACTTTATAATTGGATTCATGATGTTTGATATGTGGGGTTAGAGGATTGTTGTTTTTGTTCTTGAATTGGATGATGTATGATGAATATTGATGAATTCTTGAGGAATAATGACGTTATGATGCTGTGTAATCGATGTAGTAATAGAGTATAATGTTAAGTGATGAATTATCATGTTCATAATAAGGATTGTAGGGCTGTAACATAATTCTCGTAGTGAAATTACAGTAGAAAACGCAGAAAAGTATGCAGACTGTAACAGGATGCATCGATTCATGGAGGCATGCGTCGATACATGTGGGCTGTAAGACTCAGGATGAGTGGATCCATGGAGGGCTTGCATTGATGCATGACAAGTACAAGACTCAGGATGAGTCGACACAAAGAGAAGATGTGTCGATACATGAGTGTGTGGGACTCAGGATGAGTCGACCGGTGTGATGCAAGTGTCGATACATGCTGCGTTTTGAAGCAGGATGAGTCGATCCATAAGGTTTTGTGTCGACCCATACTGACAAATTTTGACAGAATCAGTTTTAAGTTTCTGTAACTTGGGTTTTAGGATGCTGTTTGATATGCCGTTCAAAGAGTTGATTTACTAACGCGATGAACTCTATTCTAGATGATTTAAATGATGATGAAGAGGTGTAATCCTAGTAACCAATCTAAGATTTAGAATTAATTCCCGTGATTGACAGTTATGCTGGATTTTGGACATAACGATGAATATGAGATGTTAGAGACTGCAGTTAGAAATATGACAGTAGGATTAGTGACAATAATGATGTACAATAGCAGAATAACAGTAGGGAATACAGTAGTATTAATATACAACTGAGTATTAGTGAGATGTTATTAATAAAGTGGTGTTTGGTAATTTATGATGAACAAATGACGTTTGATAAATAAGTGATGTTTAATAAATTATTTTGAGATGTTTATGAGATGCTGTAATTGAGATGTTTTGAGATGTTTATGAGATGTTGTTATTTTGAGATGATTGAGATGATGTTGTTCTGAGATGTTTATAAGATGTTGTTGTTTTGAGATAATTGAGATGTGGTTGATTGAGTGTTGACATTACATTCATGATGAGTCTCATACATTGCATTTTTGAGATGAAGCTTAAGCTCGTTGAGATGGCCTGGATTGGAAAATTTTGAGATGAAGGCTATGCCTTGTTGATGCCTCTATTAATTGGCAGATTTTTGAGATGGGAGTTCTGCTCCAATGGTACCACATGCATTTGCATAGTTTTGAGTCGCATTATATGAATGAATGATAAAATGTATTTGATGTTGATGAAGTACATATGCTGTAATTGTTGTTGATTATGAGATGAGAAGTGGTGATATTATTGATCTAATTTAATATATTAATTATCATGCGCTTTATTATATTGTTAGATATCTCACCCCTTCTGTTTGAATGTTTCCTCTATGTTGGTAACGTGCAGGTAATCGAGAGTGAAGGCCGTATACCTTCAATAGATCGAGTCGGTGTCATTGCTCTAATATGTAACACTCGGAGGGATGAACGCTTGCTGATTTTTGATTGCTGATTTTTAGTTGTTGGACTTTAAATTGTTTACTTACTAAATATGAGATGTTTCGAAGTTGCTATTTATTTTAAAGATGTTATTGAAGAATTCCGATGCGTAGTTGTTGAATTATTTAATGAAAGATGTTATGTTGATGGTTCATCCGATGTTTTGAAAACGTGTTGCATATCCATGATGAATGCAATGAATTTGTTAGAAGAATTTGTGACGTCCCGATTCATTCGTATGATTGAAATTTTATAACTCTGATTTAATTGCATAATTGCTTGGGGTAGAATTGGGGTGTTACAAAGTTGGTATCAGAGCAAAAGGTTGGTCCGACCTTGTCGTCGAGTCTTAGTTGTCTAACAATCGAGTATTGTTATTTTGAGTTCTAACAGTTGTTTGTGTTGTAGTGATAAGTTGAGATGGCTGGAAGGAATGATGCTGCTCTTGCTGCTGCTCTAGAAGCAATGGCTCATGCGATGGAAAATCAGCCGAATGCTGACGGGAATGCTGGATCTCGTAGCTTGGCGACTTTCCAGAGAGAGAATCCACCTACGTTCAAGGGAAAGTATGATCCTGACAGAGCATTGGAATGGTTGAAAGAGATTGAGAGAATATTTCACGTGATGGACTGCACTCCAGTGCAGAAGGTTCGTTATGGGACTCATATTCTAGCAGTCGAGGCTGATGACTGGTGGCTAGAGAATTGCCATAAGTTAGAAGATGCAGGTGAGAATGTCACTTGGGCTGTGTTCCGAAGGGAGTTTTTGAGAAAGTATTTTCCTGAAGATGTCCGTGGTAAGAAGGATATTGAGTTCCTTGAGCTGAAGCAAGGAAACCTGTCTGTTGTTGAGTATGCTGCCAAGTTTGCCGAGTTGGCCAAGTTTTATCCGCATTACACTGAGGAAAATGCTGAGTTTTCGAAGTGTATTAAGTTTGAGAATGGGTTGCACCCGGAGATTAAGAAGGCAGTTGGATATCAGAAGATCCGTGTCTTTGTTGATTTGGTTGATAACTGTAGAATTTTTGAGGAAGATAATAATGCTCATTACAAGATTATCAGTGAGAAGAGGGGTAAGCACCCACAGAATTGTGGTAAGCCTTATGATGCCCCAGCTGGTAAGGTTAAGCAGAGAGTTGTTCATGGACAAAGGACTAGTGGGGGAGATGCTCCTGCTGGTGTGATTTGCTTTAAGTGTGGGAAACCTGGGCACAAGAGTAATGCGTGCACTGCTGAAGTGAAGAGATGTTACCGTTGTGGTAAGAACGGACACGTTGTATCTGAGTGTGAGCACAAGAGTGTAGTTTGTTTGAACTGTAAAGAAGAAGGGCACATTGGTAGCCAATGTCCGAAACCAAAGAGAGCCCAGTCAAGTGGTAAAGTGTTTGCTTTGGTTAAGGATCATACATCTGCTGAGGACAGACTTATTAGAGGTACATGTTTCATTAATAGTACTCCTTTAATTACTATTATTGATACTGGTGCTACGCATTGTTTTATTGCTTCTGATTGTGTTGAAAGATTGGGTCTTGTGTTATCTTCTTTGAATGGAGAAATGGTCGTCGATACTCCAGCCAAGGGATCGGTGACTACTTATTTTGTGTGTGCTAAGTGTCCCTTGTCGATCTTCGACAGAGACTTTGTTGTTGATTTGATTTGTTTCCGTTAAGAGGTTTGGATGTGATTCTGGGTATGAACTGGTTAGAGCATAACTGTGTTCATATTAACTGTTATGACAAGTTGGTGAAGTTTTCTACTCCTGAAGAAGAGGAAGACGGTCTATTGTCTGCTAGACAGTTGAGGAAGTTGATGCAAGAGGAAGTACAGATGTTTTCGTTGATGGCGTCGCTATCTGTAGAGACTCAAGCTATAATTGAGGAATTGCAGGTGGTGTTTGAATTTTCTGAAGTTTTCCCTGATGAGATTACTGATGTACCGCCAGAGAGGGAAGTTGAATTTGCAATTGATCTTGTACCTGGTACCAGACCTATGTCTATGGCACCATACATGATGTCTGCGTCTGAGTTGTCAGAATTGAAGAAGCAATTGGAAGAGTTACTCGAGAAGAGGGTTGTAAGACCAAGTGTATCGCCGTGGGGAGCTCCAGTGTTGTTAGTGAAGAAGAAAGATGGAAGTATGAGGCTTTGTGTTGATTATAGACAGCTGAATAAAGTGACGATTAAGAACAAGTATCCACTTCCAAGAATAGATGACTTGATGGATCAATTGGTGGATGCTCGTGTGTTTAGTAAGATTGATTTGAGGTCGGGTTATCATCATATTAAAGTAAAGGATGAATATATTCAGAAGACGGCTTTCAGAATGCGTTATGGACATTACGAGTATTCGGTGATGCCTTTCGGTGTTACTAATGCGCCGGGAGTATTCATGGAATATATCAATCGTATCTTTCATACTTATCTAGATCTGTTTGTAGTGGTGTTCATTGATGATATTTTGATTTACTCTAAGTCGGAAGAAGAGCATGCTGAATATTTAAGAGTAGTATTGCAAGTTCTGAAAGAGAAGAAGTTATATGAATAGCTGTCCAAGTGTGAATTCTGGCTGAAAGAGGTTAGTTTTCTTGGTCATATGATTTGAGGTAGTGGTATTGCTGTAGATCCATCGAAGGTAGATGCTGTGTTGCAATGGGAAACTCCAAAGTCAGCTACTGAGATTAGAAGCTTCTTGGGATTAGATGGTTATTATAGAAGGTTTATCGAAGGGTTTTCTAAGTTGTCACTCCCGTTGACTAAGTTGACTTGTAAAGGTAGAGCTTTTGTTTGGGATGTTCAGTGCAAAGAAAGTTTTACAGAATTGAAGAAGAGGTTGACGTCGGCTCCAATTTTGACGTTGCCTAATCCAGGAGAGCCTTTTGTGGTGTATTGTGATGCTTCTAGGATGGGTTTAGGAGGTGTGCTTATGCAGAATGGTAAGGTAGTTGCTTATGCGTTGAGGCAGTTGAGGACTCATGAGAAGAACTATCCTACGCATGATTTAGAGCTTGCTGCAGTTGTTTTTGTGCTAGATATTTGGAGGCATTATCTTTATGGTTCTAGATTTGAAGTGTTTAGTGACCATAAGAGCTTGAAGTATTTGTTTGATCAGAAAGAATTGAATATGAGGCAGCGAAGATGGTTAGAATTGTTAAAGGATTATGATTTTAGTTTGAATTATCATCCAGGAAAGGCGAATGTGGTAGCTGATGCGTTGAGTCGAAAGACTTTACATATGTCAGCAATGATGATTAAAGAGTTGGAATTTATTGAGCAGTTCAGAGATATGAGCTTAGTTTGCGAGATTACTCTGCAGAGTGTTATGTTGGGTATGTTGAAGATTAATAATGAGTTTTTAGACGGTATCAGAGAAGCTCAGAAGTTGAATGTGAAACTGGTAGATTTGATGGTTGAGATTGATCAAGTTGAGAATTGTGATTTTAAGCTAGATGAGCAAGGTGTGTTGATGTTTCGTAACAGGATTTGTATTCCTGATGATGCTGAGATGAAGAAAAGACCAAAAATATTTTCTTAAGAAAACTTATTTCTTTTCTTAAATAAATAAGTAATTTCGTCTCTTGCACATTCTGATCCATTCGATATGGTTGTAATAATAACTTAGGACTTAATTTTACTTGCAACCCCATTCATAAATATGTACCCCCATCCCCCTAAAAGTGATATAATAGCTTAGATTTTATTTTTTTTGCATTTTACTTGCTTTTCATATATTGCTAGTAAATAGGATGTATGGCAAGACATGAAAACAACAAAATAGACAACCCTAATCAAGATTAAAATGCATTAAATCAAATACACTATTCACACATGTACCCTTAGGGTAATCCCATTTCGTTGCCTATCGAAAAATAGTCATGTCCCTCGAACATGGGCGTTTTAGCAAAGACCCTCGATAAAAGATCGTAGTCCCTCGATGACCCTCGATGTTGCCTTGGGTAAACGATCTAGTCCCTAAACGACATTGCTAAAATGTTCCATGAGTTGCCTTCTATGACTATACAAACGTCCCTACACACGTCCCTTCACATCCAACGATGAGGCTTCTTACCAAGTCAATGGTAAGATAGCCACATCTAAAGGAGAAGGAAAAGCATACTTAAGACCTTTCGAGTAGGTAGGTTCGGTCTTAGTTGCTCGCTTGCTCACAACACAACATCTTATACACCAACCCTCTCACTTTGAAACATTTAAAAAAAAAAGACAAACACTTTGTACGCGTTCTTATAGAGACGAGAGCTATCACAAAGAAAATCCTTTTAAAATCACTTTCAAAAACACATCCCACAAAACACCTTTTTAAACTATTTTCAAAACTTTGTATACATTCTTATAGAAACGAGAATCATTACAAAGGTACATTTTCAAAATACTTTCAAAACAACACAAAACACATTCAAACAAAAGCAAGTGATCTAGCGAGTAACTAAGAGCCCATGGAAAACCATGGATGAAAAGGGTTCTAATACCTTCCCTTTTCATAATCTACCCCCCGAACTCAAAAACATCTCTAAAGGTCTTTCCTGTGCTTTTTCACCTTTCCTTTTTGGATAAAAGAAAAATCGGTGGCGACTCTTACTAAAACCGCAACATTTGCAAACACAAACGCAAAACCTCAAGTCAGTTTTCCCACCGTATCACAATCACCCTCCATTTGGATCGAAAGCCATTTTTCTTTGGATCGAAAGACTTTTGCTTTTTGTATTTTTATTTCTACTACTCATTTCTTTTTCTTAGTTTCCCTTTATTATTTAAATTAACTTTAAACCAAAACAAAAATCACAAAAACATGAGGTTAGTTTTCTTTTTAATTAAGTTAATTTTGTAAATAAATAAATTAATTATTTTAATCTTTTCTTTAAATTAAAATTAAATAGACTTAAGTTTTATTTTCTTTTATAATTAAAAACAAATAAAAATATTTTTACACCTTAGGATTTTCAGACATCTTTTCTACTTCGCACGCATTTATTTATTTTCGTATTTTTTAGATTATTGTATCTGTTTACTGGATGCAATAGATTAAAAAACTAGGATATTTACTGCTTTATCCCCCTCATTCTTGGACATGTAAAAACCCCCTCCCCAAAGCATTGCAATAGCATAGATTTAAATTCTTGCACTTTAAATTTCTGCAAGATATTAACTGCTAGTGATTAGGCTTGTATGAAAAGACTAATAATCAAACGCTAGCAAATTTAACAAAAAGACAAAAATAACTGATTATAATACACTTGCACATATACACCTCTAGGGTACCCCACTTCGGTTTCCTTTGGAAATAAAACAGTCATGAGACAGGGAAGCTTCAGCAAAGACCCATAAATCAAAAGATCATAGTTCCTCGATGACCCTATAGTTTCCTTTCGGTAAATGATCTAGTCCCTAAACAGAAATTGCTAAAGCGTCTCTACATTGTTGCCTTTATGACTGTATGCCCATTAGAATGTCCCTCACACATCCAACGATGGGGGCTTCTTATCAATCAATGGTAAGACAACAACATCTAAAGGAGGAGGAAAAGAACGTTAGACCTTTTTGAGTAGGTAGGATGCTCATAGTTGCTCGCTTGCTCACAACAAAAAAAATCATTTTCACACATACAATTTCCATTTAAACATTTTCAAAAGTCAAAGCCCTTTGTATGCATTCTTATAGAGACGAGAATCATTACAAAGGCACTTTTCAAAATCACTTTAAAAAAAACATTCCACAAACACCTTCTTGGAACTATTTTCAAAACCAACACTTTATACGCATTCTTATAGAGACCAGAATCGTTACAAAGATGTTTTTCAAAATATTTTCAAACCGACACCACAAGCACATTTTCAAACAAAAGTAAGTGAACTAGCAAGCAAATAAGAGCCCGCAGATAACTACGGGTGGAAAGGGTGCTAACACCTTCCCTTTCCATAATCTACCCCCCTTACTCAGAAAATATCGAAAAGGTCTTTTTCTATTCTTTTCACCCTTTCCTTAATTTGGATAAAAGAAAAGTCGGTGGTGACTCTTGCTTACCACAACATTTGCGAATACAAAATGCAAAACCAGTATATAACAGTCGATTCTGCCACCGTATCACACGCTCCAACGACGTATTACATCCATACATCATTTACAAAATATCATAACATATGCATACGAAACGCATATACTATTCTCATTTATTTTTGAGAGCATCATTATACAATGCATTAAATACATCATGATATTGCATAAAACTAACTTTGTATTTTCAGGTTAAGTTCGCAAACCAACGAATGTTATCAGCAATTTAGAGACAATTGTTGATCAATTCCCAAAACAGGATAGGGCGACTATCTTCATGACCATATGATTTCCTTCAGATCTTCATTCTGAAAAGCATTTCCTTCAGATCTTCATTCTGAAAAGCATTTCATTCAGATCTTCATTTAGAAAAGCATCTCCTTCATAAGTTTTATTCTGAAAAGCATCTCCTTCAGCTCTTCCTTCTGAAAAGCATGTCCCCTTCAGAGATAGAACCCTGAAAATCATTTCCCCCCAGAGACCAATTTCCCGCAAGCATTTCCTTCAGAGAAGTTAGGAAACACATTTCCCCTTCAGCACTTCATTCTGAAAAGCATCTCCTTCAGAAGTTTTATTCTGAAAAGCATCTCCTTCAGCGCTTCATTCTGAAAAGCATGCCCCCTTCAGAGATAGAACCCTGGAAAGCATTTCCCCTAGAGACCGAGTTCTGGCGAGCATTTCCTTCAAAGGTGTTCCAAAATTCATTTCGCCTTCAGCATTTCATTCTGAAAGGCATCCTCTTAGAAGTTTTACTCTGAAAAGTGTCTCCTTCAACACTTCATTCTGAAAAGCATTTCTCCTTCAGAGACAGAATCCTAAAAGCATTCTTCAAGATACGGTCAAGCGGAGACTTGTTATGATACTCCTATAAACAATTAATTTGGATGGCATCTGTAATCCTATCTCCGACGACACTCTATCACTTATCCGAATGGCATCTTTAAGCCCATTTAAGCAAAACAATCAACCAACAAGCGCTACTTCGCACATAAGCGAGTAAAAATTTCCGGGCACTTAGGTGTTCAATCCTCTTCCACCTTCAGATCCTGAATGGCGAGCACGCCAATCTAACTCTTCAGGTTTAAGAAGATTGAATAGGGGAAGCTGTTGTACCCAAAATTTTTCCCTCCCATTATTCAAGACAAATTGGTTCAAGATACTTTCTCATGCTTCTAGGGTTCTCAATTACTCAAGACTACTCAAGAATTGATCAGATGAACCCTCCTCCTAAGCAATGGCCTATAATTAGGGTTTTGGTTTTCTCTGAGGAAATTGGACTTCTAATGCCTCAAGTGTACTTCATGGTTTCTCATATACTTCAAAGAATACACATGTCAAGTTTCAAGCCTTACATCACAAATTTGCTCAGTCATTTGCTAAGATGATTGAAAATCAACTGTTTTGAGTAAAAAGTCAACTGTGGTCAACATACAATCAAACTTCAAGACTTTTGGTCAAAATCAATATTTTGAATTTACATTCACTATTTGATCAAGGGTTGATCATAACTCATCAAAAGAACTCAAGATTCATCAAAATCCAAAAGTTGCTAAATTAGGGTTTTCTTTAGGAGAAGTCAACGGAACTTTGACCAAACATAACTTTCACATGCTTCATCAGAAAATTATCAACCAAATCTAATTTCAAAGTAAATTAAATTCTTTACAACTTTGTCTCTCTAAGCTCAAGGCCAAAAAATGCTCCATTTGAGAGATATGGGCCAAAACATTATAGGTCATTTCAAAAGTCAACAAAAATACACTTTTTGTCAAAGAAATTTACATCAAGATAAATTCTTCAAATGGAAGAATGATCAACATGAGAGTTGTAGGGGACATCTTAAGCTTTCTAAAAAGTCCCAGATCACATTCATATGATAAAACTGAGCAAGTTATGAGTTGTACAAGTTGGACAATTTTGAGAAAATGCATGAAACCCAAATTGAGCAAACTTGAATATTTGGGCTAATGGGCTTATCTTCCAAGGTTCAAACGTGTTATTGACCTCATAATGGACCTCTAAATCCATTCATGCACCATGATAATTTTTTATCTTATTTATTTTGATTTGTATATATTTAAATTCAAATTAAATAAAAAAAATATCAAATGGAGGTGCATGGCTTAAAAGGCCTAAGATTTGGTTTATTTTGGGCCCCCAAAACCTTACAAAAACCGTGTGAGGTTATTTTTGTATCAAATATCCATGCTTTTATCTTATTCCAACTTATTTTTCAAGCAAAATCAAAAGGTTAAATACAAGGTCCAAGCCCGTCTTTGTTGACCTAATTCATGGCCTATAAATATACATCATCTTCAGACAAGAGAGGACACGAAAACCCTTACAAGAGAACTCCCTCAAAATATCAATTTTTTCCAAACTAGGGCAAACTTGAAATCCTTGTTCCAACCATTCTCAAAGCAAACCATCCATTCCAATCAATCCTTGAGGTGTTATAGGGTAAGACTTGATCGTGCTTGATGATCGAAAGGGCCTGAAACATGCACTCATGTATCGCCACTTTTACACATTATTCAAAATCGTGTTTTAATTTTTTTATGATATTTTGATCAAAACTAACGTGTGCAATGTATCTCCGAGATGTAACTATACTGCATTGAGCTATTGCATGAGTCCCATGAGGCCTGGATCATGCATTGCCATTGTTACACCAATTTATATTATTTTCCTCATATCTTATCATGCAGGGTGATTCAGCCAATTCTAAGGCCACCATTGAATTCACAGACCTCAAATTAGGGGGGTATTGTCCTCTTTGATCACTAACACTATTTGTTTGCAGGATATACAAATATGCTCACAAGAGAAGACGATCGGAGCTAGGGCTCCGACACTTCTCCGGTCCCTCTGATTTTGTTTACATTATATTTTTTTTGCTTGATTATATTAACGGATGAAACAGCCACCCCAATGGAAATAGCGCATGCGATAAGGCATTACTATATGAGGGTGTGGGTTCGATCCCTGCCTTTTTCTTCTTTTTGTTATTTTCTCCAATTTCTACAGGTTACACATATAATGCATTGCGCCTATGCTTCCAACATCAACCAGCGCTTGGCCTGGTGGTAAGCTATGTAGTGTGGAATTCTGGAGGGAGTGGGTTCAACACCCACCCCATGCAATTTTCCTTTTTTTTGGCTAACTAACCCATTTTTCTTCTTTTCAATTACTAAACCCTAGTTTTTTTTTATAACCTTAATTATTTTTCTTAATCAACATTTAACCTAAATTAATTCTTTCTAAGAAACCTTAAACAAATTAGGTTTGCTTTTTTTTATAAATTAATTTTTACTTTTTTTAGCTTATTTATAAATTAATTAGTTTAATTAGTATTTTTCTTAAATAATAAAATTAATTAGACTTTAGGTTTTAATTAAAATGAATTAGATTTAGGTTTTTTAATTAACATCAAATTAACATTCAAACATTTAAAAAAAAACATTTTTTATTTCACATTTAAATTCTTAGAGGAATTGTATAGGCCACACAATTTTCTCATGTAATAGCTTAGTTTATCTTTCCGCATTTTTCTATTATGTAACTGCCTACAGGATGTAATATTCTAGGGTTTTAATTTCCGTATTTTATTTTTCGCATCTTTTATGTAACCGCGTCGAAGCCATGTAATAGTATAGGAACTTTACTTTCCGCATCTTTACTTTTCCTGCTATATTTTTATATTGCTAGTAATTAGGGTTTGTATGGCAAGATAATAATCAACAAATAGCATAATCCTAAATACAAGATAAAATAACTGAATTGAATCATTATTCACACTCACACCCCTAGGGTAATCTCTCTTTGTTTCCTTCAGCAACATGGTCATGTCCCTCGAAAATAGGAATACTTTAACAAAGTCCCTTCTAATAAAAATCATAGTGCCTCGATGACCCTTCGACGTTGCCTATGAAAAATGATCTAGTACCTCCGATAAATTACTAAGTTATCTCTAGCTGTTATCTTTGATGACCCTTCGATTGTCCCTTCACATCCAATAGATAGGGCTACCTACCAACTAATTGTACGAATAACACTGTCTCTAAAGGAGAAGAAAATAACAAGAACGACCTTGATTGGGGAAAAAATGTTAATCGCTCGCTCATAGTATTTTCTAAAAAAAACATTTCTCACATCACACTTTTAGAATATTTTCAAACACTTTGTACGCGTTCTTGAAGACTGGTACAAGAACCATTACAAAGTTGGCCGTACTTTAGGCTTTTCAAAAATATTTTCAAATCACACACACAAAGTAAGTTTTTTTCAAAAGTTAACTAAGCAATTAAGATCCTGTAGATAACTATGGATGAAAAGGATGCTAACACCTTCCCTTTTCATAACTTACCCCCCGTACTCAAAATCTATCAAAGTTCTTTCCTGTTCTTTTCACCTTTCCTAAATATTGGATAAAAGAAAAGTTGGTGGCGACTCTTGCTATCCGCACATATGGATAAAACCATAAAAGTCAGTTCTCTCACCGTATTACAATACCGTTTATGAAAAAATGACGAAAAGGACTGATATGACGCTGTTTGAGTAGAAAAATGATCAAATTGGTCTTTTTAAAAGGTAATGGACGAAAATGGACACTGAGGTATATGTAAGGGACCAAACAGGATATTTATCCTTTTTTATTTCAAAAGATGAGGACATGACAAGTCATAGAGACATCCAATAACATTTAGAAAAATAAAGAAGACAATATTAGAGTTGACTACTTATCTGTTTATGTTAGCAATTTCAAAGATCAACGATGTAGAATATTTTAATTATATGATTATTTTAATGGTAGTTTAGAATGTATAATACAATTAGTTGTAGTTGTTTAATGATAGTTTGGAAAATTGATTTTTTTTGCTTTAATATTTGATTTTAATAATTTAAAATAGGCTTAAAGAGTTTTTTGGTTATTGTAAATTGATGTGTTTTTTATTTTCGTTCATGTATCTTTTTTTCTTGGATAAAGTCCTTAAATATTGAATTTCTTTTGGTTTTAGTCCCTAAAACCAAAAGGATTTTGACATTCATGGATCATTTCTAAGAAAAAAAGATACATAGAAGAAAATAAAAAATACGTTAACTTACAGGGACAAAAAACTATTTAAACCATTAAAATATTAGTTCTATGATTAACGCGCTCATATTTTAGTTTATACTTTATTATTTAAAATTGTTAAAATATATGATTGAAAGTTTTATACTTTATTAATAATAAAGTTTTTAACTATTTTTTTACTTTATAATTTGTAACGTATACAAAGTAAATTCTAGATTCAAAGAAGGTTATGTATTTGAACAAATGAACTATTTATATTAAAAAACTTGATTCCACCGTAGGTATGGGACAAAATAGGAATATCTGAACCCGTTTGAATTCAATTATTGATGTTCGTCGGGCTGAGAAATAGAAATTTACTATATAGTCGAGTTTAAGAATGGAAAAGGTAAAAACAGTCCCCACTCAACCTCGTTTCTATGTCTAATTAGCGTTTGATTGTTGTTTTTATGACATCCTTTTTGTGACGATTCCTCAGTTTTGGTAAGGATTCTGAAGGAAGATGATGAACAAGAGAAGAATGCTAAAATGGTGCGGGGGACATTGGAGCATGCGAACCGAACTAAAATCAATAGATTTATAAATTACAAAGTGAATTTTATTAGTAGGTCGAATAACAAGTTAGCTCATAAGATATTATATCTAATACACCAAACAAATACTTCAGTGTGAATTGAAGAAAGAGTAGTGTTCACTACACCCATGTAGTGATCACTGACTCTACAGAAACCCAAATATGTCCTTCACACCATCATAATTTTGAAATTCATAGGCACTAATTATAGAATAATTCTCTTCATCAGAAATGCACCCTCATCCAAGTAAAAAATTATTTTGGATTTTAATCTCAGGACTCACCCTTAGGCATAACTAATATCAAATTTTCATGGACTTATTCGGAAAACATACATGAATCATTTATAAAATACTACTAACCATACAAATTTTCAAAATTGTTTACAAAATATAAATGAAAATATTACTACTACCATGTATATCTAAGACTCATGTTCCTCCTCTTCCTCATATAATGCAATGAATGTCATGTCTCTCTCTAAGATTGCATGTAGAGTGACCATCTCAGTAGTGCCTTCCTAAAACTCTCTTATAGCTATGACCTCTATCCCAATAGCAAAAATACATTGACACATCTGTTGGACATATGATTCCATACACAAGGGGTGGGTTGTGGAGGTTTGAAAGTGATGGTTACAAACAAAATAATTTGGAAAACCAAAGTTTAAAACATTCTAAAATAATCGAGTAAATAAGAAGCAGAATAAAATGATAAATGGAAAAACAGAGGAAAAAAACTAACTATATAGTAAAAAAGATAAGGGATAGAGAAACAACACCATATATTTATACATGTTTGGCCTAATAACTTGCCCTACTCTTGACCCCGAGATATCTTCTTGAGAGTATCATGATAGATTTTAATAGGATATGCCCACGAACCTCCTTTTACAAGGGTATGGAGTTTAAAGGCCAACTTTCAACCAAACAATGAACAACGTTTAAAGTGGATATCCTCCAAACTAAACATATATTTTACATAGGATGATCTCAAACAAAATTGGAGTTTTACACTTGCTCTCCTCCAAGATTAGATGTAATTTTATATTGTCTATCCTTTGAATCAAACTAGGTTTTTACACGGGTTGATCTCAAACTGAGATGAGATTTTGCAAAGGTTAATCTCAAACTGATAGAGCTTTAACACAAGGATGAGTTGAGGAACCATTGTGGAATCTTTAATGGCTGTTGATCTTCACGAACCAAAATAGAGCTTTTCTTCCATACGAAACTCACAAAAAAAAGACATCCTAAGACAATCCCCTAAACAAAACAAGACCTTTTTCTGGTTTAGATTGCAACCAAACAACTTCTTATAGAAGAGACCTTTACTCAAAAGATAATACATTCTTGGTAAATTAAAATTAAGCCCTCACCTATACTAATTATCCTCACTTAGACACAAGTACATTCTCGAAGAACTAAGGCAAAATATATGTGAGAAAAACAAAAGATTTACATAAAATAATGAGAGAGAGAGAGTGAGAAAGTGGGAATAAAACTTGCTTTCTGGATAAAATGAAATGATAGAGAAGCTCTCTATTTATAGGTCAAAATGTATTTAAATTTGGAAACAATTCATGAGCAATAATCGATTGTTCAAGCCATAAATGAAATATTTTTATATTTAGCCATTACCAATCATTAAGAGATTGTCCCAATCAATTTTATACTTAACAAAGTGAAAATGATCAATTAGATGATTAGGGCTAATCAATTTTCTAATTCTAAAAATCCTTTAATTGATCAGATAATCACCTAATCAGTTAGCTAGGCTTAAAAACATTTTCAGATGATTTTATCAAAATAAGAAAGGTCTCTCTAAGGTTTTTAATGTATGTGTGATTTTGTCTTATCACCTTTGTGCCTTTATAAGACACTAGTCTCTCAGACATACATGACTAGACGAGTTTTCACACTTCCTCTCTTTCACAATTTTAAAGTTTCAAGTCCTGGCATCATTCTTTTTTACTTTAGCATCACAAGAACCTCTAATATTCTAGCTTTATGAGGCTTGAGATATCTTTAAGTTTATTACCATCATTAGAGATTTGATAGATCAAAACTCCCACTGAACCTTGAAATATAACTCTTCACCTGAATGTTGTTTGGCCATAGTGTTGACTTGATTTAGGAGGATAACTTGTTTCAATAGTATAGCTTAATAAAACAGTCAGAGCATCTTTGACCGCTTGAGATATTTTCAATAGATAAAGACTTCACTAGATATTTTTTGTTATCAAGTATTGTTATCATAAAAACCAAACAACCGCTCACTTGATTACATATTTTCTATCAATAAACTCCACCACCTAGGACCACCTTGATAATACCTGCAAGCACATATATCCCCAATATCAATAGTACATCCACGACATGGCCTGGCCTCCCATGTTCCTCTTCTAGTAACTCTTAATGAGTTGACATAAATGGGATCTCATTTTAACTTTGGAATCATGAAAGGATTAGAAACTCTATAAAACTATTGGATGTAATTGTATACCATACTCCATAGACAAGGAGCTAGAACACTGCGTACATCTTTCAACACCAAATGCTTATGGTACTCCGTAAATATTGCATCGACATATCCATGGAGGACAGTGGCTGAAGCAACCACCGTGGGATCCCTGAGTATACCATACAAATACCTGAATTGTAGTAGGACTCTTTTGCGGTGAAAAATTGAGGAGACCAAGCTATTGAGAAACTTGACACACAAAGACTTAAGAAGTCACCACCGAACTTTATTGTTTCCAAGGAAAAGGGAAAATATCAAACCCTATATTTATTATGCAATGCAATAAGTAAAGACTAAAAGCAAAGCATAAGGAAGAGATCTAAGGTACGTGAGTTGTTTATACAAAGGGAAGATATTAACACCCTATATATCTATAGTACTCTATAGGAACCACTTATAATATATGTTTTTGGTTTAAAATTATTTGTTTACTAAATGATTATGGAGATGAGAAAATAAAATATTTTTATTAGATTTTTTTTGGAAAGACATGGTATTATACGTACGTACCAATTTAGGATCAAAATCTCGTAGTTCATGGTAAAAATAACAAAAGGGTTTGTTGTGATTGTTTTTAAGAGAAGAGATATTCCATCATTTTTAGGGAGAAAACTCAACTAATACTACCGGAAATATGCGAAGAAGGATCTTACATTATCATGAAAGAAGGGATACTAACTTGGATATAAGATCAAATAGTTGCCACTAATTTCCTTATGTGGAAAGAATAAACATTTTCTTCAATCATTACTATGAGGATGTGAGAATCATATTTCAACTATAAAGAGGATTTATATCTAATCCTTTTGAAAAAATGTTTTAAATTGAAAATTCAAGTGGTAAAAATATTTGAGTGAGGTTGAATCACTTATAGTCTTTTGAAATTTGTTTTGATATGCTTAAGTATATTGAAGCATTTATTTAAATAAGAAAGTTTGAAAATACAATGAAACAAAGTCAATGTTTTAAATAAAATTGGTGAAAGTTTGAAAATTGATTTTTTGAGGGTTAAGAGTACATGAGAATACACAAGACAAATACTTACAAGGGTATTACACAAAGGATACACATATAAGGATATACCTAAGGCAATGCATATGCACATGACTACAAAGTCAACAATACTATCCCTTTTCCTTGGATTTTGACACAAGATATAACAAAATATAAATATTAATTACTAACATAAGGGTAAACACACACATCATAAGTGCTAACGACTAGATCACAAAATAACATTGCTTTTAAGAGAGCCATTTAAGAAAAAGTTAAATTAAAGATGAACAAATATTAAAAGGGGGAAGTCAACGTGCTTATTAAGTAAAAGTTGTGACAAAATATAAGTGATATAAACATGCTTTGAGAAACAAACAAACATGGATAAAATAGATATGTAGACAAACATTAAAGGAACATGGTAAAGAAAATACTCATCTTATCATGTCAATAACCAATTCTAAACATCAAGAGGGTTTCAAACAAGACAAGTATAAAAGTTTAAAAACCAAACAAAATCATGGTATCAAAGTTTAGGAGAATATATGAACATTTACTCAAAGGAGAATTAAACTCATAATAGACATGTATCATGACATCATCATGGTATAAACAAGGTGGAGTCAACAAAACATTGCTTTAAAAGTCAAGGAAAAGAACCATAACCAAATTAGTTTTTTTTTGAAATTATCAAACATAAAGTTCAGTTTATTAAGCATGCTAAAACCTAAGTTAAACTAATTTAAACATATCATCAACATCAAAGGAAATTAAAACAAATCACATTATAGTTACATAAGTACAAATAATCAATTAAGCAAGATAATCAATCAAAAGAACATCACAAAAGTTTTTAAAACACCTAAAAAGGACTAATTTTTGAATTAAATAAAAATAGGTAAAATAAATATATTTTTTGGGATTTTTCATGTATTCACAAAACATGATAGATAAATAAGGAGTATGCTAAAATCGTTATAAAATAAGTTAAGTTGCATAAGGAAATAATTGAAAGAAAATGGTGAAAACAACTAAAAAGATACAAGTGATAAAAATGAAGCAAGGGGCTTCCAAGGCTTAAACCCGCGCCCTTAGGGTTACTAATCAAAATATTATCCACTGGGCCATGCACTCAATGGTAATAAAACAAACACACATACAAAATTATATTTGAAATAAAGCACTGAATGCATAACAGAACAAAAAAAATGGAAAAATGCAAAAAAGGGGGGCGGGTCACATTGGTTCAAACCCTCGCCCTTATGGTAACACAAAGCCTTTGCATGCACGTTTCAACCACTGGGATGATGATACATCCATTGTTTAAAACACGTCCGTTTAGTTAAGTAGTATAACAAGATTGAAAAAAAAAATGAAAATGGCGCCAGACACCATCTTCTTCTTCCTCATGATACCACCACAAAATCATCAATGGACATTTTTCTAACTTTCTCAATTATCAATTACTTTAAAAGATGTAAACATCAAAGTTGCTCTAAATTTCGCAAGCAATCCAAAAATTTAATTAACACAAAACAAAACAGTCTGTAACTCGTCAATTTTCAGATAAACAAGAAAACCCTAACAAAATTCATTTGATCTGAACTTCACACACAAGCAAGATACATGTAAATTAACATAGGGTTTAACATCAACACATCATAAACTACATTTTTTCTTCAGAGAATATGCATTAAAGATGCATGTATGATGAGAAGTGATGATGTGAATAGCTTTCTGGGACCTTGGTGAAGCTAATGGAATGCTTAGCTTGCCTTGAGATAGCCTCACACATTCTGCCTAAGTCAACTTGCAAACTTGAAAAGTGAGATATGGGGAGTGATGATGGAGGTGTTACAGGTGCTAACTTATGATTACAGTAGCCTCTATACCATGTATGAAAGGTGTATGGATGTTTACTTTGCACATAAATGGCAAGGATTGTGAAACTCGAAGAAATGGACTTTAAGCTTCAAGGAGGTTTGAATTTTGAAATTCTGAGTTTGAGGTGTTTTGAGGTTTGAATTCTTTTCTTTGGAGTGCAAATGAGCCTCCTATTTATAGGGAAAGCTCAAAGGTAATGATATGGTCAGGTTTGAAAGTTATGAAGTTATAGTTGGTTCAAATGGAAAAATCAAGTTTGCATGAAAATTGTTGTTCTAATGCATAGTACAAAAGAGATCGGGAGTGGTTAGGAGCTTTAGACATGATGCTTCTTGCTTTAGTGCTTGATTGTGATCAGAGGAAGCAATGCACAGGCTCAAGGAATTGACATTGTGAAAAGAGCAACTTTATCAAAATGGCAATGGTGCCTTTCTTCCCAAATTGGCAAATATAAATGGACAAAGCTTGAAACACTTGGAAAAAGTATCAATTAGTTCTGTAAACACTCAATTATGGTGAGATTTACAAGCCAGATGACCTGAAAAGTGTGATCTTCTTGCTTAGCTCGTGTACAAAGAAGTTGATCATGGCAAAATGACTTGAAATTCAGTTTGTGAGAGACTATGTTTATCTCTTTGATTCTCCTAGCTAAAGTATCCTATTTTCATGATCTTGGACATTTTAGAAAGTTTGAAAGATTCTTTACAACTTTCATGATGACCACTTTCCTTGAACCAGATGGGATCTTGGTGAAAAATGCCTTACAACTTTGGTATTTTGGACTGAAACAAACACTTTAGAATTATTCTAAGTGTTGAGATTTTGACAATTTTGAGGTGCTAACTTCATCAATTCATATCTTCAAGTCTTTGCATTTTTTAGAGATCAACCCTCATTGACAAAGTTGTAGTATGAAGAATTATCTTAAATTTTAGAATTGGATCAAGAAAAATGGTTACTTGATGAAGAAGTTACAAGCTTTGCAATGTAGCATACTTGAACATGAATTTAAAAGACTTAGCGAATTTTCCAAAACCCTAATCTTTGATATTTTATTATCTCACTTGATTTCCTTCATTAAACTTGATCAAATGAATTCATTAATCATATTTTTATGATCCTTGGCTTGAGAAGTTCAAGGTTGACCGAAAAACTTCAAAAGTCAAAGTTTGACTTTGCAGTTGACTTTGTACTCGATGAATCCAAATTGTCCAATTTCAATGGAAACCCTTGATTGTGGTGCAACCATTAGCATGTTGATACATCTTTGAAGTTCATAAGAGGATGATATGATGAATCCTTGAGTGATACATAATCGAAGACCTCAAACCCTAATTCTTGATTTTCATCTGCGGTACCAAAACCCTAATTCACTTGATGAATCCAATGAAACCCTAATATGATGAAGCTATGGTGAAGATGATGATTACTTAATCACCATGAATGTGGGGCTTTAATATATGAGGAACACATTCCCTTGATCAACCAATTTTTAGATCCTCTAGCCTACCTTGCACAAGCAACAAACAAAGCATATCTTTGCAATCTCATAAGGTTAATGGATGTGAATATGAATGTGATGATCCTTTAATATTATGAAAATGATACAACATGAGTTAGGATCTTAGGTAAAAAATTAGGGTACAACAGATGACCCCATTTAAGTTTCTTCTATTCGGAGGTGTGAATATTGAAGTCTTCGTCTCGACGTGATGGGAGATACTTAAATACAAAAACATACAATTTTTGGCCCTAAGATGCCATAACAGGAAACATGCCTAAATGCAAACAAGAAATAACAAGGAAACCTCAAAGGTATAAAATAAAAATTCACTGGGGAGAAGGAAAAATCCCATGGAAATCAAGCCTACTGGGTAAGAAATCATTTATTGATTATCAATAAAGGGAAACACCCAACTCTGGATAAAGGTATCAATTTTTACTAAACATACACCGATGTTTATTGATGGTAAAAAACATACGACATACTGATGTTTACTAATGGTAAAACAACAAAATTTTACTGAAGGCAGACAAAAAGAACTTTACAGAATACCAATTTCACGAGAAAATCTTTATTTGAAAGTATCAACTTTATGAAAGGGTAAAAAACTTCCCCGCGACGAACGTGTCTCAATTTCTTCTTTAATCAAGTATTCTACTTGAAAAGGGTAATAGTAAACTTCCCCATGATGAACAAGTCTCTGTTTCTTCTTTAATCAAGTCTTCTACTTAAAAAGGGTAATAGTAAACTTCTTCACGATGAACGAGTCTTAGTTTCTTCTTTAATCAAACCTTCCACTTGTAAAGGGTAATAGTAAACCTCCCCATGACGAACGAGTATCAGTTTCTTTTTTAATCAAGTCTTCTACTTGAAAAGGGTAATAATAAACCTCCCCACGATGAACGGGTCTCAGTTTCTTCTTTAATCAAGTCTTCCACTTGAAAAGGGTAATAGACGAGCTCCTTAAAAGCTAACCACTTATATAAGGATTTCACAATGAACTATCTCTATCATATCTAAGAGATCAACCATCCATTGGAATAAACAAAATTTCACAATGAACTATCTCTATCATATCTAAGAGATCAACCATCTATTGGAGTAGATAACATTGACATCTAGGGACAACTTCTCAGAGAATTAACAAATTACCCAATAAAGAATGCCATTTTCCATCAAAAATGGAATTCAGGGACACACAAGCTTCTCAAATAAAGAGATCACCACTTGTTGTCGGGTAATAATTCTGAGAGTATTGCAATAATGCTGCTGGGAAATAAATTTGACTTCTTGGGGAACCACAAACAGATTCCTGCTGAGGAGATAAAGTCTTCACATATGTAAAATAAATGCACTCTCAATCCATGGTCTGACTACCTAGAGAGATCCAAACATATTTTACAGAGATAAGGTTCAATCCAGGAATAAGCTGGAGAGAGACATTCAAACAAGACTCTTCCTAATGAGAAATAAATTCGAGTGGGGATTTATCTTATCCAAAGATGGAAGGGAAAACTAAAGAAAAAATTTCCCACGGGGAATAAACTCAGTGGGGGAATCAAAAGGAAACACAAACCTTTCTTCCTATAGATGACACTCTTTTGGAAAAAGTAAAGACATCACTGGGAGAGAGGGGGTATATTTTTTTGGGGATAAACAAAACCAAAGCAAGCGGACTTGGGCGCATCGAGAAATGCAAATGCACATGAATGATGGTAAGCATGAATAAATGAATAAATGAATGTCTTCTATATGCATACCACATAGATATAATAAACATAAAAAATGAACTAGAGATGACAAATTATAGCACAACCGGACACTTGGATAATCTCAACATCATTTGGGGAATAAAATATAGAGCCACCGATGGAGTAAAATCTTGTTGTAAGGTTGCTACCTCTGGGATGAGAAAATATCTCTTAATGGGGAGAAACCCGAAGTTCATTTCTTCAATATTTTAAGCGAAAGGGGAAATAATCTCCTTGAATTATTAACTAGGGGAAACATAGCCATCAGACATTCTTTAAAAGGTACATTGCTTTTTCAGTTCCGCATTTCAGAATCTAACCGTGCTCAGGGGTAACCATTAACATTCCCTTCCGAATTCACGAATCATAAAAAAACATCTTTTGGTACTATATACACTTTTAAAACAAATTTTATTAACAAATTGTTTCAAAATTATCATCAAGAATAAAAGAAATTTCGTTAAGCTGAAATAAGATAAGAGTAGTAAACAAATGGACAAAAGCTCAAATTTATCTAATAGAATGGTAGTTCGCAAATGGCGTAACTCCATCAACCTTTATAAAGTTTAAAAAATTGTAATTATTTGGAAATATTATATTGAAATACACAATCCTATTCTCCCTATAAACTTTGAATTCCAATTGTGCTCAAACTTTGCTGCAGACGATTTGATGAAGAACCTTTGTAAAAACAGCTTGAAGAAGATCAAACTTAGACCAATGCAGCTACTTGTCACAAAGATCCATAAATTTTTCCTAGATTTCCCTTTTGAGTTTTCAATCTACCTGGATTATTATTATTTTTGTTTATGTCTCTGATTTTTTCCTGGACCGCTCTTTCGGGTTTTCAGTCCATCGAGACACTCATTTTTGCCTAAGTTACCCTTTCAGGTTTTCAACTTAGCGAGTTGTTCTTTTATTTCTTTTAGACAAAGTATTTCTTGAATGCATCGAAATTTACAGGGCGCGGGAGCTCTCACCATCCATAACCATAATAGTTATTGCGTCACTGGAGAAGGTTGTCTTAACCAGATACGACCCTTCAAAATTAGGAGCCCACTTGCCCCTAGAATCAGGTTGAAAATATAAGATCCTCTTAAGCACAAAGCCGCCTTCTCTGAACTCACGAGGTCGAACCTTTTTATCGAATGCTTGCTTCAATCTTTTTTGATATAACTGACCATGACACAAGGCCAATATTCTCCTTTCTTCAAATAAATTTAATTAGTCATACCTACTTTGACACCATTCAGCCTCAAATAAATCAGCTTCCATCAAAACCCTTATTGGCTAGAACTTAACCTCTACGGGGAGTACTTCTTCCATTCCATATACTAGAGAAAACAGAGTTGCCCTTGTCGAAGTGCGGATGGATGTACGATAACCATGCAGAGAAAAAGGGAACATCTCATGCCAATCCTTGTAAGTTACAACTCTTAGACGACAACGTGTATTTAGAGAAGAGGGGGAGGGGTGAATAGAGGCGCAAAATTAATTCAAGACACAAATCTAGAATTTAAATTGTTTTAAATTTTTTTTAATGTGGAAGCAAATCACAGGTTAAGACGTCTAAAATTTAACTTATTGGAAACTCGAATATGCAAGTTGTTAATGTTAAATCTATGAAACAAAATTGAATAATCAATTAACACAAACTCAATTCAACAATCCACTTATTTATTGTTTGAACACAATCACTTTGCAATTCTATTTCCAAGGCAAAATAATCAAAGAACTAACTTGATCGTTTTATCAAACACTTGGCGTGCAAGTGAATTTTCAGAATTTTTCCTTGAGTGGTGTTGATATACAAAACCACTTATAACTAAAAGTTATTATAAGCTATATCCACACCTAATTCAAAAATATATTTTGAGATGAAAATTCTTACAATTCAATTACTAGCACAATGCTATTTGTTAAAATGATTGATGAAATTGAAAGCAAGTAAAAGCGGAAAAGTAAAAACACACAAGGATTTTGTCTACATAATTCCCCACTATCATCCTCGCGTGTGGGGTACATCTACGCCTAATTCCAATGGAATTAGGATAATTCTTATATCCAAAATTGTTTAATACAATAGGAAGAGTTAGAGAACAACAATACAAAATACTCCAATTTGGTGTTGATGCTCATTCTTCCAACCTTTGATCTTAAGCAAGATAAAATCAACCGATAGATGCAACCTATTTGCTGCTTAAGCTACTTCCTTGAAAAGATTTCAAACACTCCAAGGTTCCTTGCAAATATTTCAAAAACTCCAAGGGATTTTTCACTCGAGTAAATTCGATTGCACACTATCAACATAAGATCATTGATTCTATCATCCAATTCTTTCTACTTCCTTAAAAATATTTCAAACACTCTAAGGTTCCTTGAAAAGATTTCAAACACTCTAAGGGATTTTTCACATGGACGATTCCTTCTCGCATGATCTTGCACAAAAACCCCCAATTTAACAAATGATTTTGGAGGATAACCCTGATGTTTTTTCCCGGATAAAGACCCCTATAAATTTACACCCAAACCAATTGGAAATACACACTTCTTCATCTAGATGGCACCCCGATGAAACATCATCACAATGTAAAGTTGGTGTGTATGCATATATTGGAATGTTGAAGAAGAAGATGAAGAAATTTAAGCTAATTTTATGGTATCATCAAGTTTGGAATGATGTATGAGTGGGTATTTATAGATTGAAAATATTTAGGGAAAAAAGACAAAATTCGGAATAAAAGAAATTGAAAATTTTACCAAAACAAATTTTATGTGTCGACCTCAAATTCGTATGTGTCGACACATACATTATAAAAAGAATGCATGTGTCGACCTGAAGGAATCTATGCGTCGACCTGAACAAGTGAAAAGCTACAGGCTTTAAAACATGAGTAAATGTGTCAACCTAAAACACAGATGTGTCGAAAGATAAAATAAAAGTTTCTGCAATTTCAGAAATATTTTAGTATGTGTCGACCTGAAGGTTATCTGTGTCGACCTGTGACTTATAAAAGCTTACATGCTTAAAAACTGAGTTACATGTGTCGACCTAAAAATCGAATGTGTCGACACATGCAAAAACTATTTTTCAATGTGTTGGGTCAATTTCAAAGTACTTTTTGATGATTCCTAAGACCTATAATGCAGAGGAGTGCCACAAGACATAGAGATACCATCCATTTTACCGACGTGCCATCTTTCCCAGATTTGACATCATATAAAACACCTTGTATTGAAGTTGTACTCACAACAACCATCTTGTGAATAATCTTCTTAATGTTTTTGTTGACAGCTTCGACAACACCATTCACCTTTGGTCTATATGGAGAAGAGTTGTGATATTCTATCTTGAAGTCATCGTAGAGTTCTTTCATCATTGTATTTTTCAGATTCGACCCATTGTCAGTGATAATCTTGCTTGGCACACCGTATCGACAAATGAGTTGGTTCTTGATAAACCTGACCATTACCTGGGGAGTTACATTTGTGTATGAAGCCGCTTCAACCCACTTCGTGAAATAATCAATAGCTACCAGGATGAAATGATGTCCGTTAGAGGCCTTGGGTTCAATCATACTGATCATATCAATGCCTTATATAGAGAAAGGCCACAGAGAAGAAAGAACGTTTAGAAGAGACAGAGACACATGCAGTTTATCTACATAGATTTGGCACTTGTGGCACTTCCTCACGTATTTACAATAGTCATATTCCATCGTCAGTCAATAGTAACATGCTTTCAACATTTTCTTAGCCATTGCATGCCCATTGGCATGGGTAACGAATGACCCTTCGTGAACTTCTTGCATAGTAAATCTGCTTCACGTTCAATCCACACATCTCAACAAAACCATGTCAAAGTTTCTTTTGTAAAATGCATCACCATTCAGAAAAAAGTTGCCAGATAGTCTTCTCAAAGTTTTCTTATCCTTACGGGATGCCTCAGGTGGGTATTCTTGAATTTGCAGGAAACACTTAAGGTCATGTGAATTTCTGGTTGTTAGATCTCAGATATCCTAAGATATGTCAAAACACTGATCTCTGAACAACAATGAAATAAACAAAGTAAAATAATAATCAAAACAGTGCAGAAAGTAAACAACATGCAGAATTGTTAACCCATTTCAGTGTACAACAACACCTACTCTAGGGGCTACCAAGCCTGGAAGGAAATCAACTAAACTGTATCAATTTTAAGCTAAAATTCCCCGTTTATAACTTCTCACTTAATCACTACCCTTGCTATATTTCTACCTAAGACTCACCTAGGTATGAGACCCCTCTCACTTCCCTTACAGTCACAAACAATGACAAGAACATAATTCAAATGAGTTAGAAGACAAACTTCAAAAACACACAATCACTGTATACATAGAAGCTTAAGAGTGATTTACAATCAAGAATGAGACACACTCCAATAAACATAATTTACTCTTTCTTAAAAGCTTATGAGTGATTCACAATTACAACTCAACTAACAGTCTAACTCAAGCATCAAACAATACAAGAGTTGCTCACACAAAAAATGAACAAACGAAGCCCTAAATATTAATACTTTTACAACTCTGGCTCGTATCTTCTTTAGGTATTGTTATTGCGTAGAGCAAATATCCGTCCGGCCTCCCACTGTAGATGGGGAAAGCCACAGAAGTAGGTTTTGTTGATTAGTGGGGATTTGGGAGCTACGTTAGTGAAGCGTGTGTCCTAAGAAGAATGTCTTGTGTATCCCTCTATTGGGAGCCCCTTTTATAGTATTCTTTCTTTGTATCATCAAGAGCCTCAATTAATGAGTGTCTCTTTGATTTCCATAACTACATAACCTCCGTTGTCTCCATGAATGAAGATGATTAAAGTCGTGTAACGCTATAATGAATGCGTTGTTGGCGGTTACGAGCATTGATGAGCCGAGTTGGTAGCCGACTATGGCCAAGTGGCCATGGTCACCATCCTTGTCCGGGTTCAAGGTGTATACGGGTCGCTCCCCGGAGGTATAATGACCATATAATTCCCCTTAATCGGGTTGTAGACCAGGAACATTTTCTATCGAGCTGCTTACAAGTCTTATCATTTCATCACCGATTATACTACCCATTCGGGGCTGATATTTCTGGGATGTACATAAGCCCCCTGAGTTCAAATTCTTTTCGCGAGGATGCAGTGTCCGGTCACGAAGTCATGGAAAATATTGAAGGTACCGCGAGTTTGCACATCTTTCATTTACTTTTTCACACGTGGCACAAAAATGAAGAGTCATCATTTTGTTTCTCTTAGAGCAATGACGACTTCCACCTAAACTTATGTTCATTAGGTGATGTTTCCTACGCCTAGTGCACTATTCATTGGGATCTATTAAAACCTTACCCTATTTTTTCCTTTTATATCTTTGGTATTTCTAGATCGCATTATATATTTCAAGAGAGCATTCAATCTCCCTTAAGTGTTCTCCATTTTTTCCAGGTATTTCCTTTTACTCTTTCATTTTCGTTTTGCCTTTTTAGATTATGGTTATCCTGAGAGAGTGTGAAAATGAGGGAAATACTGTAAAACCCTCTAATGCCAAAGAGAGTAGAAAGTTATAGAACCAATGCATGCGAGAGATGAAGGATGCTTTAGGCTAGGAGGAGTTTAATCAGGTCACAAGGGAGTTTTATGGTTTTACCCTCGCTTCTTTGAGTGATTCTGACCATGGTTCTTCCTCCTCGGGTTCTGTAAAATTTATGATGGAAGCGTCTTCCCCCTTTGATGTTGAGGTCATGGATTACAAGAATAGTGTGCTAGACAACACGGAGATTTCCAAGCTTTGTTCTCTGATAAAGGTCTCCTCAACTGGGGAGGAAAGCGATGTTATCTTAGAATCATGCGTTTCAAGAGATCACGCATGCGTACTTCGTTGGAAGAGCACTAATGAATATTTCTTTTACTTTTATGTTAAGGTTCTGGAGGATTTTAGAGTCCGTATACTCTTTTCCGAGTTTTAGGCCAATCTTTTGAAGGCCATGAATGTTGCACCCTCACAACTCTGTCCCAATAGTTGGGGCTTTATAAAGGCCCTTGAAATAGTCTGTGAGGTAATGAACATCGTTCCCACAATCAGTCTGTTTTTCTCTTTTTATGAGGTAAAAGGGGTCGAGAAGCTTTTATGGATCCAAGTGAATGGTCTTCCCCACATAAGTTTTCTCCAAGTGTATACCTCCAACTATAAGGGTCTCAAAGAGTGGTTCTTGAAGGAGAAGTATGGTCCAAGGTGTCCCCAAGTCTTATACTCTTTGGGTGGGCAACCTCGCTTTCCCTTCTACTGGACCCGAGACCCTTCTCCTATATCTAGGTTTACGTTTGAGAAGTTGAGCGACTTGTAAGTTCAAGCTCTGACCGTACTTGATTCCTCCCGAATAATGAAAGTTAAAGACCTGTTGTCCCTAACCGTCAAACAAATTCATGGTTTCCTTGGTCATAGCCTTTTTTTTTGGTTTACCTTATCACATGCTCTTATATGATACTCATACTGTCATTTTCTTTCTTTGCAGATAAGATGACAAATCTTTCTGTATCCGAGCAGAAAAAGTTTATGATGGAGGCTAGGGCTTTCCAGAGGGGTGCCACCAGGGCCTCTACGATCAAGTCGGATCCATCCAGGTTGGAGATCTGGGCTTTGAAGAAGCGCAAGGGGGTAGGCTCTAAATCTACTTCCAGCGTGGTTGAGCCCTAAGGTTCTGCCCTAACCATTCAGAAGGAGGTTCAACAAGGTACTCTGAAGAGGAAAAAGACCGTTATGAGCGACGAGGCTTATCGGGCCGATTTGAAGATAACTTCTCTAATGGGAGGACCCGAGGATAATCATGACTCTAGGGAGTTCAAGTTCCAGTCCAACGGCTTTGACGGACTCCGCTTCCTCTATGATCACCTCAACGCCACTGAGGATGTTAACAAGGTTAAGTCTGTAGGATGATAGAAGATGTCCCAAAATCTCAGCTCTTACCTTATGAGGTGTGCGGTTTTGACTCGCAGTTTATTTGGGTCAAGTGATGACAGTGAGCAGACAGAGAAAAGGCTGAAGGATGAGATAAACCGGCTGAAGGAGCCTCATAAGGCTCAGTCCGAGAAGCTATCCGGCATGGAGAAAATATTGGATAAGGAATAAGAGTGGAGAGACCATGGATTCTGAGAGTAAAGCCTCTCTTACTCAACTCAATGAGAGGTTGAAGGTGGAGAAGGCCACTAATGACGAGTTTAAGGTTACCACTAACGATCTAAGCGAGGCTCTTAGGAAATCTCAAGTGGACATTCTTTCCACTGGTGATGAGGCCTTCGAGCATGCCAATGATCAGATACTATGTCTTCTTCCCAGCTTGGTCATATCAGAGATGAACTACTTTAAGGTGGTGTAGGATGTCCGCCTTGTAGATCTCGAAGAGGTGGAGAAGACTCATTCTCCTCAATCAAATCCCGAAGATCCTTCTACCGAGGAAAATGTCAACAATGTATCATACCCCAAATTTGCCTCATTAATTAAACAATCATATTATTATTATGTTTCTAATCTCTAAGACATATTGTTCAAATCTGTCTATTTTGAATGTTATTTTTATGGGGGTTTAAAATCTACAAGGGGTATATATATATATATATATATATATATATATATATATATATATATATATATATATATATATATATGGATGTATGGACCATCTGTTGTACTCCAAAAATTACCCTCCTCATTTCGACTTTAATTTGGCTTATATTACATCATCATATGCATACATATCATTGCTTCTATGGTTATAGGATCAAGGTATTTCATATGAGCCTCGGTAAATTGTAAGATACGTTTATTTCGTCAATACACGTTCTCAGGATATTTTTTATGCTAATAATCGGACCGCCGTTTCACAATGGTTCGAATATTTGGAAGTTCACAAGGCCAATCTGGTTCTTCATATTCAGGTTTTCTTTCACCAAGGTATCCATGTGGATGTATTCTTAAATTCATGTGTGGCTCGAGATCCAATTCTTTGAAGAAGATCTCCGAATGTGCGAGTTGTTTCGAAGAAAAACAGTGAAAAAATGTGCTGAAAGTGCAGTTTTTGCATATTAGAAAATTCATAACTCAAAGCCCGCGGCTCATTTTGAACTTGTTTAGGTGGATAAAACTCCATCTAGATGTCCTCTACATTTCCTCTCTCACGAACGTAAGCTAATTCTGATCCGAAGGTCTCCAGAATTGCGGATTTATCAAGTGTGTTCGCATGGGGAAATTGTGGTAAGTGTTTACTTACATCACATTCAAAAAATCACAACTCGGTCAATTTTCATCATACCAAGCTGGCTTTGGCAATGTTGATTCACAAATCTCGTCTACCTCAACTTTTCTTCAGATGCTAAAAGCAAACGGTAATCCCAAGGTTCTCATTTTTGGTCCAAACCGCATGCAACATATTGAAAATCCTGAATAGAGAATTATTTTCATCTCACATGAAACTTCAGAAACTCATAACTTTCTCATCATTTGTCCGATTGAGCCCATCTTCGGACATGAGGTTATTATCTACATGGGACATATTTTTTCTTCACGTTTCAACTTCAGAAATTTCACCTAGGTTCCCAAGAATTTTCCCGAAACGTGTCGCACTTAAGTGATTCAAAAATCTGCATTTTTGGTTTGTGGTTATTGGAGGTCTATTGGTCAAATCCCCTCACATAATTCCATACTATATATTCCTTTTGACTCTAATATTCAAGAGGAGTCTCTCATGATTGAAAAATCTCACAAACACTCTAAATCTTTCTCCTAATTCTCTCAAGGATCAAATTAAAGTTCTACAACTTTTTTCATCAAGAACACAACAACAATTGCATCAAGATCCAAAAATCAAGATCAAGAGCAATTCTTCTTCGATTGTTGATACATTCATTGAGATCTCTATATCTAAGCCTCCTCTTCACTTCTATCGGTGAGTTTACTTGAATTAAGCCCTTTTTGAAATAAGTGATTATTTGAGTAGCACTTTTTGATCAAGCATGAATTGAATCTAGGTTGAATTTTGAATTGATAATATAGATCTAAGCCTAGAATTGTGATTTGATTTGATAATCATGTGTAAATCCGGAATTGGATAGTTGAATTAAGTGCTTATTGAATTAAGTTGATTTACATGAAAGTGCTTAATTGTTGAAATAAATTGATGATATTTCATGAAGCTTAATTGTTGATCCTTAATCCTTCCTGTATAGTGTGAATCTGGACTTTGAATTATGAAAAATCACGTGTTTGACATGAGAGGATCTTCTGTTTGATCAATTGTCTAAACCATTGGAAATGCTCAAAAAATCTATTAAAACTGCCTCTGACATGAGGGTAACCGGTCACCTGGATTTTGTAACCTATTACCATTCATTCTTGCTCACAAAATCTTCAAAACTGTCACGAGGTAACTGGTCACCCATTTGTGGTAACTGGTTACCCCAAGTCAGTAGCATTTTCCAAAATTTTCAAAGTTTTGGGAATCGGTCACCAAGTTGTGGTAACTGGTTACCCCAAGTCAGTAGCCAATTTCCAACTTTAGGTAACCGGTCACCCAAGTATGGTAACCAGTTACCCAGGCATAGATGTTGATTTTTGCTTTGTTTTTATTGCATGCTTGCAACATTACCTTGTTACTTCTAACTCCTTTTGTGAATGCTTTGCAAAGTACATTGTTAGGCCTTAAACCTTTAATTAGATGCATGATTATCGGTTGAAAGGATACCTTATGCAATCTCTTGTTAAGTGAAAATTTACGTACGACACGTAATTGATGTTCGTTCTCGCGTAAATCCTGTTTTCGTGCAAGTACCCGGAGATCACACGAATGTGTCCGCTACACATTCCATCGTGTGATTGATATTTTGTATCTTGTATGGATTGTAATTCATGCAGGTATTTTGTTAATGGTGCGGGAATGTATGATACATATTTCGTGCCATGTGCTGACATTTGTTGTCACTGTGCTATTATACTTGTGTTTAGATCGATATCTGGTGCAGGTGTATTTTGATACTCGAGTGTGTTTGCTACACATTTCGATTTTGACTATTGATACCTTGACGCATATGCTGATGGTATTTTCTTTATTGGTGATAACAGCTCGCGAAGTTTTCCGGGTTTCTTTGTTATTTCTTAGCATCTACGGATTGTTATCCGTTTGATACATTTCCCTTCTATTTTCCTCTTTGCATTTTATTGCTTTCTAGAGATCATTAGAAGTAGGGATTTTACCACTTTCCTTGCCATGAGAAGTAGGAATAGAGATGTATGATGGGGATTTCCGTTGTTAATATATGTCAGGAATCCCTCTGGTTTATTTAAAGACATGTTTAAGGCAATTCTGCATTATGTGTGCTACTTGTGTTTGTTTAAAATCCTACTTTTAAAGTAGGTATTGCACACGTGTGTTTACATTTGTGCTCGCATATTCCCCCACCCCATTAAAGTCCTCAAAAGGAGGCGAGCGGAGAGGGTTCACAATAACCCCCACATTTTGTCCGTGTCATCCTTAGCTCACTTTGTACGTCGACGCTTTGGGTTTATGCAGATCATGTGTATCGAGTCGGTCAAGTGGAAAAGGGTTCCGCAATCAAACCCCCACACTTTATCAGGAGTTTGTAAAGGACATTGCTGACAGTTTTCTACCCACTTGTTTTCTTCGGGTGACCCGCTCCCCTTAGCTAAAGTAACGCTTTTCTTTTTTATTTCATCTTAGTCTCCCGCTTGTTTGCTTCATGTGATCCGATCCCCTTAGCTAAAGCATTTCTCTTGTTACCCCCCATTCCCTGAGTCAGTATACCTCGATCGTGTGCTTTTATCAAACTACTTGTTTGCTTATTTGTTTGTTATACCATGATCCCCTTAGGATCGCTTGATTAGAGTAGATTTCAAGCTAGACATTAGGATAGCTATCCATGCATGCTAACATATGGTATATATTTCCCCTTTTATCTTCAATCTTAGGATCAATGATTGTATGATAACATTAGGATAAAACTAGATAGTCTTTCTTAGATATTTTTCTTTCTTTTGCATCCTTGCATTAAGACTAAAACTTTTTCTTGAAAAAATGCATAAAACATTTAACAAACTCTCAAATCCTTCTTTAAGGTAAAAATATCAACCAATACAATTTTTTTTCCTCCTTCAGGCCTTTCTTCAAAAATTTCAAACTGGATGTATTATTTTCCCTCTCTACACAATACGACACGCAGTTCCCCAAAGGTCGAGTTGCACCATGTATACTTGCTACGAGTTGCAACTTTAGCATTATTCGCCTCCGGGCACTTTTTGAGCATATTAATTCCTTTCTACTCGAGATGCGTGAGTCTCCAAAGGTCGAGCTGCAGGTAGAATATGAAATTGATATTGTTCCATAAAAAACATAAAACCAACCAAAAATATGTAAGCTGAACTACGACTTCTCTGATTCCTTAAAAGGGATACGTATGCATTAGGGTAGGGCCCGAACGAGCACAACTTTATTTTCCCTACATTATTTTCTCTTTTCTTTTGCATGCATTCCTTCTTTATTTTTTTACTTTAGACCTTAGACATAGACTTTTAACACACCCATTATATTAGAATAACAAGACTGCATACCATAGAGTACTACGAGCGTGTGGGGTGCTAATACCTTCCCCTCGTGCGACTCCCTTACCCGATCTCTCGGTTGTTTGATCATGATTTCACCCTTCTCAGGTTTACTCAATGTTTACCTTTCCCTTCATGTGGGATAAAAAACATTCGATGACGACTTCATTGATTTTATTTCGATGATTTGTTCATCCAATTGTTTCAACTAGCGACTTCACTGGGGACAGATTGACCAAATGTTGGTCCATCCCGAAGTCACTCCTAGCTCTTGTTTTCTTTTCTTTGGTGTTTATTTTTATGCTTTCAGTTTACTCATTCATACCTATTTACCTGAGCATATATGTGCATTGAATTTTATTATATCCTATATTCTCATGTTGTGTTGTCTCTGTTCCATGAAGGGTGGGTGTTACAAGAGGTAAAAGGCCCTTTACCCAGGCCAAGTGACAAACAATAGGAACACTAGGAATAGAGTGGAACATGACCAGTATGGGTTGTAGATCTCCCTATTCGATTATGTCATCCATGCTCAGATGAGGTCCCACGATGCCATCATTATCACGTAGGTGGATAGTGATGGTACTCGCTAAGTGGACCCGGGATTTTGAGTTACCCTTGCCTTACCCTGACCTAGTTTTGACCTGTGAGCGGGGAGGGAATGAATGCAATCTTTTTACAGGTACAGATGGTGACTGTTATTTTGTTAGTGACTGTTTGGTTCTCATACTTATTTTTTGAGTTTTCTGATCTGGTGTCTCCGAAGCTTCTTTTGATTGGTGACCTTTGATCTTGGTATTCATGGTGTAGTCAGAAACAATACATCGGCTAGTATTGGGGATACCTTGGTTCCATAATAATTGTATTTGCATCATAGCATATTTAGTTTTTACAAACTGAGCATTCTGCGCCTGGAGGTCTTTTACTATCTACTCAAGATCCATCTTACTGAAATAAACAGTAGAAAGATAAGGAGACATGTGGTAAGAAACCTGCTTATGTTATGATGAATAGAGATGCATATGCAATGATTTCAAGGAAATTAGAGATTTAAATTTGCTTTAGACCAAAAAGGAACACACGTTATATTAATAAATCAAAGTTTGAGTATGTTATGCCTCTTTTGGGCTTACAAAGAAATACAAAAACTCTAAGATAAAAAAGTTGAATGCATCCTCTTTGGTGCGATGTAGGCGTTCAGACTCCGCTCCTCATAAATTTGCTTGGTGAGTTCCAAAACCTTCTTCTCACTGGCGTAGAATTGGGCCTCGAAGGTGTCTCGCTCCCCCTTAAGCTGTATCCAATCCCTTTGCAAGTCTTCAAGAGAGGTGGGCATGTCAGGATGCAGGATAGTGTATGGAAAATCTCCTTCCACAATAGGCTTTATGATAACCGGGAGAATGAAGGGGTAAGGCATCATAAGACTTTGAGCACGAGCTCGTACCCATTTGAGGTAAGGATCAAGAGGGATGGAATTATTATGCCCCAATGTCTTACTATCTACCTTGTTTAACATCCTCCAAGCTCGGATAAACCTCGGGCGGTGGCCTTGATCTTCATTCTCGTAGTCAAATACCAACCCTTGAATAAGAATCTCATGCGGGCCATCCCTTCGGGCGTAACCAAATTGTCTTAAGGCTAAGCATGGGTTGTAGGTGATACCTCCTCTAATGCCAAGTAAGGGGAAATTAGGGAATTATCCACAACAGTCGATGATAGTAACATTCTCTATAGATCGGGAACACCAATGAATGTCTGAATGTTTGAGCGTCATCAACCTATGTGACCATCTTGAACCTTGCTTGTTCTTAAATACAGATTGGGGAAGATGCAAAATAAACCATCTTTCCAAAAGAGGAGTACAACACATAAGGATACCTCTTTTCCTCATAGTGCGAGTGTGAAAAGAATGTAGGATATCCCCTAACAAAGTAGGCACCGGGTTACAAGACATGAAGATTTTTACGGCATTTATATCTATGAGTTGGTCAGGGTTTGGAAACAAAACCATCCCACAGATGAGGAGAGCCATAATTTCCTCAAAAGCTTGTAAGTCTAAGAAGTTCCAACAGTTTTGGGATTTCTCAAACAAGAACTTGGCTAAGAAACCTTTGACACCACTCCTTGTTTCCAAATTAGTTGTGACATCAGATGGTTGCAAGTGTAGGGATTGTGCAATATCTTCTGACTTTGGATCTCTTTCCGTACCATTGAAAGGTAGTTGATTGAGAATGGGAATCCTCAAGAGTTGGGAGAATTCTTCCAAAGTTGGCACAAGTTGATAATTGGGAAATGTGAAGCAATGGTGTAGAGGATCAAAGAACTGGAAGAGCACCCTCACGATGTCCTCATCTGTGTTGGAGGTAACCAAGTTTAGGAGGAGACCATGTCTTTCGGTAAATGGAGAGTTTTCAGGAACCTTTGATGCTAGCTCTTTAAGTTGAGGAGGGATTCTTACAAGATTGACTTGAATGGTTTTCCTGCAGATAGAATCCATGTCCTACAAAACAGAACAAAGATAAATCCCAAGATCCTTGAAATGGTTAGTGAGTATGAGTATGATGTTATGATGTTTATGATGTTATGTACAAGTAAATATATACAAACAAAACAAACAAGTCCTTAGGTTTAGGCTTGCATGGAGTTTCATAGGTAAGTACCCTCTTGAAGTTTAGTTGGCTCAAACGTGTCCTAGCAATAGTAACCGGGTTCTAAGGAGCTCAATATCACTGGTTTGTTTCCTTGGGCATTGTTTCAGTGCAAGCCTCTTTAATGGAGACCGAAATATCCCAAAAAACAAACCTCAATTAGTGTAGTATCGAGTATCTACCAACTTTGGACAGCACCAAAGCCGGTCATCTCACTACGTCTTAATGGCCAAGTTGGTCAAGTAAAGGTTCTATAAGTTAGTTAGTGCTTCATGACATCGCTCAACGGCCCCATATTCTCCTTTACTACTCAAGGGCTACCGGTACCCACAAATATGTCACACTAATGTAGCTATTTCTTAGACCATGTCGGTATACTCCGCACAGTTTCCACAACGTATTGCTACTTACCTATAAGGTATCCCAAATCCAGGTAGAGGATTCAAACCCAAACAAAGAACCAAAATGTAAAGCATACAAGTCAAACAATGAAGGCAAATAAATGTGATCTAGCCCTAAGGTAACCCCACTTTTAAGAGACTCCCCAGTTCTGTAACTCAGTGGGAGAACTGACTTAGTTGTTTTGCGTTTGATTGTAAATGTTGCGGTTTAGTAAGAGTCGCCACCGACTTTTCTTTTATCCAAAAGGAAAGGCTGAAAAGAACAGGAAAGACTTTTGAGATTGTTTCTTGAGTTCAGGGGGTAGATTTTGGAAAGGGAAGGTATTAGCACCCTTTTCATCCATGGTTCTACATAGGCTCTTAGTTACTTTCTAGATAACTTGCTTTTTCTTTCAAAATGTGCTTTGTATGGGTTTTGAAAGTATTTTGTAAAGATGCCATCGTTTAGGTAAACTTTGTAATGATTCTCGTTCGTAAGAATGTATACGAAGTGTTTGATCTTTTGAAAATATTTTCAAGTTTGAAAGATGTTTTGAAAGTGTTGGTGTTTTGAAAATAGCAAGGATATTTTGGTTTTGAAATTGAGCAAGTAACTAGGAACATTCTACCTACTCAAAAGTATTTCATATTCATTTCCTCTTTCCTTTGACACTGTTATCTTACCATTGATTTGGTAAGTAACCCTATCTTTGGATGTAAAAGGGATGGGCAAGGGTCATCGTATAGCCATGATTAGCAATGTTGTAAGATATCTTAGCATTTTCTTAGGGACTAAGATCAGTTTGAAAGGCAACATGGATAGCATCATCGAGGGACTATGATCTTGTATTTTTTTGCTTGTTTTTGCTAAGATACCTCACATGCATAATATGGCCATTTTTGAAAGACAACCAAGTGGATTTACCCTAAGGGTGTTTGTGTGCAAGTGTATTGATTTGCATGCTTGATTTGTCTTTGATTAGGGTTTTCTATTTATTAGTTTTAATCTTTCCATACAAAACCCTAATTACTAGCATTTGTATATAAAGCATTTAAATTGCGGAAAATAAAAATACTAAGCTATTACATCATTTAGGGGAAGGGGTGTACAAATTACAAATGGAGAATTGCAAGAAATTAAATCTAATTATCTATTACAACCATATTGAATATTGAATAAATGTACAAAATAAAGATAAAAATGCAAGAATGTAAATGTGAAAAGAAAATGTAATTTTTGTTTGGGTTTTCATGAAAAGGGTTTTTTGACCTAGTTAACTAAAATAAAATAATTAACTAAAAAAAAATAAGAAAATTAAGATTAAGTTAGTAAAAGTTTTTTAGGGTTTTTGTGAATTTAATTAGATTAGTAAATAAAAATAATTAAATAAAAGTCCTAAATTCTAAATTTATTTTAATTTACAAGAAAAATAATATAATATAATAATTAAGATTAATTATCTAAGTATTAAAAAATGTAAATTAATTTATTAAAGGAAATGTTTTTTGTTCTTTTAGTTTTTATGAAAAATAAACTAAATAAAAATAAATAATATAAATATAAATATTTTTTGGGTTTTTAGTGATAAAAATAATAATAATAAATAAAAATAATATTAATAATAATAATAAAAGATGAAATAAATATAAAATAAAAATAATAAAGTCAGGGAGGTTAAAATTGAAATTGAGAGGTAATGTTAGAAAAAAAATAGTTTTTTTAATCTGGCCCAATTAATGTTTTTCATTTGGAAATCAGAAAAATAAAAAAATATAAATGGGCTGCGTGGTATGAGCAAACAGGGGTTCAGGTTGAGTAAAAAACAAAGCCCATGGGGGAAGGTCCAAGCGCTCCCTGTAACAAAAAAAATGTCAAAAGAAAGTGAGAAAATGCAAAAGGCAGCGCGCTGAGGTTCGAACCCATGACCTCTTGATTTCCAGCGTGCTGCCTTATCACTAGGGTGGCTATACATCCGTTAATATAACTAAAATGATAAATATATAATGTAAAACAAGTCCTGAACACACTTAATCTTCAACCTCCAGCCAGACCACCTGTAACTTCACCATTTCTCAACAAAAAAGGAAAATGCAAACATGAAAGTTGTTCCATTTTTCTATATGAATCCAACCATATGAATATCATAAACTATAAATCAAAGATGAATGAGAATTTTTGAAAGTACCAAATCCTGACCTAATTATTTTCAGAGGTTCAGATTCAAAATTCTAACTACCCAATCAATAATAATGTAATCTAAGGATATGGTTAGCTTCAGGACAATGATATCTACATTTCTTATTCACAAATAAACCATTAATGATAATTGTATGAAGAGTTCAAAAGTCAGAAAACTCACCTTGTAAGAGGGTATCATGTTTTGAGTTTGAGCAGCTTTTGATGAGTTCCAGTGATTGGATTAGCTTCCTCAAGTTCCAAGGAAGATAATGTGATGCTTAGCTTGAGCTGAAAGTGGCTGAGGAGTTCTGAAGAAGTCAAGATGCAATGTGATGTTTTTGAAAATGGTGGATGATGATGGAGGTGTTACAATTGTAGTAGGTGTTAGAATTGTTTGTGTATGTTATTTAAAAGCTTTTGAAAGTAAAAGGCCAAGAAACGCACGAGCAAATTTAGAGATTGGATTCAAAACTCAGAAATGACAAGTTTTGAGATGTTTTTGGTGGTTCTGTGTTTTAGGAGGTTTTAGGGATTGAGCATGCGTGTCTTTTCTTGAAAATGAATTGTGTTTATGTAAGCAAAAGGTTTGAGAGGTTTTGCACAAAGGATTTCTGAGTTATAGAGTTATGGCTAGGTTGCTTGATTTTGAAAAAAAGTGAGAAATGTAGTTTCAAGGTAGCAAGTACGAGCATGTAGAGTGATTACCAACTTTAAACATACTTATATTACTTTATAGAGGAAGCTTGTGCAAAAGGACCAAGTGCAAAGCTCAATGCATGTTGACTTTGCATAAAGCTTGTTTTATGTAAATGGCAATGGTGCCTTTGTGCCATTAATGGAAAATTAACTTGGATAAAGCTTGAATCAAGTGGATAATAGCTCAAAAGCAAGTGTAATATTCTGATTATGGAGAGATCTTGAGGTTTAGAGGCCTGAAAAGCAAGATTGTGCAACATAGGTTTGAGATTTGAATTTTGTTCATCACAAAATTTGCCTTGTAAAACAACTTGAAAACCCCAACTTCTAACCTTCGATTAACCTTGCTCACAAATGATCTCAAGGAGTTCTTGGACATTTTGGAAAGCGTGTAATATGCAATACAACCCCTCTTTGAATCACTTTTGCAAAATCCAAATGGAACTATGTGAAACTTGGGTCAAAAGTTAGGTCAAAATCCTGACCTAAAATGCTCAAAATTTTCACTAAGTGTTTTGTTTCATGACCACGACTTCATGGATTAATAACTTGAGATCCAAGCATTTCCAGGAGAAGTTGTGTAACACAATGTTGTAGATCTTATAGATATCTATAAATTTCATGTTGAAAAATTCATTTGAATCATCTTGCATCATGGTAAAATAATTGGCTCAAAGTTGTGAAAAAATATGAAGTTTTCAACACTTAGAAAAATTTCTAAGTTTGAAAACTTTGACTTTTCAAAATGAAATCTTGACTTTTTGATTTCTTGATGAACAAGTTTCATATTTTGACATGTTTTGATGAATTGTGATCTTTGACACTTGATTTTGACCAAAAAGTCAAAGTTTGACTTTTCAGTATACAGTGGACTTTTGATCAGTTGACTTAAAATCAACTATCAATCAATTGATCTTGAGCAATGTTTTGAGTCATGCCATTAGGTAAAAATGATGCAATTTAACTCATGATAGCATGCCTCAAACTAATTAACCATTTTCTAGTTCAAAAATAAAAAATTGCCCTTTCTCAGTCAAAACCCTAATTTTGACCATTTTGCCCTTTTGATGATTTGATCAAATTTCTTGAGGAATTATGGTCCAAACTTGATCAAATGATACATATGAGTTTATAATGTTGATAAGGATAAAAAATTATGAAGTTTGACTATAAATTGGCCACAATTGACTTTTTCCCCAATACAACTGATTTTTAGGTCAACTGCTCAATTGACTGAGCAAAAATGTGATCCAAGGATTGAAACTTGACATGAGAAATCTTGGGAGTCCATAATGATCCATGAAAGTCATATTAGGCATTGAAAGTTCAATTATCCTTGTGCAATCTCAAACCCTAATTTCAGTTATCAGTGCTTAAGGATGTGTCTTGAGCTGATCAATCCTTGTGCAGCCTTGAACTAAAGGAGATCTTATGAGAAAATATTTGATAAATGAGAGGGAATATTTTTTGGTACAACAGCTTCCCATGTTCAATCTTCTTAAACCTGAAGAGTTAGATTGGCGTATTTTCCATTCGTGACTTAAAGGTGGAAGATGATTGGACACTAGAGTGCCCAGAAATTTGCACTTGAAGATGAAATGGGAATGGGCTTATAGATGCCATTTGGGGGAATGATGGAGATTTAATGGAGATGGGCTTGTAGATTCCATACAAAGGTGACTATTGACAGAGAATGTACTAAGTCTGAACTTGATTTCAACTGGAAAAGAATTAGGATAAATCTTGGAGCGATTCATCTGAACCAGAAGAAGTCTTGTATGTTGTTTGACTGGGAAGAATCAGAATAAATCTTTGTGCGATTTATCTGAACCAGAGAAAGTTCATGCAAGAAAGAATCGGAATAAATCGTTGAGAGATTTATCTGAACCCGAAATGTTCCTTTGGAAAGTATCAGGATAAACCGTTGAGGGGTTTAAACTGAACCAAAAGAGATCTTGAATATTCTTTAACTTGAAAGAATCAGAGTAAATCTTTGTATGATTTATCTGAACCAGAGAAAGCGTCTGCGGTAAAGAATCAGAATAAATCGTTGAGAGATTTATCTGAACCCAAAATGTTCCATTAGAAAGTATCAGGATAAACTGTTGAGGGGTTTAAACTGAACCAAAAGAGATCTTGAATATTCTTTAACTGGAAAGAATCAGAGTAAATCTTTGTGTGATTTATCTGAACCAGAGAAAGCGTCTGCGGGAAATAATCAGAATAGATCGTTGAGAGATTTATCTGAGATGACAGGGATCTGGAGAAGAATCAGAACAAATCATTGGGAGATTTATCTGAACCAGAGAAGACAGCTGCGGGAAAAGAATCATAATAAATTGTTGAGATATTTAAACTGAACTGGCAGGAGTCTGAAAGAAACATATGTTATGTAGATAGTTGACCAATCCTTTCTTGGGAATTGATCTGTAATTGACTTGTTGAAAATTTGATGATAATTTTCTGTTGATTGATCTTTCCTGAAAAAGATGAAAGGTTAGTTGTATGCAATGTCATGATGTATGCAATTCACGGTGTAATGATGTTCTCAAAGTAAATGAGATTGTGTCATAGGTATTTGTGTTGTCAATGTTATGACGTATGGATGCGATGTATGGACATGTTAATTGTTATGCTGCAGTGTTACTGGGGAAAATAAATCCTCGAGAACCACTGGGTACAAAGAGTGTAAGTCATCATGTTTTGAAGTGTTGATTAGCTTCTATTTGTTAGAGACATAAAATCGGTTGTGTAAAGGAAACGCCTTGTATTATTTGTTAAATCCTATTGGGGAATCCTGAGAAATTGGGCGACTTTCACTGGGGAATCTTAGGAGCGGTAACTGGAAGTTTTGTTCCGTCTGAGATGTGAGAGAGCTTGATATCATTAAGCTTCACACTATGGGGGATTTTATGGAATAGTCTAAAGATATTATCCTATTTCTTGAAGCCATTAGTGACTGTCTTTCTATTTTCTGTTCCCCTTTTTTATTCCTTTGTAAACAGTAGTCATGTTCAAATGCATATGTTCAAAAATAATCATTGGACGTTTTTGCAAACAAAACACGGAAAAAGAAAAAAAAAGATAGTTTTGCACTTTCAAAGGGATATCTTTGTATTAACTTGAGTAAGTATTGTGTACAATGAGACGAGCATTCTAGTAAGAGAATGTCGTCGTAGAAAAATGAAAATTTGATACAAAGAAAAGATAGCTATGTGAAATAATCCCATGGGGTTCCCATTCTTCTATAGCCTTCGTGTCTCTGAGCATCTAGTCCACTTGCTGCCTTGTTCGAAGTTGATTGGATTTGAGCTTGTCAGTCGATGTTAAAGGTTGTCTGTAAGGTGATCCAACGGGACATAGTTGTTGTACCCCAAAATTTACCCTCTCATATTCCTCAAAACATTGCAAGAAAAATCTCCAAGTGGCTCAAGTTTGCTCAAAAGTTGGACAGACAAGCTATCTCCTAAGGCAGTCTACCCCAAATTAGGGTTTTAGGTTGCATCAAGATATTTGAGTCAAAATGACCTCAAGTTCTCCCCAATGTCCTAATATGTTCTTAAGGTCATCCATATCAAATTTCAAGCCTTGCAGTGGAAGTTTGCTCAGTCAATTGCTCAAAGATCCAAAAATCGACTGTGTTAGGGCAAAAGTCAACTGTGACCCAAATACAGTCAAACTTCAAGATTTTTTGTCAACATTATCATTTTGAAGGATATTTCATCATTTTATCAAGGGTTGATCATGATTCATCAAGGATTGCTCAAAATTCATCAAGACTCAAAAGTTGCTAAATTAGGGTTTTGTAAGAAAAGTCAACCCAACTTTGACCAAGCATAAATTTCTCATACTTTATGATAAATGACCCATCCAAATCTCATTTTGAATAGGATGCAATTTCCTACAATCCATATTCATACCCAAAGATCAAAAAATGCACTCACAAGAAGTTATAAATTTGGACATTATAGGTCATTTTTGAAAATCAACAAAAACACCTTTTTCTTCTCCAAATCTTATAACTTGAGCATGGAATATCAAAATAAGATGAGACCAAAAGGGTTGGTTAGAGGACATCTCAAGATTTCTAAAAAGTCCAAGAACACCTCCAAAGGTTCAAAATTGAAGAAGTTATGCATTGTTGAAGTTGGATATTTTTGCAAAATTGCCAAAACTGAACTATCCCCAAAACTTCAAATTTTGTCAAATGGGCCCATTCTTTTCCACTTGATTTGACCTTGCATCATAGCCCACGTGTCCTAGCTTCAGCCATGAGCCCATATTTTATTTTTATTATTTAATTTGATTTTTTATTGAATTTATTCATTTTTAATCAAATAAAATCATATAAAATCCAATGCTTTGATAACACAAGATTTTTTTGGATATTTCAGGCTTTGATTGCAATCTTTAACATCATCAAATTCTAATCACACCAAATCATGAGCAAAAAGATTGAAATTTGGCAAATTTGGGAGGTTTTAAAGAGGAGATCAAATCAAATATGTATGCATTGATGTGAGAGGATTTGATTCATAATTCTTACCCTAATACACGACACACTACATAAGCAAGCCAAAGCAATCGAAACAAGGGTTGACAATTGCAGAAAGAGGCAGAACAAAGTTGGAAAAATACACAAAAAAGCTTAAGATCGAAATCATAGCTAGAGGTGTTTTCAAGAGCTGAGACCTATCCCAATCGCTTCCTGGACGTTCACTAAAGCTAAACCAATCCAAAGCAAGCTTGTTCATACGCCCAAACGCGCTGTAAGTGTCACGAAACCCAGCTCTGTTCTTGAAATCGTAACTCTCCATTCTTGCATATATAATGAAAATCACTTGCATATTTGTAACCCTCACAACATTTCCAAGCTATTAACATCATTCAATTTCATTTGTATAACCTGTAATGCAATTTACCATAGCTAGGCTTTCTTGGATATTTTTGGGGGTTTCATTTTCAGGAACAATTGGCCATCAAGAAGGGTATGTTTGTGACCGGGAGGGTGAGACGAACACAACCATACCCTTGGAATTCATTTTTGTGGCCTGAGAGGAATTTTGAGATGAACAATGTTATAGCTACGGAATTTTGTCCGTTGGTATAGGCCTGTGTACTTTTGGCCACGGACGACAGGTTGAAGATGATTCGTGGCGCCCCATCATTGGGCCATTCAAACCACGCGCATTTTTTTAATTTTCTGGCCATAGTTTTTGTTTTTATATAATATATATTATTTCCATTATATTAACAAACAAGGACAAATGGTGTAGTGGCAAGCGTGCATTGGTAATCTCCTTCAGGACTTGGGTTAGAATCCCAGGTGTTGTACCCCAAAATTTGCCCTCCTATTTTTTCCACAAGAAAACACAGCTTCGGGTTTTCCCTGACTTTTCAGATTGGCATAAGAATCAGTCAAACAGACTTTTTCTTATCAGTCTATCCAAATTAGGGTTTTCATGGACTCTGGAACAGTTCAAGCAGATTATTAGGGTTTGGTTGAGTTTGGCTCAGGGCTTGATCAGGCAGGCGTTTCTTTGACAATAAATCAAGAACTAGGGTTTGTGCGCGCAGAAAGAATTAATTCTACAGTGCTTTTCAATTTACTTTGGGATGTGAGCTGAGGCTGTTGATTGAGAATTCGCAGTGTTTGGTTTAATCAGTAAAGGAAAAGGAATAGGGATGTTTGTTGGATTTGACTGTGCATTACTTATGTTTAATTGGGGCGCCGGGTTTATTATTGATTAATGCTAAGCCAGAAGACTACAGTGTTTATTAATTAATTATTTATTCTAAGTTAGAATAGTTGGGATTTATTTCCAGTTATTATAATTTAAGAATTATAAATAATTAAATAAACAATGGAAGAAGAATTAAAAAAGAATTAACTGACAAAGAAGGATTTTTATTCATCTTTAATTGTTTGTTACAAATTATTATTGGAACACTAAATTTATTTACATTTTGTTTACAATAATAATATTACAAATAATTAAAATGAAATAAAACTGTATCCTAATTATCCTAAGTCTTCTGATGCTCCCCTGTGCTCAACTGATTTTTACCTGCAAAAAGAAAAGAAAGAAGTTAAATGCAGATGAAATAATCAAAGGCAGACAGTTAATTTAAAGCTCATCATTAAAAGTGACTGGCCGGAATCAGTTTATTCACCCTCTCTGCAAATCACAAGAAATTCTTGGTTCACAAAGAGGGATAGAAAATAATGTTGCAAGCATGTAAAAATGTACAAGGCAGCATATAAAACAAAGTGGACAAGGCTGCATAATTTCAAGTTACAAAGAGGCAAAATTGAACAAGCAGCATGTGAAAAATGTCAACAAAGCTGTAACTTCAAAACATGCCTAACCAAGTCCAAAAGGCAAACTGATGCACAAAGGCAAACTGAACAGCACATAACCAAACTAAGCCAAAGATGTCAACCAAACTGTCCAAAGATATCAAAAGATATCAAGCTGTCAACAAGTACAAAAAGCTGTCAACAATATGCAGGAAATTTGGAAAGTATGCAGAGGAAAGAAGCATTGCAAGCAAGATATTCAAAATCATCATTTTCCAGCCAGTTACTTTTTCAAAAAGACAGTTTTAAGCAATATAAAAATGCTTTTTAATCTGTAGAGAGAGAGAGAGTAGAAGGGGAGAGGCTTACAGGCTTAGGCTAAAAAGATATAAAACAAACTGTTATAGAACAAGCAAAGAAGGGAGGCAGAACAACATAACAAAAAACAACACAAAGCCAAAATCCTCCAAACTGTGACATAACACTGAGCTGCCTCTAGCTTGCTGGAAGCCAAAGCCTTCACCTGCATCTCAAACCATAACACAAGCCTGTAGCAAAAAAGCTTGCATCCTGCGTGTAAACCTGTGTCAAACCTTAAACCAGAAGCCTTGTAAAGCCTAAAAAGCTTGTTCATCAAAAATAACCAGTTCACACGACTGTAACACAAACCTGTCCAAGCCAAATATCCAACCTCAAAGCATTCAAGCCAAAAACACCCTCAGAGCAACCTCATCATAGGGCCAACCATATCCAAACAATCTCTCAAAACCTAGGTTCATCATTGAGCAAACATATCAACAACAACTGAACCAACAATACTCATAATCAGAAGCAAACTGAAGCAAGCCATTCAGAGGTTCGAAACACAACATCATCAATACTCAAAGCCAGCAATCAGAAGCAAGCAAAATAGAAGAGGAAAAGAAGTGTTCAGAAGCAGATAAAGCAAGGCATCTCTGATAATCATCATTGAAAGGAGCAAGCAAGCAAGCAAATAAGCAGAAGAGAGAACTAGAAGCTAGGGTTTTCAGACGTTCATCACAAAACCTAACAAAAAGCAAATACGAGTACCAGGAATTTCCAGAGCAAGCCAACATCAAACTCCCTGCCTTGGCCGTCCTAGGGCGCCTCAAATCCACCTCTCCTCCGTCTCCAAAAGTCAACAAAGGTAGAAAACTATTCCTTTTCTTTTCACGCCTCACCCAGTAATAATAATCAAAGATTAGAAATTGTCAAAGGTTAAAAAACATGTGAAATTGGAAACCCTAAAGCGTAAGACGAACAGAAACAGAAATCAAGTCTTACAACATCACTGTCTGAGTAATCCATGGAGGGAAGAGGAAACGGTGGAGGTGGTACCCTGGTGGCCACAGGCGGAGGCTTCAGAAAGCTCGAAGAGACGAGGAGGAGAAGAAGATGAACGTCGCCGCTCTAGCCTCTGAACCCTAATTCCAAATGAAACAAACTCAATGAAACCCTAAACAAATTTGTGAAACCCACTTGTGCCGGTTCGCCCCATCAAATGCCTTAAGCCCATTTCATGTGCACCCCCCTTTTTTTTCTTTCTTTCTTTTAATCCTGACTAATTGTTTGGGCCCATCTTTCCCCCTTTAGCCCATTTTAATTCCCTTTTTTAACTAATACTCTCTTTTTATCACATTACATCTTTCTTTGTTAAATAAATATACTAATTTTTTTTACATTAAATCTTATTAACAATACCTTTTTTATTACACTCAAAATATGTGGATATTAGATTTCATTAGGTTTAAACATTTTGTTTTATTAAAACCTTTTTTGTTGTTTACATAAAAAATATTAACTAAATGCATAAATATTAATCTTCTTAATTTTAAAACAATTTTCTTTTCTTTTCTTTAAAACCCTTTTGTATATAAACTAAAATACATAAATATTAATTTTCTTAAGCTTAAAACATTTTTCTTTTATTTTATTAAATATTTTTGTACATATTAACAAAAAACACAAAAAGAACAAATAAATACTTAATTTTGCGTTAAGTTAACATCTTTTCTCACTTGTAAATAATCACATACACATTCGCATATACTTTTGATACATCGCTTTTATTCTTATACATTGCTACATTTTACATTGAGATTGCGATTCGATTTGGTTGTAAATATATTTGGACACTACTCTCCTAATAAGTCTCATCCCCATTTATAAATATTTGTACCCCCATCCCCGGATACTTTTTTGTAATAGCGTAGACTTTAAATTCCTGCAATTTGTCGCTTTCTATATACTGTATAGTAATTAGGGTTTGTATGCGAAGATTCAAAATCAACCGCTAGATAACCTAATACAAAGACAAATGAATGAAAATCAATACACCAATCACACTTACACCCTTAGGGTAATCCCGCTTGTTGCCTTCCAAAATGGGCCATGCTTGCACGTTGAGTTTCTTTGGCAAAATAAAACAAATCAAATGATCATAGTCCCTCGATGACGCTTTCGAATTTTCCTAAACAAAATGATCATAGTCCCTCAAGCAAATTGCCAAAGACACTTGGCACCATTGCATTCATGGTCTAAACGATGACTCGCGCCCGTCCCGTTAACATCCTAACACAAGATTGTCCACCAAATACAATGGTGGAACAATACTGTTAAAAGGGTTAAAACATGAGAAAAATCTTTGAGTAAATTTAGGGGTAGACAACTCTTAGTTACTTGATCAAACTTGCAAACACACTTGCCTACTTTTCAAAACCCATTTCACAAACACAACTTTCAAAACATTGAAATATCTTTTCGAAAAGACAAACACCTTTGTAAAACATTCGAGTAAAGAATTGTTACAACGGTTGCCTAGACAAGGCATCTTTTTCAAAACATTTTCAAAAACACACACACACATCACCATTTCAAGCAATTGAAAATCAAAGGCAAGTGATCTAAAACAAGTAACTAAGAGCCCATGGATAACCATGGATAGAAAGGGTGCTAATACCTTCCCTTTCTATAATCTACCCCCCGAACCCACGAAACATATCAAAGGTTTTTCTTGTGCTTTTTAACCTTTCCTTTAGGATAAAATAAAAAGTCGGTGGCGACTCTTGCTAAACCGAACAAGTGCGAAAACAAACGCAAAACCTCAAGTCAGTTCTCCCACCGTATCACAGAACTGGCGACTCTGCTGGGGAGAAATTTAAAAGTGGGGTTACCTTAGGGTTTAGATCACCTTTACATACTTGCTTTGATTGCTTTGATTGCTTTACTTTTTGGGTCCTTGTTTGGGTTTGTTGTAAATCCTACACTCGGATTTGGGGGCACCTTTTTAGGTAAAAAGCAATAAAACTGTGAGGGAACTATGCGGGGTATACCGACATGGTTGAAGCAGTAAGCTATGTTAGTGTGACATATTTATGAGTACCGGTAACCCTTGAGTTCAATCAAGGAGAGTACGGGGCCGCTGAGTGATGTCATGAAGCACTAACGAACTCTTAGAACCTTACTTGACCATCTTAGCCTTTTTTAGGGGTAGTGAGATGACCGACTTTGGTGCAGTCCGAAGTTGGTAGATACTCGATACTACCCTCATTGAGGGTTGTTTTCTTGGAATATTTTGGTCGCCAGTTAAGTGGCTAAACCAAAACAATGAACACAGAAAATAATCCATTGATATTGAGCTCCTTAGAACCCGGTTTCTATTTTAGGACAGGATGAGCCAACTAACTTCAAGAGGGTACTTACCTACAAACCCCATGCAAGCCTAAACCTTAGGACTTGTTTGCTCTGTGTGAATATGATTACCTGTATATACACTTGCTTACTTTTGCATACATGTACATAACATCATGACATCATACCATAGCATTTTTCAATAACCATTTCAAGGATCTCGAGGGTCTTTTGATGCAGGGTCACGTTGAACCAGACGTCTACCAAGGGGCAAGAGGTTTCCCCTCTAAACAAATGCCATCAAAGATCAAGTGCAACAACTTGAATCAGGGGCTATGACCCACTTGACATGGTGAGCTTGATTCTCGTGGAAAGACATCCACCGGTGCAAAGTTCTCCAATCAAAGATCAAAGTTCAACCTCTAACATTCTCTTGTGTTTACCCTAAGAGATCCTTGAAAACATTGCATAAATATATCATACATATCATTGCATTGCAGGTTTCTCCCATACAGGTCTCCTTATCTTCCTATTGTTTATTTCAGTAAGATGGATATGGAACAAACGGTGAAAGATCTCCAAGCTCAAAACGCTCAATTCCAGCAAATGCTTCTGGCTATGGGTAAAGGACAAGAGGATCTAACAGCTCTCCTTCTCAAAGACAAGAAGAAGAAGTCCAAGAAGGCAGCGAGCATCCTGAACTTGAGAAGAAGACCTAAGACCCTGGACCTTGCAACTCCATCTAACATAGGGGATAGTCTTGAAGAAGACCACAATTTGGAGATCAATGATGCTGAAGCTGACTACTCCGAGGAGTAATATCCTCCCGCTGATGACAAGTACAAAGAGTTAGAGGATCGCCTCAATGCTATGGAGATTCGAAAAATACCTGGCTTGGATTTAGGAGACATGGGTTTGGTTCCTGGATTAGTCATCCCTCCAAAGTTCAAAGTCCCCACCTTGGCCCTGTATGATGGAATTTCTTTCCCTAAGATGCACCTGAAGTCTTATGCCCGCAAGATTCAACCATACACAACTGATCCAAGGCTTTGGATCCATTTCTTCCAAGAAAGCCTGGTAGGGGCTCAAATCGAGTGGTTCTATCAATTGGAGAGTTCTCGCATTCACAACTGGAAGGATTTGGCTACTGCTTTTTACAAACAGTATCAGTACAATGCTGATCTTGCACCAACTCGTGTGCAGTTGCAGAACATGACCATGGGATCTGACGAGAGCTTCAAAGGATATGCCCAAAAGTGGAGAGATTTGGCTGGTAGGGTGCAACCGCCTTTAACTGACAGAGAGCTGATTGACATCTTCATGGGAACTTTGACAGGGCCTTTCTTCAATCACTTAATTGGGAGCTCCTCAGTCGGGTTCACCGAGGTAATACTGACCGGTGAAAGGGTCGAAGCTGGCATCAAAAGTGGAAAGATCCAAGGAACTACACCCTTGGATACTCAGATAATTCCATACAATGGGAAGAAAGAGTCCAATGCTGTGAACAGTCAGAAGAATCGCCGTGACCAACATGTAGGGGCAGTCCTGATCTCTGGTTCTACGTCACACTGACAACAGCCAAAGGGAAATCAACGAAGGCCAGACGCGCCTAAAAGACAATACACTAAGATCAACATGTCACTGGCTCAAGCGCTACAACACATGTTGGAGAAGGAGCTGATTACATTAAAGGCTCCTCATCCGAATCCTAAGACTTCTTCTCCAAACTACAACCCGAATGCAAGATGTGCTTATCACTATGATAGCCCAGGGCATGACACAAACAACTGTTGGGCTTTGAAGAACAGGGTCCAAGACATGATTGATGCCAAAGAGATCGAGTTTGACCCTCCAGAGACTCTAGCATAATCACTGCTCCTTTGACGAATCATTGAGAGCGCCTTTGTTTCATTTGAATTTTCAAGTTGTAACTTCTTTGTTATTCAAACAATTATCTTTTAAATGTCAAACTCTGTTTCATTAATGCATTGCATATGTTTGTCTTGAATTCATCCATTCGTTTTCACTACTCTTATGCTTTCTTTATGATATTTAACTCTTGATAAAAAGCTACAAGCCTTTAGAGGGAGGATGACGAAACAATACCATGATCTCATACAGTATGCTTTTGAACAGACCTTGCTGATGATGTACATGCATTTCTTTCAATTCCCAAACACTGGAGTTATAAGGAAGATAATCCCTAGTCAACCCCTTCGAGCCAAAGAAGTAGGAGTTTTCTGTTCTAAACAAATTGAAACCTTTGATTTAAACCTGGGGCAGGGTAGTCTCTCAGTTAATTAAAAAAAAAAGCGCATTAAAGTCGCAAACTCTCAGTTCGTAATACAACGAACGACATAAAAAAAAAGGGAAAGACATTCCTTTGGAATCAAAAGATAGTGATGGTTCCTTATCTCATAGGCAGTCATTATCTCTCAAAAGAGAAGAGCCCACTAAGCTAAAACCTATAAAGGAGGCTTAAGAAATCCGGGGCATCCCGCTGACTGTAATCTCGAAAACAGGAACAGTCAGGCAAAACTTAGGGATAACAAATCAAAAGAACGAGGTCATTACAAATCCTCAACAACATGAAAAAATGTTGCAAAAGAAAAAGGAGATGATGACTGTCTTCCAAAATTCAACTGGTGAACCATCGCCCAAAAAGTCATTCCAAATTCGAATGGAGTTCGACGTACAATTAACTGAGCTTAGGATTGAAGAACATCACGAAGAGCGGGTGGGTACAAATATACTTTGAGCCTTTATCCTTTGTTTCTTAAACCGTGAACCAAGCCACGTTACAACCCTGCAAAAGTCCTAATTGAAGCACGGGTTAGTTCGAAAGCATACTGTTACAAAAGGTATCCTGACTCCTGTAAGGCTTTGCTCTAAATCTTGTGTTGATTTTGTCTTATGAAAAGTTTTCTGCTAAAAAATGCATTTTTCAAAACTTCGAGACAAGCATAAACTTTGCATTATTTGAATATCGTTGTTTGCACATGGTTATTTGTTTGACAGCGAAGAAATTCATACAGCGAATGCTCGGAGGAACAAAATCTCTCTCAGTGAACAAAATCACTTCAAAAAGGATGACATCTCCATTGACAAATCTCCTATCGACAAGGGGGCTTGACATGTCACCATCCAGCACGCCTGGGGCAGTCTAGTCAAGATTTCAACAAATCTCTCAAAAGTTCAGTCAACTTGGGGCAAGTCTCCTTCATCATCACTTGGGGCATTCGAATGTCAATCTCAAGGTCGTTCAAAATTTCTTTCATCACCTGCTGGAAGTTACGATCAACATCAAAAATTCCTTCCTCACCTGTTGGAAGATACGGTCCAGATATGCTCCAGACACGGTTGCCATTATGTAAACCTTTCTTAAGTTCCAGATTAATACCTGTAGCAAGCCAGGAAAATATCTGTGGACGACTGATTGTGGATTAATACCTGAAACCAGCCAAGAAACCATCTACATGAAGAGATTGAAGATCAATACCTGTAACAAGCCAGGAAAACTATCTTTCTTTCTCAGGTCAGAGATCAATACCTAAAACCAGCCAGGACAGTATCTCCTTGACCAACCTTTCTTAAGTTCCAGATTAATACCTGTAGCAAGCCAGGAAAATATCTGTGGACGATTGATTGTGGATTAATACCTGAAACCAGCCAGGAAACCATCTACATGAAGAGATTGAAGATCAATACCTGAAACCAGCCAGGAAAACTATCTTTCTTTCTCAGGTCAGAGATCAACACCTGAAACCAGCCAGGACAGTATCTCCTTGACCAACCTTTCTTAAGTTCCGGATTAATACCTGTAGCAAGCCAGGAAAATATCTGTGGATGACTGATTGTGGATTAATACCTGTAGCAAGCCAGGAAATTATCTACATGAAGAGATTGAAGAGTAATACCTGAAACAAGCCAGGAAGCCTTTCTTTCTCAGGTCAGAGATCAACACCTGAAACCAGCCAGGACAGTATCTCCTTGACCAACCTTTCTTAAGTTCCAGATTAATACCTGTAGCAAGCCAGGAAAATATTTGTGGACGACTGATTGTGGATTAATACCTGAAACCAGCCAGTAAACCATCTACATGAAGAGATTGAAGATCAATACCTGTAACAAGCCAGGAAAACTATCTTTCTTTCTCAGGTCAGAGATCAATACCTGAAACCAGCCAGGACAATATCTCCTTGACCAGCCTTTCTTAAGTTCCAGATTAATACCTGTAGCAAGCCAGGAAAATATCTGTGGACGACTGATTATGGATTAATACCTGAAACTAGCCAGGAAACCATCTACATGAAGAGATTGAAGATCAATACCTGAAACCAGCCAGGAAAACTATCTTTCTTTCTCAGGTCAGAGATCAACACCTGAAACCAGCCAGGACAGTATCTCCTTGACCAACCTTTCTTAAGTTCCGGATTAATACCTGTAGCAAGCCAGGAAAATATCTGTGGACGACTGATTGTGGATTAATACCTGTAGCAAGCCAGGAAATTATCTACATGAAGAGATTGAAGATCAACACCTGTAACAAGCCAGGAAAACTATCTTTCTTTCTCAGGTCAGAGATCAACACCTGAAACCAGCCAGGACAGTATCTCCTTGACCAACCTTTCTTAAGTTCCGGATTAATACCTGTAGCAAGCCAGGAAAATATCTATGGACGACTGATTGTGGATCAACACCTGTAACAAGCCAGGAAACTATCTACATGAAGAGATTGAAGATCAACACCTGTAACAAGCCAGGAAAACTATCTTTCTTTCTCAGGTCAGAGATCAACACCTGAAACCAGCCAGGACAACTATCTCACCGACCAACCTTTTCAAGATCCCAGATCAATACCTGCAGCAATCAAAAGATTCTTGCAATCCCTAGCGGAGCTAAAACTTCCAACTATCAATACCCAAGCAGAATGAAGACTCTCATTCTCAGTTCCTTACAGGATATTCAGATATTCCCCAGTGAAGATCTCCTCAAGACAGGAACCCCCAGTATATTGGCATACAACCGAACCTCCTGATTCCCCAACAGCGGTCCCAGGACTTCTCATTTTCAATGATCAAAGGATTTTCAATCCCCTGCAGCAGTCAAGGAATTACTTTCCTCGACAACAGTCAAGATTCTTTTGTCTCCAGCCATCCAGGATTCATCTATCCTCAACAAGACAACTCGTCAGCTTACATGCGCATTCATCACATTCATATCATAAACATTAATATAACATACATTGCATCATGCATCATGACATTGCATACAACTAACTCTTTACCTTTTCAGGAAAGATCAATCAACAGACAAAGATCTTCATCTTCTGAGATTCTTTCTAGAAATAGTTCAGATGTGACCCAGACATGGCGACATTCTGATACTTGTTCCAAATTCACCCAGAGATAGTTCAGATGTGACCCAGACATGGCGACATTCTGATACTTATTCCAGATTCATTCAGATGCAATTTTACACGGACTCATCATCAGGAAACCCTACACCGGTTCCTTCTCCACTTCTCAACTTTTGAAAACAGTTTACGGACGCTTCCTAACAACGGATGCTGCTCTATTGCTTATTCAACTTCAAGATTCTGAAAACAGTTTACGGGTTCTCCAGACACAGATGTTAACCTATCGCTTGTTCAGATTCTTCAACTCCTGAAAACAGTTTACGGATTCTCCCAACAACGGATGTCAATCTATTGCTTATTTAGACCCCCAGTTCAGAGTTGTTCCAAAACATGGATACCCTTCTGATACTCGTCCACTCACCAATGACATACAGTTCAACAATCACCTTCAGATGGCATCTCTAAGCCCATCCTCCTCCAAACATTTCCAGATGGCATCTATAAGCCTATCCTCCTACCAACAATTTCCAGATGGCATCTCTAAGCCCATCCCCTGACAAGATTCTGTCACATCCCTAGATGGCATCTTTAAGCCACTCTCCAAATGGCATCTTTAAGCCCATTTCCTCTACCATCACATCACCGAGTGCAAATGTTTTGGGCACTCTAGTGTCCAATCTCCTTTTACCCTCGAGTTGCAAAAGGCAAACTTGCCAATCTAACTCTTCAGGTTCAAGAAGATTGAACAGGGGCAACTGTTGTACCCCAAAATTTGCCCTCCTATTTTTTCCACAAGAAAACACAACTTCGGGTTTTCCCTGACTTTTCAGATTGGCGTAAGAATCAGTCAAACAAACTTTTTCTTATCAGTCTATCCAAATTAGGGTTTTCATGGACTCTGGAACAGTTCAAGCAGATTATTAGGTTTTGGTTGAGTTTGGCTCAGGGCTTGATCAAGCAGGCGTTTCTTTGACAATAAATCAAGAACTAGGGTTTGTGCGCGCATAAAGAATTAATTCTACAGTGCTTTTCAATTTACTTTGGGATGTGAGCTGAGGCTGTTGATTGAGAATTTGCAGTGTTTGGTTTAATCAGTAAAGGCAAAGGAATAGGGATGTTTGTTGGATTTGACTGTGCATTGCTTATGTTTAATTGGGGCGCCGGGTTTATTATTGATTAATGCTAAGCCAGAAGACTACAGTGTTTATTAATTAATTATTTATTCTAAGTTAGAATAGTTGGGATTTATTTCCAGTTATTATAATTTAAGAATTATAAATAATTAAATAAACAATGGAAGAAGAATTAAAAAAGAATTAACTGACAAAGAAGGATTTTTATTCATCTTTAATTGTTTGTTACAAATTATTATTGGAACACTGTAAATTTATTTACATTTTGTTTACAATAATAATATTACAAATAATTAAAATGAAATAAAACTGTATCCTAATTATCCTAAGTCTTCTGATGCTCCCCTGTGCTCAACTGATTTTTACCTGCAAAAAGAAAAGAAAGAAGTCAAATGAAGATGAAATAATCAAAGGCAAACAGTTAATTTAAAGCTCATCATTAAAAGTGACTGGCCGGAATCAGTTTATTCACCCTCTCTGCAAATCACAAGAAATTCTTGGTTCACAAAGAGGGATAGAAAATAATGTTGCAAGCATGTAAAAATGTACAAGGCAGCATATAAAACAAAGTGGACAAGGCTGCATAATTTCAAGTTACAAAGAGGCAAAATTGAACAAGCAACATGTGCAAATTGTCAACAAAGCTGTAACTTCAAAACATGCCTAACCAAGTCCAAAAGGCAAACTGATGCACAAAGGCAAACTGAACAGCACATAACCAAACTAAGCCAAAGATGTCAACCAAACTGTCCAAAGATATCAAAAGACATCAAGCTGTCAACAAGTACAAAAAGTTGTCAACAATATGTAGGAAATTTGGAAAGTATGCAGAGGAAAGAAGCATTGCAAGCAAGATATTCAAAATCATCATTTTCCAGCCAGTTACTTTTTCAGAAAGACAGTTTTAAGCAATATAAAAATTCTTTTTAATCTGTAGAGAGAGAGAGAGAGAGAGTAGAAGGGGAGAGGCTTACAGGCTTAGGCTAAAAAGATATAAAACAAACTGTTATAGAACAAGCAAAGAAGGGAGGCAGAACAACATAACAAAAAACAACACAAAGCCAAAATCCTCCAAACTGTGACATAACACAGAGCGGCCTCAAGCTTGCTGGAAGCCAAAGCCTTCACCTGCATCTCAAACCATAACACAAGCCTGTAGCTAAAAAGCTTGTATCCTGCCTGTAAACCTGTGTCAAACCTTAAACCAGAAGCCCTGTAAAGCCTAAAAAGCTTGTTCATCAAAAACAACCAGTTCACACGACTGTAACACAAACCTGTCCAAGCCAAATATCCAACCTCAAAGCATTCAAGCCAAAAACACCCTCAGAGCAACCTCATCATAGGGCCAACCATATCCAAACAATATCTCAAAACCTAGGTTCATCATTGAGCAAACATATCAACAACAACTGAACCAACAATACTCATAATCAGAAGCAAACTGAAGCAAGCCATTCAGAGGTTCGAAACACAACATCATCAATACTCAAAGCCAGCAATCATAAGCAAGCAAAAGAGAAGAGGAAAAGAAGTGCTCAGAAACAGATAAAGCAAGGCATCTCAAATAATCATCATTGAAAGGAGCAAGCAAGCAAGCAAATAAGCAGAAGAGAGAACTAGAAGCTAGGGTTTTCAGACGTTCATCACAAAACCTAACAAAAAGCAAATACGAGTACCAGGAATTTCCAGAGCAAGCCAGCATCATACTCCCTGCCTTGTCCATCCTAGGGCGCCTCCAATCCACCACTCCTCCGTCTCCAAAAGTCAACAAAGGTAGAAAACTATTCCTTTTCTTTTCATGCCTCACCCAGTAATAATAATCAAAGATTAGAAATTGTCAAAGGTTAAAAAACATGTGAAATTGGAAACCCTAAAGCGTAAGACGAACAGAAACAGAAATCAAACCTTACAACATCACTGTCTGAGTAATCCATGGAGGGAAGAGGAAACGGTGGAGGTGGTACCCTGGTGGCCACAGGCGGAGGCGTTCAGAAAGCTCGAAGGGAGGAGGAGGAGAAAAAGATGAACGACGCCGCTCTAGCCTCTGAACTCTAATTCCAAATGAAACAAACTCAATGAAACCCTAAACAAATTTGTGAAACCCACCTTGGGCCGGTTCGCCCCATCAAATGCCTTAAGCCCATTTCAGGCGCACCCCCCTTTTTTTTCTTTCTTTCTTTTAATCCTGACTAATTGTTTGGGCCCAGCTTTCCCCCTTTAGCCCATTTTAATTCCCTTTTTTAACTAATACTCTCTTTTCATCACATTACATCTTTCTTTGTTAAATAAATATACTAATTTTTTTTACATTAAATCTTATTAACAATACCTTTTTTATTACACTCAAAATATGTGGATATTAGATTTCATTAGGTTTAAACATTTTGTTTTATTAAAACCTTTTTTGTTGTTTACATAAAAAATATTAACTAAATGCATAAATATTAATCTTCTTAATTTTAAAACAATTTTCTTTTCTTTTCTTTAAAACCCTTTTGTATATAAACTAAAATACATAAATATTAATTTTCTTAAGCTTAAAACATTTTTCTTTTCTTTTATTAAATATTTTTGTACATATTAACAAAAAACACAAAAAGAATAAATAAATACTTAATTTTTCATTAAGTTAACATCTTTTCTCACTTGTAAATAATCACATACACATTCACATATACTTTTGATACATCGCTTTTATTCTTATACATTGCTACATTTTACATTGAGATTGCGATTCGATTTGGTTGTAAATATATTTGGACACTACTCTCCTAATAAGTCTCATTCCCATTTGTAAATATTTGTACCCCCATCCACGGATACTTATTTGTAATAGCGTAGACTTTAAATTCCCGCAATTTATCGCTTTCTATATACTGTATAGTAATTAGGGTTTGTATGCGAAGATTCAAAATCAACCGCTAGATAACCTAATACAAAGACAAATGCATGAAAATCAATACACCAATCACACTTACACCCTTAGGGTAATCCCACTTGTTGCCTTCCAAAATGGGCCATGCTTGCACGTTGAGTTTCTTTGGCAAAACAAAACAAATCAAATGATCATAGTCCCTCGATGACGCTTTCGAAGTTGCCTAAACAAAATGATCATAGTCCCTCAAGAAAATTGCCAAAGACACTTGGCACCATTGCATTCATGGTCTAAACGATGACCCGCGCCCGTCCCGTTAACATCCTAACACAAGATTGTCCACCAAATACAATGGTGGAACAATACTGTTAAAAGGGTTAAAACATGAGAAAAATCTTTGAGTAAATTTAGGGGTAGACAACTCTTAGTTACTTGATCAAACTTGCAAACACACTTGCCTACTTTTCAAAACCCACTTCACAAACACAACTTTCAAAACATTGAAATATCTTTTCGAAAAGACAAACACCTTTGTAAAACATTCGAGTAAAGAATTGTTACAACGGTTGCCTAGACAAGGCATCTTTTTCAAAACATTTTCAAAAACACACACACACACATCACCATTTCAAGCAATTGAAAATCAAAGGCAAGTGATCTAAAACAAGTAACTAAGAGCCCATGGATAACCATGGATAGAAAGGGTGCTAATACCTTCCCTTTCTATAATCTACCCCCCGAACCCACGAAACATATCAAAGGTTTTTCTTGTGCTTTTTAACCTTTCCTTTAGGATAAAATAAAAAGTCGGTGGCGACTCTTGCTAAACCGAACAAGTGCGAAAACAAACACAAAACCTCAAGTCAGTTCTCCCACCGTATCACACCAGGTCCCCCACTTTCTCAATGTTTTTTTTCTTTCAGGTGATTGTGTGTGTGCTCAAGTTTACAGTATACCATGCGCCGTCGTCCATTCAGTAGCCAGATGGCCATTGGCCAGATCTGGTGGCCAGGATCTAAGGTCCACCAAGGCATTGGTCAATGCATGTGCGTTAGATCTGCAAAGTCAAACAAGGCCATTTGCAATTGGGCCACATAATTGCTAGTCATACTCCCATTTCAGGCCCAAACCCCTCTCTCTTTCTATTTTATTTACTTTGCTTTATTAATTTCTTTTTATTATTTTTATTTCATTTACTAACCAATCAAAAAATTCTTTTTTTTATAAAATAAAATCACAAAAAATATTTTTATTCAATCAAATTTTTATTTTTATTAATAAACATTAATTAATTAATTTAGGTTTTAATTAGAATAACTTTAATCCATTTTTTTTGTAAATAATTAAAATTAAATTAGATTTAATTAGGTTTTAATTACTAACATTAATTATTTTATTTTTCTTTCTTAAAATAAAAAAAAACCCAAAAAATAATTTATTTTTATTAATTAATTTATTAATTCATTTTAGTAATTAATTTAGGTTTAATTTCTTTCTTAAAATAAAAAACAACAAAAATATATTTCTCTTTAACCAAAAAGGGTCAAAACCCTAATTTGCGCTCAATTTAATTTCCCGCACGCGTTGCATATTTTTTATCCAATTATGTATCTGATTCCGGATTGTAATAGTTAATAGGACTTTTATTTATTTTTTATCGCTTTATTTATTTTTAAAGGGTTTGTCTTTGGCGATGTAAATATCCGACGCCTTGTAATTTAAATTCCGCATTTTATTTCTCCAAATTATAACTGTTAGATGTTTGATAATAGGATGGCATGACAAGACTGAATGTTTTAACCTAAAATCAACTTAGATCACCTTTAACATGTATAAAGATAAAAATAATTGAAAACAACGCACTCGCACATGTGCACTCTTAGGGTACACCCCACTTGGTTGCCTTCGTACGTGGTCATTGAGTATAAGTAGTTTTAGAGGTTGCCCTCTTGTCTAAAAGATCATAGTCACCTCGAAACGGTTGCCTCAGATATTGTTGCCTCAAACAAATGATCTAAGACATTAGGGTTACCGCTAAGGCGTCCTAACATTGCTTTAGTGACCGTATGTCCCTAATTCGAATTGACCCCCAAACTCCAACGACGATGCTGCCTACTCATTCATAGTGGGATAGCATTGTCTAAAGGACATTAGCATAGAACGATTCCTTTTTCGAGTAGGTAGATGGTTCTTAGATACTTGCTCTTTCAAAAACGAAAACTTTTCACACTTACACTTTTCGAACAAAGTTTTCAAAAACACTTCATACGCTCTTGAGGATAAAAGCAAGAGTTAAATCGAATTTTTCCAAACAAAAACTTTTTCAAACCCACAAGTACAAAAAAAACAATTTTGAAAACAATTGAGCAAGTACCTAAGAGCCCGTGGATAACCACAAATAGAAAGGGTGTTAATACCTTCCCTTTTTATAATCTACACCCGTACTCAGAAATATCTCGAAAAAGGAATTTTTCTGTGCTTTTTTCCTTTCCTTGTTGGATAAAATAAAAGTTGGTGGCGACTCTTGCTTACCGCGACATTTTGCAAAAACAAACGCAAAACGCAAACCAACATTCCAAAAAACAGTCAGTTCTTCCCACCGTATCACAGAACTGGCGACTCTGCTGGGGAGTATTATAAGTGGGGTGTACCTTAGGAATAGTTCATAATGTTTTCAATTGCTTGACTTGTATGCTTTATCTTTGTGGGCTTGAATCAGAGTTACTATAGATCCTAACCCGGATCTAGGGGATACCCTTTAGGTAAGTAGCAATAAACTGTGAGGGAACTGTACGATGTAGACTGATACGGTTGAAGCAGTAGCTACGTTGGTGTGGCACTTTAGTATGTACCGATATCCCTTGTGGCGCAACGAGGAGAATATGGGTCTGCTAAGGGGTCATTAAGCACCAACTGACCTTAGAACCTTTAAATTGACCAACTTGGCCATAGAACAGTAGCAGTATGCTACACTCATTGAGACTAAACTCTCGCGATGATTCCGGCCGCAAGAAAAGGTTGCTAAACTGGAATTATGACCGATCGAGGGTAGTCAGTGATATTGAGATCCTCTAGAACCCGGTTACTATTTTTAGGACAAGTTTGAACCAACTGAACTTAAAGAGGGTAGTACCTAAGCTCCTTGCCAGCCTGAAATCTAAGGGCTCTCTGTGTGACTTGTGTGCCCTTACCATGTTTTCTATTTGTGGATACTTGTGGTGTGTTTTCTATCATGACATCAAGACATTGCATGCATCTTGCATTTGAATAACCCATTTCAAAGACAGAGGGGATTCATCTTTGTTATGTTTTATAGGTCATGGCACCCATGCGTAGAAACACCATCCGGATCAACTTTGTCCAGATTCCCACTCAGCTTAAGGAATTGGTTACAAAGATTTCAGATACTACCTCCTTTATCAGAAGACATCGGAACCTCCTTGGTTTGGTCACCTCCAAGATGGATGAACAGATGATGAGTGTCTTAGTCCAGTTCTTTGATCCGCTGTACCATTGCTTTACTTTTTTGGACTACCAGTTGGTCCCCACCTTGGAAGAGTTCTTTGATCTACTTGGTATCTCTATTCTGGAGCAGACCCCGTTCACAGGTTGGGAGAAGGTCCTTAGGCCAGAAGAGATTGCTTCAGCCCTCCATCTGAAAAAGGCTGAGGTGATGTCTAATTGGGAAACTCGTAGTAGAGCAAAGGGCTTTTTGACTAAGTTTTTGGTTGGTAAAGCAAATAATTTCTGGGACAGTCTAGACTTCCAGGCATTTGAAGACATTCTGGATCTTCTCATATATGGTTTGGTATTGTTTCCTAACTCTGATTCCTTTGTTGATGTCAATGCGGTGAAGATCTTCATTTCCCGTAATCTGGTACCCACTCTCTTGGGTGACATTCTTCACTCTCTTTATGCCCGTACTGCTCGGAAGCGGGGAGCCCTTATGAGTTGTGCACCATTGCTGGCGAGGTGGTTTATTTCTCACCTCCCCAAATCAGTTTTGAAGAACAAAGAAGGCATGGGATGGGCCTATAGGATCATGTCTCTCTCTCTCATAATGACATCATTTGGACTATTAAAGGTATGGAAGACGTGGCTATTATTGATCACTGTGGGGAATACCCCAATGTCCCACTGATAGGAACCAATGGAGGGATCACTTATAATCCGTGTTTGGCCTTACGCCAATTTGGGCGAGCTAGGAGATAAGGACCCCATGAGTTGTTGATGCCGAGTATTGTCTTTGATTTCCAAGGAGATAGTGATGAGCAACGCCACAGGTTCATAAGAGCTTGGGATAGAGTACACAGGTCTGATCCGCACGAGCTGGGTGCAAAGACTTCTCTACCAACCATATCTCCGATGGGTTCGCATACGTGCCCAAAAGCTGGGAATTCCCTATGAAGCAGTCTTGCCTATAATTGTTGAGGTTGCTGATGAAGAAGGGGTTCCTCCTACCATCCTCCATCCATACATGCCTACTGACATTGGGGCATTGAAGAGGTCCTGGATGCAGCTGAGGGAAGAACATGATACTTATAGAGAAAAGTATCATGAGCAAAAGCAGAAGATTCAGAAGTTGACAAGGCAGCTGGAGAACGAGCGGATCCTCAACGACTACGTCAGCACCAAAGGCAAACGACCATGGGAGTGCTGATTGTCTTTTGATTATTTCTAGTTTTGGTTTACTTTTTAGTTTTTCTTTCTTGTAACGCTTTAAAGGCATCTATTGAACAATTGATTTCAAAGTTTATCTAATAAAAGTGTGTTCATTTTGGTTTACGAATTTGAATCTCTCGACGTCTTTGAAATCATATCATACGCATTTCATTCCATGCACCCCATAACAGGTACCCTTACAGGTTTTTCTCATCTTCTTCGCTGTTTATTTCAGCATCATGTCTTCTGAACCATCAACTGAACAAGCAATCAAGGCTCTACAAGCTCAAAACGGCCAATTCCAGGAATTGTTCATGAGTTTGGCTAAGGGTCAGCAAGATCTGAAGACCCTTATTTTGAAAGAGAAGAAGAAGAAGAAGAAGAAGAAGAAGAAGACGGTCCTATTTAATATGGGTCGCAGATTTAGAAACGATTTGCGAGAAGAGGTTGATTTGACCCAATCATCTGGAGGGGGAGATAATCAGGAAGAAAGGAGGGCTCCTAGCCCTGTGGTTTCAGACAACGAGACCGACTTTGACGAAGACCAGTATCCTCCGGCTGAGGATAGTATAAACAGCTTGAAGACCGGTTAAGTGCGATGGAGATCCAGAAGGTCCCTGGATTGGACTTTGGTGATTTGGGTCTGTCATCTGGGGTGGTGATTCCCCATAAGTTCAAAGCACCAACCTTTGCTAAGTATGACGGAGTTTCTTGCCCAAAGCTGCACCTCCGCTCATATGTTAGAAAGATTCAGCCATACACCGCTGACAAGAATCTCTGGATCCACTTCTTTCAAGACAGTCTTTCAGGGACTCAGCTTGAATGGTTTTACCAGCTAGAAGGAGCTAGTATCTGTAATTGGGAAGATTTGGCCGCTGCTTTCTACAAGCAGTACCAATATAATGCCGACCTCGCTCCCATGCGTACCCAACTTCAGGGTATGTCTATTGGTACGAGCGAAGGTTTCAAAGACTACGCTCAGAAGTGGAGGGACCTTGCTGGAAGAGTGCAACCACCCTTGGCTGATAGGGAGCTAGTGGATATGTTTCTGGGGACCTTGTCTGGTCCGTATTTCAACCATCTGATTGGAAGTTCTTCGTCCGGGTTTACAAAGCTGATTATGACCGGGGAAAGGATTGAGGCTGGTATCAAATCCGGTAAAATACAGAAAGGTGCTTCATTGAGCACCGAGAAGAAGCCTTTTAAGAAGGAGTCAAGTGCTGTTTACAGTGCAAAAAGTCAGAATAGACCTGAACACCGCCAAGCTGTTAATGCAGTGGTTATATCAAGACCCGCTGGTGCTCCTCAACACAACAATCAATCAAGGGCCGAAAGTCCACGAAGACAATTCACTCCACTCAACACGACTTTATCCTAAATTCTGCCGTAATTATTGAAAACCAACTTGGTGATTCCGAGGGAGGCCCCGAAGAGTCCAAATACAACATCACCAATGTACGATGCAAATGCCCGTTGTGCTTTTCATTCTGATAGCCCGGGGCATGATACAGATAACTGCTGGGTCTTTAAGAACAAGGTACAAGACATGATTGATGCTAAGGAAATTCAGTTCGAAGCGCCATAAAAGCCTAATGTCATAACAACACCTATGCCCAAACATGACGCAGGAGTAAATGCCATAGAAGACGATGTTGAAGAATTTGAGTTTGACAGTTGGATCTATCCTACTACTGATGGTGGACTAAGCAACTGGACAACAAAGGACTTCATCCCAATTTCTTTTGTTACCCAGTAATGAGACTTTTGTTTTGTATTTGTAACAGACAATGTTTTAAACTTTATGGCCCAGTGTCTTACCCGGGGCACCGTGGCTTCATTTATGAGGGCTTTATGTGTGTCATCTACATATATCATTAATAAAAGAATTGGACGTTTCTTGCATTTCAAATTTTGTGCTCCTTGTTTTTCTTTTATTATATATTGAAAAACAACTATTTTACACACACACTCACATATACAGGTCCACATCCACTCTGGATCCCATTGATAACGACTCTGCTACTGCCAGTTATGACTTTGAAAGTCCGATCAACTTAGCGGAAGACGAAGTTGAAGATGATTGCAAAGTGCCTGGTGAACTTGCTAGACAGCTACTTCAAGAAGAGAGGGCTATACAGCCACATGAAGAGCCAGTGGAAACAGTAAATCTGGGTATAGAGGAGGCCAAGAAAGAAGTCCAGATCGGTGCAAATCTGGAAGCTAGTGTTAAGCAACGGTTGATTCAGATGCTGCGTGACTATGTTGAGATCTTTGCCTGGTCTTATGAAGATATGCCTGGGTTAGATATCGATATTGTGGTTCACCGATTGCCTACCAAGGAAGATTGTCCTCCAGTGAAACAGAAGGTTCACCGAATGCGCCCGGAGATGTCTGAGAAAATCAAGGTTGAAGTTATGAAGCAGTTTGATGCCAGTTTTCTAGCAGTTACTTCTTACCCACAGTGGGTGGCCAACGTAGTTCCTGTGCCGAAGAAGGATGGTAAGGTTCGAATGTGTGTTGACTATAGGGATCTGAACAGGGCAAGCCCCAAGGACGACTTCCCTCTGCCTCATATCGACGTCTTCGTTGACAACACCGCACAACATAAGGTCTTCTCCTTTATGGATGGTTTCTCCGGTTATAATCAGATTAAGATGGCTCCCGAAGACATGGAGAAGACAACCTTTGTTACTCAATAGGGTACCTTTTGCTACAAGGTCATGCCTTTCGGATTGAAGAATACTGGGGCAACGTATCAGCGCGCCATGGTCGCTTTGTTCCATGGCATGATCCATCATGAGATAGAGGTATACGTCGACGATATGATTGCAAGATCCCAAACTGAAGAGGAGCATCTTGACCACCTTCAAAAGCTATTTGACAAGTTGAAGTTGTACAAGCTGAGGATAAACCCGAACAAGTTCACCTTCGGGGTGAGATCTGGTAAACTGCTGGGTTTCGTAGTGATAAAGGTATTCAAGTGGATCCTGCAAAGGTGAAGGCTATACAGGAAATGCCAGCTCCCCGAACAGAAAAAGAAGTCAGAGGCTTTCTGGGACGTCTGAACTACATTGCCCGATTCATCTCACAGCTGACTACTACTTGTGAGCCAATCTTCAAGTTGCTGAAGAAAGATCAAGTGGTAAGATGGAACGATGAATGTCAGGCCGTTTTTGAAAGGATCAAAGAGAATCTCCAAGAGCCACCTATTCTGATGCCTCTAGTTGAAGGGAGACCTTTGATCTTATACTTGACAGTACTCGATAATTCAATGGGGTGTGTGCTGGGTCAGCATGACGAGTCTGGCCGAAAAGAGCATGCTATTTATTACCTTAGCAAAAAGTTTACCGACTGCGAGACCCGATAGTCGTTGCTTGAGAAAACTTGCTACGCTTTGGCATGGGCTGCTCACCGGCTGAGACAGTATATGCTGACTCACACTACTCTTTTGATATCAAAGATGGATCCAATCAAGTATATCTTCGAGAAGCCTGCCTTGTCCGGAAGAATAGCAAGATGGCAGATGATCTTGACTATGACATCTAATACACAACCCAAAAGGCAATTAAGGGAAGTGTGTTGGAAGATCATTTGGCACATCAAGCAGTGGATGATTATCAGTCTATGAACTTTGAACTCCCGGATGAGAACATCATGTTTGTAACTGACTGTGAGACACCTGGACCGGATGAAGGACCTGAGGAAGGATCCCGATGGTATATGTAGTTTGATGGAGCTTCAAACGCTTTGGGTAATGGCATTGGCGCTATGATCATATCTCCTAAAGGCTCTCATACTCCGTTCACCGCCCGACTATGTTTCAACTGCACCAACAATATGGCGGAGTATGAAGCATGCATCATGGGTCTTCGAGCAACTATTGACCTAAGGATTAAGTTCTTGAGTGTGTTCGGAGATTCCGCTCTCGTGATCAGTTAGATCAAAGGCGAGTGGGATACGAAACACCCAAATCTTATTCCTTACAAGGAGTATGTTTTGACGTTGCTTCCGCACTTCGAGGAGATAACCTTTGAACATTTCCCTAGAGAGGAGAATCAGTTGGCGGACGCGCTGGCTACGATGTCTTCTATGTTCAAAGTCAATTGGGACAACGAAGCTCCCCGGATTACCATTGAGAGACTGGACGAACCTGCGCATTGCTGTGACATCGAGACTGAAGAGGTAGCAGATAAACCATGGTTTCATGAGGTGAAGAGGTATCTTGAGGCTCAGGAATACCCCGAGGGTGCATATGTAAATGATAAGAAGTTTCTGAGGAGGTTCGCGGCGAAGTTCTTCATCAATAATGACATCCTTTACAAGCGTAACCATGACTCGACCTTACTGCGATGTGTGGATAAGAACGAGGCAGAAAGGATTATGGTAGAGTTACATGAAGGTACTTTCGGAACTCATTCCAATGGACATACCATGGCAAAGAAAATCCTTCGGGTAGGATATTATTGGTCCACAATGGAAGCCGACTGCTATCAGCATTCACGAACCTGTCACAAGTGCCAAGTATATGCTGATAAGGTGCACATACCTCCAGTTCCTCTGAACGTCTTGACAGCTCCATGGCCTTTTGCAATGTGGGGCATTGATATGATCGGCGAGATCAGACCTACAGCATCCAACGGGCATCGTTTCATCCTGGTAGAAATTGACTACTTTAGAAAGTGGGTTGAAGCAGCTTCCTTCGCTACGGTAACCAAGAACGTTGAGGCATGGTTCATTCGGCACAATTTGATTTGTCGATACGGTGTACCTGAGAGGATCATTACGGATAATGGTACAAATCTCAACAATAAGATGATCACCGAGCTCTGTAAGCAGTTCAAGATACAACATCACAACTCTTCTCCCTACCGGCCGAAGATGAATGGGGCTGTAGAAGCGGCTAATAAGAACATCAAGAAGATTGTGCAGAAGATGATAGTGACATACAAAGATTGGCACGAGATGTTATCGTTTGCTCTTCATGGGTACCGTACCTCAGTACGAACGTCAACAGGGGCAACACCCTATTCCTTGGTATACAGCATGGAGGCAGTCTTGCCCATTGAAGTTTAGATACCCTCTCTTCGGATTATGAAGGATGCAGGTTTGAGCGAAGATGACTGGATTCAGACCCAGCTTGATCAATTTAACTTAATTGATGAAAAAAGACTTACTGCTATTTGTCATGGTCAGACGTATCAAAAACGGATCAAGGCATTTAACAAGAAAGTTAGACGACAAGAGTATCAAGTTGGGGACCTGGTTATCAAGCGCATCATACTGACACAAGGTGATCCCAGGGGAAAATGGACCCCTACTTACGAAGGGCCATTTGTGGTTAAGAACATCTTCTCAGGAGGAGCTATGATTCTAACCACCATGGATGGTGACGACCTTCCTCACCCCGTCAATGCAGACATAGTGAAAAAATACTACGCATAATCAAAGACCCGCTAAGTTGACTGGCCTAGGCAAAAATAAGGGCTTCCTGGCGAACCAAAAGGGTTCGGGCAAAAATAAGGGATAAAAATGAAAAAAATTATACACCCGGCAAGTCGAAAACCTGAAAAGGCGACTTGGGCAAAAAAGGGTATCCCGATGGACTGAAAACCCGAAAGGGCGGTCCAGGCAAAAATTAGGGATCAAAGCGTAACACTATGTCTCATTGGATCACCTTGCAACCAGACTTCAGTATCGACTATCAAGTTCGGGCGACACTAATCAATCTGATCTACCTTCAACCAAGTAGCAAAGTGATGAGATGCTCGAGAACATAAAGGCAATAGCAGAGTTGGAACCCAGTGGGATTGTTCACATAGCTGTTTTGTTTTCTTTTACACAAAATGTATAAACTATCTGTTCGACGGTGTTCTCTTACTAGGACGTCAGCCTCTTGTACAAAAACGCCTATTTACAGGCCAAACTTTAAAATCAATACAAATTCATTTTCAGACAAATTTCAAACTGTTTTCCCTTTTTTTGTTTTGTTTTGCAAAGAACGTCCAATGTTCATTTTTGATATATGCATTTGACATTAATTGCTGCTCATGAATATCTACATGCGAAACAAAAGACGATTATTGGTAATATCAGAAACAGGGGCAAATGAGAATTTGTCCAAGCTTTGCAGTTGCTTTATCCACCAGGTACAAAGGTAGATTCAGTTGAAGAACATGGACAATGTGTGTTCACTCCCCGCAGAGTAAGACAGTAATGATAGCTCTCCCCAGCTGAGATTTACAACTGTAAATGAATCGGTAATATCCTCCCCGAGCAGAGTTTACCTACCATCAATATCGAAAAGGCTTAATATCCCAGACAGTCTTAATATTTCCCAGCGGAGTATAAGAATATTCCCTGGCAGAATACAAAATGTCCCCAGTGGAGTTTGAAATTTTTCCCAGCACAGTCTGAAGAAGCTTCCCCAGTGGAGTTTGGAGAATCATCCCCAGTAGACTTGGGAAGATTGTCCCCAGCAGATCTCAAAGGATTATCCCCATTAGAGTCTAAAAGGTTATCCCCAGTGAAGTCACAACCGAAGGATCATCCCCAGCGGAGTTCTTTCCTTTTCACAAACAAGGAGTCAATCCCCAACAGAATTCAAAATCACCAGCAACGGTAATTCATCCCCAGCAGAATTTATCATGGGAATCGTCAGCAGAGCATCTCTTCCCCAAGAAGTAATCTCCTCATCAGTTTATTCTCCAACGGAGTTATCCTGTCCTGTAGGTCTATTCGCACAATCATCTTCATTCGCTATCCCCAGCGGAAATGAAGAATTCAACTCTTTTCTCCAGCATCTATCTGGGATTTATTTTCCCCAGCTAAAACATTACATTTCCATACATTATGATACATGCAAATACGCATCATACAACACAATCTCATTTATTTTGAGAACATCATTGCTTGATATATGCCATGCATTGCATACGACTGACCTTTACCTTTCAGGAAGGATGCAGTTAAGTTCTCAGCTATGTCAAACTACTGACCGGTTCTTAAATCTCAACTGAATTATTCTCGGTTGAATTATAGATAAGGTTCTGAATCTCGACAATTTTCCTCCGTCGAAGTGTGGACAAGTTCTTAAATCTCAACATAATTATCCTCCGTTGAAGTACAGACAGTTCCTAGATCTCGATGAAGATGTTTCCCTCAGTCGAAGTACTGACTGGTTCTTAAATCTCAACTGAATTAGCCTCGGTTGAATTACAGATAAGGTTCTAAATCTCGACAATTTTCCTCCGTCGAAGTGTGGACGAGTTCTTAAATCTCAACAGAATTATTCTCCGTTGAAGTACAGACAGTTCCTAGATCTCGATGAAGATGTTTCCCTCAGTCGAAGTACTGACTGGTTCTTAAATCTCAACTGAATTAGTCTCGGTTGAATTACAAATAAGGTTCTAGATCTCGGCAATGTTCCTCCGTCGAAGTGTGGACGAGTTCTTAAATATCAACAAAATTATTCTCCGTTGAAGTACAGACAGTTCCTAGATCTCGATGAAGATGTTTCCCTCAGTCGAAGTACTGACCAGTTCTTAAATCTCAACTGAATTAGTCTCGGTTGAATTACGGATAAGGTTCTAAATCTCGACAATTTTCCTCCATCGAAGTGTGGACAAGTTCTTAAATCTCAACAGAATTGTTCTCCGTTGAAGTACAGACAGTTCCTAGATCTCGATGAAGATTTTTCCCTCAGTCGAAGTACTGACCGGTTCTTAAATCTCAACTGAATTAGTCTCGGTTGAATTACAGATAAGGTTCTAAATCTTGGTAATGTTCCTCCGTCGAAGTGTGGACGATATCTTAAATCTCAACAAAATTATTCTCCGTTGAAGTACAGACAGTTCCTAGATCTCGATGAAGATGTTTCCCTCAGTCGAAGTACTGACCAATTCTTAAATCTTAACTGAATTAGTCTCGGTTGAATTACAGATAAGGTTCTAAATCTCAACAATTTTCCTCCGTCGAAGTGTGGACGAGTTCTTAAATCTCAACAGAATTATCCTCCATTGAAGTATAGACAATTCCTAGATCTCGATGAAGATGTTTCCCTCAGTCAAAGTACTGACCGGTTCTTAAATATCAACTGAATTAGTCTCGGTTGAATTACAGATAAGGTTCTAAATCTCGACAATTTTCCTTCGTCGAAGTGTGGACAAGTTCTTAAATCTCAACAAAATTATCCTCCGTTGAAGTACAGACAGTTCCTAGATCTCGATAAGGATGTTTCCCTCAGTCGAAGTACTTTCCGGTTCTTAAATCTCAACTGAGTTGGTCTCGGTTGAATTACAAATAAGGTTCTAAATCTCGACAATTTTCCTCCGTCGAAGTGTGGACAAGTTCTTAAATCTCAACAGAATTATTCTCAGTTGAAGTACAGACAGTTCCTAGATCTTAATGAAGATGTTTCTCTCAGTCGAACTACTGACCGGTTCTTAAATCTCAACTGATTTAGTCTCGGTTGAATTACAGATAAGGTTCTAAATCTCGGTAATTTTCCTCAGTCGAAATACTGACCAGTTCTTAAATCTCAACTGAATTATCCTCGGTTGAATTACAGATAAGGTTCTAAATCTTGACAGATTTCCCCCAGTTGAATTACGGACAAGTTCTTAAAACTCAGCGTAGATGTTCTCTCAGCTGAAGTACATGCAAGTTCCTAAATCTCAACAAAGATCAGACTTCCCCAAGCGGAATCTTCCACAACAACAGGTATGCAAGTTCTCGCTAAGGAATCTCTTATGCGATCGACACTCCTCCAGATGGCATCTTTAAGCCCATCCTCCCGCCAGAAATCTCCAAATGGCATCTGTAAGCCCATTCCCGACATCACAAGGCTGATACAACTTCATGCGAGTGCAAATTTCTGGGCACTCTAGTGTTCAATCATCTTCCACCTTCGGATCACGAAAGGCACGAAGGCCAATCTACATCCTCAGGTTTAAGAAGATTGAACAGGGGCAGCTGTTGTACCCCAAAATTTTCCCTCTCATATTCCTCAAAACATTGCATGAAAAATCTCCAAGTGGCTCAAGTTTGCTCAAAAGTTGGACAAACAAGCTATCTCCTAAGGCAGTCTACCCCAAATTAGGGTTTTGGGTTGCATCAAGATCTTTGAGTCCAAATGACCTCAAGTGCTCCCCAATGTCCTAATATGTTCTCAAGGTCATCCATGTCAAATTTCAAGCCTTGCAGAGGAAGTTTGCTCAGTCAATTGCTCCAAGATCCAAAAATTGACTGTGTTAGGGCAAAAGTCAACTGTGACCCAAATATAGTCAAACTTCAATATTTTTTGTCAACATTCTCATTTTGAAGTATATTTCATCTTTTGATCAAGGGTTGATCATGATTCATCAAGGATTTCTCAAAATTCATCAAGACTCAAAAGTTACTAAATTAGGGTTTTGTAGGAAAAGTCAACCCAACTTTGATCAAGCATAACTTTCTCATACTTTATGATAAATGACCCATCCAAAGCTCATTTTGAAGAGGATGAAATTTACTACAATCCATATGCATACCCAAAGATCAAAAAATGAACTCACAAGAAGTTATAAATTTGGACATTATAGGTCATTTTTGAAAGTCAACAAAAACACCTTTTTTCCAAAGCTTATGACTTGAGAATGGAATATAAAAATGAGATGAGACCAAAAGGGTTGGTTATAGGACATCTCAAGCTTTCTAAAAAGTCCAAGAAAACCTCCAAAGGTTCAAAATTGAAGAAGTTATGCATTGTTGAAGTTCGACATTTTTGCAAAATTGCCAAAAGTCAACTATCCCCAAAACATCAAATTTTATCAAATGGGCCCATTCTTTTCCACTTGATTTGAGCTTGCATCATTTCCCACGTGTCCTAGCTTCAGCCATGAGCCCATATTTTATTTTTATTATTTAATTTTATTTTTTATTGAATTTATTCATTTTTAATCAAATAAAATCATATAAAATCCAATGCTTTAATAACACAAGATTTTTTTGGATATTTCAGGCTTTGATTGCAATCTTTAACATCATCAAATTCGAATCACACCAAATCATGGGCAAAAAGATTGAAATTTGGCAAATTTGGAAGGTTTTAAAGAGGAGATCAAATCAAATATGTATGCATTGATGTGAGAGGATTTGATTCATAATTCTTACCCTAATACACTACACACTACATAAGCAAGCCAAAGCAATCAAAACAAGGGCTGGAAATTGCAGAAAGAGGCAGAAAAAAGTTGGAAAAATACAAAAAAAAGCTTAAGATCGAAATCATAGCTAGAGGTGTTTTCAAGAGCTGAGACCTATCCCAATCGCTTCCTGAACGTTCACTGAAGTTAAACCAATCCAAAGCAAGCTTTTTCATACGCCCAAACGCGTTGTAAGTGTCACGAAACCCAGCTCTGCTCTTGAAATCGTAACTCTCTATTCTTGCATCTATAATGAAAATCATTGGCATATTTGTAATCCTCACAACATTTCCAAGCTATTAGCATCATTCAATTTCATTTATATAACCTGTACTGCAATTTGCCATAGCTAGGTTTTCTTGGATATTTTTGGGGGTTTCATTTTCAGGAACAATTAGCCATCAAGAAGGGTATGGTTGTGAGTGAGAGGGTGAGACGAACACAACCATACCCTCGGAATTCATTTTTGTGGCCGGAGAGGAATTTTGAGATGAACAATGTTATAGCTACGGACTTCTGTCTGTTGGTATAAGCCTGTGTACTTTTGGTCACGGATGACAGGTTGAAGATGATGTGTGGCGCCCCATCATTGGGCCATTCAAACCACGCGCGTCTTTTTAATTTTCTGGCCATATTTTTTGTTTTTATATAATATATATTATTTCCATTATATTAACAAATAAGGACATATGGTGTAGTGGCAAGCGTGCATTGGTAATCTCCTTCAGGATCTGGGTTCGAATCCTAGGTCCCCCACTTTCTCAATGTTTTTTTTTCTTTTAGGTGATTGTGTGTGCGCTCAAGTTTAAAGTATACCATGCGCCCTCGTCCATTCAGTAGCCAGATGGCCATTGGCCAGATCTCGTGGCCAGGATCTGAAGGTCCACCAAGGCACTGGTCAATGCATGTGCGTTAGATCTGCAAAGTCAAACAAGGCCAGCTACAATTGGGCCATAGAATTGCTAGTCATACTCCCATTTCAGGCCCAAACCCCTCTCTCTTTCTATTTTATTTACTTTGCTTTATTAATTTGTTTTTATTATTTTTATTTCATTTACTAACCAATCAAAAAATTCTTTTCTTTATAAAATAAAATCACAAAAAATATTTTTATTCAATCAAATTTTTATTTTTATTAATAAACATTAATTAATTAATTTAGGTTTTAATTTGAATAACTTTAACCCATTTTTTTGTAAATAATTAAAATTAAATTAGATTTAATTAGGTTTTAATTACTAACATTAATTATTTTATTTTTCTTTCTTAAAATAACAAAAACCCAAAAAATAATTTATTTTTATTAATTAATTAATTAATTCATTTTAGTAATTAATTTAGGTTTAATTTCTTTCTTAAAATAAAAAATAACAAAAAGATATTTCTCTTTAACCAAAAAGGGTCAAAACCCTAATTTGCGCTCGATTTGATTTCCCGCACGCGTTGCTTTTTTTTTTTATCCAATTATGTATCTGATTCCGGATTGTAATAGTTAATTGGACTTTTATTTATTTTTTATCGCTTTATTCATTTTTAAAGGGTTTGTCTTTGGCGATGTAAATACCCGACGCCTTGTAATTTAAATTCCGCATTTTATTTCCGCAAATTATAACTGTTAGATGTTAGATAATAGGATGGCATGACAAGACTGAATGTTTTAACCTAAAATCAACTTAGATCACCTTTAACATGTATAAAGATAAAAATAATTAAAAACAACGCACTCGCACATGCGCACTCTTAGGGTACACCCCACTTGGTTTCCTTCGTACGCGGTCATTGAGTATAGGTAGTTTTAGAGGTCGCCCTCTTGTCTAAAAGATCATAGTCGCCTCGAAACGGTTGCCTCGGATATTGTTGCCTCAAACAAATAATATAAGACATTAGGGTTACCGCTAAGGCGTCCTAACATTGCTTTAGTGACTGTATGTCCCTAATTCGAATTGACCCCCAAACTCCAACGACGATGCTGCCTACTCATTCATAGTGGGATAGCATTGTCTAAAGGACATTAGCATAGAACGATTCTTTTTTCGAGTAGGTAGATGGTTCTTAGATACTTGCTCTTTCAAAAACAAAAACTTTTCACACTTACACTTTTCGAACAAAGTTTTCAAAAACACTTCATACGCTCTTGAGGACAGAAGCAAGAGTTAAATCGAATTTTCAAAACAAAAACTTTTTCAAACCCACAAGCACAAAGAAAACAATTTTGAAAACAATTGAGCAAGTACCTAAGAGCCCGTGGATAACCACGGATAGAAAGGGTGCTAATACCTTCCCTTTTTATAATCTACCCCCCGTACTCAGAAATATCTCGAAAAAGGAATTTTTCTGTGCTTTTTTCCTTTCCTTGTTAAATAAAATAAAAGTCAGTGGCGACTCTTGCTTACCGCGACATTTTGCGAAAACAAACGCAAAACGCAAACCAGCATTCCAAAACACAGTCAGTTGTTCCCACCGTATCACAATAGTCATATGCTTTAATTCCCTAACTTTTTCCTGGACTGTCCTTTCGGGTTTTCAGTCCACTGGGATACCCTTTTTTTCCTAAGTCGCCCTTTCGGGTTTTCAACTTGCCGGGTGTACAATTTTTTTTGCTTTATCCCTAATTTTTGCTGGAACCTTTTTTGGTTCGCCAGGGTGCCCTTGTTTTTCCTAGGTGTGTCAACCTAGTGGGTCTCTTATGCGTAGTATCTTTTGACTATGTCTGTGTTCACAGGGTGTGGAAGGTCGTCGCCATCTATAGTGGTTAAGATCATTGCTCCACCAGAGAATATGCTTTTGATCATAAATGGTCCTTCGTACATAGGAGTCCATTTTCCCCTGGGATCAACTTATGGTAATATGATACGCTTAATTACCAAGTCACCAACCTGATATACTTGACGTTTGACCTTTTTGTTAAACGCTTTGATTATACGTTTTTGGTACATATGGCTGTGATAGACAGCCGTAAGCCTCTTCTCATCTATTAAGTTTAACTGGTCAAGTCGAGTTTGGATCCAATCGTCTTCACTCAGCCCTGCATCCCTTATGATTCTCAGAGAAGGTATTTGGACTTCAATTGGTAAGACATCTTCCATGCCGTATACCAAGGAAAAGGGATTTCCCCCTGTTGGTGTAAGCGCCGTGGTACGGTAACTGGTGAGAACGAATGGTAGCATCTCATGCCAGTCCTTGTAGGTTACTGTCATTTTTTGTATGATCTTTTTGATGTTCTTATTTGCATCTTCGACAACGCCATTCATCTTTGGCCGGTAAGGGGAAGAATTATTATGCTGGATCTTGAATTGCACGCATAGCGCGGTGATCATAATATTGTTGAGATTCATACCATTGTTTGTGATGATTCTCTCTGGGATACTGTATCGACATATGAGATTTTGTTTGATGAAACGGGCCACCAAATTTTTGGTAACGGTAGCGAAAGAAGCTTCCTAAACCCACTTCGTGAAATAGTCAATGGCCACCAAGATGAAGCGGTGCCCATTAGAAATTGTAGGTTTGATTTCTCCAATCATATCGATGCCCCACATCATGAATGGCCAGGGAGAAGTCAGGACATTTAGAGGAACTAGAGGCACATGCATTTTGTCAGCGTAGATCTGACATTTGTGGCAGGTTCGTGAATGCTGATAGCAATCTGCTTCCATGGTAGACCAGTAATAACATGCCCGTAGGATCTTCTTAGCCATCGTATGCACACTGGAATGGGTGCCAAAAGTGCCTTCATGTAGATCAGCCATGATCTTTTCTGCCTCAACCTTGTCTACGCAACGAAGCAAAACAGAGTCATGGTTGCGCTTGTAGAAAATGCCATTACTGATGAAGAACTTAGCATAGAATCTTCTCAAGAACTTCTTATCATTGATTGAAGCTGCTTCTGGATACTCTTGAGCCTCGAGATTCCTCTTGACTTCATGGAACCAAGGCTGGTCCACTACTTCTTCAGTATCGATCTCGTGACAGTAAGCTGGTTCAACCATCCGCTCAATGGTGATATGGGGAGCCTCGTTACCCCACTTGAGTTTAAACATGGATGACATTGTGGCAAGCGCGTCTGCTAGCTAATTTTCCTCTCGTGGAAAATTCTCAAAGGTAATTTCCTCGAAATGTGGGATTAATGTCAACACATGTTCTTTGTAGGGGATAAGGTTAGGGTGCTTCGTGTCCCATTCTCCTTTGATCTGATTGATGACTAAGGCTGAATCTCCAAATACACTTAAGAACTTGATTCCCAAATATATGGCAGCTTTGAGACCAAAAATGCACGCTTCATATTCTACCATGTTATTTGTACAATTGAAGCAAAGTATTATAGTGAAGGGAGTATGAAATCCTTCAGGGGATATGATTACATCACCTATACCATTGCCGAGCATGTTGGAGGCTCCATCAAAAACCAGGGTCCATCGGGATCCTTGTTCAGGTCCGTCATTTAGTCTGAGTTCTTCACAGTTGTTTACCATCACGATGTCTTCATCTGAGAATTCGAATTTCATGGATTGATAGTCATCCACAGCTTGATGAGCAAGGTGATCGGCTAGTACACTTCCCTTTATTGCTTTTTGGGTAGTGTACTGAATGTCGTATTCAGTCAGGATCATCTGCCATCTCGCTATCCTCCCAGAGAGTGCAGGCTTTTCGAATATGTATTTTATTGGATCCATCTTGGATATCAAATAAGGTAGTATGGGTCAACATATACTGTCTTAGTCGGCGAGCAACCCATGCCAGAGCGCAACAAGTTTTATCGAGCAGTGAATATATTGTTTCACAGTCGGTAAACTTTTTGCTCATGTAGTAAATAGCATGCACTTTTCGGCCAGACTCGTCATGCTTCCCTAGCACACACCCCATTGAATTTTCTAAGACAGTTAGATACATGATTAAAGGTCTTCCCTCGACTGGTGGCATCAAAACAGGAGGCTCTTGTAGGTACTATTTGATCTTGTCAAAGGAAGCTTGGCATTCATCATTTAATTTGACTACTTAATCTTTCTTCAGTAATTTTAAGATTGGTTCACAAGTAGCAGTCAGGTGAGAAATGAATCTGGCAATGTAGTTTAGTCGTCCTAAGAATCCTCTGACTTCCTTCTCGGTGCGAGGAGCAGGCATTTCTGGTATTACTTTCACCTTGGTGGGATCTACTTCGATACCTTTACCGCTGACGACGAAGCCTAGGAGTTTACCGGACCTTACCCCAAATGTGCATTTGTTCGGGTTCAACCTCAACTTGTATTTCTTTAGTCTCTCAAACAGTTTCTGCAAATGGTCAAGATGTTCCTCTTTAGTTTGAGATCTGGCTATCATGTCGTCCACATAGACCTCCATTTCATGATGTATCATGTCGTGAAATAGAGATACCATGGTACGTTGATAGGTTTCCCCAGCGTTCTTCAACCCGAATGGCATAACCTTGTAACAGAATATGCCCCACTGTGTGATGAAGGTCATTTTCTCCATGTCTTCAGGTGCCATTTTGATCTGGTTGTAGCCTGAGAAACCATCCATGAATGAGAACACTTTATGTTGTGCGGTATTGTCAACCAAAATATCGACATGGGGAAGTGGGAAATCATCCTTAGGGCTTGCACTATTCAAATCTCGGTAATCCACACACATGTGCACTTTGACATCCTTTTTAGGCACTGGAACAACATTGGCGACCCATTATGGATAGGAGGTGACAGCTAAGAATCCGGTGTTGAATTGTTTCATGACCTCAGCCTTGATCTTCTCTAACATGTTTGGCCGCATGCAAAGGACTTTCTGTTTTACCAGAGGGAAGTCTTCTTTTGTCAGTAGACGATGGACCACGATATCAGCATCAAGTCCTGGCATGTCTTCGTACGACCAGGAAAATACCTCAACATAGTCATGTAGCAATTGAATTAAGCGATTCTTGACACTGGCTTCCATATTGGCTCCTACCTTGACTTCTTTCTTGTCTTCTTCGGTACCTAAGTTAACTGTGCCCACTAGCTCTTCGTGAGGCTGTATGGTCCTTTCTTCCTGTTGTAGTAACCTGGCTAGTTCCCCTGGAACTTCACAATCTTCCTCACCTTCATCTCCGGCTTGGTAGATTAGACTTTCAGTCACAACAGGCCATAGTAGAATTGTTACCCATGGGATCCCGAATGGATGTAGATCTGCATTTTGAATGTGAGTGTTTGTAAGAGTATAACTATCTTTGAAAGAAATAAAAATGTAGAAAAAGAAAGACAAAGAGCACAAAGTTTGTATGCAAAAATGTCCATGATTCATTGATGACATATGAAAATGAGGTAACAACCCTTACAAATGGACCGTTGTGGCTCGAGTAAGACACAAGGTTTTAAAAGTCTGAATTGTTTAGTTATTACAGGTCCGACAAAAATTTAAAGACAATTACTGTTGGATAAAAGTAATTGGGACAAAATCTTTAGCTTCCCAGTTGCTGAGTCCTCCGTTGACAGTTGGGAAAATCCAATCTTCCAGGTCACAAATGTCATCATCATCATCCTCCACTGCATTGACTCCGTGGTTGCTGATCTTCAAAGGTGGTCCCCTGGCACGAGCACGGCTTATAACTTTTTGGGCTCCTGAAGTGAAACCCAAACCAAAATTTTCAGATTTGTAAGGGATATCTGGGAGTTGGCCCCAAATAGTACACCTACCTTCTTCGATTACTGCCTTGGCATCTTTCAGAGAAGATATCTTTAATGGAGGTCTTGTAATCTTCAGGACTTGGGAAACAGTCTTGGTTACAAAGTTTTGAAAACTTTCATGTTGAAGTGAAAACTTTCGAAGTTGCAAATGACTTGTGTTTATGTAAGCAAAATGTTTGAGAGGTTTTGCACAAAGGATTTCTGAGTTATAGAGTTATGGCTAGGTTGCTTGATTTTGATGAAAAGTGAGAAATGTAGTTTCAAGGTAGCAAGCACGAGCATGTAGAGTGATTACCAACTTTAAACATACTTATCTGACTTTATAGAGAAAGCTTGTGCAAAAGGAACAAGTGCAAAGCTCAATGCATGTTGACTTTGCATAAAGCTTGCTTTATATAAATGGCAATGGTGCCTTTGTGCCATTAATGGAAAATTAACTTGGATAAAGCTTGAATCAAGTGGATAATAGCTCAAAAGCAAGTGTATTCTTATGATTATGGAGAGATCTTGAGGTTTAGAGGCTTGAAAAGTAAGATTGTGCAGCATAGGTTTGAGATTTGAATTTTGTTCATCACAAAATTTGCCTTGTAAAACAACTTGAAAACTCCAACTTCTAACCTTTGATTCTCCTTGCTCACAAATGATCTCAAGGAGTTATTGGACATTTCTGAAAGCTTGTAATATGATCTACAACCCCTCTTTAAATAACTTTTGCAAAATCCAAATGGAACTATGTGAAACTTGGGTCAGAAGTTAGGTTAAAATCCTGACCTAAAATGCTCAAAATTTTCACTAAGTGTTTTGTTTCATGACCATGACTTCATGGATTAATAACTTGAGATCCAAGCATTTCCAGGAGAAGTTGTGTAAAGCAGTGTTGTAGATCTCATGGAGATCTATAACTTTCATGTTGGAAACTTCTTTTGAATCATCTTGCATCATGGTGAAAAAATTGGCTCAAAGTTGTGAAAAAAATGAAGTTTTCAACACTTAGAAAAATTTCTAAGTTTGAAAAGTTTGACTTTTCAAATTGAAATCTTGACTTTTTGATTTCTTGATGAACAAGTTTCATATTTTTACATGTTTTAATGAATTGTGATCTTTGACACTTGATTTTGACCAAAAAGTCAAAGTTTGACTTTTCAGTATACAGTGGACTTTTGATCAGTTGACTGAAAATCAACTATCAATCAATTGATCTTGAGCAATGTTTTGAGTCATGCCATTAGGTAAAAATGATGCAATTGAACTCTTGAGATCATGCCTCAAACTAATTAACCATTTGCTAGTTCAAAAATAAAAAATTGCCCATTCTCATCAAAACCCTAATTTTGACCATTTTGCCCTTTTGATGATTTGTTCAAATTTCTTGAGGAATTGTGGTCCAAACTTGATCAAATGATATATATGAGTTTATAATTTTGATATGGATAAAAAATTATGAATTTTGACTTTAAATTGGCCACAGTTGACTTCTTCCCCAATACAACTGATTTTTAGGTCAACTGCTCAATTGACTGAGCAAAAATGTGATCCAAGGATTGAAAATTGACATCAGCAATCTTAGGAGTCCATAATGATCCACGAAAGTCATATGAGGCATTGAAAGTTCAATTATCCTTGTGCAATCTCAAACCCTAATTTCAGTCATCAGTGCTTAAGGATGTGTCTTGAGCTGATCAATCCTTGTGCAGTCTTGAACTAAAGGAGATCTTATGAGAAAATATTTGATAAATGAGAGGGAAATTTTTTGGGTACAATAGCTGCCCATGTTCAATCTTCTTAAACCTGAAGAGTTAGATTGGCGGATTTTCCATTCGTGACTTGAAGGTGGAAGATGATTGGACACTAGAGTGCCCAGAAATTTACACTTGAAGATGAAATGGGAATGGGCTTATAAATGCCATTTGGTGGAATGGTGAAGATTTACCAGAGATGGGCTTGTAGATGCCATCCAAAGGTGATTGTTGACAGAGAATATACTAAGTCTGAACTTGATTTCAACTGGAAAAGAATTAGGATAAATCTTGGAGCGATTCATCTGAACTAGAAGAAGTCTTGTATGTTGTTTGAATGGGAAGAATCAGAATAAATCTTTGTACGATTTATCTGAACCAGAGAAAGTTCATGCATGCAAGAATCAGAATAAATCATTGAGAGATTTATTTGAACCCGAAATGTTCCTTTGGAAAGTATCAGGATAAACCGTTGAGGGGTTTAAACTGAACCAAAAGAGATCTTGAATATTCTTTAACTTGAAAGAATCAGAGTAAATCTTTGTGTGATTTATTTGAACCATATAAAGCGTCTGCGGGAAAGGATCAGAATAAATCGTTGAGAGATTTATCTGAACCAAAAATGTTCCATTAGAAAGTATCAGGATAAACTGTTAAGGGGTTTAAATTGAACCGAAAGAGATCTTGAATATTCTTTAATTGGAAAGAATCAGAGTAAATCTTTGTGTGATTTATCTGAACCAGAGAAAGCGTCTGCGGGAAATAATCAGAATAAATAGTTGAGAGATTTATCTGAACCGGCAGGGATATGGAGAAGAATCAGAACAAATTATTGGGAGATTTATCTGAACTAGAGAAGACAACTGCGGGAAAAGAATCAGAATAAACTGTTGAGATATTTAAACTGAACCGGCAGGAGTCTGAAAGAAACATCTGTTATGTAGATGGTTGACCAATCCTTTCTTGGGAGTTGATCTGTAATTGACTTGTTGAAAATTTGATGATAATTTTCTGTTGATTGATCTTTCCTGAAAAAGATGAAAGGTTAGTTGTATGCAATGTCATGATGTATGCAATTCATGGTGTAATGATGTTCTCAAAATAAATGAGATTGTGTCGTAGGTATTTGTGTTGTCAATGTTATGACGTATGGATGCGATGTATGGACATGTTAATTGTTATGCCACAGTGTTGCTGGGGAAAATAAATCCTCGAGTACCTCTGAGTACAAAGAGTGTAAGTCTTCATATTTTAAAGTGTTGATGAGCTTCTATTTGTTAGAGAAATAAACTTTGTCGTGTAAAGGAAACGCCTTGTATTGTTTGTGAAATCTCGTTGGGGAATCCTGAGAAATTGGGCGACTTTCACTGGGGAATCTTAGGAGCGGTAACTGGAAGTTTTGTTCCGTCTAGGATGTGAGAGAGCTGGATATCATTAAGCTGCACACTGTGGGGGATTTTATGGAATAGTCTAAAGATATTATCCTATTTCTTAAAGCCATTAGTGATTGTCTTTCTATTTTCTGTTCCCCTTTTTTTATTCGTTTGTAAACAATAGTCACGTTCAAATGCATATGTTCAAAAATAATCATTGGACGTTTTTGCAAACAAAACACGGAAAAAGAAAAAAAAGATTGTTTTGCACTTTCAAAGGGATATCTTTGTATTAAATTGAGTAAGTATTGTATACAATGAGACGAGCATTCTAGTAAGATAATGTCGTCGTAGAAAAATTAAAATTTGATACAAAGAAAATATAGCTATGTTAAATAATCCCATGGGGTTCCCATTCTGCGATAACCTTCGTGTCTCTGAGCGTCTTGTCCACTTGCTGCCTTGTCCGAAGTTGATTGGATTTGAGCTTGTCAGTCGATGTTAAAGGTTGTCTGTAAGGTGATCCAACGAGACATATTCATACGCTTTAATTCCCTAACTTTTGCCTGGACCGTCCTTTCGAGTTTTCAGTCCACTTGGATACCCTTTTTTTGCCCAAGTCGGCCTTTCGGGTTTTCAACTTGCCGAGTGTACTGATTTTTTTGTTTTATCCCTAATTTTTGCTCGAACCTTTTTGGTTCTCCGGGGTGCCCTTGTTTTTCCTAGGTGTGTCAACCTAGCGGGTCTCTTATGCGTAGTATCTTTTGACTATGTCTGTGTTCACAGGGTGTGGAAGGTCGTCGCCATCCATATTGGTTAAGATCATTGCTCCACCAGAGAATATGCTTTTGATCATAAACGGTCCTTCGTACGTAGGAGTCCATTTTCCCCTGGGATCATCTTGAGGTAATATGATACGCTTAATTACCAAGTCACCAACCTGATATACCTGACGTCTGACCTTTTTGTTAAACGCTTTGATCATACGTTTTTGGTATATCTGGTTGTGACAGACAACCGTAAGCCTCTTCTCATCTATTAAGTTTAACTGGTCAAGTCGAGTTTGGATCCAATCGTCTTCACTCATCCCTGCATCCCTTATGATTCTCAGAGAAGGTATTTGGACTTCAATTGGTAAGACATCTTCCATGCCGTATACCAAGGAAAAGGGATTTTCCCCTGTTGATATACGCGTTGTGGTACGGTAACCGGTGAGAGCGAATGGTAGCATCTCATGCCATTCCTTGTAGGTTACTGTCATTTTTTGTATGATCTTTTTGATGTTCTTATTTGCGTCTTCGATAACTCCATTCATATTTGGCCGGTAAGGGGAAGAATTATGGTGCTAGATCTTGAATTGCGCGCATAGCACAGTGATCATAGTATTGTTGAGATTCGTATCATTGTCTGTGATGATTCTCTCTGGGATACCGTATCGACATATGATATTCTGTTTAATGAAATGGGCCACAATATTTTTGGTAATGGTAGCGAAAGAAGCTGCCTCAACCCACTTCGTGAAATAGTCAATGGCCACCAAGATGAAGCGGTGTCCATTAGAACTGTAGGTTTGATTGCTACAATCATATTGATGCCCCACATCACGAATGGCCAGGGAGAAGTCCGAACATTTAGAGGAACTGGAGGCACATGCACTTTGTCAGCATAGATCTGACACTTGTGGCAGGTTCGTGAATGCTGATAGCAATCTGCTTCCAAGGTAGACCAGTAATAACCTGCCCGTAGGATCTTCTTAGCCATCGTATGCCCACTGGAATGGGTGCCAAAAGTGCCTTCATGTAGATCAGCCATGATCTTTTCTGCCTCAACCTTGTCTACACAACGAAGCAAAACACAGTCATGGTTGCGCTTGTAGAAAATGCCATTACTGATGAAGAACTTAGCAGGGAATCTTATCAAGAACTTCTTATCATTGATTGAAGCTCCTTCCGGATACTCTTGAGCCTCGAGATACCTCTTGACTTCATGGAACCAAGGCTGGTCCACTACTTCTTCAGTATCGATCTCGTGACAATAAGCTGGTTCAACCATCCGTTCAATGGTGACATGGGGAGCCTCGTTACCCCACTTGAGTTTAAACATGGATGACATTGTGGCTAGCGCGTCTGCTAGATAATTTTCCTCTCGTGGAAAATGCTCAAAGGTAATTTCCTCTAAATGTGGGATTAATGTCAACACATGTTCTTTGTAGGGGATAAGGTTAGGGTGCTTCGTGTCCCATTCTCCTTTGATCTGACTGATGACTAAGGCTGAATCTCCAAATACACTTAAGAACTTGATTCCCAAATATATGGCAGCTTTGAGACCAAAATGCACGCTTCGTATTCTACCATGTTATTTGTACAATTGAAGCAAAGTCTTGTAGTGAAGGGAGTATGATATCCTTTAGGGGATATGATTACAGCACCTATGCCATTGCCGAGCGCGTTGGAGGCTCCGTAAAAAACCAGGGTCCATCAGGATCCTTGTTCAGGTCCGTCATATGGTCCGAGTTCTTCACAGTTGTTTACCATCATGATGTCTTCATCTGGGAATTCAAATTTCATGGACTGATAGTCATCCACAGCTTGATGAGCAAGGTGATCGGCTAGTACACTTCCCTTTATTTCTTTTTGGGTAGTGTACTGAATGTCGTATTCAGTCAGGATCATCTGCCATCTTGCTATCCTCCTGGTATTTCTCTCGGTATTTCACAATATTCCTCGCCTTCGTCTTCGGCTTGGTTAATTGGATGTTCGAAATCATAGTTGACAATAGTATAGTCATTGGCAATGATATCCGGAGTGGACAAGGACATGCAAGTGTGTGTGTGTGTGTGTGTGTGCATGTAAGATACATGGCTATTTTCGAAAAACACATTTGAAGAAAAAGAAAGGCAATGAGCACAAAGATTTGAATGCAAAAAGGTCCAATGATTTGTATTGAATGATCATATGATAAAATGAACATAAATAAAACCTAGACAAACTGACCATAGTTCCCCGGGCCAGGCATATGGTTTAAAAGTCATTGTTTAATATTACTGACAAAAGGTTCTTGAATTAATAGAAAGTAAATAAACAAGTAATTACTCCTCAATGAAGGATATGGGAACGAAGTCCTTTGCATTCCAATTGTTGAGCTCTGTTGTAGTAGGGTATACCCATTCTTCAAATGAACATTCATCATCAGAATCCTCCATAGCATTTACTTCGTGACTTCCAATACGGAGAGGGGGCTTTCTTGCACGAGCGTGCCTCACTTCTTTCTGAAACCCAAAACATATTTGTCTGCTTTGAATGGGATCTCGGGGAGTTGCCCCCAAGTATCACATCTTCCTTCTTCGACTGTGGCACAAGCATCTTTGAATGAAGCCATCCTTTGCACTAATCTATCATATTTGGGCAGGTCGGAGGAGACTTTGGCAGTAGCAATCATAGGCGTAACAACTTCAAAAGCCTGACACGAGGTTTCTATAAATTCGCCATCCATCTCTACATATTTGAAAGAATTGAGGTGGCCTACCATGAATTCCTCCTCACCACTAACAGTGACAATCCTTCCCTTGACCGGGTACTTGAGCTTTTGATGAAGGGTTGACGTTACCGCCCCTGCTCCATGGATCCAAGGGCGACCCAACATACAGGAGTAAGCCGGACGGATATCCATGATGTAGAAAGTAGAGTTGAAAATCTATGAGCCCACCTTAATCGGGAGATCCACCTCTCCAGGAACTGTCCTTTTGGACCCATCGAAAGCCCTCACAATAATATCACTTGGTTTCAGCACCAGTCCTTCACAGTCTAAACGGTCTAAGGCTCCCTTGGGTAGCACGTTTAAAGAAGAACCCGTGTCAACCAGAACATGTGCTAGGGTAGTCCATTTACATTCAACACAAACGTGCAGAGCTTTATTATGGTTCTTTCCAAGTGGTGTCAGATCGACATTCTAGAACCCCAAACCATTGTCGGCCGTCAAGCTTGCCACACAATTTTCAAACTGGTCAGTTGTGGTCTCATGAGGGACACGAGCCTTCTTCAATAATTTGATTAATGCCCAAGCATGAGCATCGGAGCAAAGTAGCAAAAATAACATGGAAATCTTGGAAGGGGTTTTCCCCAGCTGCTCCACTATCTTAAAATCACTCCTCTTTATAATTTTCAAGATCTCATCCATTTCTCGAGTGGAAGGTTCCTCAGCAGCAATATCTTTTGCGGACGTTTCTGTCTCAACAGACTTAACTACCTTCTCCTTTCCTCTTTTGTCAGCACTAAACTTAGCAGTGGTGATGTGGACAAGTGCCTTTGTAGCAGCTGGTGGTGAGATATTGGGTGAAAATATTCTCCCAGTTCTGGTCACCTTACTAGAGCCAGTAATGTTACCAATGTCATCAGCTTTGCTTTCTTTAATCCAAGCATCTTGCTTTATTCCATGGTAAAACACCTCAGCACCATGGTTCCATGGAACTTCTTTGTTGGACGAGTACGGAATTGGCCCGGGGGTGGTAATTATCAGAGGAGAAACAATTGGTTCATTTGAAATCCCGATAGGACCTTTGGAGGAGATCCTAAGAGGCTTGTTTGATATTGTTATGATGGAGAGGTCTTCAATCTTATTGGTCAAACTTTTGGTGGATGAAGTCTTCTCAAATAGGATCTCATGGCTATTCATCAGGCGTTGAATTCCTTCCTTCAGCCCTTTGCATCCATTGAGTTGTGTGGTGCAATAATCACAATCCTTCAAACAGCCAGGAAAACCCCGACTTTTAGCAGATTCTTTTTGATAATGGTTAACGGAGTAGTCAAGTCTTCGACGGAGGAAACAAAAATTGTGTCTTCAACAACATTGACACTCTTGCCATGGTTTGGCATTGGTGCCGTTATCACATTGGGAATTGGAGGCGGATCAAATTCGATGGTCTTGTTGTCTATTAAGTCTTGAAGTTTATTCTTCAGTGCCCAACATTAGTCAGTCTCATGCCCGGGACTATTCGAGTGATATGCACATTTGGTATTCAGATTATATTTAGGTGAGGAGGTATCTGGATTGGCCGGAGGATCTCGCAGTGTCACCAAATTAGCGTTTAACAGGTTTTGTAAGGCTTGGGATAGCGACATGCCTATCCATGTGTATTATCTTAGTGGATCCTCGAACCGTTGACGATTGGAAGATTATCTTTGAACAGGAGTTGGATTGGAAATCCGGACAACATTAATAGACGGACGGTCATCCTTCTTGGTATGGGCCCTTTCCCCATACACAACATTCATTTATTTCTTCCCAGTGAAGGGTTTATTTATAGGATTGGATGTGGAAGCAGATGCTATGGGAATCTTCCCGCTCTTGATACCACTTTCAACTCTTTCTCCGGTTAAGATCAGCTCAGTGAAATCGGATGAAGAACAACCAACCAATAAGTTGAAAAATGGACCAGATAAAGTTCCCATAAACATATCAATATGTTCCCTATCGGTTAATGATGGTTGGACCCTACTGGCAAGATCCCTCCACTTTTGGGCGCACTCTTTGAACCCTTCATTTTTCCCCATCGTCATGTCTTGCAGTTGAACTCTTGTCGGTGCTAGGTCGGCATTGTACTGGTACTGGTGATAGAAAGCGGTGGCTAAGTCTTACCATGTATGGATACGAGAACCCTCCAATTGGTAAAACCACTCTAGTTGCATCCCAACCAAGCTTTCTTGAAACAAGTGAACCCAGAGTTTCTTGTCAGCGGTGTGCGGTTGCATTTGCGCACATAAGACTTCAGGTGAAGCTATGGGCAGGATACTCCATCGTATTTAATAAAGACTGGTATCTTTAATTTGTAGGGAATGACAAACCCAGATATTAAACCCAAATCGTCAAAATCCAAACCAGGGATTGTTTGGATCTCAACGGCCTTCAATCTGTCCTCTAGCTGTTTGTAATTAACATCGACAGGAGGATACTGCTCGTTAAAATAATCTTCATCATCGGAAACTTGATCATTGATACATCCAGCCTGGGTACTCCTTGCTTCTCCAATTTGGTTTTCGTCTTCCTCAGACGAATCTTCCACTACCGGTATCTTACAAATCGGCTCTCTAAATCTTCTACCCATACTGACTAAAGCTTTCCTTTTTGGTTTTTTTTGGATGCCAACAACGTCATCAACTCTTGTTTCCCCTTGGCCAGGGTCAGCAAAGTCTCTTGAAACTGGAAGTTTTGTGCTTGTAGGTCCTTCACTGTTTTCTCGATATCCATCTTGCTGAAATAAACAACAGAAAGATAATGAAACCTGTCGTGGAAAACCTATTATGTTATGATGCATGGAAGATGTGCATGCAAATGATTTCAAGGATTTATGAAATTTAAATTTGTCTAGACAAAGAATGAACAAACTTCAATTCTCATTAATTAGTTCAAAAATGATTACAACATGCCTCTTGGGCTTACAAAATAAATCTCTAAGATAAAAAGGTCGAACACATCCTCTTCGGTTCAAGGTAGGCGTTCAAGCTTTGTTCTTCATGGAATTGCTTTGTAAGCTCCAAAACCCTTTTCTCACTTGCGTAGAACTGAGCTTCGAAGATATCTCGTTCTTCCTTTAGCTAAATCCAACCCTTTTGCAAGTCTTCAAGAGAAGTAGGCATGTTGGGATGGAGAACAGTATATGGGACTTCTTCTTCAGCAACAAGCTCCATGATAACTGGTAGGATGGAGGGGTAAGGCATCATGAGCTTCCGAGCGCGAGCTCGCACCCACCTAAGATGAGGTTCAAAGGGAATGGAATTCTTGCATCCCAGTGTCCCACTATCTGCTTTATTTACCATCATCCAAGCTCTCGCAAACCTCTGACGGTAGCCTTGATCATCACTCTCGTAATCGAACACCAACCCTTGGATGAGCATATCATGAGGACCATCTCTTCGGGCGTACCCAAACTGTCGCAACGCTAAGCAAGGGTTGTAAGTGATACCTCCATTAATGCCAAGCAGAGGGACATTAGGGAATTCCCCACAATGGTCAATGATAGAAGTATCCGCCAAGGATCTCGAACACCAATGGATATCAGAGTGGGTGAGGGACATCATCCTTTGAGACCATGGTAATCTTTGCTCGTTCTTCAATGTTGATCGAGGTAAGTGAAAAGTAAACCACTTGTCAAGTAGGGGAATACAACACAAGAGAGTACCTCTTTTATTCATGGTACGGGTATGGAAACAATGTAAGATGTATCCCAGCAAGGTAGGTATAGGATTACGAGAGAGAAAGACTTTTATGGCATTTATATCTATGAATTGGTCCGAGTTGGGAAATAGAACCAAACCATAGATGAGAAGGGCCAGGACGTCTTCAAAGGCTTGAAAATCCATATCTTCCCAGAATGAACGAGCCTTCTCCAATAGGAACTTGGCTAGGAACCCTTTAACTCCTCTTCTTGTCTCCCAATTTGCTATAACACCGGCCCTCTTCAGATGCAAGGCTTCGGCCATGACTTCAGTTTTCAGAATCGCTTCTAAACCGGTGAATGGTGCTTGATCAAGCACGTGCACTCCTAATAGTAGAGAGAATTCTTCTAGTGTTGGCACCAACTGAAAGTCAGGGAAAGCGAAGCAATGATACATGGGATCAAAGAATTGAAGAGCACGCACATCATCTCTTCTTGGAAATTGGAGGTAGCCAAATTGAGGAGTCGACCATACTTTTTGGTGAAAGAAGAGTCTTCAGGTACCCTTGATGCTAACTCTTGGAGTTGAGGGTGTGTTTTCACAAAGTTGATTCTAATGGTATTTCTTCGGACGAAGTTCATAGCCTACAAAACAAAAACAAAGATAAATTCCTAAATCCTTGAAATGGTTAGTGAAAATGCGTATGATGTTATGATGTTTATGATGTTATGTACAAGTAAGCAAGTTGTTATGTACATACAAACAAACAAGTCCCTAGGTTTAGGCTTGCATGGAGTTTGTAGGTAAGTACCCTCTTGAAGTTTTAGTTGGCTCAACCTGTCTTAGTAATAGTAACCGGGTTCTAAAGGATCTCAATATCACTGACCTTTCCTTTAGGCATTGTCTCAGCGCAATCAATCTTTTCTTGTGGCCGAGATATCCCAAAAGTCTAATCACAATGAGTGTAGTATCGAGTATCAACCAATTTTCAGCTTTCTACTGAAATCGATTATCTCACTACGTTCTAATGGCCAAGTTGTTCAATTAAGGTTCTAAGGTCAGTTAGTGCTTCATGACGCTGCTCAGCGGCCCCGTATTCTCCTCGATTCAATACAAGGGATACCGGTACTGTTGTACCCCAAAATTTGCCCTCTCATTCTTCAGGAAATCATCCTAGATTCTCAAAGTTCTCTCTTAAACAAATCCAAGCCTTGAATTATCATTTCTTTCCGAGCAAGCCATTTACAAGGGCAAATTGGTCATTTGCAAGCTCAAAAGCCAAATTTTACCTCGGAAAAGTTAAATTCTAAATACTTAGAAAAAATGACACTTCAGAACTTCTGAACCAACCTCCAAGCAGAAGAGGTCAGAAGTTGCAAACTTGGCTCAACACATAACATTTAGTCAGAATGTGGCTCTTCAGCAGCTACGCTAACTCAGTTAGAAGTTGTAAACGTGGTTCAACACATAATCTTCAATCAGAACATGGCTTTTTCAGCAGTTACGCAAGTTTAGTCAGAGTTTGCTAGAAGAATACAAAGAAGGCAACGAAGCCTGAAAACTCCTTCAGAACATGCTGGAATCAGAAGGTAAGGGGGTAAGAAGATTGGGTGTTACAATGAAACAGAATCTCTAAAGTCCAGAATTTTTAGAAGCAAATCCAAAGAACATGCTGGAAAGTCTGGAGAACCCTCAGAATTTGCTAAGGCAGCAGGATACTAAGATCAGAATTTGAGTGTGTTGTATGCTGAAGTAGGAGTTGCTGGCTCAGGTTTAAGTAATGATGCAAATCTCACATCACAAGATTTCTTAGTCTTGACCAATATCATCACCATTTAATGCTCATTAGTGCTCACAACCACTTCTGAGCACTTGTTCAAAGGGTCTCTCCACGTGCAGCATAACAACGCTCTTATGCAGATTTGGGTATAGGTTCATGTGCTACTTTTCGCTCATAGGTGTCACTTTTCCTTAATCGTCGCTTACTAACCCAGCCTAGGCTAAAAGCTGTCAATCATCACAACTTTATATGAGCTTTCTTCAAGAGTAAGTCCGCATCTATTGCATGGTATTGACGCCACTTAACGTTTAAAAAACCCACAAAGCTTTGCCTATAAATAGAGCACCATTGTCCACTGAAAATACCCGGATCCAACATCAGAAAAAATTGCTAGAAAAAGAAATAGAAAATTTTAGCAAGAAAATACCTTAAAACTCTGCCAAAATTCCTAGTGTTTCAAGAGCCTTAAACACAACTTTGAATCTCCTGCCTCCAAACTTCATTGGTACCCAAATTGTTTCTTGACCAAAGAACGTCCATACAGTTTCTGACCACATATATACTCTCCATCCACCCATACAAAGAACCTGTCCAGAATACTATCAGAGTTAAGATTAACTCCAGTTCATAGAATTTCTTCCAACAGCAAGGTAAGCGCCTGCTGACTCTCACTACACTGCTTAAACATCATCAGATTTGCATGCTCAAAAAACACAATGTAGATATCATGCTGCTGCTGCTGTACATGTTTTGAGATTTTCACGCCTCTGTATGTTTAAGTAGGAAGTGAATCAGTACAAAACTTGTCTCTGACTTTTTGGTTCTGTCTTCTAGAAAGCTATGACACTTGCTGAGGCTGTCCTAGGCATGTCTTATGTTTTGTGGAAAAATAACCAAATTGCAGATGTTCTGACTAGTACAAGGGGGAACCAAGCTCTGACTTTGATGCTAGAACTTCTGAGGACTGTTTTGTTATTAGTAATATCAAAACATCTGAAATTTACTGTGTTCCCAGCAGGGTCAGAACTTCTGACCTCCCCACTAACAGATTTCTGTTTTGCAACGCATTGGGGTCAGAACTTCTGACCTCCACACTAACAGGTATCTGTTTTGCAGCACACCAGGGTCAGAAGTTCTGACCTATACATTTTCACTAATAGGTTGATATCCTGCAGTAGGCCAGGGTCAGAACTTCTGACTTCTTCTCAGCAGCGCGCTGACCCCCCCCTTCTTTCTTTTTTTCTTCTCCTTGTTATTTTTATTTATTTTTCTCGCTGGATTCCCCATTCATAAGTGTGTATCCCCCACCCCCTAAATATTGTAATAGCGTAGGATTTTACATTTCCACATTTTTACTGCTTTCAAATGTAAATGCTAGCAATTAGGATATGTATGGCAAGATAAAATCAATGAAATAGAAAATCCTAATTCAAGATAAAATCATGCATGCAATCAAACACATTTTCACACAAACACCCTTAGGGTATCTCCACTTGGTTGCCTTATACAAAAATAGCCATGTTACGCATGCGAAGTATCTTGGTAAAACAAACAAAATCAAAAGATCATAGTCCCTCGATGACTCTAATTCAAAGTTTCCTTGTAAAATGATCTTAGTCCCACGAAAATACTAAGATACTTTGCAACATTGCTAATCATGGTTATACGATGACTCACGCCCGTCCCATTTACATCCAAAGATACGGTTGCTTACCAAATCAATGGTAATACAACAATGTCAAAGGAATAGAAAATGCATAAGAAAGACATTTGAGTAAGTAAATTGCTTCTAGTTACTTGCTCCATTTCAAAACAACTATCCTTGCTAATTTCCAAAACAAACACACATTTCAAAACATCTTACAAACATTGAAAACATTTTCAAAAAGACAAACATCTTTGTATACATTCTTACGAACGAGAATTATTACAAAGATTGCCTAAACGAATGGCCTCTTTTTACAAAATACTTTCAAAACGACACCAAACACAATTTCAAATAAACCAAAGCAAGTGATCTAAGAAAGTAACTAAGAGCCCATGGAAAACCATGGATGAAAAGGGTGCTAATACCTTCCCTTTTCATAATCTACCCCCCGAACTCAAGAAAAAATCTCAAAGATCTTTCTTGTGGTTTTTCACCTTTCCTTTTGGATAAAAGAAAAGTAGGTGGCGACTCTTGCTAACTGCAACATTTGCGATAAAATGCAAAACCTCAAGTCAGTTCTCCCACTGCATCACAGAACTGGCGACTCTGCTGGGGGTTATTATAAAAGTGGGGTTACCTTAGGGTTTAGATCACATTTATTTATTTATATTGTTTGACTTGTTTTCTTTACATTATGGTTCTTGGTTTGGGATTAAATCCTCTACCCGGATTTGGGAAACATTATAGGTAAATAGCAATACATTGTGGAAACTGTGCGGGGTATACCGACGTGGTCTAAGAAATAGCTATGTTAGTGTGACATATTTGTGGGTACCAGTAGACTTTGAGTTAATCAAAGAGAATACGGGGCTGCTGAGTGATGTCATGAAGCACTAATGAACTTCTAGAACCCTTTACTTAACCAACTTGGCCTTTAGGATGTAGTGAGATGACCGACTTTGGTGCAGTCTGAAGTTGGTAGATACTCGATACTACACTCATTAAGGGTTGGTTTCTTGGGATATTTTGGTCGCCATTAAAGAGGCTTGAGCTGAAACAATGACCAAGGAAACAATTCAGTGATATTGAGCTCCTTAGAACCTAGTTACTATTGTTAGGACAGGTTGAGCCAACTAAACTTCAAGAGGGTACTTGCCTATAAAACCCCATGCAAGCCTAAACTAAGAACTTGTTTGATTTGCTTGTATATGTATATTTGTACATAAAATCATGGACATCATGAAGATCATATGCATCCACTAACCATTTCAAGGATTTTGGAGATTCATCTTTGTTCTTGTTTTATAGGATATGGATTCACTTCGCAGGAAAACTATCCAAATCAACCTTGTAAGAATTCCTCCACAACTCCAGGAGCTAGCTTCAAGGATCCCCTAGAACTCTCCATTCATCGAGAGACATGGTCGTCTACTCAACTTGGTTACCTCCAACAATGAGGAGGATATGATGAAGGTTCTCTTCCAGTTCTTTGACCCTTTGCATCATTGCTTCACATTTCCTGACTATCATCTTGTGCCTACTTTGGAAGAATTCTCTCAACTCTTGAGGATTCTTATTCTCAATCAACTACCTTTCAACGGTACGGAAAGAGATCCAAAGCCAGAAGAGATTGCTCAAGCCTTGCACTTGCACTCATCTGATGTCACAACCCATTGGGAAACTAGAAGTGGTGTCAAAGGCTTCTTGGCAAAGTCTCTGTTTGAGAAGGCCCAAAGCTGTTGGAATTCCCTAGACTTGCAAGATTTTGAGGAGATTATGGCTCTTCTTTTCTATGGGATGGTCTTGTTCCCCAATCCTGACCAGCTCATAGATGTGAGCGCCGTCAAAATCTTCATGTCACGTAATCCGGTGCCTACATTGCTAGGGGATATCCTACACTCTTTTCACACTCGTACAATGAGGAAAAGAGGGGTCCTGATGTGTTGCACTCCCCTCCTAGAAAGATGGTTTATTTCTCATCTTCCCCAATCAGTCTTAAAGAATGAGAAAGGATTAAGGTGGTCACAAAGGTTAATGACGCTCAAACATTCAGATCATTGGTGCTCTCAATCCAAAGAGAATGTTATCATTGTTGACCGTTGTGGGGAATTCACTAATGTCCCTCTACTTGGCATTAGGGGAGGCATCACCTACAACCCGTGTTTAGCTCTAAGACAATTTTGTTATGCCCGAAGGGATGGCCCACATGATATGCTGATTCAAGGCTTGGTAGTCGACTACGACAACAACGATCAAGGTCTTCGCCAGAGATTCATCCGAGCTTGGAGGATGCTAAACAAGGTGGATAACAAGACTTTGGGACACAATAATTCCATCCCTCTTGAGCCTTACTTCAAGTGGGTATGAACCCGCGCTCAAAGTCTTATGATGCCTTATCCTTCCATTCTCCCAGTGATTATTGAGCCTGTTAAGGAAGGAGAAGTTCCATACACTATCCTACATCCTGACATGCCCACATCACTCGAAGACCTACAAAGGGATTGGATACAACTCAAAGGAGAGCGAGATACTTTCGAAGCCCAATTCTACGCAAGCGAGAAGAAGGTTTTGGAACTCACTAGGCTACTTCATGAGGAGCAGACTCTAAATACCTACATAGCCCCAAAGAGGATGCGCACTACTTTTTTATCTTAGAGTGTTGTATTATTTTGCCCAAGGTGCATTGATGTACTCAAACTCTATCTTATTAATATAACGTGTGTTTCTTTTTGTTTAAAACGAACTTGAATTTTTTAAATCCTTGAAAACATTACATATGCACATATCATTCATCATAACATAAACAGGTCTTTGTAACAAGTTTCCTCATCTCTCTACTGTTTATTTCAGTAAGATGGATCTCGAACAGACAGTCAAAGATCTTCAAACTCAAAACATGCAGTTTCAACAGTTACTCACAACCCTGGCCAAAGGACAAGAGTAGCTGAAGACTCTGTTGGCGAAAGAGAAAAAGAAGAAAGAGAAGAAACCAACCGGTGTTGTAATCATGGGGAGAAGGTTTCAAGGACAGGCTAGAAGAACCTTGGACTTTCCAGCAACATCTGGTAAAGGAGAAAGAAAAGGAAAAGAAACAGCCGTTCCGTCAGAATCTGAAGAGGAGAAGGAAGAGGAAGAATACTCTGAGGAACAGTATCCTCCAGCGGATAATAAATACCGATATCTTGAAGAGCGTCTAAATGCTATGGAAGTACAGAAAGTACCAGGTCTAGACTTTGAGGAATTTGGGATAGTGTCAGGAATTGTGATCCCACCAAAGTTCAAAGTCCCATTATTTGCAAAATATGATGGGGTGTCATGTCCTAAAATGCACCTCCGATCATATCTCAGAAAGATTCAGCCGCACTCTGCCGATAAAGACTTGTGGGTCCATTGTTTTCAAGATAATTTATCCGGAACACAACTCGATTGGTTTTACCAATTGGAAGGGGCCGACGTCCACAACTGGGAAGAACTTGCCATAACTTTCTATAAGCAATACCAGTATAACGCAGATTTGGCGCCTACCCGTACTTAACTTCAGAGTATGGCTATGGCTCCAAATGAGGGTTTCAAAGATTACGCGCAGAAATGGAGAGATCTAACTGGGAGAGTGAAACCCCCTCTGTCTGAAAGGGAGTTGGTAGATATGTTCTTAGGCACCCTATCGGGCCCTTTATTCAACCATTTGATTGGGAGCTCATCTGCTGGGTTTATTGAGTTAATATTAACCGGAGAAAGGGTGGAAGCTGGTATAAAAAGTGGAAAGATTCAGAAGGATGCGTCTGCCTCTACATCTATGAGAAAACCTTTCACTGGGAAAAGGAGGTATCTGCTGTTTGTTCACAAAGGAATCAAGGAAGAACTGAACGCCGACCAGTGGTGGGGGCCGTTATGATCCCAAAGCCTGCATCTAATTAACCAAGAAATAACTAGCCGAGGGTGGATAGGCCAGTCCGGCAATTCACCAGGATTAATATGACTCTAGCCCAGGTTTTACCATATCTTCTGAAATTGAATCTAGCAACTTTAAAGGAGGCCCCAAAGAACCCCAATACTGCTTCCCCTTATTATCACCCAAATGCCAGATGCGCATACCATTCTGAAAGTCCAGGTCATGACACTAACAACTGTTGGGCCCTGAAAAACAAAATTCAAGACCTTATAGATGCAAAAGAAGTTGAGTTTGACGTACCTAAGAAACCAAATGTCATTTCCGCTTCGATGCCTAGGCATGGTCACAACGCCAATGCTATTGAGGAAGATTTGTTTATTGCTACAGTGGATGAACTTTTGACTCCGCTCCCAATCATTAAGATGAACTTGTTGAAAGCCGGTGTATTCCCAGGTTGTAAGAAAGACTGCCATCATTGCTTATCCTCACTAACTGTTTGCCCTCTGTTGAAGACAGACATTCAACGCCTAATAGACAATCAAGAAATTATGTTTGAAAATGCTCCTGTTTTACCTATTCCTGTTGAAGACATTTCAATCATAACCATCTCCTCCAATCCTTCCAGGGTCCCTAAAAGACCCGTTAGGATTACATCAGTTCCAAAAACTACTCCTCTTAAGATTACAATGCCCGGGCCGGTCCCATGCGAATTAGATAAAACAATACCGTGGAATTACAGTGGAGAAATCTACTACCATGGTGTTAAACAAGATGGGTTGACCACCAAAGAAGTGAGCTCTAAAAAAGAAGATTCCGACATCAGCAATATTGCCGGAACTAGTAAGATTACCCGTAGTGGTAGAATCTTCTCTCCAGAGATTGCCCCTCCAAAGGCAGTTTTTGGACCCGTGGCTGTTCCGAAGATTACCTTTGTACCAATGATCATACCTGCAAGCGCACCTACCGACAAAGACGACGCGACCCCTGTTGTTATCCCTACCAATACTTCTGCTGCTAAAAATCGGGAAAAAAACATCCAAGAAGAGCCTGTTCGGACGAAGGCTCAATCACTAGCCATCCCCGAAACATCCAAGAAGGAAATGGAAGAGATCCTGAGGATAATAAAGAAGAGTGACTATGACGTGGTTGAAAAGTTGGGGAAAACTCCCTCCAAGATCTCCATGCTAGCCTTGCTGCTGTGCTCTGAGGCACATGCAAAAGCTCTGGTAAAATTTTTGAAGACAGCCCATGTGCCACAAGAGATGTCTGCTGACCAGTTCTAAGACTGTGTGTCCAGTTTGACAGCTGATAATGGCTTAGGTTTCTCTGATGCAGACCAGACACCAAAAGGGAGAAAGCACAACGAGGCATTACATGTCTCAGTGGAGTGTAGAGGAACAACTTTGACCCATGTCTTGGTGGACATTGGCTCATCTTTGAACGTCTTACCGAAGAAAGCTCTTGACAGATTGGATTGTGAAGGGCTGACATTGAAACCCAGTAACATAGTTGTGAGAGCATTTGATGGCTCAAAGAGGATGGTCCACGGGGAGGTGGACATCCCCATTAAGGTGGGAACTCAGACTTTCAACTCAACTTTCTATGTAATGGACATTCGCCCTTCTTACTCCTGTCTGCTAGGACGGCCCTGGATCCATAATGCTGGTGTTGTCACCTCTACACTACACCAGATGCTTAAGTACCCGGTCCAAGGAAAGATCATAACTGTCCACAGGGAGGAAGAGTACATGATTAGTCATCTGATTTCTTTCCGATATGTGGAGTTGGATGGCGAGTTCATTGAAACTCCTTTTCAACATTTTGAGGAGGTCTCTCAAGAAGTAGCGGTAACCAAGGCGGTATCCTCGATTCCCAAGATCACAAGACCTCAGCTTCGGATGTCATCTCTAAAGGACGCCAAGGCGGTAGTAGAAGAGGGTGGATGCACCATCTGGGGGCAACTTTCGGACATCCCTTATAAATCAGACAATTTTGACTTGGGGTTTACTTCAACTGCTCAGAAGGTTGTGCGCCGTGCCCGTGCTGGAGGGCCACCTTTGAAGATTAGTAACCGGGAGGTCAACACAGTGGAAGATGTTGAAGAAGATGGCAGCTTGGAAGATTGGATATTTCCTACTGTCAACTGAGGACTTCGCAACTGGGAAGCCAGAGACTTTGTCCCAATAACTTTCATCTCTTAGTAATTTATCTTTTACATTTCTGTTGGACTTGTAATATTCATGAACAACTCACACTTTAAAAACATTGTGTCTTACCCGAGGCACAATGGTCCATTTGTAAGGGTTTTTATTTCATCCTTATATGACATTCAATGAATCATGGACGTTTTTCCACATACAAACCTTTTGTGCTCATTGTCTTTCTTTTACATTTTATTGTTTAAAGATGGCTATACCCTTACACACCCATACTCACAAATGCAGGTACCCCTCCATTCCGGATCCCATGGGTAACGATACTGCTATGGCCTTTAGTGACTCTGAAGATCCAATCTATCAAGCCGAATACGAAGGTGAGGAAGATTGTGAAGTGCCAGGGGAATTGGCCAGACTACTACAACAAGAGGAAAGAGCTATTCAGCCTCATGAGGAACTGTTGGATACAATCAACTTGGGTACCGAGGAAGATAAAAAGGAAATCAAGGTGGGTGCCAATCTAGAGCTGAGTGTCAAGGAATGTCTAATTCAGCTATTGCATGATTATGTTGAGATCTTTGCCTGGTCATACGAAGACATGTCAGGAATTGATACAGACATCGTGGTACATCGTCTACCCACAAGAGAAGACTATCCATCAGTGAAACAAAAAGTCCGCCGCATGAGACCTGACATGTCGGAGAAGATCAAAGCGGAAGTTATGAAACAATTCAATGTTGGGTTCTTGGCTGTCACTTCCTATCCTCGATGGGTTGCCAACATTGTTCCCGTGCCTAAAAAGGACGGTAAAGTACGAATGTGTGTGGATTATAGAGATTTAAACAAGGATTGCCCTAAAGATGATTTTTCACTTCCCCACATTGACATCCTGGTTGACAATACAACCCAGCACAAAGTGTTTTCCTTCATGGACGGATTCTCAGGCTATAACCAAATCAAAATGGCACCTGAGGACATGGAGTAAACTACATTTGTCACACTGTGGGGCACGTTCTGCTACAAAGTGATGCCATTTGGACTGAAGAATGTCGGGGCAACCTATCAATGCACCATGGTAGCTTTGTTTCATGATATGATACATCATGAGATAGAAGTCTATGTAGATGACATGATAGCCCGGTCACAAACTGAAGAGGAGCACTTTGATCACTTGAAAAAGTTGTTTGTGAGATTGAAGGAGTACAAGTTAAGATTGAATCCAAACAAGTGTATATTCGGAGTCTGGCCCGGTAAACTCTTAGGTTTCGTTGTCAGCAACAAATGCATCAAGGTTGATCCTACCAAGGTTAAAGCAATACAAGAAATGCCTGCCCCTCGTACTGAAAAGGAAGTCATAGGATTCTTAGGACGCCTGAACTATATTTCCAGATTCATTTCTCACTTGACAGCTACTTGTGAGCCAATCTTCAAACTATTGAAGAAAGATCAAGTAGTCATATGGAACAACGAATGCCAGGTTGCTTTTGACAAGATCAAGGAGTACCTATAAGAGCCTCTTGTTTTGATGCCACCAGTCGAGGGAAGACCACTGATCATGTATCTGACCGTTTTAGATAACTCAATGGGGTGTGTGTTGGGGAAGCATGACGAGTCTGGCCGAAAAGAGCATGCTATTTACTACCCGAGCAAAAAGTTTACAGACTGTGAAACCAGATATTCACTGCTCGAGAAAACTTGTTGTGCTCTGGCATGGGCTGCTCGCCGGCTAAGACAATATATGTTGACTGATACCACTTTGTTGATATCTAAGATGGATCCGATAAAGTACATCTTCGAAAAGCCTGCTCTATCTGGAAGAATAGCTAGATGGCAGATGATCTTAACAGAATATGACATACAGTACACTACCCAGAAAGCTATAAAGGGCAGTGTGCTAGCTGATCATCTTGCTCATCAAGTTGTAGAAGATTATCAGTCCATGAAGTTTGAATTCCCGGATGAAGACATCATGACATTAGACAACTGTAAAGAAATCAGGCCATATGACGGACCTGAACAAGGATCCCGATGGACCCTGTTCTTTCATGGGGCATCTAATGCACTTGGTAATGGTATTGGCGTTGTACTCATATCTCCGGAAGGGTGTCATACTCCCTTTACTGCCAGGCTTGGCTTCAACTGTACGAACAACATGGCAGAATACGAAGCATGCATCTTTGGTCTCAAGGCTGCCATAGACTTGGGAATCAAATCTTTAGTTGTGTTTGGAGATTCAGCTTTGGTCGTCAGTCAGATCAAAGGAGAATGGGACACTAAGCACCCAAACCTTATCCCTTACAAAGAACATGTTTTGACATTGCTACCACATTTTGAGCAGATTACCTTCGAGCATTTCCCGCGAGAAGAAAATCAGCTAGAAGATGCTCTAGCCACAATGTCATCCATGTTTAAACTTAATTGGGATAACGAGGCTCCACAGATCACCATCGAACAAATGGACGAACCAGCACACTGTCACGAGATTAATACTGAAGAAGTAGTGGACCAGCCTTGGTTTCATGAAGTCAAGAGGTATCTCGAGGCTTAGGAATATCCGGAAGGAGCTTCAATCAATGATAAAAAATTCTTAAGGAGATTCTCTGCTAAATTCTTCCTGTGTAATGGCATCCTGTACAAACACAATCATGACTCTATTCTACTCCGGTGTGTGGATAAGATTGAGGCTGAGAAGATCATGGTTGAGCTACATGAGGGCACTTTTGGCACCCACTCCAGTGGGCATACTGTGATCGGTGGATCTGGAACTGACTATTTAACGCTGGTTCGCGAAATGTCGCGGAAGAAAGAGTCGCCACCGTCTTTTATTTTCTCCAAATGGAAAGGACAAAAGCACAGAAAAATTCCTTATAGAGATTGCTCTCGGTTCGGGAGGTAGATTATAGAAAGGGAAGGTGTTAGCACCCTTTCTATCCATGGTTATCCATGGGCTCTTAGATACTTGCTCATTGTGTTTTCAAAATTGTTTGTTTGCTTTTCAAGTGTGGGTTTTAAAAAGTTTCTTTGAAAATTTCAGTTCGACTCTTGTATCTGTCCTCAAGAGTGTTTGAAAAATTGCTTTCGAAAGCTTTTTGAAAAGGTGTCGGTGTGAAAAGTATTTTTGATTTGTTTGAAATTTAGAGAAAGTATCTAGAGTCGTCTACCTACCCTAAGGAATTCGTCTGTGTAAATGTCCTTTAAAGTAGTGCAATCCCACCATTGAGAGGTAGGTAGCACCACCGTTGGAGGTGTTCGGGTCAATTCGAAGGTTCGGGACATGGTGATCACCAGAGCAATGGGAAGACACCTTAGAAGCTACCCTCATGCCAGGTTCCCGGATCATGAGGACTTACTAAGACATCCTCTACTCGACGATCACCTTTCGAGGCAAGGCAACAGTGAGGCGTACCCTAGGGGTGGTGTGTGCGATTCGTGTGTCGTTTTCATTTGCATTCATCTTGTCATGTTATTGGTGTTCTACGCTTGTTTTTATTTTCCATACATTCTTTCATGTTATTATTAACAGTTAAAAAAGTGCGGAAAGATAAAATTCCTAAGCTATTACAAAGGCGCGGGTCCACATCGCCAAAATTAACCAGGACCCGATTTGACAGAAAATAAAGTAAAAAATAAAAGTGCGAGCAATTATTTACAAGGCTTTGGGAGAGATACATGAATATTTAAACGGAATAAAATAATATGCGAAGTTAAATCGAAACGAGGGCGTTGGACCCTTTTGCAAAATTAAATTAATGAGGGAGTTAATTAATTAAAAAAAAAAAAAGAACTTGTTTTTTTGTATTTTTAGTATTTTAAGATTTAATAGAAAAAATTAATTGAAGTTAAACGCTAACCCTAATTCTATTTTATTTTAATTTATTAAGAAAACATTAGAATTTAACCTAAATTAACCCTAATTTTTACATGCAAATTTAATTAAAGAAATAAGTATTTAATTATTTAATCATTATGAAAAAAAAATAAAAAGATGAAAAATTATTGATTAAACCTAATTCTATGTTTTTTAGATTTTATTATGAAAAGAATTAAAATTACAACCTAATTTAAAACTAAGTTTAATTACATGCAAAATTATTTAAGAAAATACTAAAATAAAAATATTTATTATTTTAACTCTTTTCTGATTTTTTATGATATTTTGTATTTTTGTGAAAGTATAATTAAATTGACAGAATTAAATAAATATAATAATTGAAAGTAAAAAATATAAAGGAAAAAAATAAGGAGCAACTAAAGAATTTGCAAACCTGGGGGTTCAGACCCCAAATAGGAGGTATAGCCCATGAATTTTGAGCCCAATGACCTTCAGGTTCGTTGACTTTTCCAGACACTATGTGGCACCTTTGACCAGGGCCTACCCTATGCCTTAAATCTGAGCCTTTAGATTGATGTAACCAACGCGTGGACGACTGGATCTTGGAAGTGTATGGTGATCCATAACGCTTGCGCTGCATATGAACATTAGAGGAAAAAATATATAGAAAGAATGAAGACCTGGGGCTCGAACCCAGGTCATATACATTGCCAACGCTCTCGCTTACCAACTGTGCCAACTAACGTGTTATTAATATTAAACCAACAACAAATATTATAAAAGAAGCAACAACGTTAATGAATCTTCGCGCGCGAATTTTCAAATTCACCAATCCGCTTATGCCACGATATCATCGTCCTCTTTGTTCCTGAAACACAAACAGAATAAGCCACGGTTTTTTATATGTTCTCTTAGGTATGTTTTGAGAAAATAGCGAATAGGTCCCCTTGGCATATAAATTCAGTGCGAGCATGCCATTATTTTCGTCCAAGCGAGCTGGTTTTGTTCATGGTACTGAGGACTCCCAATTTTACAGCATGTAAAAACGCCTAAATCGAAAGCTTGGTAACCCTAGAAAATAACAATGGTGGAATCGTGTGTGGTGCATAAAAACATAATTAAACTATCAGGTTAGCTTCAGAATTGAATATTGAACATGAATCAAGCATCAAAGATTAGTAAAAGTGCATGAATCGAGATGCAAGATTATGAGATTTTCTCTGTACAGTTCATATTCGTTTTACCAATTCTTGGCGTTGTGATGGATGATTTTGATTGGAATCGTTTCTTTGAAGCTTCAGGAAGCCAATGGGATGAAAATCTTGGCTTGAAACCACCTGCAAGTTTGTTTTCAGAATTCAGTTTTTAGACCAAATTTTCAAGTTTTGTTTATGCTCTTCTGCGCAGCTTAGTGTGTTCTTGCATTAGGGTTTCATTCTAGCTTATGTAGTGAGTCCATTAGGTTAAGAAAAACAAATCAAATCCCTTGCAATGATGGTTTTGAAGATTTGATTTTCCATCATTATTTTCCAAATATTTTCCATGTGCTTTTTGTTCAAATCATGATCAATCAGTCCAAATCTTTCCCTATTTAGTTGTACACGAAATCTTGAGTATAAAACATGCACAAAAAGATTTAAAACTTTAGGTTAAGTATTTTCCATGTATTTATTTTGATTTAAATGAATTAATATAAATAAAAATTCACATAAATAAATAAAAAATGAAAAAATACTTCCCTTTGGGCCAAGTGGTCGTGCACATGTCATGGATGATGAATCATGGAAGAAAAATGGGCCCATTAACAATTTTAGGTCATTTGAATCCATGTTGACTTTTCAAAATATCCAAAAATTTCCCAACTTCCACAAGGCATAACTTGCTCAATTTTTAAGATTTTCTCATGTTCTTGGACATTTTGGAAAGGTCTTTGAGTCCTCTAACCAATGCCTTTGGTCCCATGTCATTTTTATTTAACAATCTCAAGTTATGGCCTTTGACTTAAAGTCCCTTTTTGTTGACTTTTGAAAATGACCTATAATGTTGAAATTGATAACTTTTTGTGAGAGCATTTCTTGGACTTGAAGTATGAGGATGAGTTGTAGGAAATGTCTTTCTCTTCAAAATGAGCTTTTAATGGAATTTTTCTGATAATCCATGTGAAAGTTATGCCCTGGTCAATTTACAGTTGACTTTTTCAGCTGTCCAAATAAGGAAACTTTTGCATCTTGATGATTTTTGAGCCAAACTTTGAGAATCATGATCAAGCATTGATCAAATGATGTTTGTGGCTTCAAAATGATATGTTGACCAAAAATTTGAACTTTTGACTGCCAAATGACCATTTTGCCCCTACAGTTGACTGTAGTGCATTTAGGGTTTTTGATTGTGCAATTTTGAGCTGAATGTCTTGAAACTTGACATGAGGATACTTGACCATATTTGTAGGCATGTGAGACTTGATTGGACCTTTGAAAACTTCATTTTCTTGATCAGAACACAAACCCTAGTTTTGACTGTATAGGAGATCTTTGACTGTGCAACCCTTGGGAAATCTTGAGACTTGATTTGGCAATTTCTTGTAGAATATGGGAGGGAAAATTTTGGGGTACAACAGTTGCCCCTGTTCAATCTTCTTAGACCTGAGGATGCAGATTGGCTGACGTGCCTTTCGTAATCCGAGGGTGGAAGATGATTGAACACTAGAGTGCCCAGAAATTTGCGCTCACATAGTAGCAGTGATGGTGGAATGGGCTTATAGATGCCATTTAGAGGTTGCTGGATAGGATGATGGGCTTATAGATGCCATCTGGATGTTAATCGCATAAGAGATTCCTTAGCGAGAACCTGCATATCTGCAAAAGAAAAATGAGTACCTGACACGTTGCAGGAGTTGATTTCAGATGCTTGGCATAGATATGTCCTGACTGGTTACGGGAGCTGAATCTGGAGCTTCACAGGATGAATGAACCAGGGATGGTTACTACCTTAGTATGAACGGTAAGAGAGCCTTGGGTGATTTTAACTTCAACAACGCTCGTTGAGAAAATCTTGGTGGGAATTACCATCTTCGCAGGATCGGGAAGAGAACCATAGGCAATTATAATCTGAAAGGGAATTATCACCTCACTCACCGTCGGAGAGGGAACCATAGGAAAAGGAATTATCACCTCACTCACCGTCGGAGAGGGAACCATCTGAAAAGGAATTATCACCTCACTCACCGTCGGAGAGGGAACCATCTGAAAAGGAATTATCACCTCACTCACCGTCGGAGAGGGAACCATTAGGAAAGGGAATTATCACCTCACTCACCGTCGGAGAGGGAACCATTAGGAAAGGAATTACCACCTCACTCACCGTCGGAGAGGGAACCATTAGGAAATGGAATTATCACCTCACTCACCGTCGGAGAGGGAACCATTAGGAAAGGAATTATCACCTCACTCACCGTCGGAGAGGGAACCATCTGAAAAGGAATTATCACCTCACTCACCGTCGGAGAGGGAACCATAGGAAATTATAACCTAAAAGGGAATTATCACCTCACGCACCATCGGAGAGGGAACCATAGGAAATTATAACCTAAAAGGGAATTATCACCTCACGCACCATCGGAGAGGGAACCATAGGAAATTATAATCTCAAAGAAAAACCTAAAATGGAAATCTCATGCACCGTCGGAGAGAGAACCAATAGGACATTATAATCTCAAAGAGAAACTAAAAATGGAAATCTCATGCACCGTCGGAGAGAGAACCAATAGGAAATTATAATCTCCAAGAAAAACCTAAAATGGAAATCTCATGCACCGTCGGAGAGAGAACCAATAGGAAATTATAATCTCAAAGAGAAACTAAAAATGGAAATCTCATGCACCGTCGGAGAGAGAACCAATAGGAAATTATAATCTTAAAGAAAAACCTAAAATGGAAATCTCATGCACCGTCGGAGAGAGAACCAATAGGAAATTATAATCTCAAAGAAAAACTAAAAATGGAAATCTCATGCACCGTCGGAGAGAGAACCAATAGGAAATTATAATCTCAAAGAAAAACCTAAAATGGAAATCTCATGCACCGTCGGAGAGAGAACCAATAGGAAATTATAATCTCAAAGAAAAACTAAAAATGGAAATCTCATGCACCGTCGGAGAGAGAACCAAAAGGAAATTATAATCTCAAAGAAAAACCTAAAATGGAAATCTCATGCACCGTCGGAGAGAGAACCAATAGGACATTATAATCTCAAAGAAAAACCTAAAATGGAAATCTCATGCACCGTCGGAGAGAGAACCAATAGGAAATTATAATCTCAAAGAAAAACCTAAAATGGAAATCTCATGCACCGTCGGAGAGAGAACCAATAGGAAATTATAATCTCAAAGAAAAACTAAAAATGGAAATCTCATGCACCGTCGGAGAGAGAACCAATAGGAAATTATAATCTCAAAGAAAAACCTAAAATGGAAATCTCATGCACCGTCGGAGAGAGAACCAATAGGACATTATAATCTCAAAGAAAAACCTAAAATGGAAATCTCATGCACCGTCGGAGAGAGAACCAATAGGAAATTATAATCTCAAAGAAAAACCTAAAATGGAATTATCACCTCACGCACCATCGGAGAGGGAACCATAAGAAACCTAAAATAACTTCTACTGAGTCTTCATCAGAAAAATCTGTTAGGAGTCGATTTAGCTGGACTAGAGAAAGCCTTGGACTGGATAAGAAATCTTTGGAGCCGATTAACTGAACCGGTCTAGGTCTTGAAATATGATTGAGAATTTAACTGCATCTTTCCTGAAAGGTAGAGGTCAGTCATATGCAATGCATGATATGGATCAAGCAATGATGTTCTCAACATAAATGAGATTTATATGATATGATGCGTATATGCATGCTATAATGATGTATGTGATGTTTAGGAATGTATATTTTCGTCTAGGAAAGTAAATCCTTGACGGGTGCCGGGAAGTCACTCCTGGGCTGATGTTGAAGAACAGATTTTGCTTCCGCTGGGGATGATAGTTGCAAGAATACCGGTAGGAGAAGGTAACTCCGTTGGGGGATAAGCTTGGCGAATGGAAAATTCTGCGGGGAGAAAAATACTCTAGCGACCATGCTGGGGAACATTACTCTGTGGGGAAGAGAGATGCTTTGTTGAATTGTTGATAATAACTTGCTGAGGATATCTTTGCTGTATCGGAAGTATTGATAGACTTCGCTGGGGGTAAAGAGAACTTCGTCGAGGACGCTCTTTCCATGGCTTTTGGCTGAGGAAAACCTAGTTATATCTTGTTAAGGAAATAACTCTTTGAATAAAGCCAGACGCGAGTTGGTGCTCTGCGAGGGGTAAGCTTCCAGAATCTACTGGGGATAAGCTTACTGCTTGGGGAGATGGATTCCAACTTTCCTGGGGAACTAGGTTGGACTCTCCTGGGGAAGTTTTGAACTGCGGGGGAATTGATTCCTTTGAATATTTGGTATACCGCCAGGGAACAATCTTTAGGTCAAGACTGCCGGGGATGCTTGTTAAGAATATGTATGCTGCTGGAGAATGTTGAGATCTGCTGGAGGATATTCAACTTTCTTAAGATTTGATAATATAGCTTGGAGAGAGTGTACTGACTTGCTGGCTCTCTCTCTGGGGAATTAAGACATCTGGCTATGTTTTTCAGCTGAACATCCCTTGATATCCTGGAGGACAGAACAATCAGATTGCTTAGCCCACTCATTTATTGCCCCTGTTTCTGAGGTGGGAGAGGAAGACCTGAGAGGTGTTGATAGCTTATTGATGGACAAACCTTCTTCTGGTAGGCAGGTGACGAGGTGACAGGACATAGTCGTATGCTTTGATCCCTAACTTTTGCCTGGACCGCCCTTTCGGGTTTTCAGTCCACCGGGATACCCATTTTTGCCCAAGCCGCCTTTTCAGGTTTTCGACTTGCCGAGTGTACGGATTTTTTCATTTCATCCCTTCCTTTTTCCCGAACCCTTTTGGTTTGCCGGGAAGCCCTTATTTTTGCCTAGGTGTGTCAACCTAGCGGGTCTTTGATTATGCGTAGTATTTTTCCGACTATGTCTGTTCTCAGAAAGTAGGGAGTTGCCCCTGTTAGCAGTGTTTTGTCATGCCACCAGAAGATTTTCGACCAGGCAAGATTCGTTGTTGAAATGCCCCAGGTGGCTCATGCGGAGATTTGCCCCAGGCTATTTGACCTTTGGGAGATTCTCCGAATCTTGATTGGATTGCCCCAGGTGATGGACCATGCTCATGCCATGCCCCTTGATTGGAAGTGCTTTTGTTCACTAGGTATTCATCGTGCAAATTTCCCTGCTGTTCAAACAAAAAGTCATATGCAACCAAAGTTATGTTAAAAATGCAAAGCTTATGTCTGTCTTGAAGATTTTGAAAATGTATTCTTTTTTTTCATAAAACAAATGAATGTTTGTAAAACGTGATGTCAACTCCGTATTTACCGTAGGCCTTAAGGAGTCAGGATACCTTTCGTAACAGTATGCTTTCGAACTAACCCATGCTTCAGCTAGGACTTTTAAGGGTTATAACGTGGCCTGGTTCACGGTTTAAGAAACAAAGGATAAAGGCTCAAATTATTTGTACCCACCCTCTCTTCGTGATGTTCTTCAAACCTAAACTCAGTTGATCGTGCGTTAGACCTTGGTTGAGTCTTTGCTTTGATGTACCAGCGATGGTTCGGATATTGACAGTATATTTTGATTAGGCAGTCATTTCCTTTTTTGTTGAGGGTTGGTAATACCTCTTTCTGTTCTTGATTTTGTTATCCCTGTTTTTTTTGCCTGAACTGTTTCCTTTTTGGAATTACAGTCAGCGGGATGCCCCAGTTTCGTAAGTCCCCTTTATAGGTTTTGACTTAACGGGTTTTTTATTTTTTGAGATAATGACTGCCTTTCTTTATTGATTATTTGGAACCATCACTGTCTTTCTTTGTTTTGTAAGGACCTCTTTGGTGCCATTCGTTATGCACTTGGATCAACTGAGAGACTACCCTGCCCCAGGTTATGATTAAGGGTTTTAAAATTTCGAAAAGAAAAACTCCTACTTCTTTGGCTCAAATGGGTTGCCGATGGATTATCTTCCTTATAACTCCAGTGTTTAGGGATTTGAAACAATGTCTGTACCTCATCAGCGGGGTCTGTTCAAAAGCATACTGTAAAGATCGTGGTATCGTTTTCGTCATCCTCCCTCAAGAGGCTTAGAATTATTAATCGAGAGTTGACATCAGAAAAAAAATATGAAAATAATTTGCGTATAGTGAATACGAATATATTGCTTCAAAACAGACATATGCGATGCATTAATGGAATAACAATGTTTAACATGAATAAATGTTTGAACAATCAAAGCACAACACAACTTGAACATTCGAATGAACAAAAGTTTCCTAGTCTCAGAGCTTATTACTTCGACTGGTGCATCTTGTAGGGATGGCAGGAGCATTCAGCCTGGCCCATCTGGGTGAAATCCACAACTCTTTCATTAATCAGATCTTGAATCTTATTCTTCAAAGACCAGCAGTCGTCGGTGTCATGTCCTGGACTGTCAGAGTGGTATGCACATCTTTCCTCAGGATTGTACTTTAGGGAGGTTGTGTTGAGATACTTAGGAGGGTCCCTTAACGTCACCAGATTCAACCTCAACAATTGTTGTAAAGCTTGAGACGGTGACACGTTGAGTTTGGTGAACTGCCTCTTGGGTTTGTCGGGCTTGCTCTGATCAGCCCGTTGTTCTCGGCGAGGCCGTTGTTGGACCTGTGAAGTAATAGCAGCTTGGAGAGGCCCAAACCTTTGACTTCTTGGAAGTTGATTAATGACTGGGCCCCTGACTTGGGATGGTTGCTTCACGTCTTGATGAAGCTGACTGATCATGGCCCTCAACTCTCCTTGCTCCTGAGCTAAACTTTGGATGAGAGTCCTTTGCCCCAGCATCTGGGTTTTCAATGTGTCTACCTCAGCTTGTAGACGTTTCAGCCGTTCGTCCTTGTCGTCCTCAGCATTGTTCCTGACCAAAGTCCCCATGAGGAGTGTTTTCAGCTCTTCCTGCCCCTTGGATAGGCTTAGGAAGATCTCCTTGAACTGAGTCTCTTGAGTGTGAAGGTCCTGGTTATCTGGTTGGGGAGCCATTGCTGAAATAAACAGCGAACAAGGATAAGTGACCTGCAATCAAGGGTACCTGTCATGCAATGATGTGTATGTATGCATATGCAATGTTTCCAAGGACCTCGCGGGGTAACAAGAAAATTTGTTAGAGTTTGGAAACCGGTAACTTGATTGAAGGTACTTCATGTTGTTGAGAGTCCTTCTTCAAAGGTCAAAGGCTCACCATATCCAGTGGGTCATAGCCTCTGACTTTAGTCATCATGTCTGGTTTTGATTTCCAAACAACCTTGGTTAAAGGAACCTTCTTCAGGAGTCAGAGCTCACCATATCAAGTGGGTCATAGCCCCTGACAACCTTGGCTAGAGGAAAATAAATCCTCTTTGCACCTTGCTAGATGTTTGATTTATCATGACCTGCATCACAAGCCCTTGAGATCCATGAAATGGGTTAGGATGTATGCAATGGTATGATGTCATGATGCATGGGGTGATATGAATAAACCCTGTTATGAGCCCCAATTAAGGACTATAGCCAAACCCTGCAAGAAATTCAAGTAAAACTTGTCATGAGTCCCCATTAAGGACTAAGACAAACCCTGCAAGAAACTTGGTAAACCTTGTTAGGAGTCCTGGTTTAAGGACTATGGTCTCAACCTGCAAGTAGTTCATGTGTCAGTTTAACAAGCATGCAAGTAGGCAAGTATGAAGGCACACAAGTCACACAAAAGAGCCCTTAGAGTTTAGGCCAGCATGAGGTCTGGGTATTACCCTCTTTCAGTTCGTTGGTTCATACCTGTCCTATCAAAGTAACCGGGTTCTTAGAGGATCCCAATATCATTGACTACCCTCAATCGGTCATAACTCCAGCATCACAATCTTTTCTTGCGGCCAGAACCATCACGAGAGTTTAGCCTCAATGGGCGTAGCATACTGCTACTGTTCTAATGGCCAAGTTGTGTCATTTAAGGTTCTAAGGTTGTTGGTGCTTAATGACTCCTCAGAAGACCTATATTCTCCTCGTTGCAACACAAGGGATATCGGTACAGACCAAGGTGCCACACCAACGTAGCCACTGTTTCACCCGTGTCGGTCTACGCCGGACAGGTCCCTCACAGCTTATGCTACCTAAACAGGGTATCCCCAGATCCGGGTTAGGATCTATGTAACTCCGATACAGCCCACAATTTTAAAGCAGACAAGTCAATACAATTGAAAACACAGTTATGAACTAACCCTAAGGTACACCTCACTTTAAAAATATCCCCAGCAGAGTCGCCAGTTCTGTGATCGGTGGATCTGGAACTGACTGTTTAACGCTGGTTCGTGAAATGTCGCGGAAGCAAGAGTCGCCACCGTCTTTTATTTTCTCCAAATGGAAAGGACAAAAGCACAGAAAAATTCCTTATAGAGATTGCTCTCGGTTCGGGAGGTAGATTATAGAAAGGGAAGGTGTTAGCACCCTTTCTATCCATGGTTATCCATGGGCTCTTAGATACTTGCTCATTGTGTTTTCAAAATTGTTTGTTTGCTTTTCAAGTGTGGGTTTTAAAAAGTTTCTTTGAAAATTTCAGTTCGACTCTTGTATCTGTCCTCAAGAGTGTTTGAAAAATTGCTTTTGAAAGCTTTTTGAAAAGGTGTCGGTGTGAAAAGTATTTTTGATTTGTTTGAAATTTAGAGCAAGTATCTAGAGTCGTCTACCTACCCTAAGGAATTCGTTTGTGTAAATGTCCTTTAAAGTAGTGCAATCCCACCATTGAGAGGTAGGTAGCACCACCGTTGGAGGTGTTCGGGTCAATTCGAAGGTTCGGGACATGGTGATCACTAGAGCAATGGGAAGACACCTTAGAAGCTACCCTCATGCCAGGTTCCCGGATCATGAGGACTTACTAAGACATCCTCTACTCGACGATCACCTTTCGAGGCAAGGCAACAGTGAGGCGTACCCTAGGGGTGGTGTGTGCGATTCGTGTGTCGTTTTCATTTGCATTCATCTTGTCATGTTATTGGTGTTCTACGCTTGTTTTTATTTTCCATACATTCTTTCATGTTATTATTAACAGTTAAAAAAGTGCGGAAAGATAAAATTCCTAAGCTATTACAAAGGCGCGGGTCCACATCGCCAAAATTAACCAGGACCCGATTTGACAGAAAATAAAGTAAAAAATAAAAGTGCGAGCAATTATTTACAAGGCTTTGGGAGAGATACATGAATATTTAAACGGAATAAAATAATATGCGAAGTTAAATCGAAACGAGGGCGTTGGACCCTTTTGCAAAATTAAATTAATGAGGGAGTTAATTAATTAAAAAAAAAAAGAAAGAACTTGTTTTTTTGTATTTTTAGTATTTTAAGATTTAATAGAAAAAATTAATTGAAGTTAAACGCTAAGCCTAATTCTATTTTATTTTAATTTATTAAGAAAACATTAGAATTTAACCTAAATTAACCCTAATTTTTACATGCAAATTTAATTAAAGAAATAAGTATTTAATTATTTAATCATTATGAAAAAAAAATAAAAAGATGAAAAATTATTGATTAAACCTAATTCTATGTTTTTTAGATTTTATTATGAAAAGAATTAAAATTACAACCTAATTTAAAACTAAGTTTAATTACATGCAAAATTATTTAAGAAAATACTAAAATAAAAATATTTATTATTTTAACTCTTTTCTGATTTTTTATGATATTTTGTATTTTTGTGAAAGTATAATTAAATTGACAGAATTAAATAAATATAATAATTGAAAGTAAAAAATATAAAGGAAAAAAAATAAGGAGCAACTAAAGAATTTGCAAACCTGGGGGTTCAGACCCCAAATAGGAGGTATAGCCCATGAATTTTGAGCCCAATGACCTTCAGGTTCGTTGACTTTTCCAGACACTATGTGGCACCTTTGACCAGGGCCTACCCTATGCCTTAAATCTGAGCCTTTAGATTGATGTAACCAACGCGTGGACGACTGGATCTTGGAAGTGTATGGTGATCCATAACGCTTGCGCTGCATATGAACATTAGAGGAAAAAATATATAGAAAGAATGAAGACCTGGGGCTCGAACCCAGGTCATATACATTGCCAACGCTCTCGCTTACCAACTGTGCCAACTAACGCGTTATTAATATTAAACCAACAACAAATATTATAAAAGAAGCAACAACGTTAATGAATCTTCGCGCGCGAATTTTCAAATTCACCAATCCGCTTATGCCACGATATCATCGTCCTCTTTGTTCCTGAAACACAAACAGAATAAGCCACGGTTTTTTATATGTTCTCTTAGGTATGTTTTGAGAAAATAGCGAATAGGTCCCCTTGGCATATAAATTCAGCGCGAGCATGCCATTATTTTCGTCCAAGCGAGCTGGTTTTGTTCATGGTACTGAGGACTCCCAATTTTACAGCATGTAAAAACGCCTAAATCGAAAGCTTGGTAACCCTAGAAAATAACAATGGTGGAATCGTGTGTGGTGCATAAAAACATAATTAAACTATCAGGTTAGCTTCAGAATTGAATATTGAACATGAATCAAGCATCAAAGATTAGTAAAAGTGCATGAATCGAGATGCAAGATTATGAGATTTTCTCTGTACAGTTCATATTCGTTTTACCAATTCTTGGCGTTGTGATGGATGATTTTGATTGGAATCGTTTCTTTGAAGCTTCAGGAAGCCAATGGGATGAAAATCTTGGCTTGAAACCACCTGCAAGTTTGTTTTCAGAATTCAATTTTTAGACCAAATTTTCAAGTTTTGTTTATGCTCTTCTGCGCAGCTTAGTGTGTTCTTGCATTAGGGTTTCATTCTAGCTTATGTAGTGAGTCCATTAGGTTAAGAAAAACAAATCAAATCCCTTGCAATGATGGTTTTGAAGATTTGATTTTCCATCATTATTTTCCAAATATTTTCCATGTGCTTTTTGTTCAAATCATGATCAATCAGTCCAAATCTTTCCCTATTTAGTTGTACACGAAATCTTGAGTATAAAACATGCACAAAAAGATTTAAAACTTTAGGTTAAGTATTTTCCATGTATTTATTTTGATTTAAATGAATTAATACAAATAAAAATTCACATAAATAAATAAAAAATGAAAAAATACTTCCCTTTGGGCCAAGTGGTCGTGCACATGTCATGGATGATGAATCATGGAAGAAAAATGGGCCCATTAACAATTTTAGGTCATTTGAATCCATGTTGACTTTTCAAAATATCCAAAACTTTCCCAACTTCCACAAGGCATAACTTGCTCAATTTTTAAGATTTTCTCATATTCTTGGACATTTTGGAAAGGTCTTTGAGTCCTCTAACGAATGCCTTTGGTTCCATGTCATTTTGATTTAGCAATATCAAGTTATGGCCTTTGACTTAAAGTCCCTTTTTGTTGACTTTTGAAAATGACCTATAATGTTGAAATTGATAACTTTTTGTGAGAGCATTTCTTGGACTTGAAGTATGAAGATGAGTTGTAGGAAATGTCTTTCTCTTCAAAATGAGCTTTTAATGGAATTTTTCTGATAATCCATGTGAAAGTTATGCACTGGTCAATTTACAGTTGACTTTTTCAGCTGTCCAAATAAGGAAACTTTTGCATCTTGATGATTTTTGAGCCAAACTTTGAGAATCATGATCAAGCATTGATCAAATGATGTTTGTGGCTTCAAAATGATATGTTGACCAAAAATTTGAACTTTTGACTGCCAAATGACCATTTTGCCCCTACAGTTGACTGTAGTGCATTTAGGGTTTTTGACTGTGCAATTTTGAGCTGAATGTCTTGAAACTTGACATGAGGATACTTGACCATATTTGTAGGCATGTGAGACTTGATTGGACCTTTGAAAACTTCATTTTCTTGATCAGAACACAAACCCTAGTTTTGACTGTATAGGAGATCTTTGACTGTGCAACCCTTGGGAAATCTTGAGACTTGATTTGGCAATTTCTTGTAGAATATGGGAGGGCAAATTTTGGGGTACAACACATACGATGGCAAAGAAAATCCTACGGGCAGTCTATTATTGGTCTACCATGGAAGCAGACTGCTATCAACACTCTCAGACCTGTCATAAGTGTCAAATTTATGCTGACAAGTTCCACGTACCTCCGGTTCCTCTGAATGTCTTGACGGCTCCATGGCCCTTTGTTATGTGGGGAATTGATATGATTGGGGAGATCAAACCAACAGCCTCCAATGGACACCGTTTCATCCTGGTGGCCATTGACTATTTTACAAAATGGGTCTGTTGTACCCCAAAATTTGCCCTCCCATATTTCTCAAGACTTGTCAAGAATCATCTCCAAGTTGTTTAAGATGGCTCAAGAGTTGGACAGTCAAATCATCTCCTAAGGCAATCAATTCAAAATTAGGGTTTTGTGTTGCATCAAGGTACTTGCTTCCAAATGACCTCAAGTGCTTCCCAATGCTTTAATATGTTCTCAAGTTCATCCATGTCAAATTTCAAGCCTTGCAGAGAAAGTTTGGTCAGTCAATTGCTCAAGAGGTCCAAAAATCGACTGTGCTAGGACAAAAGTCAATTGTGATCTACAAATAGTCAAACCTCAAGATTTTTTGTCAACATTCTAATTTTGAAGGATAACTCATCATTTTATCAAGGGTTGATCATTATTCATCAAGGATTGCTCAAGATTCATCAAGATACAAAAGTTGATAAATTAGGGTTTTGTAGGAAAAGTAAACTCAACTTTGACCAGGCATAACTTTCTCATACTTTATGATAAATGACCCATCCAAAGCTCATTTTGAATAGGATGCAATTTCCTACAATCCATCTTCACACCCAAAGATCAAGAAATGCACTCACAAAAAGTTACAAATTTGGACATTATAGGTCATTTTTGAAAGTCAACAAAAACACCTTTTTTTCCAAAGCTTATAACTTGAGCATGGAATCTAAAAATGAGATGAGACCAAAAGGGTTGGTTAGAGGACATCTCAAAGTTTCTAAAAAGTACAAGAACAATTACAAAAGTTCAAAATTGAAGAAGTTATGCATTGTTGAAATTGGGCATTTTCCCAAAATTGCCAAAAGTTAACTATCCTCAAAACTCCAATTTTTGACAAAAGGACCCACTTTTTTCCACTTGATATGATCTTGTCAAACCACACACGTGTCCCATCTTCAGTTCCATATCCATTTATTAATTTTTCTATTTTATTTAATTTTTATTGAATTAATTCATTTTAAATCAATATTAATTCAAATAAAATCCAAAAATTGATGGAATGATATCTTTGTGATCATTACAGCTTTCAATTAACATGATACACCCAATCAGATCCTAATCATGCCTTATTGTGCACAAAATATTTGATTTGAGCCATTTTTGGAAGTTTGTTAATGGAAGATCATATCAAATCATGATTCATCAATTCCTATGGATTCAAGCCCAAGTTTTAACCTAGATGCATTCCTTATTACTCACACAAGCTATACACATCAAGAACACGACCTGAAGCTGCCCAAAACGGCCAAATAAAAGTTGAAAAAATCTTGGAAAAAGTGGAAAATGAAATCATACTTAGAGCACGATTCAATCCAAAATCTTGACGTAGCTTCCTTGCCTGGCGTTCACTGAAGCTAAAGGGATCAAAATCAAGTCCTGAAACCACTTGAAAAGCGCTGTAAGTGTCCTTGAACATAGCTCTGAACATGAGATCGTGATTCTATAATTTGGCATCTTCTGAACAAATCGTTTGTGCATTCATGTTTAACGTCCAATTTCCAACATTCCTGCATTATTCAATTGGATTTTCGTAGCCTGTAAGGCCCTACCCGAAACTAGGGTTTGGGTTTCTTGTTTTTAGGCATTTTGATTTCAGGGAAAATTGGAACAAGCCATGGCCATGGATGGATTTGGGAGAACGAGGCGAGCATGATGATGGGTTTAGTTTTCATTTTTCTGACCTAGAATCTATTATAGGATGATGCCACGGATTTTGCTACGGATTCAAATCTGCAGGAAATAAACCAGGCTTTGTTGAAGAAGACGACCACTCGTCCTCTCCTAATTGGCTTCTTCAAAATATCGCGCCTTTTTTATTTTTTATTTTGGCATTTATTTGTTCTTTTATATATTATTTGATTTCCAATGCTATATCAATAAAGCATGATGGTTGGGTTGGCAAGCGCGCTGTTACAAAGTCCTTTGGGACCTGGGTTCGAACCCCAGGTCCCCCAAAACATTTGTGTATTTTTTCTTCAGGGAATTGCATGTGATCTCCAAAGCGTTGGTCCACCATACTCCTCATCCTATCAGGCGCCAGGTGGTTTCAGATCAAATCCAAAGGCCAGGATTGAAGGATCACCATACATCCAAGTCAACAAGCGCATATGGGATCAACAAAGTCAAAGCAGGCTGGAGCGAAAATGGGCCTTGAATATGCTATCATACCTCCATTTGGGGCCCAAAACCCCCTAATTTGCTTCTTTTTTTTATTTCTTTCATTATTTTTCTTATTTTTATTTATTGTTATTTATATGTTATTTTTAATTACTAACCAAATAATAATTTTCTTCATAAAATTAGAGAACAAAAAAATATTATTTTTATTATTAATTTCATTATTTTATTTTGGTAAGTAAATATTAATTAATTGACTTAGTTTTAAATAGGTTTAAACATTTAATATTTTTTGCAATAAATTAAAATTAATGTAGAATTAGGTTTTAATAGTTTTAATCATTTTTATTTTATTTCCTTAAATATAAAAAAAACCCAAAAATACATTTTTTTATTTAATTAATTAATTAGCTTAGGTTTAATTTCATTTAATTCAAAAATAACAAAAAATCTTTTCTTTAATAAAAAAGGGTCAAAACCCTAAAAAATGCGCCGATTTAATTTTCTTGCACGCGATTCATTTGATTCCAATTTTGTAATTGTTTCCCGGTATGTAATAGTTTTTCTTAATTAGGACTTTAATTATTTACCGCTTTATTTTACTTTCCGCAATTTAAATTAAAGGGTTGCTTTTGGCGATGTAAATACCCGACGCCTTGTAATAGTTTTAGATTTAATTTCCGCAATTTTATTTTCGCAACTATACAATGTTAGATGTTTGATAAATAGGGAATGCATGACAAGATCAATCTTTAATCTAAAATCAACATAGCTCACCCATGACATGTACAGATAAAATTAACTGAACTAACACACTCGCACATGCCACTCTTAGGGTACACCTCACTTGGTTGCCTCGAATGTGGTCATTGAGTATAGGAAGTTTTAGAGGTCGTCCTCTTGTCCAAAAATCATAAGTTGCCTCGAAACGGTTGCCTCGGAAAAATGATCTAAGACATTAGGGTTACCGCTAAGGCATCCTAACATTGCTTTAGTGACCACACGTCCCTAAATCGAATTGACCCGAAAACTCCAACGACGGTGCTACCTACTCCTCAATAGTAGGATAGCATTGTCCAAAGGACATTTGTACAAACTAATTCCTTTTTCGAGTAGGTAGATGGTTCTTAAGTACTTGCCCCTTTTAAAACAAAACAAAACTTTTCGCACTTACACTCTCTTTCAAACAAAAACTCTTTTCAAACCCACAAACACAAAGAAAAGCAAACTTTTGAAAACACAATGAGCAAGTACCTAAGAGCCTGTGGATAACCACAGATAGAAAGGGTGCTAACACCTTCCCTTTCTATAATCTACCTCCCGAACCCGAGAAATATCTCAAAAAGGAATTTTTCTGTGCTTTTGTCCTTTCCTTGTTGGATAAAATAAAAGACGGTGGCGACTCTTGCTTACCGCGACATTTTGCGAAAACAAAACGCAAATGCGAACAAGCATATCCAAAACAGTCAGTTCTCATTCCCACCGTATCACAGGGTCGAAGCAGCTTCTTTCGCATCCGTTACTAAGAATGTTGTTGCCCGTTTCATCAAGCTGAATCTCATTTGTCGGTACGGTATCCCAGAAAGGATCATCACTGATAATGGTACCAACCTTAACAATACTATGATCACCGCCTTGTGCGAGCAGTTCAAGATTCAGCATCACAATTCATCTCCCTATCGGCCCAAGATGAATGGTGCCGTTGAAGCTGCAAATAAGAACATTAAGAAGATCGTACAGAAAATGACAGTCACCTACAAGGACTGGCATGAGATGCTGCCATTTGCTCTGCACGGGTACCGTACCACGGCTCGCACATCAACTGGGGCAACACCCTATTCTTTGGTTTATGGCATGGAGGCTGTTTTTCCTATTGAGGTTCAGATCCCCTATTTGAGAATTATGAAATATGCAGGTTGAATGAGGACGATTGGATCTAAACTCGACTTGATCAACTAAACTTAATTGATGAAAAGAGACTTACTACTGTTTGCCATGGTCAAATGTATCAAAAATGGATGATCAAGGCTTTCAACTAGAAAGTCAGTGGATAACCACGGATAGAAAGGGTGCTAACATCTTCCCTTTCTATAATCTACCTCCCGAACCCGAGAAATATCTCAAAAAGGAATTTTTCTGTGCTTTTGTCCTTTCCTTGTTGGATAAAATAAAAGACGGTGACGACTCTTGCTTACCGCGACATTTTGCGAAAACAAAATGCAAACGCGAACCAGCATATCCAAAACAGTCAGTTCTCATTCCCACCGTATCACAGAACTGGCGACTCTGCTGGGGATTTCAATGATAAAAGTGAGGTGTACCTTAGGATTAGATCATTGTTGTTTTCAATTGTATGCTTTGTATGCTTTAATTTATAGGATTGTATCGGAGTTCTATAGATCCTAACCCGGATCTGGGGGATACCCTTTAGGTAAGTAGCAATAAACTGTGAGGGAATTGTCTGGCGTAGACCGACACGGTTGAAGCAGTAGCTACGTTGGTGTGGCACTTTAGTTTGTACCGATATCCCTTGTATTGGAACGAGGAGAATATGGATCTTCTAAGGGGTCATTAAGCACCAACTGACCTTAGAACCTTAAATTGACCAACTTGGCCATAGAACAGTAGCAGTATGCTACACTCATTGAGACTAAACTCTCGCGATGATTCCGACCACAAGAAAAGGTTTCTAAACTGGTATTATGACCGATTGAGGGTAGTCAGTGATATTGAGATCCTCTAGAACCCGGTTACTATTTTTAGGACAGGTTTAAACCAACTGAACTGAAAGAGGGTAGTACCTAAGCTCCATGCCAGCCTGAAATCTAAGGGCTCTTTAGTGTGACTTGTGTGCCTTTACCATGTTTGCTTTTTGTGGATACTTGTGGTGTGCTTACTATCATGACATCATGACATCATAACATTGCATACATCTTGCATAAGACTAACCTATTTCAAAGACAGGAGGGTTTCATCTTTGCTCTGTTTTGTAGGTCATCATGATGCCCATGCGTAAGAATACCATCCGAATCAACTTTTTCCAAGTCCCTACCTTGCTTAAAGAGTTGGTTGCCAAGATGCCTGACACTACTTCCTTCATCAGGAGGCATGGTTCTCTTCTCAGTTTGGTCACCTCCAAATTGGACGAGCAAATGATGAGTGTCCTGGTCCAGTTCTATGATCCGTTGTACCATTTTTTTACTTTTCAAGACTATCAGCTGGTTCCCATCCTAGAAGAGTTCTCTGAGCTGCTCGGTATCTCTGTTCTGGAGCAGACCCCGTTTACTGGTTGGGAAAAGACTCTTAGGCCCGAAGAGATTGCTGCAACCCTTCATTTGACCAAAGAGGAGGTAATGGCTAATTGGGAGACTAGAAGTGGAGCTAAGGGTTTTCTGACTAAGTTCTTGGTTGGCAAGGCTAACTACTTCTGGGATAGCCTAGACTTTAAGGCGTTCGAGGATATTCTGGCTCTCCTGATATAAGGTTTGGTATTGTTTCTGAATCCTGATACTTTTGTTGATGTTAATGCCATAAATATCTTCATCTATCAGAACCATGTACCCACTCTCTTGGGTGACATTCTCCATCAGCTCTATGCTCGTACTGCCCGAAGGCGGGAAACCTTGATGTGCTGTGCTCTTTTATTGTCGAGGTGGTTTATTTTGCACCTACCCAATTCAGTGCTGAAGAACAAAGAAGGAATGGGCTGGGCTTATAGGGTGATGTCTCTTTCTCATAATGACATTATTTGGACTCTCACAAGTATGGATGAGGTGACTGTTATTGATCGATGTGGAGAGTATCCTAATGTTCCATTAATAGGAACCCATGGAGGAATTTCTTACAACCCATGCTTAGCTCTCCGTCAGTTTGGAAGAGCCAGAAGAGAAGGACCTTATGAGATGCTAATTCCTCATATCATCTTTGATTTTCAAGGGGATAGCGACGAGCAAGATCGTAGATTCATAAGGGCTTGGGATAGAGTTCACCAATCTGATCCACATGAGCTGGGCCCAAAGACTTCTCTGCCAATGGAGCCATATCTCAGATGGGTCCGCATCCGTGCCCAGAAGCTAGGTATGCCATATGAAGCTGTCCGGCCTGTCACACTTGAAGTTGCTAATGAAGAAGGGGTTCTTCCAACCATTCTCCATCCTTATATGCCCACTGACATTGGGGCACTGAAGAGGTCTTGGATGCAGTTGAGGGATGAACGGGATTCTTACCGAGAGAAGTTCAACGAGCAAGAGCAAAAGATCCAGAAACTGACTAGGCAGTTAGAGAACGAGCGGATTATCAAAGACTATGTCCGCACTGATAAGAAGAGGCCATGGGAGCATTGATGGGACTTTGATGATTTCCTTTCCAGTTTTATTTTTACTTTTCAGTATTCCCATTCTTGTAACGCCTTAGAGGAAATTTGTTGAACAATTTGAATTACAAAGTTATCTAATAAAGTGTGTTTCCTTTCTTGTTTACAAATTTGAATCTCTCAATTGTCTTTGAAATCATAATCATACGCATTTCATCCCATGCACTTCATAAACAGGTACCCATTACAGGTCTCTTATCTTCTTCGTTGTTTATTTCAGCAATCATCATGTCTACTGAACCTTCAACTGAGCAAGCTATCAAGGCCCTCCAGGCCCAAAATGCCCAATTTCAAGAGCTGTTCATGAGTCTAGCTAAGGGTCAGCAAGACCTGAAGACCATGATTCTGAAGAAGAAGAAGAAGAGGACAGTCCTGTTCAACACTGGTCCTAGGTTTGGAAACAGGCTACGGGATGAAGTTGATTTGACCACCTCATCTGGAGGGAAAGATAGTCCACAAGAAAGGAGGGCTCCTAGCTCTGTGGTCTCTGACAACGAGACGAACTACGATGAAGAATAGTATCCTCCTGCCAAGGATAGATACAAGCATCTGGAAGACCGGTTGAGTGCTATGGAGGTTCAAAAGGTGCCTGGTCTGGACTTTGCTGATCTAGGTCTATCATCTGGGGTAGTCATTCCCCACAAATTCAAGGCACCAGCCTTTGCTAAGTATGACAGAGTTTCTTGTCGGAAGCTGCACCTCCGGTCGTATGTGAGGAAGATCCAACCATACACAGCTGATAAGAACTTATGGATCCATTTCTTTCAGGACAGTCTCTCAGGGACTCAGCTTGAGTGGTTCTATCAGTTGGACGGGGCCAGTATCCGCAGCTGGGAAGATTTGGCTACTGCCTTCTACAGGAAATACCAGTACAACTCCGACCTAGCTCCTACGCGTACCCAACTCCAGGGTATGTCAATGGGAACGGGTGAAGGATTCAAAGATTATGCTCAAAAGTGGAGAGACCTCATCGGAAGGGTACAACCACCCTTAGCTGATCGGGAACTTATTGACATGTTTTTGGGGACCCTGTCTGGTCCATTCTTCAACCACTTAATTGGAAGCTCTTCATCTGGGTTTACAAATCTTATTTTGACTAGTGAGAGGATTGAGGCTGGTATTAAGGCTGGGAAAATACAGAAGGGTGCCTCCACAAGCACCGGAAAAAAGCCGTTTAAGAAAGAGTCCAGTGTTGTCTACAGTTCAAGAAGACAGGATAGACCTGAACACCGCCAAGCTGTCAATGCGGTTGTTATTTCAAAACCTGCTGGTGCTCCTCAGCACAACAATCAACAGAAGGATGAGAGACCTAAGAGGCAATTCACTCGTCTCAGCATGACCTTATCTCAGATTCTGCCACAGTTGCTGAAGACTAATCTGGTGACTCTAAGGGAAGCCCCAAAGAATTCAAATACAACGTCACTAAGGTATAACCCTAACGCCCGCTGTGCTTATCACTCCGATAGCCCGGGGCATAATACAGATGATTGTTGGAGTCTGAAAAATAAGATACAAGACTTAATTGATGCAAAGGAGATTGAGTTCGAGGCGCCCGAGAGGCCTAATGTTGTGACTGCTCCCATGCCCAAACATGGAGTGAATGCGGTAGAGGAAGACTTGTTTGTAGTTTCTGTGGATGAGATTGTTACCCCCCTGATGACTGTCAAGAAGAACCTTTTGCTTGCCGGTTTATTTCCGGGCTGCGACGAAGGTTGCTGTATGTGTTATGCCCGTCCAAATGGTTGTCCGCTTTTGAAATTAGGTGTCCAGCGCCTGATGGATAGTAAAGAGATTCTGTTTGAGAAAACTGTTGTTCCCTTAGTTTCTTCTGAAGAGGTTGCCATCATTACTATTTTCGACAATTCTTCCAAGGTTCCCTCGAGGAAGCCTGTTAGAATTACATCTGTTCTAGGAATCGCGCCTGTGGTTATCACTATTCAGGGGCCCATCCCCTATACCTCTGATAAAGTTGTCCCTTGGCACTATGGGGCTGATGTTTATTTTCATGGAGTTAAGCAAGAGCTGGATGCTGATACTGACGTCAGCAACATTGTTGGACCTGCTAAAGTCACCCGCAGCAGAAGACTTTTCTCACCTGATATTGCTCCACCAATAGCCCGAAGACCTGTTGTTATTACACCTGCCAGTGTACCTGCCACTATTCCTGATCAAGTTCCTATTCTTACACCTGTCGCCGAGTCATCTGACGCTCGGGGCAAAGGGATCACCACTGATGTGCCTGCCCAGACGGAGGCACCGAAGACAATTACTGTTGAAGCTTCCAAACAGGAGATGGAAGAGATTCTAAAGATTATTAAGAAGAGTGATTATAATATAGTCGAATAGCTGGGGCAAACCCCATCCAAGATCTCTATGTTGTCACTATTGTTATACTCAGAGGCCCATGCCAAGGCTCTGATTACCTTTCTGAAGACTGCCCACGTACCACAAGAGACATCAGCTGATCAGTTTACAGATTGTGTGGCTAATTTGACTGCTGATAATGGGTTGGGTTTCTCTGACACCGACTTGACTGCTAAAGGGAAGAATCACAACGATGCCCTGCATGTCTCCATTGAATGCAAGGGCACTACTCTTGCACATGTATTGGTGGATACTGGTTCTTCGTTGAACGTCTTGCCTAAAAAAGCTCTAGACTGGTTGGATTGTGAAGGGTTAGAGCTGAAACCAAGTAACATTGTTGTCAGGGCCTTTAATGGGTCTAAGAGGATGGTGCATGGAGAGGTTGATATCCCGATCAAGGTTGGTTCTCAGGTCTTCAATTCTACATTCTATGTGATAGACATTCGGCCATCTTACTCTTGTTTGCTGGGTCGTCCATGGATCCATAAAGCCGGGGCCGTAACCTCAACGCTCCACCAGAAGCTGAAGTACCCGGTCAAAGGGAAGATTATGACAGTACAGGGAGAGGAAGAGTATATGGTCAGCCACCTCAACTCGTTCCGATACGTAGAGATGGATGGGGAGTTCATTGAGACCCCATTTCAACACTTTGAAGAGGTGCCCCAAACGCTGGCATCAGCTGAGACTGTAGTTGAAGATTCTCCTATGAAAATGGCTTCCTTAAAAGACGATCGAGCTGTTATTGAGAAGGGTGAGTGTGCAAATTAGGGACGACTCCCTGATTTTACACAGAAGACTAACAAGTTTGGTTTGGGTTTTACTGAAGAAGCTCAAAGGTATGTTCGGAATGCAAGGATCGGAAGACCTCCTGTGTTCATCAGCAACTCGGGAGTGAATGCCATTGAAGATGATGTGGAAGAGTCTGAATTCGACAGCTGGATCTATCCTACGATCGATGGTGGACCAAGCAACTGGACAGCAAAGGACTTCATCCCTATTACTTTTGTTACCCAGTAATGAAACTTTTGTTTTAAATTTGTAACAAACAATGTTTTAAACTTTATGGCCCGGTGTCTTACCCGGGGCACTATGGCTTCATTTGTGAGGGCTTTTGTGTGTCATTTTCATATATCATTAATAAAAGCATTGGACGTTTCTTGCATTTCAAATTTTGCGCTCTTTGTTTTTCTTTACTATATATTGTAAAACAGCTATTTTACACACACTCACATATACAGGTCCACATCCGCTCTGGATCCTACTGGTAACAACTCTACTATTGCCGGTTATGACTTCGAAAATCCGATCAACTTAGCCGAAGACGAAGGTGAAGATGATTGCGAAGTGCCTGGTGAACTTGCAAGACTGTTACTTCAATAAGAGAGGGTCATTCAGCCACACGAAGAGCCGGTGGAATCAGTGAATCTGGGTACTGAGACAGATAAGAAGGAAGTCAAAGTTGGTGCCAATTTGGAGCCTAGTGTGAAACAACGGTTGATTCAGATGTTGTGTGACTACGTTGAGATCTTCGCCTGGTCTTACAAAGATATGCCTGGTTTGGATACTGATATTGTGGTTCATCATCTGCCTACCAAGGAAGACTGTCCTCTAGTGAAACAGAAGGTCCGTCGTATGCGCCCAGAGATGTCCGAGAAAATCAAGGTTGAAGTTGTGAAACAGTTTGACTCCGGTTTTCTAGCAGTTACTTCTTACCCTCAGTGGGTGGCCAATGTGGTTCTAGTGCCAAAGAAAGATGGTAAGGTCCGAATGTGTGTTGACTACATGGATTTGAACAGGGCGAGCCCTAAGGATGACTTCCTTCTACCTCATATCGATGTTCTGGTGGACAACACTGCCCAGCACAAGGTCTTCTCCTTCATGGATGGCTTCTCCGGTTATAACCAGATTAAAATGGCTCCCGAAGACATGGAGAAGACAACTTTTGTTACTCAGTGGGGTACCTTTTACTACAAGGTCATGCCTTTTGGACTGAAGAATGTTGGGGCAACGTATCAGCGTGCCATGGTTGCTTTGTTTCATGACATGATCCATCATGAGATTGAAGTATACGTCGACGATTTGATTGCAAGGTCCCAGACTAAGGAAGAACACCTTGACCATCTGCATAAGCTGTTTGACAGACTGAAGTTGTACAAGCTGAGGTTGAACCCGAACAAGTGCACCTTCGGGGTGAGATCTGGCAAACTACTAGGTTTCGTCGTAAGCGACAAAGGTATTCAAGTGGATCCAGCAAAGGTGAAAGCTATACAGGAGATGCCAGCTCCCAAAACAGAGAAAGAAGTCAGAGGCTTTCTGGGACGACTGAACTACATTGCCCGATTCATCTCGCACCTAACTGCTACTTGTGAGCCAATCTTCAAACTTATGAAGAAAGATCAGGTAGTACATTGGAACGATGAATGCCATGCCGCTTTCGAAATAATCAAAGAGTATCTGCAAGAGCCACCCATTCTGATGCCACCAGTTGAAGGGAGACCACTGATCTTATACTTGACAGTACTCGACAACTCAATGGGGTGTGTGCTGGGGCAACATGACGAGTCTGGACGAAAAGAGCATGCAATTTTATACCTTAGCAAAAAGTTTACCGACTGTGAGACCCGATACTCACTACTCGAGAAAACTTGATGCGCTTTGGCATGGGCTTCTCGCCGGCTGAGACAGTATATGTTGACTCACACTACTTTTTTGATATCAAAGATGGATCCCATCAAGTATATCTTCGAAAAGCCTGCCTTGTCTAGAAGAATAGCAAGATGGAATATGATATTGACTGAGTATGACATCCAGTACACGACCCAGAAGGCAATCAAGGGAAATTTATTGGCAGATCACTTGGCACATCAGGAAGTGGATGATTACCAGTCTATGAACTTTGAATTTCCGGACGCGAATATCATGGTAGTGACCGACTGTGAGACACCTGGACCGGATGAAGGACCTGAGGAGGGATCCCGATGGTCTATGTACTTTGATGGAGCTTCAAACGCTTTGGGTAATGGCATTGGCGCTGTGATCATATCTCCTAAAGGCTCTCATACTCCATTTACCGCCTGACTATGTTTCAACTGCACCAACAACATGGCGGAGTATGAAGCATGCATCATGGGTCTTCGAGCAGCAATTGACCTAAGGATTAAGTTCTTGAGTGTCTTCGGAGATTCCTCTCTCGTGATCAGACAGATCAAAGGCGAGTGGGATACGAAACACCCAAATCTTATCTCTTACAAGGAGTATGTGTTGACATTGCTTCCCCATTTCGAGGAGATAACCTTTGAACACTTCCCTAGAGAGGAGAATCAGTTGGCGGACGCGCTGGCTACGATGTCTTCTATGTTCAAGGTCAATTGGGACAATGAGGCTCCTCGGATCATCATTGAAAGGTTGGACAAACCTGCGCATTATTGTGACATTGAGACTGAAGAGGTAGCAGGTAAACCCTGGTATCATGAGGTGAAGAGGTATCTTGAAGCTCAAGAGTACCCCGAGGGCGCATCTGTTAATGACAAGAAGTTTCTGAGGAGGTTCGCGGCGAAGTTCTTCATCAGCAATGGCATTCTTTACAAGTGTAACCATGATTCGACCTTACTGCGTTGTGTGGATAAGATTGAAGCAGAAAGGATCATGGCAGAGCTGCATGAAGGTACCTTCGGAACCCATTCCAGTGGACATACCATGGCAAAGAAAATCCTTCGGGCAAGATATTACTGGTCCACAATGGAAGCCGACTGTTATCAGCATTCTCGGACATCTCACAAGTGCCAAGTCTATATTGATAAAGTGCACATACCTCCAGTTCCTCTGAACATTTTGACGGCACCTTGGCCTTCTGCAATGTGGGGCATTGATATGATCGGCGAGATCAGACCTACGGCATCCAACGGGCATCGTTTCATCCTGGTAGCAATTGATTACTTTAAAAAGTGGGCTGAAGCAGCTTCCTTTGCTACTGTAACCAAGAACATCGTGGCACGGTTTATTTGGCACAATCTGATCTGTTGATACGGTGTACCAGAGAGGATCATCACAGACAATGGTACCAATCTCAACAACAAGATGATCACTGAGCTCTGCGAGCAATTCAAGATACAGCATCATAACTCTTCTCCCTATCGATCGAAGATGAATGGGGCTGTTGAAGTGGCTAATAAGAATATTAAGAAGATTGTGCAGAAGATGACAGTGACATACAAAGACTTGCACGAGATGTTACCATTTGCTCTTCATGGGTACCGTACCTCAGCACGGACGTCAACAGGGGCAACACCCTATTCCTTGGTTTATGGCATGGAGGCAGTCTTGCCTATTAAAGTCCAGATACCCTCTCTTCGGATCATGAAGGATGCAGGTTTAAGTGAAGACGACTGGATTCAGACCCGACTTGATCAACTGAACCTAATCGACGAAAAGAGACTTACTGCTATTTGTCATGGTCAGACGTACCAAAAATGGATGATCAAGGCATTTAACAAGAAAGTCAGACGACAAGAGTATCAAGTTGGGGACCTGGTAATCAACCGCATTATTCTACCTCAAGGTGATCCCAGGGGCAAATGGATCCCTACTTATGAAGGGCCGTTTGTGGTTAAGAACATTTTCTAAGGAGGAGCTATGATTCTAACCACCATGGATGGTGACTACCTTCCTCACCCCGTTAATGCAGACATAGTGAAAAGATACTACGCATAATCAAAGACCCGCTAGGTTGACTGGCCTAGGCAAAAATAAGGGCTTCCCGGCGAACCAAAAGGATTCGGGAAAAAATAAGGGATGAAAATTAAAAAAATCTATACACCCGGCAAGTCGAAAACCTGAAAAGGCGGCTTGGGCAAAAAAGGGTATCCCGGTGGACTGAAAATCCGAAAGGGCGGTCCAGGCAAAAATTAGGGATCAAAGTGTAATACTATGTCTCATTGGATCACCTTACATCCAGACTTCGGTATCAACTATCAAGCTCAGATGGCACTAATCAATCTGATTCATCTTCAACCAGTAGCAAAGTGATGAGATGCTTGAAGACATAAAGGCAATAGCAGAGTTGGAACCCAGTGGGATTATTCACATAGCTGTTTTGTTTTCTTTTCACAAATTGTATAAATTCTATTTGTTCGGCGGCGTTCTCTTACTAGGACGTCAGCCTCTTGTACAAAAAACGCCTATTCACAGGCCAAACTTCAAAATCAATACAAATTCATTTTCAGACAAATTTCAAATTGTTTTCTCTTTATCTGTTTTGTTCTGCAAAGAACGTCCAATGTTCATTTTTGATATATGCATTTGACATCAATTGCTACTCATAAATATTTACATGTGAAACAAAAGACGAATTGTTGGTAATAGCAGAAACAGGGGCATAAGAAGTGTCCGAGCTGTGTAGTTACTTTGTCTGTCAGGTACAAAGGTAGATTCAGCTGAAGAATATGACCAAGATGCCTTCACTCCCCGCAGAGTAAGACAGTAATGGTAGCTCTCCCAGCTGAGACTTGCAATTATGAACAAATCAGCATATCTCCCCAAGTAGAGTTAGTCTACCATCAGCCCTAAAAAGGTTTGGTATCCCCAGAAGGTCCTAATATTCCTCAGCGGAGTATAAGAATATTCTCCAGCAAGTATAAGAGTATCCCCGACAGTCTTAATATTCCTCAACAGAGTATAAGCATGTTCCCCGGCGGAATACAAGATACCCCCAGTGGAGCCATTTCCCCAGTGCAGTCTAAAAAAGATTTCCCAATAGAGTTGAATCATCTTCCCCAGTAGACTCTGGAAGTTTATCCCCGACGGAGTACAATAAACCTCCCCAGCCAGGTTCAAAGGAGCATTCCTAGCAGAACTTAGAGGTTTATCCCCACAAGAGTCTAACAGGATTATCTCCAGCAAGTTACAATTAAAAGATCATCCCCCAGCAAAGTTCTTTCTTTCCCCCGACAGGAATTCAATCCTCAACAAATTCAATATCACCAGCAACGGTAACCCATCCCCAGCGGAGTTTATCAGTGGAATTCCCAGCGGAGTTTATCGTTAAAATCCTCAGCAGAGCATCTCTTCCCCACAGAGTAATTCCCCTCGGAGTAATCTCTTCATCGGCTTATTCCCCAACGGAGTCATCTCCTCCTGCAGGTTTATTCTCACAATCATCTTCGTTCATCATCCCCAGCGGAAACGAAGAACTCAACTCCATTCTCCAGCAGCTCCGGGATTTATTTTCCCCAGATAAAACGTTACATGTTCATACATCATGATGCATGCATATACGCATCATACCATACAATCTCATTTATGTTGAGAACATCATTGATTGATCCATATCATGCATTGCATATGACTGACCTTTACCTTTCAGGAAGGATGAAGTTAAACTCCCCACCCGTCAATGGAGACAACCCGTTAATGAAGACAACCCGTCAATAGAGACAACCTGTCAATAGAGACAACCCGTCAATGGAGACAACCCGTCAATAGAGACAACACGTCAAAGGAGACAACCCGTTAATGGAGATAACCTGTCAATGGAGACAACCCGTCAATGGAGACAACCCGTCAATAGAGACAACCCGTCAATAGAGAAAACTCGTCAAAGGAGACACCCTGTCAATAGAGACAACCCATCAATGGAGACAACCCGTCAATGGAGACAACCCGTTAATGGAGACAACCCGTCAATGGAGACAACCCGTCAATGGAGACAACCCGTCAATGGAGACAACCCGTCAATAGAGACAACTCGTCAAAGGAGACACCCCGTCAAAAGAGAAAATCCGTCAACAAAGACCAAACCACCTACCAACAATCTCCAAATGGAATATGTGAGCCCATTCCCGACATCACAATGTTGATACTACTTCATGCGAGTGCAAATTTCTAGGCACTCTAGTGTTCAATCATCTTCCACCTTCGGATCACGAAAGGCCCGAACGCCAATCTATATCCTCAGGTTTAAGAAGATTGAACAGGGGCAACTGTTTTACCCCAAAGTTTGCCCTCCCATATTTCTCAAGACTTGTCAAGAATCATCTCCAAGTTGTTTAAGATGGCTCAAGAGTTGGACAGTCAAATCATCTCCTAAGGCAATCAATTCAAAATTAGGGTTTTGTGTTGCATACAGGTCCTTGATTCCAAATGACCTCAAGTTCTTCCCAATGCTTTAATATGTTCTCAAGTTCATCCATGTCAAATTTCAAGCCTTGCAGAGAAAGTTTGGTCAGTCAATTGCTCAAGAGGTCCAAAAATCGACTGTGCTAGGACAAAAGTCAACTGTGATCTACAAATAGTCAAACCTCAAGATTTTTTGTCAACATTATCATTTTTAAGTATAATTCATCATTTGATCAAGGGTTGATCATGATTCATCAAGGATTGCTCAAGATTCATCAAGATCCAAAAGTTGCTAAATTAGGGTTTTGTAGGAAAAGTCAACTCAACTTTGACCAGGCATAACGTTCTCATACTTTATGAGAAATGACCAATCCAAATCTCATTTTGAAGAGGATTCAATTTCCTACAATCCATCTTCACACCCAAAGATAAAGAAATGCACTCACAAAAAGTTACAAATTTGGACATTATAGGTCATTTTTGAAAGTCAACAAAAATACCTTTTTTTCCAAAGCTTATAACTTGAGAATGGAATATCAAAATGATATGAGACCAAAAGGGTTGATTATAGGACATCTCAAGGTTTCTAAAAAGTACAAGAACACTTCCAAAAGTTCAAAATTGAAGAAGTTATTCATTGTTGAAGTTGGGCATTTTTCTAAAATTGCCAAAAGTCAACTATCCTCAAAACTCCAATTTTTGACAAAAGGACCAACTTTTTTCCACTTGATATGATCTTGTCACACCACACACGTGTCCCATTTTCAGTTTCATGTCCATTTATTAATTTTTTCTATTTTATTTAATTTTTATTGAATTAATTCATTTTAAATCAATATTAATTCAAATAAAATCCAAAAATTGATGGAATGATATATTTGTGATCATTACAGCTTTCAATTAATATGATACACCCAATCAGATCCGAATCATGCCTTATTGTGCACAAAATATTTGATTTGAGCCATTTTTGGAAGTTTGTTAATGGAAAATCATATCAAATCATGATTCATCAATTCCTATGGATTCAAGCCCAAGTTTTAACCTAAATGCATTCCTTATTACTCACACAAGCTATACACATCAAGAACACGACCTGAAGCTGCCCAAAACGGCCAAACAAAAGTTGAAAAAAGCTTGGAAAAAGTGGAAACTGAAATCATACTTAGAGCACGATTCAATCCAAAATCTCAATGTAGCTTCCTTGTCTGGCGTTCACTGAAGCTAAAGGGATCAAAATCAAGTCCTGAAACCACCTGAAAAGCGCTATACGTGTTCTTGAACATAGCTCTGAACATGAGATCGTGATTATATATTTTGGCATCTTCTGAACAAATCATTTGTGCATTCATGTTTAACGTCCAATTTCCAACATTCCTGCATTATTCAATTGGATTTTCGTAGCCTATAAGGCCCTACCCGAAACTAGGGTTTGGGTTTCTTGTGTTTAGGCGTTTTGATTTCAGGGAAAATTGGAACAAGCCATGGCCATGGATGGATTTAGGAGAACGAGGCAAGCAAGATGATGGGTTTAGTTTACATTTTTGTGACCTAGAATCCATTATAGGATGATGCCACGGATTTTGCTACAGATTCAAATCCGTAGGAAATAAACCAGGCTTTGTTGAAGAAGACGACCACGCGTCCTCTCCTAATTGGCTTCTTCAAAATATCGCGCCTTTTTTTATTTTTATTCTGGCATTTATTTGTTCTTTTATATATTATTTTATTTCCAATGGTATATCAATAAAGCATGATGGTTGGGTTGGCAAGCGCGCTGTTACAAAGTCCTTTGGGACCTGGGTTTGAACCTCAGGTCCCCTAAAACATTTGTGTATTTTTTCTTTAGGGAATTGCATGTGATCTCCAAAGCGTTGGTCCACCATACTCCTCATCCCATCAGGCGCCAGGTGGTTTCAGATCAAATCCAAAGGCCAGGATTGAAGGCTCACCATACATCCAAGTCAACAAGCGCATATGGGATCAACAAAGTCAAAGCAGGCTGGAACGAAAATGGGCCTTGAATATGCTATCATACCTCCATCTGGGGCCCAAACCCCCCTGAGTTTCCTTCTTTTTTTTTATTTCTTTCATTATTTTTCTTATTTTTATTTATTGTTATTTATTTGTTATTTTTAATTACTAACCAAATAATAATTTTCTTCATAAAATCAGAGAACAAAAAAAATATTATTTTTATTATTAATTTCATTATTTTATTTTGGTAAGTAAATATTAATTAATTGACTTAGTTTTAAATAGGTTTAAACATTTAATATTTTTTGCAATAAATTAAAATTAATGTAGAATTAGGTTTTAATAATTTTAATCATTTTTATTTTATTTCCTTAAATATAAAAAAACCCAAAAATATATATTTTTATTTAATTAATTAATTAACTTAGCTTTAATTTCATTTAATTCAAAAATAACAAAAAATCTTTTCTTTAATAAAAAAGGGTCAAAACCCTAAAAAATGCGCCGATTTAATTTTCTTGCACACGATTCATTTGATTCCAATTTTGTAATTGTTTCCCGGTATGTAATAGTTATTCTTAATTAGGACTTTAATTATTTACCGCTTTATTTTACTTTCCGCAATTTAAATTAAAGGGTTGCTTTTGGCGATATAAATACCCGACGCCTTGTAATAGTTTTAGATTTAATTTCCGCAATTTTATTTCCGCAACTATACAATGTTAGATGTTTGATAAATAGGGAATGCATGACAAGATCAATCTTTAATCTAAAATCAACATAGCTCACCCATGACATGTACAGATAAAATTAACCGAACTAACACACTCGCACATGCCACTCTTAGGGTACACCTCGCTTGGTTGCCTCGAACGTGGTCATTGAGTATAAGAAGTTTTAGAGGTCGTCCTCTTGTCCAAAGACCATAAGTTGCCTCGAAATGGTTGCCTCGGAAAAATGATCTAAGACATTAGGGTTACCGCTAAGGCATCCTAACATTGCTTTAGTGACCACACGTCCCTAAATCGAATTGACCCGAAAACTCCAACAACGGTGTTACCTACTCCTCAATAGTAGGATAGAATTGTCTAAAGGACATTTGTACAGACTAATTCCTTTTTCAAGTAGGTAGATGGTTCTTAAGTACTTGCTCCTTTTAAAACAAAACAAAACTTTTCGCACTTACACTCTCTTTCAAACAAAAACCCTTTTCAAACCCACAAACACAAAGAAAAGCAAAGTTGTGAAAACACAATGAGTAAGTACCTAAGAGCCCGTGGATAACCACGGATAGAAAGGGTGCTAACACCTTCCCTTTCTATAATCTACCTCCCGAACCCGAGAAATATCTCAAAAAGGAATTTTTCTGTGCTTTTGTCCTTTCCTTGTTGGATAAAATAAAAGACGGTGGCGACTCTTGCTTACAGCGACATTTTGCGGAAAAAAAACGCAAACGCGAACCAGCATATCCAAAACAGTCAGTTCTCATTCCCACCGTATCACAGGGTCGAAGCAGCTTCTTTCGCATCCGTTACTAAGAATTTTGTTGCCCGTTTCATCAAGTTGAATCTCATTTGTCGATACGATATCCCAGAAAGGATCATCACTGATAATGGTACCAACCTTAACAATACTATGATCACCGCCTTGTGCGAGCAGTTCAAGATTCAGCATCACAATTCATCTCCCTATCGGCCCAAGATGAATGGTGTCGTTGAAGCTGCAAATAAGAACATTAAGAAGATCGTACAGAAAATGACAGTCACCTACAAGGACTGGCATGAGATGCTGCCATTTGCTCTCCACGGGTACCGTACCACGGCTCGCACATCAACTGGGGCAACATCCTATTCTTTGGTTTATGGCATGGAGGCTGTTTTGCCTATTGAGGTTCAGATCCCTTCTTTGAGAATTATGAAATATGCAGGTTTGAATAAGGACGATTGGATCCAGACTCGACTTGATCAACTAAACTTAATTGATGAAAAGAGACTTACTACTGTTTTCCATGGTCAGATGTATCAAAAACGGATGATCAAGGCTTTCAACTAGAAAGTCAGACGCCAAATATATCAAGTTGGAGATCTGGTGATCAAACGCATTATCTTACCACAAAGTGATCCCAGGGGAAAATGGACTCCTACCTATGAAGGATCATTTGTAATCAAGAACATCTCCTCCGGTGGGGAAATGATCTTAACCACCATGGACGGTAACGACCTGCCACACCCTGCGAACGCGGACATAGTCAAAAGATACTACGCATAAGAGTCCCGCTAGGTTAAAACCGTCCAGTTTCTCCAAATTCCCTAGCAAGTTGTTTTGAAGCCTGAAATCCAACCGGGTGACAATTGACTTCTGATACTCCCCAACGGAATAAAGACTCCCATTATTAATCCCCGGTAGAAGTCATCAAAATTTTCTGGATTCCCCAAGCAGATTCCTCAAGCAGTATATGGCATTGCTCTCACAACATAATTTTTGTCAAATACTCCAACTTCAAGACATGAAGAATCCACATATCCTCAGCTGCAGTCAAGGATTTATTTTCCTCAGCAATACATCAAATCTGCTTACATGCGCATACATTACATCCATACATCATAAACATTGATTAAAGCGAATACATTACACCATACATCTCATGCAACATAACTTTGTATTTTAGCTAACAATTCATCCTTTTCAGGATAAGATTAACAGCTACCATTAACAATATGACTTCTTGATACAATCCAGATACGCTCCAGACACGGAAGCCATTCCGGTACTCATTCAAAGGCACTTCCTGATACAGTTCAGATACGCTCCAAACATGGAAGCCATTATGATACTCATTCAGATTTCCACTCCTTATACAGTCCAAATACGCTCCAGACACGGAAGCCATGCTGATACTCATTCAGATATCAACACTCTTGATATAGTCCGAATACGCTCCAAACATGGAAGCCATTCTGATACTTATTCAGATTCAACCTCTTGATACAGTCCAGATACGCTCTAGACACGGAAGCCATTCCAGTACTCATTCAAAGGCACTTCCTGATACAGTTCAGATACGCTCCAAACATGGAAGCCATTCTGATACTCATTCAGATTTCAACTCCTGATACAGTCCAAATACCCTCCAGACACGGAAGCCATTCTGACACTCATTTAGATTCAACCTTTTGATACAGTACATATACGCTCCAGACACGGAAGCCATTCTGATACTCATTCAAAGGCACTTCCTGATACAGTTCAGATATGCTCCAAACACGGAAGCTATTCTGATACTCATTTAGATTTCAACTCTTGATACAGTCCAAATACGCTCCAGACACGGAAGCCATTCTGATACTCATTCAGATTCGTCCTCTTGATACAGTCCATATACGCTTTCGAACTAACCCATGCTTCATCTAGGACTTTTGAGGGTTATAACGTGGCCTGGTTCACGGTTTAAGAAACAAAGGATAAAGGCTCAAATTTTATTTGTACCCACCCGCTCTTCGTGATGTTCTTCAAACCTAAACTCAGCTAATCGTGCGTTAGACCTTGTTTGAGTCTTTGCTCTGATATTCCGGTGATGGTTCGGATGTTGACAATTTATTTTGAATAGGCAGTCTTTTTTTTGTTGAGGGTTTGTAGGACCTCTTTCTTTTCGATTTAGTTATCCCTGTTTTTTGCCTGAACTGTTTCTTTTGTGATTACAGTCAGCGGGATGCCCCAGTTTTTGTAAGTCTTCTTCGTAAGTTTTGACTTACTGGGCTTTTATTTCTGCGAAATGATGATTGCTTGTCTTTATGATTATTCGGAACCATCACTGTCTTTTGTTTCAAAAGGACTTCTTTGATGCCATTCATTGTGCACCTGGATGAACTGAGAAAACTACCATGTCCTAGGTTATAATTAAGGGTTTTTAATTTTTGAAAAGAAAAAACTCCTACTTCTTTGGCTCGAAGGGGTTGACGAGGGATTATCTTCCTTATAACTCCAGTGTTTAGGAATTGAAACAACGCCTGTATCTCATCAGCGGGGTCTGTTCAAAAGCATACTGTGAAGATCATGGTATCGTTTTCGTCATCCTCCCTCAAGAGGCTTAGAATTATTAACCGAGAGTTGAACATCAAAAAATGAAAGCAATTTTAAGCATAATAAACATAATTACTTCAAAATAGACACGTGTAATGCATTAATGAAATAACAACGTTTGACATGAATAAATGTTTGAATAATCAAATAAAAATACAACTTGAACATTCGAATGAACAAAAGTTTTTTTTTCAATCCTAGCCATGTTTTGGCAAGGGAGTAGTGATCACATTAGGAGTCTCAGCAGGCTCAAATTCGATCTCCTTAGCATCGATCATATTCTGGATCTTGTACTTCAGCGCCCAACAATCCTCAGTATCGTGCCCCGGGCTACCGGAATGATAAGCACACCTCGCATCTGGGTTGTAGTTTGGAGAAGAGGTCTTGGGATTTGCAGGAGGGTTGATCACCGCAATCAGATTCATCTTCAACATGTGCTGCAATGCTTGTCACAATGGCATGTTGATGTTGGTGAATTGCCTTTTAGGCTCGTCCGGCCTTCGCTGATTTCCCTTTTGCTGTTGTTGGCGTGGTGTAGAACCAGAGATCATGACTGTCCCTGCATGTTGGTCACGACGACTCTTCTGACTGTACGCAACATTGGACTCTTTCTTGAATGGTTTCTTCTCAGTGTTCGAGGAGTCACCCTTTTGTATCTTCCCAGACTTGATACCAGCTTCAATTCTCTCCCCAGTCAAGATCAGATCTATAAACCCAGCAGAAGAATTCCCGATCAGATGGTTGAAGAACGGACCAGACAGGGTCCCCAGAAACATGTCAACGAGCTCACGGTCAGTCAGAGGTGGCTTCACCCTTCCAGCAAGGTCTCTCCACTTTTGAGCATACTCCTTGAATCCTTCACCCGTCCCTAGTGACATACCCTGGAGTTGGGTACGCGTAGGAGCGAGGTCAGAATTATACTTATATTGCTTGTAGAACGCAGTAGCCAAGTCCTCCCAGTTACGAATACTGGTTCCATCCAACTGATAGAACCATTCGAGTTGAGTCCCTGAAAGACTATCCTGGAAGAAATGGATCCATAAATTTTTATCAGCAGTGTAAGGTTGGATCTTCCTTACATATGATCTGAGATGCAGCTTAGGGCAGGATGCCCCGTCGTACTTCGCAAAGGCAGGTGCCTTGAACTTGTGTGGGATCACCACCCCAGAGGATAGACCTAGATCTTCGAAGTCCAGGCCGGGCACTTTTTGTATCTCCATAGCACTTAGGCGGTCCTCTAGTTGTTTGTACATGTCCTCAGCTGGAGGGTACTGTTCATCATTGTAATCCGCCTCGTTGTCGGAGACCACGGGACTAGGAACCCTTCTCTCTTGGAGACTGTCCTTGCCTACAGATGAGGTAGTCAGCTCAGCCTCATTCTGCAGTGTATTCCCAGATCTGCGTCCAGGGTTGAACAAAATGGTCCTCTTCTTCTTCTTCTTCCTCTCTTTCAGAATCAAAGTTTTCAAGTCATGTTGACCCTGGGCTAGACTCATAACCAACTCCTGGAACTGGGCATTCTGGGCCTGGAGGGCCTGGATAGCTTGTTCAGTGGATGGTGCAGGATTCATGCTGATTGCTGAAATAAACAACGAAGAAGATAAGTGACCTGTAAAAAGGGTACCTGTAATGTAATGATATGTATGATATGCATGCAATGTTTTCAAGGATCTCGCGGGGTAAACAGAGAAATTTGTTAGAAGTTGAATACGGTAGCTTGATTGAAGGAACTTCATGTTGTTGAGAGTCCTTCTTCAAGAGTCAAGGCTCACCATATCGAGTGGGTCATAGCCCCTGACTCAAGTCATCATGTTTTGATCTCCAAACAACCTTGGCTAGAGGAAAATAAATCCCCTTTGCCCCTTGCTAGGCATTTTGATTCATCATGACCTACATCACAAACCCTTGAGATCCTTGAAATGGATTAGTCCTTATGCAGGATGTATGCAATGGTATGATGGTATGATGTTATGTTATGCGTGGAGTGATGTAAGTGAACCCTGTTATGAGTCCAGATTAAGGACTGTAAACAAAACCTGCAAGAAACCCGTGTTGTCAGATAACAAGTACATGCAAGTAATTTGAAGGCACACAAGTCACACAGAGAGCCCTTAGAGTTTAGGCCAACATGAAGTTTAGGTACTACCCTCTTTCAGTTTCGTAGGTTAAGACCTGTCCTAGAAAATAGTAATCGAGTTCTAGAGGATCTCAATATCATCGAATACCCTCAATCGGTCATAACTCCAGCATCACAATCTTTTCTTGCGGCCAGAACCATCGCGAGAGTTTAGCCTTAATGAGTGTAGCATACTGCTACTGTTCTATGGCCAAGTTGGGTCAATTTAGGGTTCTAAGGTCGGTTGGTGCTTAATGACTCCTCAGAAGACCCATATTATCCTCGTTCCAACACAAGGGATATCGGTACAGACCAAGGTGTCACACCAACGTAGCCACTGCTTCACCCGTGTCGGTCTACGTCGGACAGGTCCCTCACAGCTTATGCTACCTAAAAGGGTATTCCCCATATCCGGGTTAGGATCTATGAAACTCCGATGCAAGCCCACAATATAAAAGCAAACAAGGCATACAATTGAAAACATAGAAAGATCTAATCCTAAGGTACACCTCACTTATTAAAGTGTCCCCAGCAGAGTCGCCAGTTCTGTGTTCGGTGGAAATAGAACTAACTGTCTTAAAGCTGGTTCACGAAATGTCGCGGTAAGCAAGAGTCGCCACCGTCTTTTATGTTCTCCAACATGGAAAGGACAAAAGCACAACAAAATTCCTTTTCGAGAATGTTTCTCGGTTCGGGAGGTAGATTTATAGAAAGGGAAGGTGTTAGCACCCTTTCTATCGATGGTTATCCATGGGCTCTTAGGTACTTGCTCTATGTTTTCAAAATTTGTTTGCTTTTCAAGTGTGGGTGGGTTTTGAAAAAGTTTAGTTTGAAAAACTTCTAGGTAACTCTTGTATCAGTCCTCAAGAGTGTATGAAGTATTTGTTTGAAAACTTTTGTTTGAAAGTGTAGGTGCGAAAAGTTGTTTTTGTTTTGAAAGAGCAAGTACCCAGGAGAAATCTACCTACTCTAAGGAATTAAGCTGTGTAAGAGTCCTTTAGACAGTACTATCCCACTATTGAGAAGTAGGTAGCACCGTCGTTGGAGTTATTCAGGTCAATTCGATTATTAGGGACAATGTGTGGTCACCAAAGCAATGGTAGGACGCCTTAGCGGTAACCCTAACGTCCTAGATCCTTTTTATCCGAGGCAACCGTTTCGAGGCAACTGGATCTTTAGACAGGAGGGCGACCTCTAAAACACCCTATACTTGATGACCACGTCGAGGCAACCAGTGAGGCGTACCCTAGGAGTGGCATGTGCATGTGTGTTGTTTTTCAGTTAATTTTATCTTGTACATGTATCTTTGTGAGCTACGGATTGATTTTTATTTTTCATACAAGTCTTTCATGCATTTTTAACAGTTAATGTTTTGCGGGAAATAAAGTGCGGAAAGGTAAATCTACGCTATTACAAGGCGCGGGTCTATACATCGCCAAAAACAAAACCCGTTTGGAAAATAAATGCGAGAAAAGTAAAGAAAGCGGTAAAAGCCCAATTAACTATTACATTCTCGGAAACAATTACATCAATATAATCAAAAGGAATTAAAGCGCGAAAGAAATTAAATCGGGAACGTCTTAGGGTTTTGACCCTTTTTGAGAAAGGAAAGTAATTTGTCATTTTTTGCAATTAAATAAGCTATTAAACCTAATAACTAATTAATCAATTATTTACAAGAAAAAAGTATTTTTGTGGTTTTATGTTTTTAATGAAATAAAATAAAAAAAGAAATTAAAAGTGTCAAAAGAAAAACCCTAAGTCTAATTCATTTTTATTTATTGTAAAAGAAAATTAAAATTAAATCTAATTAAACTAAATTAATTTAAGTTAGTGTTTATTTACAAAATAATAATTAAAGTGAAATTAATAATAATAATAATAATAATAATAATAATAATAATAATAATAATAATAATAATAATAATAATAATTACATTTTTTGGTTTTCCGAATTTATTATAAAAAATTAATTTGTTAATTAAATACTAATAGTTAATAGAAAATAATTAAATATAAAATATAAAAGAGAAAAAAGAGAAATGAAACCCTGGGGGTGTTGGGCCCAGATGGAGGTGAATCTGGAATTTTGGAAGCCCAATTGTTTCAGCCATGTTTGACCCTTCTGATCCACCACATGCCTGTTGACTAGGGAGCACCATGAATATTCACGCTTGGCCATTAGATGGGTGTTAGTGGCCACTTGGCGCCTGATTGCTTAAAGCGCATGGTGGAATGCTTTTGAACGCCTGCACAGGAACATGTTATGAAAAAATAGAAACAAAGGCTTGGGGGACCTGGGAATCGAACCCAGGTCCCAATGGTCAACAGCCACCTGCTCTTCCACTAGGACAACTGAACGTGTTTATTAATATAATGGCAATTAATTATTATAATAAGAAACCAGACAATATGCCATAAAGCAAAACACGCGCGCTGATTATTTGAACCGTCCAATGGCACACTTCCACGTCCTTCGTCTTCCTCCCTGAATACCTGTAAAATAAATCAAATAGCGGGGGTTTTTAACCCCCCACAAACTGAAAAAGGAAAAATAGAGATTAAGTCTGTGCGTAATATAAATTGTTCGCGAGGGTTCCATCTTGCTCGTCTTGTTCAGACGGTTTCAGTCATGGGCATTAGGGGTCCTGATTTTTCCTATATAGCAAAGCCCCAAAAGTAAAGCTCCGGAACCCTAAAACTCTCCAATGGCAACTTTCGTTTCAAGGTGTAATAACTCAATTAATCTATGCCAAAAGCTTTGTATGATTGCTAGCAAAACAAAACACACAGTAAATCATGTTAATGATGCATAATTTTGGAGTTAAGAATCTGAAAAAGTTAAGCAAACCGTGAGTTCGTGTATGGTGATTTCTTGAGCGTTGGCGCTTGGCTTCGATTGCAAAAGGTTTCTGAGTGTCCCAGTAAGGTGTTTGAATCCTTAAATTGCCTTGAATTGGCCTGGAGTATGAAGATCAGTTTCAAGCTTTCTTTGAATTTTTTCAATATGGTAATGGCTCTTTGCAGCAGTTTTGCACGTGAATAGCATTAGGGTTGGCTTTCTTGCATATATGGGAATAGAATTAGGTTATGTCTTGGCCCAAAGATCCATTGTATTGATGTTTTGAGATTTGGTTGACCACCATTGAAGAACTTTCCAAATTTGAAGTAAATCCAAGATTTTATGCACAAAAAACCCTAGCACGAATTTGTTAGTTGGCACATGGTATATGAAAGCTGTTCAAATCAAAAAGATACTATTCCATTGATTTTTAGATTTTATTTGAATTATTATGGATTTAAAATGAATTAAATCAATAAAAATTAAATAAAATAGAAAAATAAATGTTTGATCTTGAATTTAAGCATGGGACACGTGTGTGGCATGACAAGGCTGAATCAAGTGGAAGAAAGTGGACCCTTTTGTCAAAAATTGAAGTTTTAAGGATAGTTGACTTTTGCAAATTCATGAAAATTCCCAACTTATCCAATGCGTATCTTGCTCAATTTTGATCATATGAACATGTTCTTGGACATTTTGGAAAGGTCTTGAAGTCCTCTAACCAATGCCTTTGGTCCCATGTCATTTGGATGTACCAATCTCAAGTTATGGTCTTTGAGTTAAAGTGCATTTTTGTTGACTTTTGAAATTGACCTATAATGTAGAAATTGATAACTTTTTGTGAGAGCATTTCTTGGACTTGGAATGTGAAGATGAGTTGTAGGAAATGCCATCCCCTTCAAAATGAGCATTGGATGGGATTTTTCTGATGAACCATGAAAACGTTATGCCTTGGTCAATGTACAGTTGACTTTTCAGCTGTCCAAAAATAACAACTTTTGCATCTTTGATGATTTTTGAGTCATGCTTGTGGAATCATGATCAAGACTTGATCAAATGATGATTGTGAGCTCAAAACAAGATGTTGACCAAAAATTATGACTTTTGACTGCAAAATGACCATTTTGCCCCTATAGTTGATTGTGAACCAAATAGGGCTTTTGACTGTGGACTTTGATGTTGTGAGTCTTGAAACTTGACATGTAGATGCTTGACAATGTATATGGGCCTATGGGACTTGATTGAGCCCTTGAAAACCTCAACTTCCTTGCAAGAACCAAAACCCTAATTTTGACTGGCTTAGGAGGCAGTTGGACTGTGCAATCTTTGAGAAGTATTGAACCATTTGAGGATGATTCTTGATAAACTTTGAAGAATATGAGAGGGAAAATTTTGGGGTACAACACATTCAGATTTCCACTCCTGATACAGTCCAAATACGCTCCAAACACGGAAGCCATGTTGATACTCATTCAGATATCAACAATCTTGATATAGTTCAGATACGCTCCAGACACGGATGCCATCTTGGTACTCATTCAGATTCAACTTTCAGCTATAGTACATATACGCTCCAGACACGGATGCTATTCTGATGTTCAACTTACAAATTACATCTCAACAAGCATTCTTGGATGGCATCTACGAGCCCATCCCCAACAAGATTTTATCACCCCTCCAAATGGCATCTTTAAGCCCATTTCTCCTATCACCACCGAGTGCAAATTCTTGGGCACTCTAAATGTCCAATCACCTTCCACCATTGAGTCGCGAATGGAAAATCTCGCCAATCTAACTCCTTAGGTCAAAGAAGATTGAACAGGGGCAGCTGTTGTACCCCAAAATTTGCCCTCTCATTCTTCAGGAAATCATCCTGGATACTCAAAGTTCTCTCTTAAACAAATCCAAGCCTTGAATTATCATTTCTTTCCAAGCAAGCCATTTACAAGGGCAAATTGGTCATTTGCAAGCTCAAAAGCCAAATATTACCTCGGAAAAGTTAAATTCTAAATACTTAGAAAAAATGACACTTCAGAACTTCTGAACCAACCTCCAAGCAGAAGCGGTCAGAAGTTGCAAACTTGGCTCAACACATAACATTTAGTCAGAATGTGGCTCTTCAGCAGCTACGCCAACTCAATTAGAAGTTATAAACGTGGTTCAACACGTAATCTTCAATCAAAACATGGCTTTTTCAGCAGTTACGCAAGTTCAGTCAGAGTTTGCTAGAAGAATACAAAGAAGGCAACGAAGCCTGAAAACTCCTTCAGAACATGCTGGAATCAGAAGGTAAGGGGGTCAGAAGATTGGGTGTTACACTGAAACAGAATCTCTAAAGTACAAAATTTTCAGAAGCAAATCCAAAGAACATGCTGGAAAGTCTGGAGAACCCTTAGAATTTGCTAAGGCAGCAGGATACTAAGATCAAAATTTGAGTGCGTTGTATGCTGAAGTAGGAGCTGCTGGCTCAGATTTAAGTAATGATGCAAATCTCACATCACAAGATTTCTTAGTCTTGACCAATCTCATCACCATTTAATGCTCACAACCACTTCTGAGCACTTGTCCAAAGGGTCTCTCCACGTGCAGCATAACAACGCTCTTATGCAGATTTGGGTATGGGTTCATGCGCTACTTTTCGCTCATGGGTGTCACTTTTCCTTAATCCTCGCTTACTAACCCAGCCTAGGCTAAAAGCTGTCAATCATCATAACTTTTTATGAACTTTCTTCAAGAGTAAGTCAGCATCTATTACATGGTATTGACGCCACTTAACATTTAAAAAACCCACAAAGCTTTGCCTATAAATAGAGCACCATTGTCCACTGAAAATACCTGGATCCAACATAAGAAAAAATTGCTAGAAAAAGAAACAGAAAATTTTAGCAAGAAAATACCTTGAAACTCTGCCAAAATTCCTAGTGTTTCAAGAGCCTTAAACACAACTTTAAATCTCCTGCCTATAAACTTCATTGGTACCCAAATTGTTTCTTGACCAAAGAACGTCCATACAGTTTCTGACCACATATATACTCTCTATCCACCCATACAAAGAACCTGTCCAGAATACTATCAGAGTTAAGATTAACTCCAATTCATAGAATTTCTTCCAACAGCAAGGTAAGCGTCTGCTGACTCTCACTACACTGCTTAAACATCATCATATTTGCATGCTCAAAAAACACAATGTAGATATCATGTTGCTGTTGCTGTACATATTTCGATATTTTCACGCCTCTGTGTGTTTAAGTAGGTAGTGAATCAGTACAGAACTTGCCTCTGACTTTTTGGTTCTGTCTTCTAGAAAGCTATGACACTTGCTGAGACTGTCCTAGGCATGTCTTCTTTTTTGTGGAAAAATAACCAAATTGCAGATGTTCTGACTAGTACAAGGGGGAACCAAACTCTGACTTTGATGCCAGCACTCCTGAGGCCTGTTTTGTTATCAGTAATATCAGAACTTCTGAAATTTACTGTGTTCCCAGCAGGGTCAGAACTTCTGACCTCCCCACTAACAGATTTCTGTTTTGTAGCACATTGGGGTCAGAACTTCTGACCTCCACACTAACAGGTTTCTATTTTGCAACGCACCAGGGTCAGAAGTTCTGACCTATACATTTTCACTAACAGGTTGATATCCTGCAGTAGGCTAGGGTCAGAACTTCTGACTTCTTCTCAACAGCGCGTTGACCCCCTCCTTCTTTCTTTTTTTCTTCCCCTTGTTATTTTTCTTTATTTTTCTCGCTGGATTCCCCATTCATAAGTGTGTATCACCCACCCCCTAAATATTGTAATAGCGTAGGATTTTACATTTCCGCATTTTTACTGCTTTCAAATGTAAATGCTAGCAATTAGGATATGTATGGCAAGATAAAATCAATGAAATAGAAAATCCTAATTCAAGATAAAATCATGCATGCAATCAAACACATTTGCACACAAACACCCTTAGGGTATCTCCACTTGGTTGCCTTATACAAAAATAGCCATGTTACGCATGCAAAGTATCTTGGTAAAACAAACAAAATCAAATGATCATAGTCCCTCGATGACGCTAATTCAAAGTTGCCTTGTAAAATGATCTTAGTCCCACGAAAATACTAAGATACTTTGCAACATTGCTAATCATGGTTATACGATGACTCACGCCCGTCCCGTTTACATCCAAAGATAGGGTTACTTACCAAATCAATGGTAAGACAACAATGTCAAAGGAAAAGAAAATGCATAAGAAAGACATTTGAGTAAGTAAATTGCTTCTAGTTACTTGCTCCATTTCAAAACAACTATCCTTGCTAATTTCCAAAACAAACACACATTTCAAAACATATTACAAACATTGAAAACATTTTCAAAAAGACAAACATCTTTGTATACATTCTTACGAACGAGAATCATTACAAAGATTGCCTAAACGAATGGCCTCTTTTTACAAAATACTTTCAAAACCACACCAAACACAATTTCAAACAAACCAAAGCAAGTGATCTAAGCAAGTAACTAAGAGCCCATGAAAAACCATGGATGAAAAGGGTGTTAATACCTTCCCTTTTCATAATCTACCCCCCGAACTCAAGAAATAATCTCAAAGGTCTTTCCTGTGCTTTTTCACCTTTCCTTTTGGATAAAAGAAAAGTCGGTGGTGACTCTTGCTAACCGCAACATTTGCGATAAATCGCAAAACCTCAAGTCAGTTCTCCCACCGCATCACAGGTACCAACAAATGCGTCACACTAACATAGCCATTGTTTCAACCATATCGGTCTACGTCATACAGTTTCCATAATCTATTGCTACTTACCTAAAAAGGTGTCCCAGATCCGAGTAGAGGATAAAAAATAAGCCCAAACAAGGAACCATAATGTAAAGAAAGCAAGTCAAACAAAGAAAAGCGAGTAAAGGTGATCTATCCCTAAGGTAACCCCACTTTTTTAGTTTTCCCCAGCATATTTTCTAGTTCTATAATACGGTGGGAGAACTGACTTGGGATGTTTTGCGTTTGATCACAATTGTCGCATTTAGCAAGAGTCTCCACCGACTTTTCTTTTATCCAAATAAAGGAAAGGGTGAAAACAACAGGAAAGACCTTTGAGATTATTTTCTTGAGTTCGAGGGGTAGATTATGAAAAGGGAAGGTATTAGCACCTGTGATCGGTGGATCTGGAACTGACTGTTTAACGCTGGTTCGCGAAATGTCGCGGAAGCAAGAGTCGCCACCGTCTTTTATTTTCTCCAAATGGAAAGGACAAAAGCACAGAAAAATTCCTTAAAGAGATTGCTCTCGGTTCGGGAGGTAGGTTATAGAAAGGGAAGGTGTTAGCACCCTTTCTATCCATGGTTATCCATGGGCTCTTAGATACTTGCTCACTTGTGTTTTCAAAAATGGTTTGTTTGCTTTTCAATGTGGGTTTTAAAAAAGTTTCTTTGAAAATTCCAGTTCGACTCTTGTGTCGGTCCTCAAGAGTGTTTGAAAAATTGCTTTCGAAAGCTTTTTGAAAAGGTGTCGGTGTGAAAAGTATTTTTGAATTTGTTTTGAATTTAGAGCAAGTATCTAGAGTCGTCTACCTACCCTAAGGAATTCGTCTGTGTAAATGTCCTTTAAAGTAGTGCCATCCCACCATTGAGAGGTAGGTAGCACCACCGTTGGAGGTGTTCGGGTCAATTCGAGGTTCGGGACATGGTGATCACCAGAGCAATGGGAAGACACCTTAGAAGCTACCCTCATGCCAGGTTCCCGGATCATGAGGACTTACTAAGACATCCTCTACTCGACGATCACCTTTCGAGGCAAGGCAACAGTGAGGCGTACCCTAGGGGTGGTGTGTGCGATTTGTGTGTCGTTTTCACTTATTTATCTTGTCATGTTATTGGTGTTCTACGCTTGTTTTTATTTTTGTCCATACATTCTTTCATGCTTTGTTTAACAGTTAAACTATTGCGGGAAAAGTAAAGATCTAAAGTTATTACAAAAGGCGCGGGTCCACATCGCCAAAAGTTTCTCGAACCCGATTTGACAGAAAATAAATAAACAAAGTAAATAAAGAATTAAAAGTGCGAGTAATTAAATACATGGCTTTGGGAGAGGTACATAAATATTTAAGCGAAATAAAGGAATATGCGAATTAATAAGAAATTAAGAACGAGGGCGTTGGACCCTTTTGCAAAAAATTGAATTAATGATAGAGTTAATTGATTAAAAAAGAAAGAACTTGTTTTTGGTGTTTTTAGTATTTTAAGATTTAATAGAAAAAATTAATTGAAATTAAACGCTAACCCTAATTCTATTTTATTTTAATTTATTAAGAAAAATATTGAAGTTTTTAACCTAAAATTAAACCTAATTTTTATATATAATTTAATTATAAAAAATAAATATCTAATTATTTAATTATTTATGAAAGAAAAATAAAAAGGATGAAAAATTAATTAAACCCTAATTCTACATTTTTTAGATTTTTATTAAAAGAATTAAAATTAAAACCTAAGTTAAACTAAATTTAATTATATACAATTTATTTATGAAAATGCCAAAATAAAATATTTATTTATTATATTTTTCCTCTTTCTGATTTTTTTGTGTTTTTTTATATTTTATGAAAATAATAAAGCTAATTAATAAATAATAATTAAAGGAAAATAAAATCAAAATAAATAAAAAAAATATGGCAAACCTAGGGGGTTGTAGTCCCCAACATGGAGGTTTTTCTCTAGCAATTCAGGCCCATTTAGCTTGGCCTTGTTGACTTTTGCTGGACGCGTGTGATGCATGGACTAGGGTTCATCATAGTCTTCAATTCGTGGCCTTTGATCTGACGCTCTGGGACACGTGGACGTTGATTTTTGAGGATGCATGAGAGTCTTCAGCGTGGGCGCTACATATGAACATTAATTGAGAAAAAACAAATGGAAAGGATGAAGACCTGGGATCGAACCCAGGTCATTAACATTACCAATCAACACGTGCGCCACTGAACCAATTGTTTACTTTGTATATTATATGCATGAGAATCATTATAAGACAAAACGAACGCTAGTGGCCTAAATCAAAAAATCGCGCGCCAAGATTCAAAGCATCCAGTCATGGCTGGCCACGTACCTTTCTTCTTCATTGTGTTTTATTTTTCCTGAAACAATAACAAACTAGCAACGGTTTTGTAAACGTTGCCATAGGTAAGATACAAGAAAATAGCGAATGGCCCTGTGACGCTCATAAATTGAGCGCGAGGGTGGGTTTGAGATCGTCCAGACGCGCTGATTCCAATGGTGGTGGTTTCACACCCTAATTTTTCCTCATTTAAAAATCCCCAATTTGGAGCTTCCTGAACCCTAAAAATCATCAATGGCGAAATCGTGTATAGCACATAAAAATGCAATTAAATATATGGGTTAGCTTCAGAATTGCATAAGGAGTATGAATCAATGAACAAAATATCATGAGGATGCCTGTAAATCAAAACACGAACATGTAATTTTCATGAAATATTTTAAGTTCTGTATACCAATTCTTGAGGTTTTGATGAGTGTTTTTGATTGGGAATCGTTCAGTGAACCTTCAGCAAGCCAATGGAATGGAAATCTTGGCTTGAAACCACCTACAAGTTAGTTTTCAGTATTGAGTTTTTTGCAAAAAATTCCAAGTTTGATAATGGTTTCTAGCGTAGCTTTTCTGGTCCAAAGCATTAGGTTTTCATTCAGGCTTATGTAATGAATCAATTAGGTCAAGAAAAACCAAACAAATCAATTGCATTCATGGTTTTTGGAAATTTGATTTTCAAGATCTTTTTTCAATCTTTTCCATGTGTTTTTGTACAAATTAAGATCAATTCTCTCCAAATCTTTCCCTATTTGATTTCACACGAATTATTGAGTAGATTTTGTGTACAAAAAGATTGAAAAAATTAGGTTAAGCATTTTTCATATATTTAATTTGATTTAAATGAATTATTATAAATAAAAATTCAAATAAATAAATAAAAAATGAATAAAGACTTCCCTTTGGGCCAAGTGGTCGTGCACATGCTTGGAATGATGAATTGTGGAAGAAAAATGGGCCCATTAGCAATTTTAGGTTATTTGAACCAATGTTGACTTTTCAAAATATCCAAACATTTCCCGATTTCCACAAGGCATAACTTGCTCAATTTTTAAGCTTTTGTCATGTTCTTGGACATTTTGGAAAGGTCTTTGAGTCCTCTAACCAATTCCTTTGGTCCCATGTCATTTTGATTTACCAATCTCAAGTTATGGCCTTTGACTTAAAGTCCCTTTTTGTTGACTTTTGAAAATGACCTATAATGTTGAAATTGATAACTTTTTGTGAGAGCATTTCTTGGACTTGAAGTATGAAGATGAGTTGTAGGAAATGTCTTCCTCTTCAAAATTAGCTTTGGATGGGATTTTTCTGATAATCCATGTGAAAGTTATGCTCTGGTCAATTTACAGTTGACTTTTCCAACTGTCCAAATAAGGAAACTTTTGCATCTTGATGATTTTTGAGCCAAATTTTGAGAATCATGATCAAGCATTTGATCAAATGATGTTTGTGGCTTCAAAATGATATGTTGACCAAAAATTTGAACTTTTGACTGTTAAATGACCATTTTGCCCCTACAGTTGACTATAGTGCAATTTAGGGTTTTGACTGTGCAATTTTGTGCTGAAAGCCTTGAAACTTGATATGAGGATGCTTGACCATATTTGTAGGCATGTAGGACTTGATTGGACCTTTGGAAACTTCATTTTCTTGATCAAAACAAAAACCCTAACCTTGACTGTTTAGGAGACCCTTGCACTGTGCAACCCTTGGGGAACTTTTGAAGCTTGACTTTGCAAATCTTTGAAAATATGGGAGGGAAAATTTTGGGGTACAACAGTTGCCCCTGTTCAATCTTCTTAGACCTGAGGATGCAGATTGGCTGACGTGCCTTTCGTAATCCGAGGGTGGAAGATGATTGAACACTAGAGTGCCCAGAAATTTGCGCTCACATAGTAGTAGTGTGATGGAAATGGGCTTATAGATGCCATTTGGAGATCGATGAGTAGGGTGATGGGTTTATAGATGCCATCTGGATGTTGATCGCGTAAGAGATTCCTCAGCGAGAACCTGCATACCTGCAAAAAGAAGATGGGTACCTGACATGTTGCAGGAGTTGATTTTCAGATGCTTGGTATAGATATGTCCTGGCTGGTTACAGGAGCTGAATCTGGAGCTTCACAAGATGATGAATGAACCAGGGATGGTTACTACCTTATCATGAATGGTAAGAGGACCTTGGGTGACTTTAACTTCAACAACGCTCGTTGAGAAAATCTTGGTGGGAATTACCCTCTTTGCAGGATCGGGAAGAGAACCATAGGCGATTATAATCTGAAAAGGAATTACATCTCACGCACCGTCGGGGAGAGGACCAAAGGAAATTATAATCTGAAAGGGAATTACATCTCACGCACCGTCGGGAAGAGGACCATAGGAAATCATAGCCTAAAAGGGAATTATCACCTCACGCACCATCGGAGAGGGAACCATAGGAAATTATAACCTGAAAGGGAATTATCACCTCACGCACCATCGGAGAGGGAACCATAGGAAATTATAACCTAAAAAGGGAATTATCACCTCACGCACCATCGGAGAGGGAACCATAGGAAATTATAACCTAAAAAGGAATTATCACCTCACGCACCATCGGAGAGGGAACCATAGGAAATTATAACCTAAAAAGGAATTATCACCTCACGCACCATCGGAGAGGGAACCATAGGAAATTATAACCTAAAAAGGAATTATCACCTCACGCACCATCCGAGAGGGAACCATAAGAAATTAATCTCAAAGAAAAACCTAAAATGGAATTATCATCTCATGCACCGTCGGAGAGAGAACCAATAGGAAATTAATCTCAAAGAACATCCTAAAATGGAATTATCATCTCATGCACCGTCGGAGAGAGAACCAATAGGAAATTAATCTCAAAGAACATCCTAAAATGGAATTATCATCTCATGCACCGTCAGAGAGAGAACCAATAGGAAATTAATCTCAAAGAACATCCTAAAATGGAATTATCATCTCATGCACCGTCGGAGAGAGAACCAATAGGAAATTATAATCTCAAAGAAAAAAACCTAAAATGGAATTATCATCTCATGCACCGTCGGAGAGAGAACCAATAGGAAATTATAATCTGATAACTTCTACTGAGTCTTCATCAGAAAAATCTGTTGGGAGTCGATTTAGCTGGACTAGAGAAGGCCTTGGACTGGATAAGAAATCTTTGGAGTCGATTAACTGAACCGGTCTAGGTCTTGAAATATGATTGAGAATTTAACTGAATCTTTCCTGAAAGGTAAAGGTCAGTCATATGCAATGCATGATATGGATCAAGCAATGATGTTCTCAACATAAATGAGATTTATATGATATGATGTGTCTATGCATGCTATAATGATGTATGTGATGTTTATGTATGTATGCTTTCGTCTAGGAAAGTACATCCTGGACGGGTGCCGGGAAGTCATATCCTGGGCTGATATTGAAGAATAAGCTTTCGCTTCTGCTGGGGATGATAACTGCAAGAATACCGGTAGGAGAAGATGACTCCGTTGAGGAATAAACTTGGCAAATGGAAGATTCTGCGGGGAGAAAAATACTCTAGTGACCATGCTGGGGAGTGATACTCTGTGGGGAGAGAGATGCTTTGTTGAATCGTTGATAATAATTTGCTGGAGTTGTTAGTAGTAACTTGCTGGGGATGTCTTTGCTGTATCGGAAGTGCCAATAGACTTCGCTGGGGATAAGAAAGAACTACGTTGACGACGACCTTTCCGTGGCTTTTGGCTGAGGATAACCCAATTATATCCTGTTAAGGAAATAACTCTTTGAATAAAGCCGGGAGACGCGTTCGTGTTTTGTGATGATAAGCCTCCAGAATCTACTGGGGATAAGCTTACTGCTTGGGGGTATGAATTCCAACTTTCCTGGGGGACTAGATTGGACTTTCCTGGGGAAGCTTTGCCCGCGGGGGGAAGTGATTCCTTTGACTGTTTGATAAATTGCCAGGGAACAATCTTTAGGTCGAGACTGCCGGGGATGCTTGTTAAGGATATATGTACTGCTGGGGGAAATGTTGAGATCTGCTGGAGGATACTCAACTTCCTTAAGATTTGATAACTTTGTTTGAAGAAGAGTGTACTGACTGCTGACTTACTCTCTGGGGGATTGAGGTGCTGGTTATGTTCTTCAGCCGAACCTGTTTTGATACCTTGGAGGACAGAACAATTAGATTGCTCTTAGACAACTCCTTATTGCCCCTGTTTCTGAGGTGGGAGAGGAAGACCTGAGAGGTGTTGATAGCTTGTTGATGGTCAGACCTTCTTCTGGTAGGCAGGTGACGAGGTGACAGGACATAGTCGTACGCTTTGATCCCTAACTTTTGCCTGAACCGCCCTTTCGGGTTTTCAGTCCACCGGGATACCCATTTTTGCCCAAGCCGCCTTTTCAGGTTTTCGACTTGCCGGGTGTACAGATTCTTTTCATTTCATCCCTTCATTTTGCCCGAACCCTTTTGGTTTGCCGGGAAGCCCTTATTTTTGCCTAGGTACGTCGACCTAACGGGTCTTTGGTTATGCGTAGTATTTTTTCGACTATGCCCGTTCTCAGAAAGTAGGGAGTTGCCCCTGTTAGAAGTGTTTTGTCATGCCACCAGAAGGTGTTTAATCAGGCACGATTCGTTGTTGAAATGCCCCAGGTGGCTCATGCGGAGATTTGCTCCAGGCTATTTGACTTTTGAGAGATTCTCCGAATCTTGATTGGATTGCCCCAGATGATGGACCATGGTCATGTCATGCCCCTTGATTGGAAATACTTCTGTTCATTAGGCATTCGTCGTACGAATTTCTATGCTGTTCAAACAAAAAGTCATATGCAAACAAAGTTATGTTAAAAAATGCAAAGCTTTTGTCTGTCTTGAAGATTTTGAAAATGCATTCTTTTTCATAAAACAAGTGATTGTTTGTAAAACGTGATGTCAACTCGTTATTTTATCGTAGGCCTTAAGGAGTCAGGATACCTTTCGTACAGTATGCTTTCGAACTAACCCATGCTTCAGCTAGGACTTTTAAGGGTTATAACGTGGCCTGGTTCACGGTTTCAGAAACAAAGGATAAAGGCTCAAATTATTTGTACCCACCCACTCTTCGTGATGTTCTCCAAACCTAAACTCAGTTGATCATACGTTAGACCTTGTTTGAGTCTTTGCTCTGATTTTCCGGTGATGATTCGGATGTTGACAATTTATTTCGAATAGGCAGTCATTTCCCTTTCTTTTTGTTGAGGGTTTGTAAGACCTCTTTCTTGTCTGATTCTTGTTATCCCTTTCTTTTTTTGCCTGAACTGTTTCCTTTTTTGGAATTACAGTCAGCGGGATGCCCCAGTTTTGTAAGTCTCCTTCATGGGTTTTGACTTAATGGGTTTTTTTTTTATTTTTTGAGATAATGACTGCCTTTCTTTATTGATTATTCGGAACCATCACTGTCTTTCTTTATTTTGTAAGGACCTCCTTGGTGCCATGCGTTATGCACTTGGATCAACTGAGAGACTACCCTGCCCCGGGTTATGATTAAGGGTTTCAATTTTCGAAAATAAAAACTCCTACTTCTTTGGCTCAGAGGGGTTGACGAGGGATTATCTTCCTTATAACTCCAGTGTTTAGGATTTGAAACAATGCCTGTACCTCATCAGCGGGGTCTGTTCAAAAGCATACTGTAGATCATGGTATTGTTTTCGTCATCCTCCCTCAAGAGGCTTAGAATTATTAATTGAGAGTTGATCATCAGAAAAAATATGAAAATAATTTGCGTATAGTGAATACGAATATATTGCTTCAAAACAGACATATGTGATGCATTAATGAAATAACAACATTTTAACATGAGTAAATGCTTGAACAAAAGAAAATTGCAACTTGAACATTCGAATGAACAAAAGTCTTTTCAGTCTCAGGGCTTGTTATTTCAACTGGTGCATCTTGTAGGGATGGCAGGAGCATTCAGCCTGGCCCATCTGGGTAAAATCCACAGCTCTTTCATTGATCAGATCTTGAATCTTATTCTTCAAAGCCCAGCAGTCGTCGGTGTCATGTCCTGGACTGTTAGAATGGTACGCACATCTTTCCTCAGGATTTTACTTTAGGGAGGTTGTATTGAGACGCCTAGGAGGGCCCCTTACCGTCACCAGATTCAACCTCAACAATTGTTGTAAAGCTTGAGACGGTGACACGTTGAGTTTGGTGAACTACCTTTTAGGCTTGTCTGGCTGAAGCTGGTGAGGTTGATACTGAATTGGTGACACTGAAGCCATCTGAGGAGCTTTTCCCTTGTCTGCTTGTCTCAAGGGTGGTTGAATGATGACTGGCTCTTCAACCCTAGATGCTTGCCCCAGCTGGTTACCCTGAAGCAGTTGGTTGACGAGAAACCAGAGCTCATCTTGTCTTTGAGCTAACCCTTGAATAGCAGTCACCTGCCCCAGCATCTGGACCTTCAATGCATCCACCTCAGCTTGTAGGTGTTTCAGCCTTTCATCCTCAGCACTGTTCCTGACAAAGGTCTCCATGAGAAGTGTCCTTAGCTCTTCCTGCCCCTTGGATAGATTCAGGAGGATTTTCCCGAACCGGGTCTCTTGAGCAAGAAAGTCCTGGCTGTCTTGTTGGGAAGCCATTGCTGAAATAAACAGCGGGAAAGGTAAGTGACATGCAACAAGGGTACCTGTCATGCAATGATATGTATGCTATGCATGCAATGTTTTCAAGGACCTCGCGGGGTAAACAAGAAAATTTGTTAGCATTTGGATCCGGTAGCTTGATTGAAAGAAACTTCATATTTGTTGAGAGTTCTTCTTCAAGGGTCAAAGGCTCACCATATCCAGTGGGTCATAGCCCTTGACAACCTTGGCTAGGGTAACCTTCTTCAAGCGTCAAAGCTCACCATATCAAGTGGGTCATAGCCCCTGACAACCTTGGCTAGAGGAAAATAAATCCTCTTTGCCCCTTGCTAGATGTTTGATTCATCATGACCTGCATCACAAGCCCTTGAGATCCTTGAAATGGGTTAGGATGTATGTAATGGTATGATGTTATGTTATGCATGGGGTAATGTGAGTAGCCCTGTTATGAGTCCCAATTAAGGACTGCAAACCAAAACCTGCAAGAAACTTAGTAAACCCTGTCATGAGTCCCAATTAAGGACTATAAACGAAACCTGCAAGAAACTCGGTAGACCTTGTTATGAGTCCTAATTAAGGACTACAAATAAAACCTGCAAGAAGCTCAAGTGTCAGACAACAAGCATGCAAATAGTCAAGTACGAAGGCACACAAGTCACACAAGAGAAACCCTTAGAGTTTAGGCCAGCATGGGGTCTGGGTATTACCCTCTTGAAGTTGGTGGGCTCAACCTGTCCTATTAGAAGTAACCGGGTTCTAAGGGTCCCAATATCACTGGATTGCTTTCGTTGTTCATCGTTTCGATTTAGCCACTGAACTGGCGACCGAAATATTCCAGGAAAGCAACCCTCAATTGAGTGTAGTATCGAGTATCAACCAACCTCGGACTGCACCAAAGTCAGTTATCTCACTACCCTAAAGAGGCCAAGATAGTTCAATTAAGGTTCCTAAGGTCTGTTGATGCTTCACGACACCACGCGGAGGCCCCGTACTCTCCTTGACTGAACTCAAGGGTTACCGGTACACACCAAAGTGCCACATCAACGTAGCAGACTGTTTCAACCATGTCGGTATACCCCGCACAGTTCCCTCACAGCCTTGTTGCTACTTTCTAAGAAGGTATCCCCAGATCCGGGTTAGGATCTATAGAACTCCCAAGACAGTCCCACAATTTAAAGCAAACAAGGAAAGTAATTGAAAACACAGTTATGAACTAACCCTAAGGTACACCTCACTTTAAGTTAAGTCCCCAGCAGAGTCGCCAGTTCTGTGATCGGTGGATCTAGAACTGACTGTTTAACGCTGGTTCGTGAAATGTCGCGGAAGCAAGAGTCGCCACCGTCTTTTATTTTCTCCAAATGGAAAGGACAAAAGCACAGAAAAATTCCTTAAAGAGATTGCTCTCGGTTCGGGAGGTAGGTTATAGAAAGGGAAGGTGTTAGCACCCTTTCTATCCATGGTTATCCATGGGCTCTTAGATACTTGCTCACTTGTGTTTTCAAAAATGGTTTGTTTGCTTTTCAATGTGGGTTTTAAAAAAGTTTCTTTGAAAATTCCAGTTCGACTCTTGTGTCGGTCCTCAAGAGTGTTTGAAAAATTGCTTTCGAAAGCTTTTTGAAAAGGTGTCGGTGTGAAAAGTATTTTTGAATTTGTTTTGAATTTAGAGCAAGTATCTAGAGTCGTCTACCTACCCTAAGGAATTCGTCTGTGTAAATGTCCTTTAAAGTAGTGCCATCCCACCATTGAGAGGTAGGTAGCACCACCGTTGGAGGTGTTCGGGTCAATTCGAGGTTCGGGACATGGTGATCACCAGAGCAATGGGAAGACACCTTAGAAGCTACCCTCATGCCAGGTTCCCGGATCATGAGGACTTACTAAGACATCCTCTACTCGACGATCACCTTTCGAGGCAAGGCAACAGTGAGGCGTACCCTAGGGGTGGTGTGTGCGATTTGTGTGTCGTTTTCACTTATTTATCTTGTCATGTTATTGGTGTTCTACGCTTGTTTTTATTTTTGTCCATACATTCTTTCATGCTTTGTTTAACAGTTAAACTATTGCGGGAAAAGTAAAGATCTAAAGCTATTACAAAAGGCGCGGGTCCACATCGCCAAAAGTTTCTCGAACCCGATTTGACAGAAAATAAATAAACAAAGTAAATAAAGAATTAAAAGTGCGAGTAATTAAATACATGGCTTTGGGAGAGGTACATAAATATTTAAGCGAAATAAAGGAATATGCGAATTAATAAGAAATTAAGAACGAGGGCGTTGGACCCTTTTGCAAAAAATTGAATTAATGATAGAGTTAATTGATTAAAAAAGAAAGAACTTGTTTTTGGTGTTTTTAGTATTTTAAGATTTAATAGAAAAAATTAATTGAAATTAAACGCTAACCCTAATTCTATTTTATTTTAATTTATTAAGAAAAATATTGAAGTTTTTAACCTAAAATTAAACCTAATTTTTATATATAATTTAATTATAAAAAATAAATATCTAATTATTTAATTATTTATGAAAGAAAAATAAAAAGGATGAAAAATTAATTAAACCCTAATTCTACATTTTTTAGATTTTTATTAAAAGAATTAAAATTAAAACCTAAGTTAAACTAAATTTAATTATATACAATTTATTTATGAAAATGCCAAAATAAAATATTTATTTATTATATTTTTCCTCTTTCTGATTTTTTTGTGTTTTTTTATATTTTATGAAAATAATAAAGCTAATTAATAAATAATAATTAAAGGAAAATAAAATCAAAATAAATAAAAAAAATATGGCAAACCTAGGGGGTTGTAGTCCCCAACATGGAGGTTTTTCTCTAGCAATTCAGGCCCATTTAGCTTGGCCTTGTTGACTTTTGCTGGACGCGTGTGATGCATGGACTAGGGTTCATCATAGTCTTCAATTCGTGGCCTTTGATCTGACGCTCTGGGACACGTGGACGTTGATTTTTGAGGATGCATGAGAGTCTTCAGCGTGGGCGCTACATATGAACATTAATTGAGAAAAAACAAATGGAAAGGATGAAGACCTGGGATCGAACCCAGGTCATTAACATTACCAATCAACACGTGCGCCACTGAACCAATTGTTTACTTTGTATATTATATGCATGAGAATCATTATAAGACAAAACGAACGCTAGTGGCCTAAATCAAAAAATCGCGCGCCAAGATTCAAAGCATCCAGTCATGGCTGGCCACGTACCTTTCTTCTTCATTGTGTTTTATTTTTCCTGAAACAATAACAAACTAGCAACGGTTTTGTAAACGTTGCCATAGGTAAGATACAAGAAAATAGCGAATGGCCCTGTGACGCTCATAAATTGAGCGCGAGGGTGGGTTTGAGATCGTCCAGACGCGCTGATTCCAATGGTGGTGGTTTCACACCCTAATTTTTCCTCATTTAAAAATCCCCAATTTGGAGCTTCCTGAACCCTAAAAATCATCAATGGCGAAATCGTGTATAGCACATAAAAATGCAATTAAATATATGGGTTAGCTTCAGAATTGCATAAGGAGTATGAATCAATGAACAAAATATCATGAGGATGCCTGTAAATCAAAACACGAACATGTAATTTTCATGAAATATTTTAAGTTCTGTATACCAATTCTTGAGGTTTTGATGAGTGTTTTTGATTGGGAATCGTTCAGTGAACCTTCAGCAAGCCAATGGAATGGAAATCTTGGCTTGAAACCACCTACAAGTTAGTTTTCAGTATTGAGTTTTTTGCAAAAAATTCCAAGTTTGATAATGGTTTCTAGCGTAGCTTTTCTGGTCCAAAGCATTAGGTTTTCATTCAGGCTTATGTAATGAATCAATTAGGTCAAGAAAAACCAAACAAATCAATTGCATTCATGGTTTTTGGAAATTTGATTTTCAAGATCTTTTTTCAATCTTTTCCATGTGTTTTTGTACAAATTAAGATCAATTCTCTCCAAATCTTTCCCTATTTGATTTCACACGAATTATTGAGTAGATTTTGTGTACAAAAAGATTGAAAAAATTAGGTTAAGCATTTTTCATATATTTAATTTGATTTAAATGAATTATTATAAATAAAAATTCAAATAAATAAATAAAAAATGAATAAAGACTTCCCTTTGGGCCAAGTGGTCGTGCACATGCTTGGAATGATGAATTGTGGAAGAAAAATGGGCCCATTAGCAATTTTAGGTTATTTGAACCAATGTTGACTTTTCAAAATATCCAAAAATTTCCCAATTTCCACAAGGCATAACTTGCTCAATTTTTAAGCTTTTCTCATGTTCTTGGACATTTTGGAAAGGTCTTTGAGTCCTCTAACCAATTCCTTTGGTACCATGTCATTTTGATTTACCAATCTCAAGTTATGGCCTTTGACTTAAAGTCCCTTTTTGTTGACTTTTGAAAATGACCTATAATGTTGAAATTGATAACTTTTTGTGAGAGAATTTCTTGGACTTGAAGTATGAATATGAGTTGTAGGAAATGTCTTCCTCTTCAAAATGAGCTTTGGATGGGATTTTTCTGATAATCCATGTGAAAGTTATGCTCTGGTCAATTTACAGTTGACTTTTCCAACTGTCCAAATAAGGAAACTTTTGCATCTTGATGATTTTTGAGCCAAATTTTGAGAATCATGATCAAGAATTTGATCAAATGATGTTTGTGGCTTCAAAATGATATGTTGACCAAAAATTTGAACTTTTGACTGTCAAATGACCATTTTGCCCCTGCAGTTGACTGTAGTGCAATTTAGGGTTTTGACTGTGCAATTTTGTGCTGAAAGCCTTGAAACTTGATATGAGGATGCTTGACCATATTTGTAGGCATGTAGGACTTGATTGGACCTTTGGAAACTTCATTTTCTTGATCAAAACAAAAACCCTAACCTTGACTGTTTAGGAGACCCTTGCACTGTGCAACCCTTGGGGAACTTTTGAAGCTTGACTTTGCAAATATTTGAAAATATGGGAGGGCAAATTTTGGGGTACAACAGCACCCTTTTCACCCATAGTTATCTATGGGATCTTAGTTGCTTGCTAGATCACTTTCTTTGTTTGAAAATGTGTTTTGTGGTGGTTTTTGAAAGTATTTTTAAAAAGGCGCCTTCGTTTAGGCAATCTTTGTAATGGTTCTCGTCTTATAAGAACGTATACAAAGTGTTGGAATTTTGAAAAAATTTCATGTTTTGAAAGTGTTTGGTGTGTTTTTGCAAGGATGTTTGTTTTGAAAGTAAGCAAGCAACTAGGAACCTTTCTACCTACTCAAAAATTCTTTTTGTTCATTTCTCTCTTCCTTTGATATTGCTATCTCACCATTGATTGGTAAGAAGACTTATCTTTGGTTGTAAAGGGACGGGTGTGGGTCATCGTATAGTCATGATAGCAATGTTGTGAGATATCTTAGCATTTATCTTGAGGGACTAAGATCATTTGAAAGGAAACATTTGAAGCGTCATCGAGGGACTATGATCTCGTATTTTGATTGTTTTTCTAAGATGTCTCACATGCATAACATGACCATTTTTTAGGAAACAAGTGGAGTTAACCCTAGGGGTGCATGTGTGAATAATTTGTTTGATTTTCATGCATTTAGTCTTTGATTAGGGGTTATCTACTTGTTGATTTTATCTTCCCATACAAATCCTACTTTACTAGCATTTATATGAAAGCGATAAATTGCGGAAGGTAAATATTTTACGCTATTACAATCATTAGGGGGATGGGGTGTACAAATTTACAAATGGGGATTGCAAGAAATTAAAATCTTAATTATCTATTACAACCATATTGAAATAATGTACAAGAATTGAAATGGAATTTTTTTGTTTTTGTTAAGAGAAGAAATAAGTTTTCTCAAGAAAATATTTATAATCTTTTGGTTTTAAAAGAGATAAAATAAAGTATGTGAGTATAAAAATATTTTTGGTGTTTTTTATTATTAAAAATAAAATAATAAGAGGAAGAGGGGTCAGAATCAGCACGTTGCTGAAATAAGAGGGAACAGAAGTTCTGACTCCGGTACACTGCAAGTCAGAAAGAAAATGTTAGCAGAAAAGGGGAAGGTCTGAAGTTCTGGGTCCGCTGGGAACAAAGGAAATCCTAGAAGTTCTGATGCAACTGGAAACCTAGAAGTTCTGATGCTACTAGAAGGTTGAAAGTTTTGACGGCTAAGGGAGTTTGGAAATTCTGGATGTTGAGAGAGTTTGGAAGTTCTGATTTAGCTGGAAACCTAGAATTTCTAGTGTCACTGGCAAGCTAGAAGTTCTGATAATGGGTATGTGAGGTGTCAATGTTGTTAGATGGAAATGTCTAGAAGTTCTGGTCCAGGATCACTATTTTGACAAGTAATTAAAAGGGATTGATCTAGAAGTTCTGATCCAACTAATTGGGTAAAAAATGTCAGGAAATAAACATAAAAAGGTGTTTCTGGGGCTAGAACTCAGGACTCTTAATACTAATGTCTTATGCACACGCTCTCTACCACTGGGGTGGCTATACATCCGGTATTAGAAGCAAAAACATAAACATATATCACAAAGTAAGTTCTGATAATGAGCCTCCTTCTCCATGCCAGTCAGAGCATCTGCAGCTTAGTCATTTCTCAACAAAATAGAAAATGCAAACATAACAATTCTGGCAGGTTTCATCATGGTTTCAGAAACATAAAATATCATAACTGTAAATCAGAAGAAAGCATGTATTTTGCTGATCCTAATTCTAAATCCTAATTTCCTCAAGAAGTTTTGAGCTTAAATTCTTTTAACTTAGGCAGAAAATACATGAAATCTAAGAATATGTACAACATCAGAGTCAGGATGTCTACATTGTATTTTTGCATATGCAAGTCTAACAATGCCTAAGTAATATGATAAAAGTTAGCAAAAGCTTACCTTGCAGCTGGAAAATGTCATATGATCTAGAGCCTAGTTCTGACTACTGTAATGCTCTGATCAGCTTCCTCACGTAGTCAGAAGGCTGGAACAACCTTTAACTCGAGCTATGAATGGCTGGAAAATTCAGGAACAACCAAGAAGCAAAGTTCTAACTTTTTGAGGTGGAGATTGATGGAGAACGTGTTACAGTCTAAAAACGGAAGTTGGGACGACTTCTAAATGTATATCAGGAGCTGTATGGATGATTTGATCAAGAAACACGTGAGAAAAATTAGAGTTTGGAAAACAGAAACTGGCAAGTTTTGGGTTTATGTTTGCAGTTTCAAGTTCTTGGAAATTTCAGCAAAGTTTCAAGGATTTTTCTTAAATTTCGGCCTCTTTACAGTTGCAAATGAAGTTCAATTTATAGGCAAGGATTTTGGAGTTTGGAGAAGCCAAGAGTACAACCATCATATGCTAGGGCGCTGACTTGTTCTTGAAGCAAGTTCAAACAAGTATGGTTCAAGGCACAAAGTAAGGTGGTTAGCAGCTTTAGCCGCTGTTGTACCCCAAAATTTGCCCTCTCATTTCTCAAGGATTCTTTCACAAGGTCTTCTATGACGTCAAGTTTGCAGTACTGATACATCAATTTAGTCTTGGAATTGGCACAAGGGCAAAATGGTCATTTGCACACTGAAAAATCAAACTTTGACTTTTGATCAAAAATCAAGTTTCAAGAATCATATTTAATCAAGACATGTTGAAATATGAATTTTGTTTCATCAAGAAATTCAAAAGTCAAAATTCTAAAATACCTAGAATTTTTCTAAGTGTTTAAGAAATATGACAAGCTCAGAACTTCTGATCAGATTATCACCATGATGCAAGCAGATTCTGGAAGAATTCCTAACACAAGATTTTTAGATCTCAATAAGACCTAAAATATTGCGGAATAGAACTTCTCCTGGAAATGCTGGAATTTCAAGTTATAAATGTTCAAAGACGCACCCATGAAACTGAAACACTCAACAAATTTTGGACACTTTCAAGACAGATTTTGGTTAGAACTTCTGGGTCTCACAAATGTTCAACCAGAATTTGCAAAAGGAATTCAAAGAAAGTCTACAAAGTGTGTTACAAACTTTCAGAAAAGTCTGAGAGCTCCTTTAGAATATGCTGGAGCGAAAAGATTAAAGGATCAGAAGTTGGATGTTTTGTTCTAAGTTACACTGATGTTGAACTTCTGGCTCAGATCTAAGCTATGATGCACAATCTCATAGTGCAGGATTTCTGGGTTGATAAATCTCATCATCATTTAATGCTCACAACCACTTTTGAGTTTTTATCCAAAGGATTTCCCCACGTGTGAGAAAGAAGTACCATTGTTGTCCTTGAAAAGTAAATTGTTGTACAAGTTTATGCTGGGCCCATGCTTTGCTTTTGCCTCTGAGGGTACTTTTCCTTAATTAATCCTTAAAAATCCAGCTTAGGCACGGCTAAAAGCTGTTAAGCTTACTTGTTTGAACTTGCTTCAAGAACAAGTCAGCTCCTAGTGTATGATGGTTGTACTTTTGACTTCTCCAAGCTACTAAATCCTTGCCTTTAAATTGAACTTCATTTGCAACTGTAAAGGGAGTGAGAATATTAAAATTAGCCTTGAAACCTTACTGGAATTTCAAAGAACTGGAAACTGAAAGCATAAACACAAAAACCTGCTAAGCTTCAGTTTATTTTCACGTCCAAACTCTAATTTTCTTGCACATCTCTTGGCCAAATTAGAAACAATCCCAACTTCTGTTTACAGACTGCAATTCCATCTCCACCAACATCTATTTCAAAAAGCAGAACATCGATTCTTGGTTGTTCCAGAATTTTCCAGCCATTCCTTAGCTCAAGTTAAAGATTTTTCTAGCCTTCTGAGCACGTGAGAAAGCTGACCAGAATATCACAACAGTCAGAACCAGACTCCATCTCATAGAGAATTTTCCAATTGCAAGGTAAGCTTCTGCTGACTCTCATCATATTACTAATGCATTATTAGATTTGCATGTTCAAAATACAATGTAGACCTCCTGATCCTGTTGTTGTACATATTCTGAAGTTTCATATATTTGTCTGCCTAAGTAGAGAGAACATCAGTTCAAAACTTCTTAAGGAAATTAGGTTTAGTAGATACATATTTGTTTCTGATTTACAATTTTGACATTTTTTTATGTTTTTGAACCATAATGAAACTTGCCAGAACTGTTATGTGTGCATTTTTGTTTTTGTTGAGAAATGACTAAGTTGCAGATGCTCTGATAGTTATAGAGAAAGAGATGAAGCTCATCATCAGAATTTACTTTATGTTATATGTTTATGCTTTTGTTTCTAATACCAGATGTACAGCCATCCCAGTGGAAGAAAGCGTGCACATAAGACATTAATGCTAAGGGTCCTGGGTTCTAGCCCCAGAAGCATTTTTTAGGTTTATTTAATGACATTATCACCCATTTATATGTCAAACAACATTCCTAAATCAGAACTTCTAAACAACCTTACCCAACAACATTATCACCTCACTCTCTCAAATAGCCAGAACTTCTGACTTGTCAGCGATACATGAACTTCTAGGTTCCCAGCTACACTACAGCTTCTGAACCCCCTCAACAATCAGAGCTTTTAGGTTTTCCTCTGTTTCCAGCAACCTCAGAACTTGGTGTACCCAGGCTCAGAACTTCTGACCTTCTGCTTGCCTACTAACATTTTCTCTCCTGCAGCGTATCAGAGTCAAAACTTCTGTTCCTCCTCGTTTCATCAATGTGCCGATTCTGACTCCATTTTCTTATTTATCTTATTTTTGCTTTTAATAACCAGAAAAACACCAAAGATATTTCATATTCACATATTTTATTTCTTTTAGAACAAAAAGATCAAAAATATTTTCTTAAGTAAATTAATTTCTTAACAAAAACAAAACAAGTCCCTTTTACATTTCTTGTATATTATTTCAATATGGTTGTAATAGATAATTAGTATTTTAATTTCTTGCAATCCCCATTCATAAATTTGTACCCCCATCCCCTAAAGCTTTGTAATAGCTTAGTATTTTTATTTTCCGTAATTTAATTCTTTATGTACCAATTGCTAGTAATTAAGGCTTGTATGGAAAGATTAAAACCAACAAATAGCAAACCCTAATCAAGACAAATCAAGCATGTAAACCAATACACTTGCACACTTTGCACCTCTAGGGTTAACTCCACTTGTTTCCTTGAGAAATAAATGGTCATGATATGCATGTAAGACATCTTAGCAAAAACAAGCAAAATACAAGATCATAGTCCCTCGATGATGCTATCTATGTTGCCTTTCAAAATGATCTTAGTCCCCTAAAGAAAATGCTAAGATATCTTACAACATTGCTATTCATAACTATACTATGACCCACGCCCATCCCTTTTATATCCAAAGATAGGGTTACTTACCAAATCAATGGTAAGATAACAATGTCAAAGGAAAGAGGAAATAAATAAGAAAGACTTTTGAGTAGGTAGAATGTTCCTAGTTGCTTGCTCACTTTCAAACCAAAATATCCTTACTATTTTCAAAACAAACACCAACACTTTCAAAACATCTTTCAAACTTGAAAACATTTTCAAAAGATCAACACTTTGTATACATTCTTATGAACGAGAATCATTACAAAGTTTGCCTAAATGATGGCGCCTTTTTAAAACACTTTCAAAAACCATACAAAGCACATTTTTCAAACAAAAGCAAGTGATCTAGCAAGTAACTAAGAGCCCATGGAAAACCATGGATGAAAAGGGTGCTAATACCTTCCCTTTTCATAATCTACCCCCCGAACTCAAGAAATAATCTCAAAGGTCTTTCCTGTGCTTTTTCACCTTTCCTTTTGGATAAAAGAAAAGTCGGTGGCGACTCTTGCTAACCGCAACATTTTCGCTCAAACGCAAAACACCCAAGTCAGTTCTCCCACCGTACCATAGAACTGGCGACTTTGCTGGGGAAATTATTAAAGTGGGGTTACCTTAGGGCTAAGATCACATTTACTTGCTTTCATTGTTTAACTTGTATGCTTTACATTATGGTTCTTTGTTTGGGTTTGAATCCTCTACCCGGATTCGGGATACCTTATAGGTAAGTAGTAATACGTTATGGAAACTGTGCGGGGTATACCAACATGGTCTAAGAAATAGCTACATTAGTGTGACATATTTGTGGGTACCGGTAGCCCTTAAGTAGTCAAGGAGAATACGGGGCCGCTGAGTGATGTCATGAAGCACTAATGAACTTTTAGAACCTTTACTTGACCAACTTGGCCTTTAGGACGTACTGAGATGACCAACTTTGGTGCAGTCCGAAGTTGGTAGATACTCGATACTACACTCATTGAGGTTTGATTTTTTGGGATATTTCGGTCGCCATTAAAGAGGCTTGCGCTAAAACAATTCCCAAGGAAACAAATCAGTGATATTGAGCTCCTTAGAACCCGGTTACTATTACTAGACAGGTTTGAGCCAACTAAACTTCAAGAGGGTACTTACCTATGAGACTCCATGCAAGCCTAAACCTAAGAACTTGTTTTCTTTGTTTGTATATATATACTTGTACATAAACATCATAAACATCATGACATCATACTCATACTCGCTAACCATTTCAAGGATTTTTGGGATTTATCTTTGTTCTGTTTTGTAGGACATGGATTTTATTCGCAGGAAAGCCATTCAAGTCAATCTCATAAGGATCCCTCCTCAACTCAAAGAGTTAGCATCAAGGGTTCCTGAGAATTCTCCATTTATCGAAAGACGTGGTCACGTCCTAAAGTTGGTTACCTCCAACACTGATGAAGATATGATGAAGGTGCTCTTCCAATTCTTTGATCCTCTACACCATTGCTTCACATTTCCCGATTATCAACTTGTGCAAACTTTGAAAGAATTTTACCAACTCTTGAGGATTCCCATTCTCAATCAACTACCATTCAACGGTACGGAAAGAGATCCAAAACCAGAAGAGATTGCTCAAGCCCTACACTTGTGATAACCTGATATCACAACTAATTGGGAAACAAGGAGTGGTGTCAAAGGTTTCTTAGCCAAGTTCTTGTTTGAGAAAGCTCAAGATTGTTGGAAATCCTTGGACTTACAAGCTTTTGAGGAAATCTTGGCCCTTCTCATCTATGGGATGGTTTTGTTTCCAAATCCTGACTAACTCATAGATGTAAACACCGTCAAAATCTTCATGTATCGTAACCTGGTTCCTACTTTGTTAGGAGAAATCCTACATTCTTTTCACACTTGCACTATGAGGAAAAGAGGTATCCTTATGTGTTGTACTCCCCTTTTGTCAAGATGGTTTATTTTGCACCTTCCCCAATCTGTATTGAAGAACGAGCAAGGTTCAAGGTGGTCACATAGGTTGATGACGCTCAAACATTCAGACATTCATTGGTGTTCCCGATCTATAGAGAATGTTACTATCGTCGACCGTTATGGATAATTACCTAATGTCCCCTTGCTTGGAATTAGAGGAGGTATAACTTACAACCCCTTCTTAGCCCTACGACAATTTGGTTACGCTCGGAGAGATGCTCCCCATGAGATGCTTATCCAAGGAGTGGTATTTGACTACGAGAATGACAATCAAGGTTACCGCCAGAGGTTTATCCGAGCTTGGAGGATGTTGAACAAGGTGGATAGCAAGACACTAGGACACAAGAATTCCATTCCCCTCGAGCCTTACCTTAAATGGGTGCGAGCTCGTGCTCAGAAACTTTTGATGCCTTATCCTTCCATCTTACCAGTCATCTTGGAGCCTATGGTTGAAGGAGATGTTCCCCACACTATCCTTCATCCCGACATGCCTACCTCTCTCAAAGACTTGCAAAAGGGTTGGATCCAGCTGAAGGAAGAACGAGATACTTTCGAGGCTCAATTCTATGCTATTAAAAAGAGGGTCTCGGAGCTTACGAAGAAGCTAGAAGAAGAGAAAAGTGTGAACGCCTATCTCGCACCAAAGAGGATGTGTTCAGTATTTCTATCTTAGAAAGTTATTTTGTAAGCCCAAGAGGCATGATGTAATCTTTCTTGTTTTGTTTAATGAAAATTAACATTTCTTTATTCTTTTGTCTATATAAATTTAAATCTCGTTAATCCTTGAAATAATTTGCATGTACATATTCCATGCATCATAACATAACAGGTTTTTGCATAACAGGTTTCCTTATCTTTCTGCTGTTTATTTTAGCAAGATGGATCTAGAGAAAACTGTGAAAGATCTCCAAGCCCAGAATTCTCAGTTTCAGGAGACTCTACTAGCCCTAGCCAAGGGGCAGCAAGATATGATGGCTTTGCTGGCTGTTAAGAAGAAGCCAAAGAAGAAAGCTCTACTCAACATGGGTAGAAGGTTCAAGGAGACAGTCTGTCAAATCCCAATAGATTCATATGAAGAGGACGAGAACTAGATTGGTAAGGTCAAGAGTACTCAGGCTGACTGTATCAATGATCAAGTATCTGATGATGATTATTTCAACGAGCGGTATCCACTCGTTGATATCAAATACAAGCAATTAGAAGACAGATTGAAAGCTGTTGAAATCCAAGCCGTCCCCGGTTTAGATTTTGATGACTTGGGTTTAATCTCTGGGGTAGTCATCCCCCACAAATTCAAAATACCAGTCTTTGAACAATACGATGGAGTTTCTTGTCCAAAACTTCACCTAAAGTCTTATGTGCGCAAAATACAGCCACACACCTCTGATAAGAAGCTCTGGGTTCACTTTTTCTAAGAAAGCTTAGCTAGAACGCAACTTGAATCGTTTTATAAGTTAGATGGTTCTCGTATTAATACTTGGGAGGATTTAGCTACCGCCTTCTACCATCAGTATCAGTACAACACCGACTTGGCGCCAACGAGGGTTCAATTGCAAGATATGACCATGGGAAAGAATGAAGGATTTAAGGAATATGTGCAAAAGTGGAGAGACCTTGCTAGTAGGGTCCAATCGCCCTTGACTGGTAGGGAGCACATCGACATGTTCATGGGCACTTTATCTGGTCCCTTCTTTAATCTATTGGTTGGTTACTCTTTTTCTGGTTTCACCGAATTAATCTTAACCGGTGAAAGAGTTTAAAGTGGCATCAAAAGTGGGAAGATCTCTGTGGCATCACCATCCACTCCCAATCCTATCAAGAAACCTTTTGCTGAAAAAAGAGAAGTCAACGTTGTGTACGGGGAAAGGGCCCGTATCAAAAAGAATGATCATCCGTCTGTAAATGTCGTCCGAATCTCCAATCCAACTCCTACTCCAAGACCATCTGCAAATCACCAACATTTTGAAACTCCAATAAGACAATTTACGAGGTTAGGCATGTCATTGTCTCAAGCCTTGCAACATTTGCTCAAGGCTAATTTGATGACATTGTGCGATCCTCCCGCCAATCCTGATACCTCGTCACCAAAGTATAATCCGAACGTTAAGTGTGCTTACCACTCCAGCAGCCCCGGGCACGAGACTGACCAGTGTTGGGCCTTGAAGAACATATTCCTGGATTTAATTGATAACAAAACTATTGAGTTTGATCCTCATCCAACGCTGAATGTAATCATCGCTCCAATGCCGAAGCATGACAAGGATGTTAACACTGTCGAAGATACAATTTTTTCGCCTCTATTGAAGAACTGACTACTCCGCTGAATACCATCAAAAAGAACCTGTTGAAGGCCAGGATTTTCCCGGGCTGTATGAAATACTGTGTGTGTTGTACAAGACAACACAATGGTTGTGAAGGGCTGAAGGATGGCATACAATGCCTGATGGATAGCCACGAAATTCTATTCGAGAAGACCCCACTTGCCAAAAGTTTGACTAACAAATATGAAGACCTCTCTATTATTACCATCTCAAACAAGCCTCTTAGGATCACCTCCAAAGATCCTATTAGGATTTCAAATGAACCCATTATTTCTCCCTAAATAATTACCAGTCTCTGACCAATTCCCTACTCTTCAAACAAAGCGGTACCATAGAATTACGGTGCTGGGGTGTTCTATCATGGGATTAAACAATATGTATGGATCTAAAAAGGAAAAGATGACAATGTTGGAAACATAACAGGCTCAAGCAAGGTAACTAGAACTGGGAGAATATTTTCACCCAATATCTCACCACCAGTTGTTACAAGGAAGCCCATCCGCATTACTGCTGCCAAGCCAAGTACTGATACAAGAGGGAAGGGGAAGGTTGTTGAGCCGATTGTGATTGAAGTACCCTCCGAAGACGTAGTCGATGAAGAACCCTCCGCCCGTGAGATGAACGAGATCTTGAAGATGATAAAAAGAAGCGACTTCAAGATTGTGGAACAGTTGGGGAAAACCCCTTCTAAAATTTCAATGTTGTCATTTATGCTTTGTTACGATGCCCACTGTTGTACCCTAAAGTTTTCCCTCTCACTTATCAAGAATTTACTCACAAGATCTCCTTTGACTCAAGACTGCACTAGGGTTGATCAGCTCAAGACATCTCCTTAAGCACTGATGTCCAAAATTAGGGTTTGAGTTTGCAAAAGGATTTTTTAACTTCCAATGCCCCATATTACTTTCATGGATCATTATGGACCCCCAATATTAATCATGCCAAGTTTCAAGCCTTGAATCACATTTTTGCTCAATCAATTGAGCAGTTGACCTAAAAATCAGCTGTATTAGGGAAAAAGTCAACTATGGCCAATTTACAGTCAAACTTCATAATTTTTGATCCACATCAACATTTTAAACTCATATGTATCATTTTATCAAGTTTGGACCACAACTCCTCAAGAAATTTGATCAAATCTCCAAAAGGGCAAAATGGTCAAAATTAGGGTTTTGACTGAGAAAGGGCAATTTCTGATTTTTGAACTAGCAAATGGTTAATTGGTTTAAGGCATGATCTCAAGAGTCCAATTTAATCATTTTGACCTAATGGCATGGTTCAAAATATTGCAAGTCCATTGGATTGACAGATGAATTTTTTCAGTCAATTGTATACTAAAAAGTCAAACTTTGACTTTTTGGTAAAATTCAAGTGCCAAAGATCATAATTCATCAAAACATGTCAAAATATAAAACTTATTCATCAAGAAATCAAAAATTCAAGATTTCATTTTGAAAAGTCAAAATTTCTAAACTTAGAAATTTTTCTAAGTGTTGGAAATTTCATGTTTTTTCATAACTTTGAACAAAATTTTCACCATGATGCAAGATGATGCAAGAGAAACTTCCAACATGAAAGTTGTAGATCTCTATGAAATATACAACTTTTATTTACACAACTCCTTCCAAAAGTGCTTGAATCTCAAGTTATAATTTTAAGAACATGTGGTCATGAAACAAAACACTTATTGAAATTTTTGCCCTAATTTGGTCAATATTTTGACCCAACTTCATGGCACTTTTTCATATAGTTCCAAGGGGAATATTCAAAAGAAATTAAAATATGGATTGTATATCACATTACAAGCTTTCCAAAATGTCTAATAAATCCTTGAGATCATTCTTGAGTATGGAGAATCGAAGAGATGAAGTTAGGGTTTTCACACTTGAATTACAAGTAATTTTGTGATGAACAAGAATTCAATTTCAAACCTATGCTGCACAATTTTGTTTTGAAGGCCTCTAAACCTCAAGATCTATCCATAATCATAAGATTACACTTGCTTTTGAGCTATTATCCACTTTATTCAAGCTTTTTCCAAGTAAATTTTCCATTAATGGAACAAATTTCACACTTCCATTTTGGAAAAGTGACTTTAATCACAAAGTCAACTTGTATGGAGCTTTGCACCTGTTATTTTTGCACAAGCATGCTCTATAAACTCAGAACAAACATGTTTAAAGTTGCAAGCCACCCTACAAGACATGTACCTTGCATTGAAACCATGTTTTTCAAGATAACTTCAAAAACAAATCAAAAACTCATAACATGGGATCTTTGTTTTCTGACCTCCTCAAGTCCTCTAACCTTTCCCATATATTTATACAAGTGCATTGCAAGCTAACACACGAGGAAACAAGTCCTAAAACTCCCCAAAACTAGAAATTTCCATACAAGCACAAAAACTTGTCATTTCTGATTTTTGGAACCCAACTTCAAATCCCCTCGTGCGTTTCTTGACCAAACCATCCACAAAGCTTCTAATACACATATAGAAACTATCCCAACCCTTGTTTTCAAACTGTAAAACCATTTACACCATTATCCATTTTCAAAAACAGGGCATTGCACATTGACTTCTTCAGCTTGATTCAAGAACTCTCAGCACAAAGTAAGCTTTGCAATAGCTTCCTGGAGGTGCAAGGAAGCTCACCCAATCATCAAAACACTTTGAAAGTAGCTCTAACTCAAAATACGATCTCCAGCTGCAAGGTGAGTTTTCTGAATTTTCATCTCATTCTTTAGGCATTGTTAGGTCTTGATTTGTGAAGATAAAATGTAGATAACTTTGCCACGAAGCTGTACATATCCATAGTTTGCATTTATATGGCCTGAGCTTAGAGAATTTTAGAGTTGAAGTTTTCTGAAATTTTTAGGGTTTGAATTAGGACCAGAAAAATTCTCATTCATCTTTGACTGTTAGCTTAAGTTACTTATATGTTTGGATTCGTGGGAAGAAATGTTACAACTTTCATGTTTGAACTTTTCATTTTTGTTGAGAAATGAAGAAGATACAGGTCCTTTGGCTGGAGGTTGAAGATGAAGTGTATTCAGGGCACATTTTTTGTTATGTATTTATTGTTTCAGTTATATTAACAGATGTATAGCCACCCCAGTGGTAAAGCGCGCGCCTGTTCACCCTTAGGTCTTGGGTTTAAGCCCCAACATGACCTTTTTCTATTTTTACAATTTTCTGATTTTTTTTGTGTTTTTTTTTGCAGCGCTTGGGCTCTTCATATGGGCCTAGTTTTTTTTCCTCATAATACTCCTTACATTACTGATTAACCCACTGACTTTTCTTTATTTTTTTATTTTTATTTTATTTTTTGTTCATTATTATTATTATTATTATTATTATTATTAATATTTTCATTATTATTATTATTATTTTCATAAAATCATAAAAAAATCCAAATTTATTTTTACTTATTTTTTATACTAATGTATTTTATTGTCCATAAAACAAAAGGATAAAAAAAAAATTTCTTAAAATAAATAAATTTCCTTTCTTTTCATAAATAATTTTAGACTTAGGATAAATTAATATATTATCTTGTTTTCTTAGTTAAAATTAATTTAGAACTTAGTTTATTTTAGTTAATTAATTTTCATTTTATTTTCATTAATTTAAAACCTTTTCATAAAAAAGCCTAAAAATCCTTTTTCAAATTAATTTCTTTTCTTAAATAGTTTGATTTAATTTTATTTAATTTTAATTAATCATCCCCTTTATTTAGGTCAAGATAAAACCATTTCATAATAACAAAAAAATCATTTCTTTTTTCATTTGCACTTGTACATTATTTATTCAATTTTTGCACAATATTCAATATGGTTGTAATAGATAATTAGGTTTAATTTTCTTGCAATCCTCATTTGTAAATTTGTACACCCCCTCCCCTAATGATGTAATAGTGTGGTAATTTTACTTTTTTGCAATTTATCGCTTTTATATAACATGCTAGTAATTAGGGTTTGTATGGAAAGGCTAAAACCAATATCTAGAAAACCCTAATTCAAGACAAAAACAAGCATGAAAATGATGCACTTGCACACAAACACCCCTAGGGTTATTCCTAAAGAAGAAGAAGAAGAAGAGAACTGCGTTATTCAACACTGGACGCAGGTTTGGAAACACACTCCATAACGAGGTTGATCCAACTACTTCCTCTGCAGAGAAAGACAGTCCCCAAGGGGGAGGAGTTCCTAGTCCTGCAGTCTCTGACAACGAGACGGACTACAATGACGAACAATACCCACCTGCTGCTGACAGATACAAGCAATTAGAGGACCACTTGAGCGCCATGGAGATTCAGAATGTATCGGGGCTGGATTTCGGAGATTTGGGGTTATCTTATGGGGTAGTAATCCCACACAAGTTTAAGGCGCCTGCCTTTGCCAAATATGACGGGGCTTCCTGTCCAAAGCTGCATCTCAGGTCGTATGTAAGGAAGATCCAACCTTACACGGCAGATAAAAATCTTTGGATCCACTTCTTCCAAGATAGCCTTTCGGGGTCACAGCTTGAGTGGTTCTATCAACTAGATGGAACTAGTATCCGACATTGGGAAGATTTGGCAACCGCATTTTATAGACAATATCAATACAATTATGACCTCGCTCCTATGCGTACCCAACTTCAGGGTATGTCTCTAGGAACGGGTGAAGGGTTCAAAGAATATGCACAAAAATGGAGAGATTTGGCTGGCAGGGTGCAGCCTCCATTGACTGATCATGAGCTGGTTGATATGTTTCTAAGGACCTTGTCTGGTCCATTTTTCAATCATCTGGTTGGCAATTCCTCAGCTGGGTTTACGGATTTGATTCTGACGGGTGAGAGGATGTTGGCTCCTAAATTCGACACCTTCGTTTTGTTGATATCAGCCATTAAAGCTGAAGGATGTCTTCGACTGGCTAAGTCTGTCGAAATGCCCGTCGAAAGATGGCAAAGTACTTAGAAGATTTCTTCCAAGGAATGAGGCTGGTTGCTTTCGACGTCGAAGGGGTTTCTCGTCGAAGATGTCTCTTGACGAAAGTGTTCGATGGTTCAGGGTGAAGCAGTTTGAAATTCAAGCTTTTGGAGGGAAAACGGTTTCCAGCAGTTACTACGTGCAAACGTGCAAAGATCTGGAGCGTCGAACGTGGAGAACGTGCCAAGTGGATTGATCTCGAAGCAGTGTAACTGCCCGACGGTTACTTGGGATGTTTTAGTATAAATAGTAGTAGACATGTAGTTTCTCGCGTGTGTTCACAATTCTATACAAAGTCACTCATATAGATTCGAGTACCCAGCGTGTGAGAAAGAATTGTTGAGAAATGTATGTGTGAAACACCAATTTTATTAATCAAAGTCATTTACTTTTTCCAGAAATTTACTTGTTTTCTCCTTTACATTCTTGTCGAACCTTTTACTTTAAAGCCTTGTTTATTTTACCAAGTCTTTCCTTCATGCAATTTATTTAAAGCCTCTTTATTTAAAGCCTTATCCAATTTAATCAAACTTCAAAATCAACCTATGTCCTAGGATCAATCTGATCGATCCTGCGAGTAACCAAATAAGTAACCATTTGGAGGATCAGCGGTTGTTTACCAAAACCCAAGGTAAACAAATTGGCACACCTGGTGGGACTGTGTGTTGATTGTTGAAAATAATCTCATCTTTTCGAGTTGTATGTTATTGAGAAGTGGTAGAATATACACTAACGATAACAATACTGCCAGAAGGAGGGAAGAGATGGCGAATCCGCCAAACAATAACGAAATCCCACAAACGAGTGTGGGAGCAACGGTTAGTATGACCGTAAGTGAAGCGACAAATGTTGGTTCGACACCAGCAGTATCGGTCACAACCACGGGGCCAATACCTTCGTTAACAGGCCCCAGGATACCTTTGGGAACTCCCCCACCAAGGGGAAATTTAGGCACAAGGCCTTTGGTTCCCCCAGGATTTATTCCATTCTATGGTATGCCAACTTCTGAAGTGGCAAGCCTGACGAATGCTGCGTCCACTTTTTCAGACCCTTTTGTGAGTGCCTCTTCGCCACTCCAAGGCTCTGGAATAGGCATGGCGAATAGAAATAGGACCCAACTCTTAGGAGGAACGTCCCAAGTAGCCCATGGCCTTACAAATGCCTCGACAGCAGTCTTGAGGCAACAAATGGACGAAAGCAACCATGATATGGTGCAAATGTTGGCACAAACTTTGAGTACAGTGCTAAACCCTCTAATACAAAACACTACTCAATCGAATCAGCAAGTGACAGTGCAAATGACGCGTTTGGCTGACTTCTTTGGAGTACCCCAACTTATTCGACAGCCTCAAAGGGCGCAAATAAGGGGAAACCAGGGGATATTTTTAGAGGAAGAAACCACCATTAACCAGGCTCAACAGCCTGTCGAAGAAAACCTTAGGGCACGATTGGAACAACCTGTCGAGGAACCTAGGGTAATAGCCCCAGAGGTAAGGTTAGTTAACAGAAACCAAAATGCTGACGAAGTGGTTCAGCATATCCAATACCAAAACATGGGTTTGGAAAACAATCTGGCAACCATGATTGAAAGGATCATGACTCAGAATGGGATGAACATGGGCTTTCGAAGGCCCAACTTTACATCTCCATTGTCAGAATACGTGTTACAAACGGACTTACCTCCTAGATGCAAAGTCCCCAAATTTACTAAGTTCTCTGGGGACACGACAGAATCTACTGTCGAGCATGTGGCGAGATATTTGATCGAAGCGGGTGACATTTCGAATAACGAAAACCTAAGGATCAAGTACTTCCCAAGTTCTTTAACAAAGAACGCTTTTACTTGGTTTACAACTCTTCCCCCCAATTCGATCCATCATTGGACCCAGTTGGAAAGATTGTTCCATGAACAATTCTACATGGGGCAAACCAAGATAAGCCTGAAAGAACTGGCCAGTGTGAAGAGACGTTTCACTGAACCTATAGACGAATATCTAAATAGGTTTAGGTTGCTCAAGGCGAGATGTTTTACACAAGTGCCAGAACATGAGTTGGTCGAAATAGCCGCAGGCGGTTTAGATTATTCCATTAGGAAGAAGCTAGACACCCAGTACCTAAGAGACATGGCCCAACTGGCCGATAGAGTTCGACAGGTAGAACGCCTCAAAGCTGAAAAAGCTAAGGCAACGAAAACTCACAAGAGAGAAAGGATAGCGTACGTTGAGATGGATGACGAAGATCTAGAATCCTTCGACGATACTTTAACTGTCGAAGAAGGAGAAGTTGACTTAGCAGAACTGAAACAAGGGCCACCATACTCTTGTAAACTGTTAGTCCTCTCAAATGGGAAAAATCCCATTGGTCCAGAAAGGACCAACGATAGGTTCCCAAAAAAGACTTATAGTTTTGACATCACAAAATGTGATGAAATATTCGACTTGCTAGTTAAAGATGGCCAAATGATAGTACCCCCAGGGGTAAAAGTGCCTCCTCTTGATCAAAGAAAGAAGAGAGGTTTTTGCAAATATCATAATTTTTTGGGCCATAAAACTTCTCAATGTTTTCTTTTCAGGAATCTTGTGCAAGACGCTATCGAGGAAGGGAGATTGAAGTTTGCTGACAAATCCCCCATGGCTGTCGACTCCAATCCATTGCAGGCTGAAGCCCACTATGCTGAACCCTCTGAGGTGAACATGATAGAGGCAACCAGGATCCAGTCGAAGAAGCCAGGAATTACCATGGTCGAAGTCTCAAAGGACCACATCAACATGCCAATCTTTGGCAGTTTTTCTGGAAATTTATCCAGGAAGACAATTGAAGCTGTCCAGAAAGCGGTCGAGAACCCGAAGTCGGAGACCGCTGAAGCACAAAAAACTGGATCAAAGCCCAGTTCCCACTTGGCCACCGTTCAAGGCCAGACGGAGAATCTGGAGATACAAATGAAGCAGTTAACTCTTGCTAACAAAGATACAATGAATATCAACATGGTCGAACTTTCTGACCCAAAAGCATCAGAAGAGGCCATGAGGCAAGAACAGGCTAATAAGACTGCTTTCCCCAGAGAAAATGAAAACTTGGCAGATTTTCTACAAAGATGCCAGAAAAAGAAATCAGAGGTGATGCTGTGTCCAAGATGCAGTTCGATCTTTGATAAAAAAAGCTGCTGAGCACATTCAAGGCGTAAGAGCAGCGAATAAGAGAAGGGAGAATGTTGACCTTCGACATGATCCCAGAAGAGCCTCCCAAAGAGGTTCTAACCAAGAAAAGAGGCCATTGACTTTTAGGCCTCCAACAAATGTGCCAGTAGATACTTGGTACAGAACCTCTGGTCGGAAAAGGCCAAGTGAGGAGAAATGGCATTCCTTCGATGTGCCAAGAGGTTCCTCTTTGACTCAAAAGAAAGAGCCTCAAGTTGCTGCACCTAAGGTTGCACAAGTGTCCAGCAACTACAAGGGTAAGAATCCTATGTCTCGATCTCAATGGAGGAGATATCAAAGGAGACGAAAAGCTGAAAGGGAGGCTGCCAACGAACCTAAGGCAGAAACCAGTTCGAATGTTCCTCAAAGGAAGCAAAGGAAACCTCTAGAGAGGGAGCCAGTAACCAACAGGCTAGTTTGGCCTAACCAAAGTGAAGTCGAAGACGAAGACGATGTTGAGTCTGATGATACTTTGGATATAATGGTGAATATAGTTTCAGTGTTGCCCAGAGAATTCAATCGACAGGTAGAAGTCGAAGCAAGCGACTGGGAAGTGGAGCAAGAAATGGCCAAACATAGGCCAGTGTGCTATTTTGTCATGGACAATGGCACTACTGAGGAACAAAATGGCTTCTTCGAGCCACCTACAGAGGCGATGAAAAATCACCTCAAGCCTTTATTCATAAGGGCTAAACTCGAAGAGACCACTGTGAATAAAATATTGGTCGATTGTGGGGCAACCATCAACATTATTCCTCACTCTATGCTAAGGAAAATTGGCAAAAGGGATGAGGACATTAAGCCTCACAATATGGTCCTGTCGAACTATGAGGGCGGCATAGGGACCACCATGGGAGTGATCCAGCTAGATATCAAAGTAGGGTCTATCCTTCGACCAACGATGTTCATGGTCATATCGGCCAAACCTAACTACAATCTTTTGTTAGGCCGTGAATGGATTCATGGTGTTGGCGCTGTGCCTTCATCAATGCACCAAAGGCTGCTGCTATGGCGTCCAGATGGGATGGTCGAAAACATAGAGGCAGATCAAAGCTACTACCTTGGCGAAGTGAATCACCTGGGTTTGGCAGATTTCGACAAGAACTTGGCTCACATAGGGCCATGTCCAACACCTGACTTCGACATGGCGCCAGCGCCAAACACCTTTTGTTCCCTATACCTGCATCCTGAGCATGGTTTCCAATGGGACAGAGAAGACTTGTCCCACATAGACTTCAGTGGGTTAACTGATATCCAACCAACTGGTTGGGGAAGTGAATTCAGTGATAATGACTGAGTCACAATCTTTGAAGCGAATTTCGGCTTATGTAGCCGAAACCAAGATGATAACGGCTCTCGAAGCCGAAGTAAAGTACATGGCCACACAGGCCAATGATCAACAATTATCTGCTATAGGCCCAGGAAAGGATTTCGATCCAAAACCTCATGATATCATGCCAGAAGAAATGCAGGAACAGAGGCTCGACGCCATCTATGACGATGAGCCTTTGGGCTTCGAAAAGGACCCCTTGGCGAACAACATTAAAATGTTAGCGCAAGACCCTTTAGAAGAAATCAACTTAGGCGAAGGATCAGAAAAAAGGCCAACTTACATCAGCGCCAAAATCGATCCAGAACTTAGGTTGGAAGTAATCCAATTGCTGAAAGAGTTTAAAGACTGTTTTGCATGGGATTATGACGAAATGCCTGGTCTCGACAGAGGATTGGTAGAACTTCAGTTGCCAATCAAATCTGGGAAGAAGCCAATCAAGCAAAATCCAAGGCGCTTCGCTCCAGAAATACTGTCGAAGATCAAAACGGAGGTCGAAAGACTTCTGAAATGCAAATTCATCCGTGTTACAAGGTATGTCGAATGGATTGCAAACATTGTGCCAGTAATTAAGAAAAATGGTACGTTAAGGGTGTGCATAGATTTCAGAGATTTGAATGCTGCCACCCCCAAAGATGAATATCCTATGCCTGTGGCGGAAATGCTAGTCGATTCTGCCGCTGGTTATGAATACCTGAGTATGCTCGATGGTTATTCAGGATATAATCAAATATTCATTGCTGAAGAGGATGTGTCGAAAACAGCTTTTCGATGCCCCGGGGCCTTAGGCACTTACGAATGGGTAGTGATGCCTTTTGGCCTAAAGAACGCTGGGGCAACGTACCAGCGAGCAATGAATAATATCTTCCATGATTTTATTAACACTTTTATGCAAGTATATATTGATGATTATGTTATAAAATCTGTTTCCAGGAAGAATCATATTGACCACCTTCGACAATCATTCAAAAGAATGAGAGAACATGGTCTGAAGATGAACCCTTTGAAGTGTGCGTTCTGTGTGAAAGCTGGAGATTTCTTGGGATTCGTTGTCCACAAGAAAGGAATCAAAATCAACCAGAACAAGACGAAGGCAATTCTGGAAGCGAAAGCGCCATCGAATAAGAAGGAATTGCAATCTCTCTTAGGCAAGATAAATTTCTTAAGGAGGTTTATATCTAATCTAAGTGGGAAAGCTCAGGCCTTTTCACCCTTACTTCGACTGAATAAAGAGGGGTTCGAATGGGGGCAGGAGCAACAAGAAGCCTTCGACAAAATCAAAGGGTACCTCACTAAGCCACCTATTTTGGTGCCTCCTTGTAGCAATAGGAGTATGAGATTGTACATAGCTGCATCCGACAAAACTCTGGGAAGTATGTTAGCCCAAGAGGATGAGAATGGAGTCGAAAGACCCATTTACTATCTCAGTAGAGTTTTGAACGATGCAGAAACTAGATATAGCGAAGTTGAAAAATTGTGTCTATGTCTGTATTTTTCTTGTACAAAACTCAAGCAATATGTAAAACCAGTTGATGTTTATGTTTCGTCTCATTTTGATGTTTTCAAATATATGTTGTCGAAACCTATCTTGCATAGTCGAATTGGCAAGTGGGCATTAGCATTAACTGAATATTCCTTGACCTTTATGCCTCTTAAGGCAGTAAAAGGACAAGTGGTGGCAGACTTTATAGTCGACCACTCAATTCAAGTTGAGGATATTAATTATGTGGAGATAGAGCCTTAGAAATTCTACTTCGATGGTTCCAGCCATAAAGATGGAACAGGGGTAGGAGTCTTGATTATTTCTCCAGATAAAATTCCAACAACATTCAAGTACAAAATATCAGGTTCTTGTTCGAACAATGAGGCTGAGTATGAAGCTCTAATTACTGGCCTTGAGATATTGTTGGAATTGGGGGCAACTCGAGTCGAAATAATGGGAGACTCAGAGTTAGTCATTAAGCAAGTCACAAAGGAATATAAATGCATAAGAGAGAATCTCATTATGTACTTTGTGATAGCAAATCGTTTATTGAAACAATTTGAAACGATCAATATTCGACACATACCCAGAGTCGAAAATCAAATAGCCAATGACTTGGCACAAATTGCATCTGGGTATAAGATTTCAAAAACGAGATTACAAAGAGCAATCGAAGTTCGAGAAAAGATAAAAGCAACTTGTCTATCACCATCAGACTTGGAATCGACGAGACTAGGATATGTTGATCACAGTAACTTCGAGATTTCGTTCATTGATAATTTGTCAGAGCAAGATTGGAGGAAACCCATTGTGGATTATCTTCAAAATCCAGGAGCTTCGACAGAACGAAGAACAAAGTATAGGGCGTTGAGTTATGTACTCATGGGTAATGAGTTATTCAAGAAGACGCCTGAAGGGGTGTTGCTGAAATGTTTAAGTGAGACTGAAGCATACATAGCCCTTTCGACTACGCATGCTAGGGCATGTGGGGCTCACCAAGCAGGCCATAAGATGAAATGGTTGTTGTTTCGACAAGGACTATATTGGCCCACTATGCTGAAAGATTGTGTTGAGTTCGCCAAAGGTTGCCAAGAGTGTCAAGTTCATACAGGCATCCAACATGTACCAGCAAGCGAACTTCACTCGATAGTGAAGCCTTGGCCTTTTAGAGGATGGGCGTTGGACCTCATTGGAGAGATTCGACCAGCATCATCAAAGAGTCAGAAATACATACTGGTAGGCATTGATTACTTTACTAAGTGGATCGAAGCTGTCCCTTTAGTCAATGTGGACCAAGAAAATGTCATTGAATTTATTCAAAAGAACATTATCTTTAGGTATGGAATCCCTGAGACAATAACAACTGATCAAGGGTCAGTTTTCACTGGTCGAAAGATGCAGGAATTTGCTCAGGAAACAGGTTTCAAACTCCTAACATCAACGCCTTATTATGCACAGGCGAATGGTCAAGTCGAAGCAGCTAACAAAGTGGTGATTGGCTTGATAAAGAAACATGTTGGGAAGAAACCAAAGAATTGGCACAAGACGTTAGACCAGATTTTATGGGCTTGTCGAACGTCCCCAAAAGAAGCCACTGGTACAACACCGTATAGGCTAACTTTTGGCCATGATGCAGTGTTGCCAGCAGAAATTTGTCTTCAATCTGCAAGGGTTCAGAGGCATTATGATATTCCTTCTGAAGTTTATTGGAACATGATGTTAGATGAACTGGTGGATTTAGACGAAGAGAGATTACGCGCTCTCGACCTACTCAGGCTTCAGAAGAAAAGAGTAGAAGACTCTTATAATAAAAAGGTAAAACCTAAGGTATTTTTGCCTGAAGAACTAGTTTGGAAAGTAATTCTTCCCATGGATCGAAGAGATCGAAGCATGGGGAAATGGTCACCCAAATGGGAAGGACCCTTCAGAGTTATCCAAACTTTTTCTGGTGGAGCCTATGAAGTCGAAGAGTTAGGTGGAGATAAAAGGCTCTTGAGAGTAAATGGCAAATATTTGAAAAAATACAAACCTATACTTCAAGAGATAAAAATAAAATAATAAAAGAACAAGACTAAATTAACCATAAAAATGCCAAAATGGAAATTTTATAAATTTCAGCCAAGATGGCAAATGTTGTCGAATATAAATTACAAAATATGGTTACAAAAGAGAATCAATCAAAAGGAAAGAGAGTCCTTGAGTCGAATGTACTTGGCTTGCTGCAGCTCCAACCTTTTCTTGCACCAGGCGTTCTCCTGCACTATTTTGGCAATCTGAGCGTCGAAGCCTTGGGCCCTCTCAGCGAATTCCAGGCCTTGTTTGATTTCAGTTTGGCTCTCGGTGTCTGAGATGGTCGAAAGAAGTTCCTCCTTGCGTATAGTGTTGGCATTTATCTTCGCTTCTATCTCTGCGATTTGTGCCCGGAAGGAAGCATTCTCTCGATCAATGGCATCGACTTCTTCCTGCGTAGATGCTTTTTGTTTCGACAACTCCGCAATTCGAGAAGTCGTGTCCGAGACAGCAGTCCACGCAGAGGAGCTTTTGCCATACAACACCTCAAGCTGACTGTTAAACCCCCTTTGGCGCCTGTAATCTGCTGAGACTTGGTCAATCATAGAGTGTAACTCCATGATCAAGCCTGAAACTTCTGGGGCTACAGCTAACAAGTCGACAGCATTCAAGACATCCTTCAAACATGATGGAGCAGTGGGGTCCCCCTCTAAAGCCTTCATCAAGTCCCTCTTGAAGAACTGGGCCTTAACCTTCTCCAAAGCGTCATCGAGAGGAGAGGTTTCAGTAGACTTCCCCGACAGGGTAGGAATCTCCTGACTTGCATCAGACGAACTCTTGCTCTCGATGATTGCGTTGAGATAGCTAACAGGGTCAGTTTGTTTCAAGAGTTCTAAGTCCTCTTTTGACCTGTGCTTCGTGGAGGTAACCCTTGCAACAGTATTATCTTGGGTTTGAGGCTGTTGAATGTTAGGTGCCTCGACTTGTTGCTCTTCGACTCGGACTGGGGCAGTACCAGCGTCGACTTGTGGCTCTTCGCTAGCATCATCCTGGTGCCCTTCGCCAGCGTCATCTTGGTGCTCTTCGCTAGCGTCACCCTGGTGTCCTTCGCCAGTGCCACCTTGGTGCTCTTCGTCAGCAGTACCTTGATTTTCTTCGCCAGCATTGCCTTGGTCCCTTTCTTCATGAGTCTCTTCTGACAGATCCACCACCGGAACCGTTTCTGGCTGTTGTTCCTCCACCAGAGGTTCCTCTGTTGGTTTTTCTACCGTTTCAGCATTGGCCTCATTCTCAGTATGGGCTTCGTCATTTCCCAAGCCTTTTTCCTGAGGCCTGCTAAGTTCAGCAGATTCCAGCGTTTCAGAGGTCCTTGGCGGAGAACTTTCAGTAGTGTCCTGAAAAAGGAAAGAAGACAAATCTTCAGAGATCGAAAGAGACACAATCGAATATGGGTATCTATACTTAAATTATAAAAAGGTCTAAGGGATTACCTGTGGATTAGCTTCAGCCCCAGGGCTGGAATTGTCGCTTTCGACAGGCTTGTTAAGAAGAATGTTTAGTTCCTCCTCAGTTGGCTCCTCGATGATCACTGGAGGTGGCCTAGGCTTTCTCCCAGCAACTTTTATTCTGATGGTTCGACCTTCAGGAACAGGAGCAGGAACAGAAGCATCCTTCGTCAACTTTCGCCTCTTTAGAGGGGCAGGAGGAGAATCACTTTCTTCATCACTCCCAGATTCGACCACCAGTGCTGGCCGTTTCTTGGGCGAAGGTGCCTAGAAAACCAATAGGAATTCGATTTAATAATTGCATCGAAAGTGAAAAGTCGAAAGCCAGGAAAAAATGATGAAAGTCTGGTTACCGATATAGAAGGCTTCTTCGAAGAGCCTTCCCCCTGTTGGTTGCTTATGGTCTTCGCCGGCGCTGTAGTCTTCGCCGGCGGTGGAGGTTTTGTTGAAGGGCCTCCTCCCTGTTGGCCTTCTGTAGCTTTCTTGGCCACAGGCTTTCGAACAACTGAAAGCAAATAAAAAGTTAACAGGCTAGCAGTCGAAGAGAAAGACAAAAAGTAATGTGAGAGCATGAACTTACATTTCTTTATTTTGTCCAACACAAGGACAAAAGACTTCTGCAGCTCATCCATGAAGTCCTTCTCGTCGAAGAAGTACTTAGCATAATAGCTTTTCCACCACTCCTCGAAGGATGGTGAACAAAGAAAATTGAGCTGGTATTCAAACAACGAGAGAACTGTTCGACCAGCATATCTTCCGATATGCTTGATGGCAGCTTCTTCTGTGTAATCATTGCAGAAGTACAACATTGACTTCTCTCGTTGAAAAATCGGAGAAGGTAGGGTTTGGATAATACCAAACTGGCGAGATACCAGGTTTGGTTGGTATGCAATCAGACTCAAATGAGTCTTTGAGCTCCTGAATCGAAGAGGCATGATCCTTGGTGTAAGGAACGCCTCCCACAGTATTGTGTGTTCGTCAACATTAGGACCACTCGACGTCCTTGGATGTGGCCTTGTGAACCATGCTGGGCCTACCTGCCGTCGAGCAAATGGAGCCATAGTTGAAACAAACTCCTTCCTTCGAGCGAACATCAGAACGAAGTTGGTGAAGGTTTGCTGAAACTCCAGTCCATCTTCCATAGGTGTCAACAGAGCCAGCCTGGTTCCTTCGACGCGTCTATTCGCTATCTCTGGAGCCTGATCGTTTATCTGAACCTTCTTAGGCAAGAAAGATTCGAAAGTGGCATTGAGCCACAGTTGGAGCAGCCAAAAAGGCCCAGCAAGTAGAAAACTGGCCCTGTCCTCGATAAATTTTAGAAGAGTGGCCCCATTGCTGATCGAATCATAGAGGCTAGCCAGAATCAGTTCTGCCAAACAGATGTTTTGGCGATGATGCAGTTGAGTAGCAAGAGTGACCATCTTTTTGGTCACCTGTAAAGACTTCGAGCAAAACACAAAGCGAGTCAGCCATAAGGCTAGAAACGCTATGTGTTCGACATCCGACACAGCATCTGTCGACCTGTCATGATAATGGTTGATGAAAGTGGTGTATGTTGGTTTGGTCTCAGAGAAGCCAATTTGGTCCTCCGACATCTCCTCCGGATCGAAGTAATCCCCGGTGGGTCGAAGGCCAGTAATAGCGGCCACATCGAAGAGTGTGGGGGTTAGCATCCCACAGGGAAGATGGAAAGTAAAGTGGGAGTAGTCCCAGAACAGCAGAGAGGCTATCAGCATCTCCGGAGAATAGTTCAAACTTGTCTTCGACAGCATCACTAGGTCGAAGATCCCCATATCCTTCCAGATCGAAGTTTGGTGCTTCTCCATCTTTGCTAGCCAAGCAACGTAATCAGGGGTAAGGTTAGGGCAAGACCTGAAGGCCCTAACACCTCTGTTGAAGAAACGGAGGTCGATTTTTTCATGAGCAGGGTCTTCATTGTCTTCCGCGTCTTTCTTGGCGCATGCGACCGGTTTAAGTTTCTCAACTATCGGGAAATAGCTCTTGATCTTCAAAGCCTCAGAGATACTTGGATACATGGGGCCAGACATTGCAAAGATCTGGTTGGAGTATCCAACCGGGATCATCAAGTGGCGTGAGTAGGCATCGTGAACGGCGATGTCCGAGGGTTCAGGAACTCTTCGTTTGCCTGTAGAATTTACTACCGGAGCAGTGACGAAAACCTTGGGTTTAGCATTTTCAGTTGGTGCGTTAGCACTAGGAGCAGTAGAACCAGATGCCATGGGTTAGTATTGAGTTTGAAATGAGGTTGAAGACGAAGTGAAAGAGGAAGAGTTTCTGCAAAGATAACAAGCTTGTATGAAAACAGAGAAGTTTAAAAGGCTAGATGGCGTGAAAAGTCCCACAATGGGATACTCACTACTATTTATAGTAGTGGGGAAAAATCCCCAAAAAACGAGGACATTAAATGCCATTTAATGCTGCAGGAGTTAGTGGGACGCGTGGCAGCCCCCTGTTGTTTTAGCCGTTCTGCAGAAATAGAGGGACGCAGCGTGCGTCCTCGTTTTTGGGAATTGTCATAATGACAAATTCTAAAATGACGTTTGGTACTGCACGCCGTACTGAAAGTGACGTCCTAGGTACGGAACAATGATGGTTTTCTTGGGATTGCCAATAGTTGGTAGAAAACAACAAAAAGTGCACAAGTTAATTTGTGACTAAGCATGGAAAGACAGGTGTCGAATGGCGTTTCAAAGAATGCCTTTTTCTTTCAGAGTCGAAATAAGGCATTCTTGGGGGGAAATTTGTTGGCTCCTAAATTCGACACCTTCGTTTTGTTGATATCAGCCATTAAAGCTGAAGGATGTCTTCGACTGGCTAAGTCTGTCGAAATGCCCGTCGAAAGATGGCAAAGTACTTAGAAGATTTCTTCCAAGGAAGGAGGCTGGTTGCTTTCGACGTCGAAGGGGTTTCTCGTCGAAGATGTCTCTTGACGAAAGTGTTCGATGGTTCAGGGTGAAGCAGTTTGAAATTCAAGCTTTTGGAGGGAAAACGGTTTCCAGCAGTTACTACGTGCAAACGTGCAAAGATCTGGAGCGTCGAACGTGGAGAACGTGCCAAGTGGATTGATCTCGAAGCAGTGTAACTGCCCGACGGTTACTTGGGATGTTTTAGTATAAATAGTAGTAGACATGTAGTTTCTCGCGTGTGTTCACAATTCTATACAAAGTCACTCATATAGATTCGAGTACCCAGCGTGTGAGAAAGAATTGTTGAGAAATGTATGTGTGAAACACCAATTTTATTAATCAAAGTCATTTACTTTTTCCAGAAATTTACTTGTTTTCTCCTTTACATTCTTGTCGAACCTTTTACTTTAAAGCCTTGTTTATTTTACCAAGTCTTTCCTTCATGCAATTTATTTAAAGCCTCTTTATTTAAAGCCTTATCCAATTTAATCAAACTTCAAAATCAACCTATGTCCTAGGATCAATCTGATCGATCCTGCGAGTAACCAAATAAGTAACCATTTGGAGGATCAGCGGTTGTTTACCAAAACCCAAGGTAAACAGAGGATAGAAGCCGGCATCAGGTCAGGAAAAATACAGAAAGCTGCCTCCGCAAGTACTGAGAAGAGGCCTTTCAAGAAAGAAGCAAGTGCCTTCTATGGTCCTAGAAGACAAGTCAAGCCAGAAAGCCGCCAAGTCGTCAATGCCTTGGTCATATCAAAGCCTGTTGCTGCTCCTCAACAGTACAATCAACAAAGAGGTGAAAGGCCCAAGAGGCAGTATACTCGGCTGAGTATGACCTTGTCACAAATCTTACCACAACTGTTATCAACCAACTTGGTGACCATCAAAGAGGCCCCGAAGGTCGTGAATACTGCATCTCCTAAGTATAACCCAAATGCCCGTTGTGCTTATCGTTCTGATAGCCTCGAGCATACTACTGATGATTGCTGGGCCTTGAGAAATAAGGTGCAAGACCTTATCGATGCGAAGGAAATTCAGTTTGAGGCGCCTGAGAGGCCAAATGTTGTAACTGCTCCTATGCCCCAGCATAGAGTAAATGCCATTGAGGAAGATTTGTATGTTGTTTCAGTGAATGATGTTGCTACCCCTCTTTTGACTGTTAAGAGGAACTTACTACTAGCCGGTTTATTTTCGGGTTGTAGCAAGGGTTGCCTCCTGTGTGCTGCTATCCCTACCGGTTGTCCGCTGCTGAAATCAGACATCCAACGCCTGATGGATAGCAAGGAAATTCTGTTCAAGAAAACTGCTGTTCCGTTTGTTTCCGCTGAAGAAGTATCTGTCGTCACAATTTTCAACAATCCTACCAAGGCTCTCCCAAAGAAGCCAGTCCAAATTATGTCTGTTGCAACCATTACCATTACTGTTCCGGGGCCTCTCCCCTATGAATCTAACAAGGCTGTCCCATGGCACTATGGGGCAGACGTATATGTGCTTGGAGTGAAGCACGAGTTCAACACCAGTACCAGTATCAGTAACATCACTGGTCCCGCCAAGATTACTCACAGTGGCAGGCTCTTCTCGCCTGACATTGCACCGCCAGTTATCCGAAAACCTCTTATCATCACACCCGCAAGTGTGCATGTTCCAGATCAAGTGCCTGTGTCTACTACTACCGCCGAGTCCTCTGATGCTCGGGGCAAAGAAGTTGCTACCGATTTGCCTGCCAGGACGGAGGCACCAAAAAAGACTGTTGTTGAAGCCTCCCAACAAGAGATGGAGGAAATTCTTAAAATCATTAAAAAGAGTGACTTCAATGTTGTTGAACAGCTGGGGCATACCCCCTCCAAAATCTCTATGCTATCATTGCTGCTATGCTCAGAGGCCCACGCAAAGGCCCTGATTTCATTTCTGAAAACGGCCCATGTGCCGCAAGAGACCTCTGCAGATCAATTCACTGACTGTGTGGCTAATTTGACAGCTGACAATGGCTTGGGTTTCTCAGATGCTGACCTTACCGCCAAAGGGAAAAATCACAATGATGCCCTGCATGTCTCTATAGAGTGCAGGGGCACTACTCTCGCACACGTGTTGGTGGATACCGGTTCTTCCCTGAATGTTTTGCCCAAGAAGGCATTGGATCGCTTGGATTGTGAGGGCCTGGAATTGAAACCTAGTAACATCATTGTTAGAGCCTTCGACGGTTCTAAGAGGATGGTGCACGGTGAGGTAGACATTCCTATTCGTGTGGGTTCCCAAGTCTTCGACTCAACGTTCTATGTAATGGATATTCGTCCATCTTACTCCTGCTTGTTGGGTCGACCCTGGATTCACAAAGCTGGGGCAGTAACATCCACTCTACACCAAAAGCTCAAATACCCTGTCAAAGGGAAGATTGTTACTGTGCAGGGTGAGCAGGAATACATGGTAAGTCACTTGAATTCATTCCGGTATATCGAGATGGACGGGGAGTTTATTGAAACCCCCTTTCAGCATTTTGAGGAAGTACCTCCAACATTGGCATCGGCTGAAACAGTGGTTGAAGAAGACTTTTCGTTGAAGTTGGCTTCCCTGAAGGATGCCCGGGCTGTAATCGAGAAAGGCAATTGTGCAAACTGGGGTCAGCTTCCTGACTTCACTCAAAAGACCGACAGGTTTGGGCTGGGCTTCACTGCAGAGGCTCAGAGGGCTGTGCGCAAAGAAAGGATCAGAAAGGCTCCGGTGTTTATCTCCAATCCAAGGGTGAATGCTATCGAGGAGGACGTAGAGGAAGCAGAGTTTGACAGTTGGATCTATCCAACCACCAGCAACGGACCAAGCAACTGGACGGCAAAGGATTTTACACCTATTACATTTGTCACACAGTAATTAACTCTTTTGTGTTCAATTTGTAACAAACAATATGTTGAAACTTCTATTGGCTCGGTGTCCTACCCAGGGCATCGTAGCTCCATTTGTGAGGGCTTTTTGTATGACATTTCCATATATCATTAATCAAAACATTGGACGTTTGTTGCATTTCAAATCTTGCGCTCTTTTTCTTTCTGTGTTATATATTGCAAAACAGCTATATTTACACACACTCACTTATACAGGTTTCAATCCACTCTGGATCTCACTGGCAACAGCTCTGCTACCACCAGTTATGACTTCGAGAATCCGATCAACTTGGCCGAAGACGAACGTGAAGATGATTGCGAAGTGCCTGGTGAACTCGCAAGACTGCTACTCCAGGAAGAGAGGGCCATTCAGCCGCATGAAGAGCCTGTGGAAACAGTGAACCTGGGTACTGAGACAGATAGAAAAAAAGTCAAGATTGGTGCCAATCTAGAGCTCAGCATAAAGCAACGATTGATCCAGATGCTGCATGATTACATGGAGATCTTTGCTTGGTCCTACGAAGACATGCCTGGTTTGGATGCCGACATTGTGGTTCATCACCTGCCTACCAAGGAAGATTGCCCTCCGGTAAAGCAAAAGGTCCGCCGTATGCGCCCAGAGATGTCCGAAAAGATCAAAGCTGAGGTTATGAAGCAATTCGATGCCGGGTTTCTAGCAGTGACTTCTTACCCTCAGTGGGTTGCCAATGTGGTGCCAGTGCCGAAGAAGGACGGTAAGGTCAGAATGTGTGTCGACTACAGGGATTTGAACAAGGCCAGCCCCAAAGATGATTTCCCTCTGCATCACATCGACGTTCTTGTTGACAATACTGCTCAACACAAGGTGTTCTCCTTCATGGATGGTTTTTCAGGGTATAATCAGATCAAGATGGCTCCGGAAGATATGGAAAAGACTACCTTTGTGACTCAGTGGGGCACCTTCTGCTACAAGGTCATGCCATTTGGGTTGAAAAATGCGGGGGCAACCTACCAACGTGCCATGGTTGCTTTATTTCATGATATGATCCATCATGAGATTGAGGTATATGTTGATGACATGATTGCAAGGTCTCAAACAGAGGAAGAACACCTTGATCATCTGCGGAAGCTGTTTGACCGACTGAAGTTATACAAGCTGAGGTTGAATCCAAACAAATGCACCTTTGGGGTAAGGTCTGGAAAGCTGCTAGGTTTCATTGTAAGCGATAAAGGTATTCAGGTGGACCCTGCCAAGGTAAAAGCCATACAAGAGATGCCGACTCCCAAGACAGAGAAAGAAGTCAGAGGCTTTCTGGGAAGACTGAATTACATTGCCCGATTCATCTCACATCTAACTGCTACCTGTGAGCCAATCTTCAAATTGCTGAAGAAAGATCAAGTAGTACGTTGGAACGATGAATGTCAGGCTGCTTTCGAAAAGATAAAGGAGTATCTCCAAGAGCCACCCATTCTTATGCCTCCAATGGAAGGGAGACCTCTAATACTATACTTGACAGTACTTGACAACTCGATGGGGTGTGTGCTGGGGCAGCATGACGAGTCTGGCCGAAAAGAGCACGCTATTTATTACCTGAGCAAAAAGTTTACCGACTGTGAGTCTCGGTACTCACTGCTCAAGAAAACTTGCTGCGCTCTGGTATGGGCTGCTCGCCGGCTGAGACAGTATATGTTGACTCACACTACTTTGTTGATTTCAAAGATGGATCCCATCAAGTACATATTCGAAAAGCCTGCTCTGTCTGGAAGAATAACGAGATGGCAAATGATCTTGACAGAATATGATATCCAGTATACAACTCAGAAAGCAATCAAGGGAAGTGTATTGGTAGATCATTTGGCACACCAACCTGTGGATGATTACCAATCGTTGAACTTTGAATTTTCGGACGAAGATATCATGGTAGTAACTGATTGTGAAGTACCCGGACCAGATGAAGGACCTGAGGAGGGATCCCGATGGTCTATGCATTTTGATGGAGCCTCCAACGCTTTGGGTAATGGAATCGGCGCTGTAATCATATCCCCCAAAGGTACTCATACTCCACTCACCGCCCGATTATGTTTCAACTGCACCAACAACATGGCAGAATACGAGGCATGTATCATGGGTCTTCAAGCTGCAATCGACTTAAGGATCAAGTTTCTGAGTGTCTTCGGAGATTCCGCTCTCGTGATCAATCAGATCAAAGGCGAGTGGGATACGAAACACCCAAATCTTATTCCTTACAAGGAGTATGTGCTGACTTTGCTTCCCCACTTTGAAGAGATAACTTTTGAACACTTCCCAAGAGAGGAGAATCAGTTAGCGGACGCACTAGCTACGATGTCTTCAATTTTCAAAGTCAAATGGGACAATGAGGCTCCCCGGATCATTATCTGGAAGTTGGAAGAACCTGCTTACTGCTGCGATCTTGAGGCCAAAAAGGTGACTGAAAAACCCTGGTATCATGAGGTGAAGAGATACTTAGAAGCTCAGGAATACCCTGAAGGTGCATCTGTCAACGACAAGAAGTTCATGAGAAGGTTTGCGGCAAAATTCTTCCTCGGCAACGACATTCTCTACAAACGAAATCATGATTCAACTCTATTGCGTTGTCTGGATAAAGCTGAAGCAGAGAAGATCATGGTAGAACTACATGAAGGTACATTCGGAACACATTCCAGTGGACACACCATGGCAAAGAAAATCCTTAGGGCAGGATATTTCTGGTCCACAATGGAAGCCGATTGTTACCAACATTCTCGAACTTGTCAAAAATGCCAGATCTATGCTGATAAGGTGCACATCCCTCTGGTTCCTCTAAACGTCCTGACGGCACCTTGGCCTTTTGCAATGTGGGGCATCGATATGATCGGCGAGATTCGACCAACGGCATCCAACGGGCATCGCTTCATCTTGGTAGCAATTGATTACTTCACGAAGTGGGTTGAGGCAGCTTCCTACACCACGGTAACCAAAAGCGTCGTGGCACGTTTCATTCGGCATAACCTGATCTGTCGGTACGGCGTCCCGGAAAGGATCATTACGGACAATGGTACCAATCTTAACAACAAGATGATCACTGAGCTCTACGAGCAATTCAAAATACAGCACCACAACTCTTCTCCTTACCGGCCGAAGATGAATGGGGCTGTAGAAGCAGCCAATAAGAATATCAAGAAAATTGTGCAGAAGATGACAGTGACCTATAAAGATTGGCATGAAATGTTACCGTTTGCTCTTCATGGGTATCGTACCTCAGCAAGGACGTCAACCGGGGCAACACCCTTTTCCTTGGTCTATGGCATGGAGGCAGTCTTGCCGATTGAAGTCCAGATACCCTCTCTCCGGATACTGAAGGATGCAGACTTGAGTGAAGATGACTGGATCTAGACTCGACTTAATCAATTAAACCTCATTGACGAAAAGAGACTCACTGCTATTTGTCATGGTCAGACGTATCAAAAATGGATGATCAGGGCATTTAACAAGAAAGTCAGACCACAAGAGTGTCAAGTTGGGGATCTGGTAATCAAGCGCATCATCCTTCCTCAAAGTGATCCTCGGGGCAAATGGACCCCTACGTACGAAGGGCCATTTATGGTTAAACATGTGTTCTCAGGAGGAGCCATGATTCTAACCACCATGGATGGTGACGACCTTCCTCACCCCGCCAATGCAGACATAGTAAAAAGATACTACGCATGAATAAAAGACCCGCTAGGTTGACATACCTAGGCAAAAATAAGGGCTTCCCGGCGAACCAAAAGGGTTCAGGCAAAAATAAGGGATGAAATGAAAAAAATCTGTACACCCGGCAAGTCGAAAACCTGAAAAGGCGGCTTGCGCAAAAATGGGTATCCCGGTGGACTGAAAACCCGAAAGGGCGGTCCAGGCAAAAGTTAGGGATAAAGCGTAACACTATGTCTCATTGGATCACCTTGCATCCAGAATTCGGCATCAACTATCTGGCTCAGACTTCGGCATCGATCAATCAGCTTCATCTTCAACCAAGCAGCAAAGTGATGAGACACTTGAAGACATAAAGGCGATAGCAGAGTTGGAACCCAGTGGGAATATTAGGCACATAGCTGTTTTGTTTCCTTTTCAAAATTGTATAAACTTTGTGTTATTCGACGGCGTTCTCTTACTAGGACGTCAGCCTCTTGTACAAAAAACGCCTATTTACAGGCAAATTTCAAAATCAATACAGATTCGGTTTTTCCAAACAAATTGCCAATTGTTTTTCCTTTTTCTGTTTTGTCTTGCGAAGAACGTCCAATGTTCATTTTTGATATATGCATTTGACATTAAATTGCTAATTCACAAGTACTTGCATACGAAACAAAAGACTAATTACAGGTGACATCAGAAATAGGGGCAATGTAGAGTCGTCCAGGCAGTCTAGTTGCTTTATCCGCCAAAGTACCAAGATAGGTTCAACTGAAGAATGTGACCTAATTATCTCAACTCCCCACAGAGTAAGACAAAATAGCAACCTTCCCCCAGCGGAGTATAGGCATTCATCAGCAAGCATCCCCGGCAGTCTTGATCTAAGATTGTTCCCCGACGGAATACGGACACTCCAGTGGAATCATTTTCCAGTACCGTCTGAAGGTTTCCCCAGGAAAGTGGAATTCTTATCCCCAGCAGGTCTTGAAGCTTATCCCCAGTAGATTCTGGAAGCTTATCCCCTGCAGAGCACGGACGTCTCTCCCGAGCTTTATTCAAAGTTATTCCTCATAAGGGCTTATAACTGGGTTATCCTCAGCTAATTTCCATGGAAGATCGCCCTCGGCAAAGTTCTTCCTATCCCCAGCGGAGTTCGTCAAAGTTCCCCAACATAACTTGTCAACACAATCCCCAGCGGAGGTTATCATTGTCATCCCCAGAGGAGTTTATCTTTGTTATCCCCAGCGGAATCCATCATTGAAATCCTCAGTGAAGCTCTCGTCAAACTTCAGTGAAGTATCTCTTCCCACAGAGTAATTCCCCTCAGAGCAATCTCTCTAACAAGTTTATTCCCCAACGGAGTCATCTTCTCCTACCGGTGTATTCTTGCAACCATCATCCCCAGCGGAAGCAAAGAGCTCTACTCTTCAATGCCAGCCCAGGATTTAATTCCCCGGTCGGTCGTCAAGGATTTATTTTCCTAAGAAGAAAATACATTCATAAACATTTCGCATTTCATACATCTTGCTTACATACATGATAAAGTGCATACAACACTATCTCATGTTGAACATCATAACATCATGCATTTCATACATCATGACATTGCATACAACTGATGTTTTGCCTTTTCAGGGAAAAAGACAACCCCAAAGACAACTACCTTCAACTGTCACAATTCCAGATTCGATTCTTGTATCTAGCCAGGGCGCATCTGTGAGTGATCAGTTTCCGGACTCGATTCCTGTATCTAGCCAGGGCACGTCTGAAAAGTTTGAAGATTCGATTCCTGTATCCAGCCAGGGCATATCTATCAACTGTCACAATTCCGGACTCGATTCCTGTATCTAGCCAGGGCACGTCTGAAGAATTTGAAGATTCGATTCCTGTATCTAGCCAGGGCACGTCTGAAGAATTTGAAGATTCGATTCCTGTATCCAGCCAGGGCACATCTATCAACTACAACAATTCCAGATTCGATTCCTGTATCCAGCCAGGGCATATCTGTTGACGACTATTTCCATATTCGATTCCTGTATCCATCCAGGGCATATCTGTTGACGACTATTTCCAGATTCGATACCTGTATCCAGCCAGGGCATATCTGTGAGCATCCGATTGTAGATTCGACACCTGTATCTAACCAGGGCATGTCTGCATGAAGAGATTGAAGATCAAACACCTGTAACAAGCCAGGAAAACATCTGTCTTTCTCAAAATACACAAGTTCTCGCTAAGGAATCTCTTATGCGATCAACACTTCCAAATGGCATCTATAAGCCCATTCCCGACAAGGTTCTGTCACCTCTCCAGATGGCATCTATAAGCCCATCTCCCTATCCACCATCTCTCCAAATGGCATCTATAAGCCTATTCCCGACATCACATTTGCTGATACTCCAACATGCGAGTGCAAATTTCCGGGCACTCTAGTGTCCAATCTCCTTTTACCCTCGAGTCACGAAAGGCAAACTTGCCAATCTAACTCTTCAGGTTCAAGAAGATTGAACAGGGGCAACTGTTGTACCCCAAAATTTTCCCTCCCATTTCCTCAACATTTTCTCATCACAAGACCCTTGGAGCTCAAGATCCAGTTAGGGTTTCCTCTGCTCAAGACTTCTCCTTACACTGTTGACCCAAATTAGGGTTTATGTTTGCACAAAGATATTTTGACCCAAAATGCCTAAGATGACTTTCATGCCTCATGTTGGACTCCCAAGTTTATCCATACCAAGTTTCAAGTCTTGATTCCAAATTTTGCCCAGTCAATTGGACAATTGACCTAGAAATCAGCTGTATTGAGGAAAAAGGCAACTGTGGCCAATTAACAGTCAAACTTCATGATTTTGACCCACATCAACATAATGAACTCACATGAACCATTTGATCAAGTTTGGATCACAATTCCACAAGAAATTTGATCAAATCACCAAAAGGGCAAAATGGTCATTTTTAGGGTTTTGACTGCACAAAGGCAATTTTTGACTGTTTGACCTAGCCAATGGCAAATCAAGCTCACATATGGACTCATGGACACCATGGAAATTATCTTGACATGCTCAACAAGTTCAAAAGATCCTAAATGCACAAGATTGACAGTTGAATTTCCCAGTCAATTGATCAATTTTGACTGTATACTGAAAAGTCAAACTTTGACTTTTTGGTCAAAATCAAGTGTCAAGATTCATTTTTCATCAAAACATGCCAAATCATGAAACTTGTTCATCAAGAAATCAAGAATTGCAAATTAGGGTTTGGAATGAAGATTTTTCATAACTTAGAATTTTTCTAAGTTATGAAAAACCCTAATTGTTTCCTAACTTTGCCCCACTTTCTCACCAAGATTCATTTGGATTCAAGCAAAAGTCAAAACATGAAAGTTGTAGTCCATTGCAAAATCTACAACTTTGATTCACAAAGTTTTCCAAAAAGAAGCTTGTAGCTCAAGTTACAATTTTTGGAACAAGGGTACCAAACCATTCTTAACTTAGAGAAAATTTGACCTATTTTAGGCAAGGTTTTTACCTAACTTCAAGACCATTTTCCACATACTTCCACTTGGTATTTTAATTTGAATTTCAAATATGGATTGTAGTACACATTCCAAGCTTTCCAAAATGTCCAAGAACTCGTCAAACAACCTCATGGTTAGAGAGAATCGAATTTGGCAAGTTGGGAAAAACTCACTTTGTTCATGACCAAGTTACATGTCCATAAACTTGCATTTTTGAACTCAGCATGCCTTAAGCTAGATTACAGGTCTTTTATCTCATCTACACTCCATAATTTAATGCCAATCCTTTGTGCCAAGGTGTTGTTCTATGAGTTTGGACATTGTATGCAAGATTAATCCATTTTTAGATAAAGCATAATATCCATTTTAGAAAAGTTTCACTTTATGTCAATTAACAATCCAAGCAAGTACAGTTCAAATCTCTTTGGCACAAGTTTATGGGATAATTGCACTGATCAAGGCCAAGGTTTTCAGCACATTAGGGGGGCCTCTACTTGTCTAAAAACTCAAGTGGCCATCTCTTGCTTAAGTGTGAAGAAAACTAGCATAACATCACACAACTTTCATCTCAGCTAACACAAGCTTAAGAAAAGACTGTGTACACTTTCTAAACATCCATTATGAGCTAGCACACGAGCCAACCATCTCCATTGCCTTCCCATTCACAGAATCACCATTGAACTGCCCAAAACAGGGCATCCCTGCAGTTTGAGTTCCATAGCTCAAACCTTCCATGCATTCTTGCTAAAAACACTTCAAACACATCCCACAACATCCCTTAAAGCTATTCCAAACCTCAAACACGACCTGTAACACTCCCAAGCAACATCACCATTTTCATTTTTCTTGTTTTGCAGTTGAAGATCCATAGCACGATTCACTTGGTTTCAAGACAAAGTAAAGCTTGGAATAGCATCCCTGGACATCAAGGAAGTTGTACCAATCATCACCTTGCTTTGAAGACACCTCCATCACCAGATACAACTTCAACTGAACAGGTAAGTTCATGAACTCGTATCTCTCTATCCAGGAATTGTTAGCTTTAGGTTTGTGAAGAAAACATGTCACATTCATAGCCTTGAACATGTCCATGTAATTAGATTTCATTTATATTATGTATGCATAGAGAATTTTAAGTCTGAACATTGAATAAAAACTAGGTCAGGAATTGGGGGAGAAGAAATTCTCTCTCATTTCTGAGAGTTAGGATGAGTTCTTTATATGTCTGGATTCGTGGTTCAATGCTTGACATTTTTCATGTTGTAAGTTTGTGCTAAAAGTCCGGGAATCAGGAGTTGTGGTTGAGGCATCATAGGCGCGCGTTTTTTTCAAATGGTTGTCTGAAGGTTGAAGACAACCTTTCTTGGGCTGGGCCTGAGATCTCATTTCTGTTTACACCTCATTTTCACACACACACCCCCTAGGCCCATTTTGCTTATTTTTATGACTTTTTGACTTTTTCTTTTTTGTTCTGACTTATTTATTTTTTCTTATAATATTAAAAATATAAAAAATATATTTTTTACGCCATTTTCATATTTATTAGGCATTTATTTGTTTAGATTAATATTTGTACATAAATAAATATATAAACATACTTTATTTGAAAAATACTAAAATAATGCAAACACATTTTGTTTTCCATTTTTATTTTATTTTATCTTCTGAAAATATTTTATATAAAATATACTTTTTTTATAAATATTAAATATTATTATTTTGTATATATAATATATATTTAGTAAATAATACAAATATTTATATATATATTAGTATATTTAGGTTAAAAATACAAAATATATACATTTTATTTTTTATTAATATTTAACATTAAAAAATACCTCTTTGACAAATATACTTCATTTTTATTTTTATTTTTGTATATAATAAATAAAATTTGTACATATTAAATAATTAATACATTTTACTTAATAAAATTAGGGTTTTGCCCTAAAATACATAAAAACTCCAAAAAATTAATACTTTTATTTTTGTTTCCTTTATACATAAAAACATTTTTTTTCATACACTTAAAAAAAAACATTTTTGCATCTTACATATTTATTCTTATTTTATTTAATTATTGTACATTAATTAATTTATATAATTCAATATTTGATGTAATAGTCTAGGTTTAAATTCCTTGTCAAAATACTCCCCATTTGAACATTTGTACCCCCCTTCCCATATATTGTGTTGTAATAACTTAGGAACTTTATTTTTTGCACTTTAATGCTTTCTAATTATACCATGCTAGAATTAGGGTTGGTATGCGAATCAAAAACAACAAAAATAGTTTGACCTAATTTCAAGATAAAAGCATGAAAATGAACAAACACCAATCACACTTGCACCCCTAGGGTATTCAACTTGTTGCCTTCAATAAATGGGCCATATTGCATGTTAGGTCTCTTTGGGCAAAAACAAACACAATTCAAATGATCATAATCCCTCGATGACGCTTTCGAAAGTTGCCTAAAAAATGATCAAGTCCCTTAAAGGAAAGATTGCCCAAAGATACTTGGCACCATTGCAATTATGGTCTAAACAATGACCCGCGCCCGTCCCTTTCACATCCTAACACAAGATTGTCCACCAAATGCAATGGTGGAACAAAATTGTTAAAAGGGTTAAAACATAGCAAAGATCTTTGAGAAATTTAGGAGTAGATAACCTCTTAGTTACTTGAATCAAACTTGCAAAACAAAACACTTGCCTATTTTTAAACCACACCTCACAGCACTTTCAAAAAACAACTTTCAAAAACAAATAAAAAAACCTTTTCAAAATACATACACCTTTGTATACATCCCAACATGGATCATTACAAAGGTTGCCACCACATTGGCCTCTTTTCAAAACATTTTCAAACCCACACACACAAGAGCACCATTTCAAACAATTGAAAATTAAGGCAAGTTGATCTAAGCAAGTAACTAAGAGCCCATGGATAACCATGGATAGAAAGGGTGTTAATACCTTCCCTTTCTATAATCTACTCCCCGAACCCAAGAAAACATCTCAAAGGTTTTTGCTGTGCTTTTTAACCTTTCCTTAGGATAAAATAAAAAGTCGGTGGCGACTCTTGCTCAACCGAAACATTTGTGAAAACAAACGCAAAACCATAGTCAGTTCTCCCACCGTATCACATAGGGGATATCCTACACTCTTTTCACACTCGCACAATAAGGAAAAGAGGTTTCCTTGTGTGTTGCACTCCTCTCTTTACACGATGGTTTATTTCACATCTTCCCCAATATGTATTAAAGAATGAGCAAGGTTCAAGGTGTTCACAAAGGTTGATGACGCTCAAACATTCATACATTCATTGGTGCTCCCGATCTATAGAGAATGTTACTATTGTCGACCATTATGGAGAATTTCCTAATGTCTCTTTACTTGGCATTAGGGGAGGTATCACCTACAACCCTTGTTTAGCCTTAAGACAGTTTGGTTACGCCCGAAGGGATGGCCCGCACGAGATGCTGATTCAAGGTTTGGTATTTGACTACGACAACGACGATCAAGGTCTTCGCCAAAGATTTATCCGAGCTTGGAGGATGTTGAACAAGGTAGATAGAAACACTTTGGGGCATAAAAATTCAATCCCTCTTGAGCCTTACCTTAAATGGGTACGAACTCGTGCTCAAAGTCTTATGATGTCTTATCCCTCCATTCTCCCGGTAATCATGGAGCCTGTCATGGAAGGAGATGTTCCATACACTATCCTACATCCTGACATGCCCACCTCTCTTGAAGACCTACAAAGGGATCGGATACAACTCAAGGGGGAGCGAGATACTTTTGAAGCCCAATTTTACACAAGCGAGAAGAAGTTTTTGGAACTCACTAGGCTACTTCATGAGGATCAGACTCTGAATGCCTACATTGCACCAAAGAGGATGCGAACTACCTTTTTATCTTAGAGTTTCTTGTATTTGTTTTTCCCAAGAAGGCATTTATGTACTCGAGCTTTAATCTATTAATATAACGTGTGTTTCCTTTTTTGTCTAAAATAAATTTGAATCTTAAGATCCTTGAAATCATTTCATACGCATTTATCATTCATCGTAACATAAATAGGTTTGCTGCAACAAGTCTCCTCAGCTCTCTACTATTTATTTCAGTAAGATGGATCTCGAGCAAACGGTGAAGGACCTCCAAGCTCAAAATGCACAGTTTCAACAGTTGTTCTTAACTCTGGCCAAAGGACCAGAAGAGTTAAAGACCTTGCTGGTTGAGGAGAAGAAAAAGAAGACGAAGAAGATAACCGGAATTCTGAACATGGGAAGAAGATTCCAAGGGCAGACAAGAAGGGCCTTAGACTTTGCAACGACATCTGGCGAGAAAGACAGTCAAGATGGGAATGGCAAGGAAACATTTGTTCAGTCTGATTCAGAAGAGGAAGAGGAAGAAAAAGACTATTCTGAAGAATAATACCCTCCAACCGACGACAAGTATAAGCATCTAGAAGAACGGTTGAGTGCAATGGAAATCCAAAAAGTGCCTAGATTGGACTTTGAGGAGTTGGGACTGGTATCAGGAATTATCATTATTCCAAAATTCAAAGCACCTATGTTCGCCAAATATGACGGAGTCTCATGCCTCAAAATGCATCTCTGGTCCTATGTAAGGAAAATCCAGGCCCATATCGCTGACAAGGATTTATGGATACACTTCTTCCAAGACAGTCTGTCTAGAACTCAACTTGATTGGTTTTATCAGTTAGAAAGAGCCAATATTCATAATCGGGAAGATCTTGCTGCAGCCTTTTACAAATAATACCAATACAATGCTGATCTTGCGCCTACCCGTACTCAACTCCAGAGTATGGCCATGGTTTCAAATGAAGGCTTCAAGGACTATGCGCAAAAATGGAGAGATTTGGCCAGAAGAGTTCAACCTCCTCTATCTGAAAGAGAGTTGGTAGACATGTTTTTGGGCACTTTCTCAATCACTTAATTGGGAGTTCATCGGCGGGTTTTACTGAATTGATATTGACCGGAGAAAGGGTAGAAGCCAGGATAAAGAGTGGAAAGATTCAAAAAAATGCATCCTCTGCTACTGTAAGGAAACCATTCATCAGAAAGAAAGAAGTGGTTGTTGTTTATCCTCGGAGAAATCAAGATAGGGCTGAACGCCGTCCAATGGTGGGGGTTGTCATGATTTCTAAACCTGCGCCTGATCAGCAAAGAAACAACCAACCAATAATGGAAAGACCAGTCAGACAATTCACCATAATTAACATGACCCTATCTCAAATATTGTTGCATCTGTTAAGATCCAACCTAGTGACTTTGAAAGAAGCTCCAAAGAACCCTAACACAACTTCTCCTTACTATCATCCTAATTCACATTGCGCATACCATTCTGAGAGTCTCGGTCATGACACTAACAATTGTTGGGCTCTAAAGAACAAAGTACAAGACCTCCTTAAAGCCAAAGAAATTGAATTCGATGCGCCAGAAAAGCCCAATTTCATTTCTGCCCCTATGCCCAAGCACGATCATAATGCCAATGCCATTGAAGAGGATATGTTTGTTACTTCAGTTGATGAACTTATGACCCCACTCCTGACTATCAAAAAGAGCTTATTGAATGCCAGTGTTTTCCCAGGCTGTGATGAAAGCTGTCATTTCTGTTTGTCCTCACCAACCAGCTGTCCTTTATTGAAAGCTGGCGTTCAGTGCCTAATAGATAACTGTTGTACCCCAAAATTTGCCCTCCCATTTTTCATAGAAGACACAACCCTAGGGTTTCTCAGATGTTCAAGTTGGCTCAGAAATCGACCAGACAGATTCTCCTCTGTGGCAGTAAACCAGCAATTAGGGTTTTTCTTGCAATCCTCAGAAGGAAATGAATTCTCAAAAAGATTCAATTGGTTTTCACAGGTCTTCATGTTTCTTCAAGTTTTCTGAAAAGACAGTGTTTGTTCTTAGAGCATGGTTTGTTTGAGACAAGAGATTAAGACTGTCATTTGGGACGACCATGATTTTGATCCAGGTTAACCAGATGATTTACGTCTTTTAAAACATTTGCTTGGTTAGGAAATGGAATATACAGTGCGTTTGTTTGAAATGCAGTTACAGAATTGTTGGGATTACTTGGAATGTAAATTACTAGACTGGAGCATTTTGTTTCAAATATCTTGATTGGGCATTTCAAAAGCCAATTAGGATGCGAGGAGAAAATTACAAGTTATTGTTGATCAAGGATTTTAAGTAACACCAGAACATTTCATAAGATTTTCTCCAATTTCATACATTGTTACAAAACAATTTATTCTTTTAAATACTTTAGGTTTTACAACTTATCGTATTTGAAAATGAATTGATACAATTATTGGTTACAATACAAGAATGATTTTCTATAAATTACAAAGGAAATTTAAATGTTTGATTGGCCTAGGAGAATTAATCTATGCCTAAGTTTGTCTGAAGATTGAAGTCGTATCCAATTCTTTTGCTTATCTCCAAGACTTCCATGCTTGCCGTAAAGTTCTTGCCTTCCTTGCTTTGTCATCTCCATTTTGCTCACATGAAAATAAAAGAAAGAAAATGTGATTAGTATAAAATCATTTGGGCATAAACAGAGATTTTAAATGCTATTCATCATTAAAGTTTGCAAAGTGGAATCAGAAGGCCATTTTAATTCATCACAATTTATTTCCTCTATTTTCAAATCACAAGAAGATTATTCTTCTTGGTTCACAAAAAGAAAAAGGAAAAGAAATGCTACAAGCTGTCCAAACAGAGATGCTGCAAAATTACCCAAACAAATATTGCAAACAGAACCAAACAAACAACAATATGGTAAACAACAAACAGCAAAACTGTCCAAACAAGAGGCAAGCAAAACTGTCTAAACAGAATGGTATAAACTGAACCAAACAGCAGCGCAAACTGGACAAAAATGAGGCAGCAACATAGCAAACAACAAACAGCATCAACAAAAGGCAGAAGTATGGCAACATAAGATGCTAAGTGAAATAAAGAAACTTGTTCAAGAAGCATAAGTCATCATTTTCCATTTTCCTTTGCAAACTTTTCAGAATTTGGAAAAAGGGGAAAAAAACAATTTGCTTTCCTAATGTAATTGAGAGAGAAGAGAGGAAAGAAGTCACATAGGATATTGGAATACACAGTCCTGCTGCCCTGCCTGTCACAAGTTGCATAGAAGTTGCTAGAAAACAAAACTGCAACAAAAATGCCATATGAACAATATACTGAAAATATTCAATTGGTGGGTTTCCCACCATTTTGAATATGAATTCAACAGAAGCAACACCAATATAATAGTGGACAACTCTCAAGCCAAATAGATAGGTCTAAAAACTCAAAATCACAAAACCTCAAAAAACTGTCAAAGTCCAAAAAACTGTCAAGACTTCCAAAACAAAAAAAAAAAGTCTCAAACTGTAAAATCATTTCAAAACTCATCAAGCCTGCAACCTGTGAACCTGCATACAGTAGAAAGATCCCAAACCAACAAAACACAGTAGCCATCCTCAAATACCAAAACCTGTAACAAACTCAAAACCTGTCAATGCCTCAAAATCTCAAATCCTGCAACAAGTTTCAAACAGAACAAAAACCAAAAGGCAGTAGCCCAACATCAAAAAAATAACCAAAAAACCAGAGAAACATCACCAAGCCATCAAACTAAAACACATAAGTCTTAAACATCCCAAAACCTGAAATACAGTACCAAAACCCACAAGAAAGAAGAAGAAAAACATCACAAAACTCATCAAAACAGTAAACCATCAACAAACTCAAAAAACCTTCAAAACCTGTAACAAGGCTAAACCCTCAGTAAGCCACAAAAACAACCAAAAAAAACTGTAAACTGGCCAAGAAGCATCAAACCAAAAAAAACTGTTAACCATCAAGCTAACAGAATCAGTCTCAAACCAACCAAAACAGAACCTTCATCAAAGCAAACCTGTCAAACACAAAATCTCAACACAAGTCACAACCATCATCAAACAAATCCCAAACCAGTATCCAAGCCTCAAACGACCAAAGACAGAAACATTTTCAAACTCACAAAACAGTAACAAGCCACAAAATCCAGAAGATAACCAATATCATCAAGGGAAAATAGAAGAGTTTACCAAAGAGTCAGGAACACCGAGACCTTCATCTTCATCTCCTCCCCCCGCACAACTCCGGCCACCAAGGAGCGCCGTCCTCTACCTCGTCATCCCCTTTCCATTTCACAGAAAAGTCTCCAACAGGTATGAACTTTCCCTCTTCTCATGAATCCCTAAAATCAATTCCTGCGTTTCAATGGATAACAAGGTGGATTAATAGAAAAACACATAAATTAGTAAAATCGTTAAGAAAAACAGAATCTCACCCTTTTTCAAAGAAAACCATTAGAGCTTGATTAGAAGGACGAGATTAGTGGCATTCCGGCAACAGAGAGTTGGGGGGAGGATCAGATAAACCAGATTCAGACATTTTAGACATAAATTCGATTTTAAAATTAGGGTTTCAAAAACGTAAATCATGGTGAGACAAAGAGGCCAAGAGTGATTTGTTCACGAAATTAGAAAGAGGCGGGTGGTGAGATAGTTTAGAGATGAACAGAGATGAATAATTTGGAAAGGATGAATGAAGAAGATGAGAGCGGCGCCGCTGCAAATTACAAAGGGTTCCAAAACCTAATTTCTGTTTCCTCCCCTTAATCCATAATTAAACAGAGTTAGAGAGTTTGGGCTTGTTGTTTACAATTGCCCTAAGGCCCATGCGTTTTACTAATCCACCCCCCATCTGGCTTTGTTTGGTCACAACAAAACACCCTTTTCTTTGGGCCTCACCCCTAAACTTCCTTAAGTCCATATTTCTTTCTTTTTTTAATTTGTTTTTCTTCCTATACTTTATTTGTTTTGAAAAATGCTAAATAAAACTTAAAATATTTTCCTATTAACTTGACTTAGGCTTTATTAATTAATTTTTATCTTTTTTTATTAGTATTATTAATTTTTTTGCTTTAATTTTAATTGACATGATAAAACACCAAAAATAATAATTTAGTTTATTTATTTTCTTTAGATTTTACATAATTAATAAAAAAATACAAAAAAATAAAGATTTTAATTTAATCAATTATTTTTATTTTTTAGAATAGGTTTTACCTTTTTTTTCTTCATGTAAATACTTAGCATTTCATATTTTGTTAATTTTATTTTCATGAATTATCATAGCTTTAATTAAATCGCACAAAATTCGATTTGGTTGTATTGTTTGATATTCGGACATTTCTATCTCATTTGATTCATCCCCATTTGTAACAATTGTACCCCAATTCCCAAACACTTTGTAATAGCGTAGAATTTCAAATTCCCGCAATTTACTATTTTCCATATACTGTATAGTAACTAGGCATGTATGGCAAGATTCAAAAATCAATCGCTAGATGACCTAATCAAAGAATAAAATAACTTGAAACCAACACACTTTTCACACGCGCACCTCTAGGGTAACCTCGCTCGTTGCCTCGGAAATACAATCATGTCCCTCGAATATGGGACGCTCTAGCAATGACCCTCCGATAAAAAAGATCGTAGCCCCTCGATGACCCTCGATGTTGCCTTTGATTAAAACGATCTCGTCCCTTACAAAAATTGCTAAAGCGTCTCACAAGTTGCCTACAATGATTTTGAAATTGACTCGAGCCTGTCCCTTCACATCCAACGATGGGGCTTCTTACCAAATCAATGGTAAGATAGCACCATTAAAAGGAAGAAGAAAAGAACAACTTAAGACCTTTCGAGTAGATATATTCATTCTTAGTTACTCGTTTGCTCATGACAAAAAACTTTACACCTACACTCTCATTTCAAAACATTTTCAAAAAGATAAAACATTTTGTATACGTTCTTATAGAGACGAGAACCATTGCAAAACCTCTCTTCAAAACACTTTCCAAAATACGATTCACAAACACATCTTTGAACCATTTTTCGAAAACAAAGCTTTGTATACGTTCTTATAGAGACGAGAACCATTACAAATAGATTTTTCAAAATACTTTCAAAGCCCACACCACAAGCACACAATTAAAAGCAAGTGATCTAAACGAGTAACTAAGAGCCCATGGAAAACCATGGATGAAAAGGGTGCTAATACCTTCCCTTTTCGTAATCTACCCCCCGAACCCGAGTAATAATCTCGAAAGGTCTTTCCTGTGCTTTTTTACCTTTCCTTTTGGATAAAAGAAAAGTCGGTGGTGACTCTTGCTAACTGCACAAGTGCGATCGAAACGCAAAACATCAAGTCAGTTCTCCCACCGTATCACAATAACAAAGAGATTTTGTTCGAAAAGACTTTTGTTCCACCTGTTTCTTATAATGACGTTTCCATTGTAATCATTTCCGACAATTCTTCCAGGGTCTCCACCAAAAGACCCGTTAGAATTACATCAGTTCCAAAAGTAGCTCCTTTGATAATTACAATGCCTGGACCAGTCCCGTATTTGTCAGACAAAACCATACCATGGAATTATGGAGGGGATGTCTACTACCACAATATCAAACAAGATTGGTCAGCTGCCGAAGATTCTAGTTTTGAGAAAGTTAACTCCGATATCAGTAACATTGTCGGGACTAGCAAGATTACCCGAAGAGGAATGATATTCTCTCCAGAAATTACTCCCCCAAAAGCAGTTTCTGGACCCGTAATCATTCCTGTTGTTGTTGCTCCTCCGAAGTCTATTCCCAGTCCCACAATTATCTCCACCAATGATCCAACTAACAAAGCTGTTACAATCCCTACTATCACTCCTACTGACATTCCTACTGCCTAGTCAACTGAGACTCGAGGTAAAGGTATTCTGATTGAGCCTGTCCGGACGAAGGCGCAATCATTGGCTATCCCTGAGACCTCCCGGAAAGAGATGGAGGAAATTCTAAAGATCATAAAAAGAAGCGACTACGACGTAGTTGAACAACTGGGGAAAACTTCATCCAAAATTTTCATGTTGGCTTTACTACTATGTTCTGAGCGCATGCAAAGGCCTTGGTAAAACTCATGAAGACTGCTCATGTACCCCAAGAAACATCTGACGACTAGTTCCAAGACTGCGTAGCCAGCTTGACTGCAGATAATGGTCTAGGTTTTTCAGATGCTGATTTAACGCCAAGAGGAAGGAAGCATAATGAGGCATTGCATGCCTCAGTTGAATGTAGGGGCATAACATTGGCACATGTTTTGGTGGACACTGGCTCATCTCTGAATGTATTGCCTAAAAAGATCTTGATATGCTTGACTGTGAGGGATTGACATTAAAGCCAAGCAACATAGTAGTGAGGGCTTTTGATGGATCGAAAAGAATGGTGCATGGGGAAGTGGATATCCCCATAAAGGTTGGAACCCAAACATTTGATTCAACTTTTTATGTAATGGATATTCGCCCTTCATACTCCTGCTTGCTAGGACGACCATGGATTCATAATGCGAGCGCTGTTACTTCTATGTTGCACCAAATGCTGAAGTATCTGATTCAAGGGAAGATTATCACTGTTCATGGAGAAGAAGAGTATATGATCAGCCATCTCAATTCCTTCAGATATGTGGAATTAGATGGTGAATTTATTGAAACTCCATTCCAACACTTTGAGGAAGTCCCGCAAGATGTGGCAGTAACCAGGGTTGTTCCCAAGATCACAAGGCCTCCACTCAAGATGTCGTCTTTGAAGGATGCAAAAGCAGTAATAGAAGAAGGTGGGTGCACTATCTGGGGACAACTCCCAGATATCCCATACAAATCTGACAAGTTTGGCCTAGGTTTCACTTCAAGTGCTCAGAAGGTTGTACGCCGCTCTCGTGCTGGAGGACCACCCCTGAAGATCAGCAACCGTGAAGTCAACGCGGTAGAGGATGATGAAGATGGCTGCAACCTGGAGGATTGGATCTTCCCAACTGTCAGTGGAGGGCTCAGCAATTGGGAGGCTAGAGATTTTGTCCCGATCACTTTTATCCCACAGTAATTTGTCTTTACATTTTGTTGGATCTGTAATATTAAAACAATTCAAACTCTTAAAACCTTGTGTCTTACTCGAGGCACAATGGTCCATTTGTAAGGGTTATTATCTCATCTCCATATGACATCAATGAATCATGGACTTTTTGCATACAAACTTTATGCTCATTGTTTTTATTTTTACATATTTCATTTCTTTCAAAGATAGCTATACCCTTGCACACACTCACACTCATAATGCATGTCTACATCCATTTGGGATCCCATGGGTAACGGTTCTTCTATGGCCTTATGTGACTCTAAAAATATAATCTACCAAGCCAAAGACGAAGGTGAGGAAGATTGTGAAGTACCAAGGGAACTTGCCAGATTGCTACAACAAGAAGAGAGAACCATTCAGCCCCACGAGGAACCTGTGGATACAATCAACCTAGGTACCGAAGAAGACAAAAGAGAGGTTAAGGTGGGTACCAATATGGAACCCAATGTCAAGGAGCGGTTGGTTCAGTTGTTACACGAGTATGTTTAGGTCTTTGCCTGGTCGTATAAAGACATGCCAGGACTTGATGCAGATATTGTGGTACATCCTCTACCTACAAAAGAGGATTGCCCACCGGTAAAACAAAAAGTTCGTCGTATGTGACCTGACATGTTGGAGAAGATTAAAGCAGAAGTCATGAAACAATTCAATGTTGGATTCTTGGCCGTCACCTATTATCCGCAATGGGTTTCCAATGTCGTTCCCGTGCCCAAAAAAGACGGCAAGGTACGAATGTGCATGGACTACAGAGATTTGAATAGGGCAAGTACAGAGATTTGAATAGGGCAAGCCCTAAGGATGATTTCCCACTTCCCCGCATTGACATCCTAGTTGATAATACTGCACAACACAAAGTGTTTTCCTTCATGGACGGTTTCTCAGGTTACAACCAAATCAAAATGGTGCCTGAGGACATGGAGAAAACAACATTTGTCACACAGTGGGGCACATCCTACTACAAGGTTATGCCATTCAGGATGAAGAATGAGGGGGCAACCTATCAGCGTTCCATGGTAGCTCTATTTCACGACATGATACATCAAGAAATAGAGGTCTATATGGACGACATGATAGCTAGATCTCAAACAGAAGAAGAGCATCTTGATCATTTACAGAAACTGTTTGAGAGGATAAAGAAATATAAGCTGAGGTTGAACCTAAATAAATGCACGTTTGGAGTAAGGTCTGGTAAGCTCCTAGGCTTTATCGTCAGCAATAAGGGTATTGAAGTAGATCCTGCCAAAGTAAAAAGCGATACAAGAGATGCCTGTTCCTCGTACTGAAAAGGAAGTTATAGGATTCTTGGGATGTTTGAACTACATTGCCAGATTCATTTCTCACCTGACAGCTACCTGTGAATCAATCTTCAAACTATTGAAGAAAGATCAAGTAGTCAAATGGAATGATGAATGCCAAACTGATTTCGACAAGATCAAAGAGTACCTGCAAGAGCCTCCTGTTTTGATGCCACCAGTCGAGGGAAGACCGTTGATTATGTATCTAACTGTTTTAGAGAATTCAATGGGGTGTGTGTTGGGACAGCATGACGAGTCTGGCCGAAAAGAGCACGTTATTTATTACTTGAGCAAAAAGTTTATCGACTGTGAAACAAGATATTTACTGCTCGAGAAAACTTGCTGCACTCTGGCATGGGCTGCTCACCGGCTAAGATAGTATATGCTGACCCATGCTACTTTGTTGATATCTAAAATGGATCCAATAAAATACATCTTCGAGAAACCTTCTCTCTCTGGGAGAATAGCGAGATGGCAGATGATCCTAACAGAATATGACATACAATATACTTCCCAGAAGGCAATAAAGGGATATGTACTAGTCGATCACCTTGCTCACCGAGCTGTGGAAGACTACCAGTCCATGAAGTTCGAATTCCGGGATGAAGACATCATGATGGTAAACAACTGTGAAGAATTCAGGCCATATGACGGACCTGAACAAGGACCCCGATGGACCCTGGTTTTTGATGGGGCATCTAACGCACTCGGTAATGGTATTGTTGCAGTAATCATATCTCCTGAAGGGTGTCATACTCCATTTACTGCAAGACTTTACTTCAATTATACAAATAACATGGCGGAATACGAAGTGTGCATCTTTGGTCTCAAAGCTGCCATAGACTTGGGGATCAAATTTTCGAATGTATTCGGAGATTCAGCTTTGGTTATCATCCAAATCAAATGGGAATGGGACGCTAAACACCCTAACCTTATCCCTTACAAAGAACATGTTTTGACATTGCTCCCACACTTTTAGAAGATTACCTTCGAGCACTTCTTGCAAGAATAAAATCAGCTAGCAGACGCACTAGCTACAATGTCATCTATGTTTAAACTTAAATGGTATAACGAGGCTCCCCAGATCACCATTGAACGAATGGATGAACCAGCATACTGTCACGAGATTAATACTGAAGAAGTAGTGGACCAACCTTGGTTTCACGAAGTAAAGAGGTATCTAGAAACCCAAGAATATCCAGAAGGAGCTTCAGTAAACGATGAGAAGTTATTAAGGAGATTCTTTGCTAAATTCTTCCTTAGTAATGGCATTCTTTACAAACGCAACCATGAATCTGTGTTACTTCGGTGCGTAGACAAGTTTAAAGCTGAAAGGATCATGGCTGAGTTACATGAAGGCACTTTTGGCACCCATTCCAGTGGACATACGATGGAAAAGAAAATCCTATGGGCAGGCTATTATTGGTCTACCATGGAAGCAAATTTCTATTAATACTCTCGAACCTGCCATAAGTGTCAGATTTATGCTGACAAGGTGCACGTACCTCTGGTTCCTCTGAATGTCTTGACGACTCCTTGGCCCTTTGCTATGTGGGGAATTGATATGATTGGGGAAATCAAGCCAACAGCTTCCAATGGACACCACTTCATCTTAGTGGCCATTGACTATTTCACAAAGTGGGTGGAGGCAGCTTCTTTCACTTTCGTGACCAAGAATGTTGTCGCCCGGTTCATCAAGCAGAATCTCATCTGTCGTTATGGTATCCCAGAGAGGATCATTATAGACAATGGTACAAACCTGAACAATACTATGATCACCACCTTGTGCGAGCAATTCAAGATTCAGCATCACAATTCTTCCCCTTACCGGCCAAAGATGAATGGTGTTGTCGAAGACGCAAATAAAAACATTAAAAAGATCATACAGAAAATGAAAGTCACATACAAATACTGGCATGAGATGCTACCATTCACTCTCCACGGATATCGTACCACAGCTCACACATCAACTGGGGCAACACCCTTTTCTCTGGTTTACGACATGGAAGTTGTTTTTCCTATTGAGATCCAGATCCCCTCTCTAAGAATTATGAAGGACGCGGGGTTGAATGAAGAGGATTGGATCCAGATTCGACTTGATCAACTAAACTTGATTGATGAGAAAAGACTTGTTGCTGTCTGCCATGGTCAAATGTATCAAAAACGGATGATCAAGGCTTTCAACAAAAAGGTTAGACGCCAAGTGTATCAAGTTGGGGATCTGGTGATCAAATGTATCATACTACCGCAAGGTGATCCCAAGGGAAAATCGACTCCTACATATGAAGGACCATTTATAATCAAAAACATATTCTCTGGTGGAGCAACGATTCTGACCACCATGGATGGAGATGACCTGTCGCACCCTGCGAATGCATACATAGTCAAAAGATACTACGCATAAGAGACCCGCTAGGTTGACACACCTAGGCAAAACGAAGGCATCCCGGCGAACCAAAAAGGTTCGGGCAAAAATTAGGGATAAAACAAAAAATGAATCTGTACACTGGCAAGTTGAAAACCCGAAAGGGCGGCTTGGGCAAAAAAGGGTATCCCGGTGGACGGAAAACTCGAAAGGGCGGTCCAGGAAAAAGTTAGGGAATTAAAGCGTATGACTATGTCCCGTTGGATCACCTTACGGACAACCTTTGGCTTCAACTGACAAACTCAGAGGTTCTGATCAATTCAAGCATCTTCAGACGAGGCAACAAATAGACAAGATGCTCGGAGATATGAAGGCTATAGAAGAATGGGACCCCCATGGGATTATTGCACATAGTTATCTTTTCTTTGTATCAAAATTTTCATTTTTTTACAACGACATTATCTTACTAGAATGTTCGTCTCATTGTACAAAATACTTACTCAAAGTCAATACAAATATATCCCTTTAAAAAAAACTATCTGTTTTTCTTTACGCTTGTGTTTTGTTTACAAAAACGTCCAATGATTCATTGTTGAACATATGTATTTGAACATAATTACTGTTTACAAATAGACAAAATAAAAGACAATCGTTGATGGCTTTAAGAGATAGGGAAATATCTCTAAATTTATCTCCATAAAGTTCCCCGCAGTGTGTAGTCCAATCCCCAGCGGAACAAAGGTTCCAGTTATCAATCCCCAGTAGAGGTCGTCAAATTTCTCCGAATTCCCCAACCAGGATTTTTCAAACAGTACACGACATTCCTCTTACAACAGAGTTTATTTCTCTAAAGGGAAATTCATCAGCACTTCAACTCCACAACATGGAGACTTATACTCCATATCCTCAGCAGCAGTCAGTGATTTATTTCCCCCAAATCCAGCAGCAGTGCAACAGATTAGCTCACATACGCATACATCACATCCATATATCATAAACATTGATAACACGAATGCATTATAATACACATTTCATATAATATAACATTGCATTTTAGCTAACATTTTACCTTTTTCAGGATAAGATTAATCAAACAGCTACCATTAACAATGTTCAGATTTCAGATACAGTACAGATACGCTCCAGACATGGAGGCTATTCTGATACTCATTCAGATTCAACTTCTCAGATACAGTTCAGATACGCTCCAGACACGGATGCCATTCTGATACTCATTCAATTCTTAACTTCCAGATACGATAGAGATACGCTCCATACACGGATGCCATTCTGATACTCATTTAGATTCAACTTTTAAGATACAGTTCAGATACGTTCCAGACACGGATGTCATTCTGATACTCATTCAGATTCAACTTTTCAGATACAGTTCAGATACGCTCCAGAAACGGATGTCATTCTGATACTCATTCAGATCCAACTTTCAAATACAGTTCAGATACGCTCCAGACACGGATGCCATCCTGACACTCATTCAGATTCAACTCTCAGATACAGTACAGATACGCCCCAAACACGGACGCCATTATGATACTCATTCTTTCATCTTACAAATTACAATTCAACAATCACCCTTGGATGGCATCTACAAGCCCATCTCCAACAACTTTCTATCATCTCTCCAAATGGCATCTTTAAGCCCATTCCCTCTACCATCACATCGCCTAGTGCAAATTTCTGGGCACTCTAGTGTCCAATCATCTTCCACCTTCGAGTCACGAATGGAAAAACATGCCAATCTAACTCTTCAGGCTTAAGAAGATTGAACAGGGGCAGCTGTTGTACCCCAAAATTTTCCCTCTCACTTATCAAGAATTTACTCATAAGATCTCCTTTGACTCAAGAATGCACTAGGGTTGATCAACTCAAGACATCTCCTTAAGCACTGATGACCAAAATTAGGGTTTGAGTTTGCACAAGGATTTTTGAACTTCCAATGCCCCATATGACTTTCATGGATCATTATGGTCCCCCAAGATTAATCATGCCAAGTTTCAAGCCTTGAATCACATTTTTGCTCAGTCAATTGAGCAGTTGACCTAAAAATCAACTGTATTAGGGAAAAAGTCAACTATGGCCAATTTACAGCCAAACTTCATAATTTTTTATCCACATCAACATTTTAAACTCATATGTATCATTTGATCAAGTTTGGACCACAACTCCTCAAGAAAATTGATCAAATCTCCAAAAGGGCAAAATGGTCAAAATTAGGGTTTTGATTGAGAAAGGGCAATTTCTGATTTTTGACCTAGAAAATGGTCAATGGGTTTAAGGCATGATCTCAAGAGTCCAATTGCATCATTTTTACCTAATGGCATGGTTCAAAACATTGCAAGTCCATTGGATTGACAGATGAATTTTTTTAGTCAATTGATCAAAAGTCAATTGTATACTAAAAAGTCAAACTTTGACTTTTTGGTCAAATTCAACTGCCAAAGATCATAATTCATCAAAACATGTCAAAATATGAAATTTATTCATCAAGAAATCAAAAAGTCAAGATTTCATTTTGAAAAGTCAAAATTTCTAAACTTAGAAATTTTTCTAAGTGTTGGAAATTTCATGTTTTTTCATAACTTTGAACAAAATTTTCACCATGATGCAAGATAATTCAAGAAAAAATTCAAACATGAAAGTTTTAGATCTCCTTGAAATATACAAATTTTCTTTACACAACTCTTTCCAAAAGTGCTTGGATCTCAAGTTATAATTTTAAGAACATGTGGTCATGAAACAAAACACTTAGTGAAATTTTTGCCCTAATATGGTCAGGATTTTGACCCAACTTCATGGCACTTTTTCATATAGTTCCAAGGGTAATATTCAAAAGAAATTCAAATATGGGTTGTAGAGAACATTACAAGCTTTCCAAAATGTCCAAGCACTCCTTGAGATCATTCTTGAGTAGGGAGAATCGAAGAGATGAAGTTAGGGTTTTCACACTTGAATTACAAGTCATTTTGTGATGAACAAGAATTCAATTTCAAACCTATGTTGCACAATTTTGTTTTGCAGGCCTCTAAACCTCAAGATCTATCCATAATCAGAATATTACACTTGCTTTTGAGCTATTATCCACTTGATTCAAGCTTTGTCCAAGTAAATTTTCCATTAATGGAACAAAGTTCACACTTCCATTTTGGAAAAGTGACTTTAATCACAAAGTCAACTTGTATGGAGCTTTGCACCTGTTCTTTCTGCACAAGCATGCTCTATAAACTCAGAACAAACATGTTTAAAGTTGCAAGCCACCCTACAAGACATGTACCTTGCATTGAAACCATGTTTTTCAAGATAACTTCAAAAACAAGTCAAAAACTCATAACATGTGATCTTTGTTTTCTGACCTCTTCAAGTCCTCTAACCTTTTCCATATATTTATACAAGTGCATTGCAAGCTAACACGAGGAAACAAGTCCTAAAACTCCCCAAAACCATAAATTTCCATACAAGCACAAAAACTTGTTATTGTACCCCAAAATTTGTCATCCCATATTCCTCAATACATTTCAAGTGAGGTCTTCAAATTGCTCAAGGAAGTCCAAGGGTTGACCAGACAAGCTCTCTCCTAAGGCAGTCTACCTCAAATTAGGGTTTTATTTTGCATCAAGATACTTGAGTCCAAGGGATCCCAAATGCTAACTATTGTCCTAATATGTTCTCAAGAACATCCATGTCAAGTTTCAAGCCCTACAGAGAAAGTTTGCCCAGTCAATTGCTCAAAGGTCTGAAAATCGACTGTGCTAGGGCAAAAGTCAACTGTGGCCCACATACAGTCAAACTTCAAGATTTTAGATCAACATCCTTATTTTGAAGTATTATTCATAATTTGATCAAGGTTTGATCATGATTCATCAAGGATTGCTTACAATTCATCAAAACCCAAAAGTTGCTAAATTAGGGTTTTGCAGGAAGAGTCAACTCAACTTTGACCAAACATAACTTTCTCATAATTTATGATAAATGAACCATCCAAATCTCATTTTGAATAGGATGCAATTCTCTACAATCCATCTTCATCTCCCAAGTTCAAAATATTCACTCACCAGAAGTTATGAATTTAGACATTATAGGTCATTTTGAAAAGTCAACAAAAACACCTTTTTTGTCAAAGCTTCATACATGAACATGGAAGACTCAATTGAGATGAGACCAAACGTTTTGCTTATAGGACATCTCAATATTTCTAAAAAGTCCTAGAACGCCTTCAAAGAGTCAAAATTGAAGAAGTTATGCATTGGCGAAGTTGACCTTTTTTGCAAAATTGCCAAAAGTCAAAAGTGCCTCAAATTGCATTTTTTTCAAATGGGCCTAACTTTTTGCACTTGTTTTGAGTTGGTAGCATGGTCCATGAGCCCTAGATATTTCCACTTGTCTTTATCTTATTTTTGCTATTTATTTTGATTTTTTATTTTAATTAAATCAAATTAAATCAAAGTAAATCATGAAAATATCCAAATCATTCAAACCTCAAGATTTTATGCACATTTCAGGTCACTTATACAGCTAGCAACAAAATCAAATCATGCAAGGAATGGTTGGGCATAAAAAGATTGATTTTGGCCTATTTTGGAAAGATTTTCATGGAAATCAAATCAAGATCAAAAATCATAATTGATAAAGATTGAAAGCACAATTGTAACCCTAATTCAATCAGTGGTATATAGTGGACAAATGCAGGCCAGAAGCACAAGGTTTTGGAGGCGTGGAGAGGAAGAACAAAACTTGAAAAATCACCAAAAAGTGTTGACTTGATTTCATACTTCCAGGCGTTTACAAGACTCCCAAGCCACCTCATTCGCTTCCTGGGCATACAAGGAAGCTATACCAATAAAAAACAAGCATCCTCGTGCCCAGAATTCATCTCCACGACCCTCACGGTTGGGTTCTCTTTTTAAAATCGTATTCATGTATTCTTGCATCTTTATCATGTTTCAATAGCATATTTGTAATCCTGATCATGTTTGCAAGCTAACAGTACCATTTAATTGCATTTTCGTTAGCCATATTGGAATCCACCATTGCTAGGGTTTCTTTGTGCATTTTGGGTTTTTTCTGTACAGGCAAAATTGGCCCATAAAAAGGATGCCATGATGATCACAGGGTCAGGACGATGGGATCTACATCCTTAGATTTCGTTTATTATGCTTGTGTGAGGTTTTGAAATATGCAGGAGTTCTAGTGACGGACATGTGTCCGTAGGTAAAAGTCTCTGACTTTTACCAATGGAGAAGGGAAGAAGAAGACTTGCGTGGCACCTTCCCATTCGTCTGTTTGATATTTCGCGTGCAGGAAGTTAACAAAGTTATGTTTTTTTTTATATTATTTATTTGTTTCTTTACATACAACAAAAGCGCGTGGCTCAGTTGGTAGTGAAGCAGGTGGAAAAGGCCATAGAACCTGGGTCTGAATCCCAGGTCCCCCATGTATTTCATGTTATTTTTCATTACTTAATCAGGCGCGCACATAGGTGTGAAGACCACCATGGACTATCATCTTTCAACCATCAGATTACCCACCATCCAGATCTGAAGGCCACTACATAAGGATCTATCATGCGCCCCAGTCAACGTGTAGCACTGAATCCAGGAAGTCAACGTGGACCAGGTTTTTTAGGCCTAAAATCTTGCTATCAACACCCCTTCAATTTGCTGATTACAGACCCATTTTCTGTAAGTTTAAGATTGCGCCTAAGAGGGGGGGGGGGGGTGAATTAGGTGGTGGTCGATTTTTGATTTATTTTACACTTTCTGGTTTTGTTTTAGTGCTATAGAAAACAGTAAAGTGCAGAAAGTAAAGAGACACGGAGATTTATCCTGGTTCCTTCCACACCCTGGAAGTACGTCCAGTCCCCTTGCAAACACGCAAGAGATTTCACTATTTTGTTAGAACTTTTACAAGACTCTTCCCAGTCTTATCAATTAAACACACTAACAAATACCAAGAACAACCTCTTAGATTTCCAATAAGTCTCTTGAGAACAATCCTCTCAAAAGATACCTCTTGTTTCCAACAATGGACAACAAGGTACAAAAGTATTCTAATACTTAATTCCAACAATCCTGGAAATAAGTTACACTTAGTATAATTCTATGAAATATGATTTCTTGAAAGATGTTGATCACATAGAGTGACTTCAATGAAGTTTCTTCTTTCTTCTCTTGTAAGCAATTCAAACTGTAACACAATGGTTAGAAAATGCTCAAAGATTTATGTTCTTATATGTGTGAAAGTGCAAAAAATCTTTGTTCTTAAAAAATAAGAAATATGAAGTTTGAATATTTTACAAAATTCAGAATTATTGCATGAGAGAAGAGTTGTTTTATAATTTGAAAGATTTAGTATTTAAAGCAATCAAGATACCTTTCCAAATGGATACCACTTTTCTGTTTGTAAAACTTGAGAAGATGCAATGTGTGACCATGCAACCATTGGAGAAAAGGTGTGAAGGATATCTTGAATCAAGTTCAGATTTTTCAAAAATTACAACGTGTAAATCGATTAGCATTAGATGTAAATCGATTGCACGGGTTTGTAACGTTCTTGTTTTCAAAAAAATTGAAGTGTAAATCGATTTACATGATGTGTTAATCGATTTACTAGTGTTAAAAAATTAACTCAGTTCAGTAATCAATCGATTTACACTCCATGTAAATCGATTGCTGCCAGGGGCAATCAGTTTTAAAAAAAACATGTGTAAGTTGATTTACATGATGTGTTAATCGATTTACATTAGTGAAAAACTTAGAATTTGCTTTAAACTTTAAGAGAAGTGTTGTGGCAAGTGTGTATATCATTTTTGAGCATTTCTAATCAATTTAGTTCAAATGAGAATTGATATACTTGTTTGCTTGCCATGATCCTTGAAGCTTTGAGTGAATGATGCTTTAAGCTAATTCCACTTCTTTTCCTTCTTGCCATAGTGCTTGTTTGTCTTTCATCAAAACTAAAGTTGAGTTGAGGCTTGAGATTACATTTTCTTTTTATTTTCTTTTATATTTTCTTTTATTTAATTCATTTAATTATTTTTACTAACACAAAATTAATTCTTTTTTTATAAAATCATAAAATTAATTTTTCACCAAAATTAGATTTAGGTTTTATTTTTATAAAAAATTAATTTAGTTAGTTAATTTAATTTATTAGGTAACTTTAATTCTTTTTATGAATAAATTAAAATCAATTAGGAGAATTAGGGTTTTTGTCTAATTTAATTTTTATTTTTATTTTCTAAAAAAATAACCAAAACACAAAAATAGGTCAAATAATTTAGTTTTTATTAATTTAATTTAATTAGTAATTAAGTTTGTACATATTTAATTTAAAAACTTCTTTTCTTAAAATAATCAAAAACAACAAAAATAATTTTTCTTTTAATTAGGTTAGACGGGGTCAAAACCCTAATTTCCTTTTGTTCTCTATTCGTCGCGAATTTATTTATTTTTATAATATTGATGTAATTGCTCATGGGATGTAATAGATTAATTAGGACATTTTTTCGTTTATTTATCGTTTTAGTGGGGTTTTTTGGTTATGTAATTAATACCCGAAGCCTTGTAATAGCGTAGTTTTACCTTCTGCATTTTAATTTCCGCAAAATATAAACTATTAGATGTATGATATTAGGGTTGCATGACAAGAATGTATGTTAAAATTAAAACGGTTAGCAAACCCTAAATGTGCAAAGATAATAACTTGAAATTGAATCATTCACACATGCGCACTTCTAAGGTATACTCTCACTTTGGTTGCCTTCGGTAAATGGTCATTAAGTATAGGGTATTTTAGTGATCGCTCTTTTGTCTAAAAGATCAAATGTCCCATTCGGAATCGTTGCCTCGGAATCGTTGCCTCGAATATGATCTTAAGACATTAGGGTTGTTACTAAGACGTCCTAACATTGCTTTAGTGATCGTATGTCCCTTTCGAATTGACCCTTACAACTCCAACGATGGTGCTACCTACTCACTAATAGTAGGATAGCACTGTCTAAAGGAAACGAGCAAAGAACAATTATTTTTTTTCGAGTAGGTAGATGCTAGTAGGTACTTGCTCAAAATAAACTTTTTCCACACTTACACTCTTTTCAAACAAAGTTTTCAAAACAACTTCGTAACACTCTTGAAGATAGAAGCAAGGGTTAAATCGAAGTAAAACAAAAACTTTTTCAAATTAAACACACACAAGGAATTTTGAAAATGATGAGCAAGTAAGTACCTAAGAGCCCGTGGAAAACCACGGATAGAAAGGGTGCTAATACCTTCCCTTTCTATAATCTACCCCCCGTACTCAAAATCTCGAAAAAAGGAATTTTTCTGTGCTTTTTTCCTTTCCAGTTGGATAAAATAAAAGTCGGTGGCGACTCTTGCTTACTGCGACATTTTGTGAACAAAAAACGCAAACCAGTATTAACAGTCGGTTCTGCCACCGTATCACAGAACTGGCGACTCTGATGGGGACTATAATAAGTGGGGTATACCTTAGGATTTGTTCATCATATTTGCTTCTATTGTTTGATTTGTTTGCTTTACTTTTGAGGGCTTTGTATCGGGAGTTACTATAGATCCTAACCCGGATCTGGGGAACACCTTTTAGGTAAGTAGCAATAAATTATGAGGGAACTGTATAGTGTAGACCGATACGGTTGAAGCAGTAGCTACATTGATGTGGCACATTGGTTGGTACCGGTATCCCTTGTGGAGAAACGAGGAGAATACGGGGCTGCTATACAGGTCGTTAAACATCAACTGGCCTTAGAACCTATAATTGACCAACTTGGCCATAGGAAGTAATGAGATAGCCGGCCTCGGTATAGAGCTGAGAACTGGTTGATACTCGATACTACACTCATTGAGACCATACTCTCGAGATAGTTTTGGCTGCAAGAAAAGATTGCGTGAGCTGAAACCATGACCGGTGGAGGATGGTTAGTGATATTGAGAACCTCTAGAACCTGGTTACTATTATTAGGACAGGTTGAAACCAACTGAACTTAAAAAGGGTAGTACCTAAACTCCATGCAAGCCTGAAACTTAAGGACTATTATGTGACTTGTTTGCCTTTACCATGTCTGCTATCTGCTATACCTGTTGTGTGTTTTACCATGACATCATGCATTATAACATAGCATACATGTACCATTATACTAACCATTTCAAAGACCAAGGGGATTTATCTTTGATCTGTTTTGCAGATTATGGCTTTAATGCGCAGAAACACCATCCGAGTTAACTTTGTGAAAATACCTGCTGAACTCAAAGATTTAGCCTTGAGAGTTTCTGATACTTCTTTATTCATTAGAAGACATGGTCAGCTTCTTAGCCTGGTTACCTCAAAGTTTGATGAACAGATGATGAGTGTGCTTTTCTAGTTCTTCGATCTAGTGCAACATTGCTTCACTTTCCTGGATTATCAGCTAGTTCCTACTATGGAAGAGTTTTCTCACTTATTGGGCATATCCATCCTCGAGCAGATGCCCTTCACAGGTTTGGAAGAAACTCCTAGACCAGAAGACATTGCTTCAGCTCTACATTTGAAATGGGCTGATGTAGTATCCAACTGGAAGACACGAAGTGGGGTTAAAGGTTTCTTGGCCAAGTTTCTGATGGACCAAGCTCAACAATTCTGGGATAACTTGGATTTTCAGGCTTTTGAAGACTTCTTGGCTCTCCTCATCTACGGCTTGGTTCTTTTCCCGAATCTAGATTCCTTCATAGATGTGAATGTGGTTAAGATCTTCCTATCCCGCAATCCAGTGCCTACTCTTCTGGGTGATATCCTACATGCCCTCTCTACTCGTATTGTGCGAAGAAGGGGGCCCTCATGTGTTGCACGCCGCTGCTGGCGAGGTGGTTTATTTTGCACCTCCCCAAGTTTGTATTGAAAAATGAGGAAGGTTTAGGTTGGGCTTACAGGATAATGTCCCTTGCCCACACGGACATTCTTTGGAGTTCTAAGGATATGGAAAGAGTAGTTATCATTGATCGATGTGGGGAATACCCTAATGTCCTGTTGCTTGGAATTAGAGGGGGAATAACCTACAGTCCTTGTTTGGATTTACGACAGTTTGGTCGCGCTCGGAGAGATGGTCCTCATGAGCTACTTCTTACAGATATTGTCTTTGACTACAAGGAGGACGTTGATGAGCATCACCACAGATTTATACGAGGTTGGGGAATGGTGAACAGGTCTGACCCTCACGAGCTAGGACCAAAGAATTCTCTCCCTATGCAACCTTATCTCCAGTGGGTTCGAGCTCGGGCTCAAAAGCTTGGGATGCCTTATGAAGCTGTTTTGCCAATGATTGTGGAGCATACCAATGAAGAGGGCGTTCCTTATACAGTCCTTTATCCCTACATGCCTACTGATCTCGGGGCATTGAAGAGATCCTGGATTCAGCTGAAAGAAGAAAGGGATACCTACCGGGATAAGTATCATGAGCAGGAAATGAAGATCTTGAAGCTCACGAGGCAACTTGAGAATGAAAGGACAATCAATGATTACATCAGCATGAAGGGAAAGCGACCATGGGATTTCTGATTTTGCTTGTTTCTAGTTTAAATTTATCTTCAGTTTATTTCTTTTGTAACGTCTTGAAGGCATTGTGAAACATTTTTACAAGTTAATCTAATAAAGTTTGTTTATTTCTTGGTTTGAAAATTTAAATCTCCCAAAGTCTTTGAAATCATTTCATACGCATTCCATTATCATGCACCTCATTACATGTATCATTACAGGTTTCTCATCTTCTTCGCTGTTTATTTCAGCACGAAATGTCTTCTGAAATACCTACCGATCAAGCCATCAAAGCTCTTCAAGCACAGAATGCTCAATTCCAAGAGATGTTCTTGAACTTGGCTAAAGGATAACAGGATTTGAAGACTCTTACCCTGAAGGAGAAGAAAAAGAAGAAGAAGAAGGTGGTTCTGCTGAATATGGGTCACAGATTTGGGAATAGGTTGCGACAAGAAGCTGATCTGTCTCATTCATCCAAAGGAGGAGAGAATCAAGAGGAAGAAAAGGGTCCTAGTCATGTGGTCTCTGATAATGATACTGATTTTGATGATGAACAGTACCCTCCTGCTGAGGATAGGTACAAACAACTTGAAGACCGTCTAAGTGCTATGGAGGTTCAGAAGGTTCCCGGTTTGGACTTTGGAGATTTGGGACTAGCATAGGGAGTGGTGATCCCTCACAAATTCAAAGCCCCGGTTTTTGCTAAGTACGATGGAGTATCCTGTCCAAAACTCCAACTCCGCTCATACATCAGAAAAATTCAACCTTACACTGCTGATAGGAATTTGTGGGTGCATTTCTTTCAAGATAATCTGCCAGGGACTCAACTTGAATGGTTTTATCAATTGGAAGGAGTTAACGTCCGAAACTGGGAGGACCTTGCTGCTGCTTTTTACAAGCAATATCAGTATAACACCGACCTTGCTCCCACGCGTACTCAGCTTCAGGGTATGTCTATGGGTGCAAGTGAAGGTTTTAAGGACTATGCTCAGAAGTGGAGAGATCTGGCTGGAAGAGTCCAACCCCCTTTATCTAATAGAGAGTTGGTTTATATGTTTCTGGGGACCTTGTCTGGTCCATTTTTCAATCATCTGATCGGTAGTTCATCATCTGGGTTTACTGAATTGATCTTGACTGGGGAGAGAGTGGAAGCTAGTATCATAAGTGGAAAGATACAAAAAGGTGCTTCATCAAGTACAAAAAAGAAGCCTTTCAGGAAAGAAGCTAGTGCAGTCTACGGCTCGAGGAGCCAAAACCGACCTGAACACCGTCAAGCAGTGAATGCGGTAGTAATATCAAGACCCATTGTTTCCACATAATGCAATAATCAGCAAAGAATGGAAAGTCCACAGAGACAGTACACTCGGCTTAATATGACCTTGTCTCAAATTCTACCACAATTGTTGAAGACCAATCTGGTAACTCAGAGGGAGGCCCCAAAGAATCCCAACACCACATCTCCGCTGTATAATCCAAACGCCCGTTGTGCCTATCACTCTGATAGCTCGGGTCATGATACAAACAACTGTTGGGCCTTGAAGAATAAGGTGCAAGACTTGATCGAAGCTAAAGAGATTGAGTTTGATGCTCCGGAGAAACCCAACGTCATAACTGCTCCCATGCCCAAACATGATCAGGGAGTTAATGTAATTGAGGATGATAAAGAAGAGTCAGATATCGACAGCTGGATTTACCCGACTACCAGCGGTAATTTGAACAACTGTACGACAAAGGATTTCGTGCCCGTTTCTTTTATTACACAGTAATAGACTTTTGTTTTGAGATTTGTAACAGACAATTTGAAACTTTACGGCCCGGTGCCTTGCCCGAGGCACTTTGGCTTTGTGTGTGAGGGCTTATTATTTGTCATTTTCATATATCATCAATAAAGCATTGGACGTTTTCTTGCATTACAAATTTTGCGCTCCTTGTTTTTTTTTCCTTTCTATTTTTCACTTTATCAAAACAGCTATTGTCTTACACACACTCACATATCATAATGCAGATCCACATCCACTATGGATCCCATTGATAACGACTCTGCTACTGCCAGTTATGACTTTGAAAATCCGATCAACCAAGCCGAGGACGAAGGTGAGGATGATTGTGAGGTGCCTGGAGAACTTGCTAGACTATTACTTCAGGAAGAGAGGGCCATACAGCCTCATGAAGAGCCAGTGGAATCAGTGAATTTGGGTACGGAGGAAGACAAGAAAGAGGTCAAGATAGGTGTAAATCTGGAGCCTAGTGTCAAGCAACAGTTGATACAGATGATATGCGACTATGTTGAGATCTTCGCTTGGTCTTATGAAGATATGCCTGGTTTAGACACTGATATCGTGGTTCACCGCCTGCCAATCAAAGAAGACTGTCCTCCGGTAAAATAGAAGGTTCGCCGTATGCGCCCCGAAATGTCTGAGAAAATCAAAGTTGAGGTTATGAAACAGTTTGACGCCGGATTTCTAGCTGTTACTTTTTACCCGCAGTGGGTTGCTAACGTTGTTCCAGTGCCGAAGAAAGATGGTAAGGTACGAGTGTGTGTGGACTATAGAGATCTGAACAGGGCGAGCCCCAAGGATGATTTCCCACTGCCTCATATTGATGTTCTGGTCGACAACACCGCACATCATAAGGTCTGTTTTTCTGGTTACAATCAGATTAAGATGGCTCCCAAGGATATGGAAAAGACGACTTTTGTTATGTAGTGGGGCACTTTCTGTTACAAGGTAATGCCTTTCGGGTTGAAGAATGTTGGGGCAACTTATCAGCGCGCTATGGTTGCTTTGTTCCACGACATGATTCACCATGAGATTGAGGTTTATGTTGATGATATGATTTCAAGGTCCCAGACTGAAGAAGAATACCTTGACCATCTCCAGAAACTATTTAACAGGTTGAAGACGTATAAGCTGAGCTTAAACCCGAACAAGTGCACCTTTGGGGTAAGGTCTGGTAAGCTGCTGGGTTTTATTGTTAGTGATAAAGGTATTCAAGTGGATCTTGTAAAGGTGAAGGATATACAGGAGATGCCAGCTCCCCGAACAGAAAAGGAAGTTAGAGGATTTTTGGGACGGTTGAATTACATTGCCCGATTCATTTCACATCTGACCGCTACTTGTGGGCCGATCTTCAAGCTGCTGAAGAAAGTTCAGGTGCTAAAATGGAATGATGAATGTCAGACCGCTTTCGAAAGAATCAAGGAGTACCTCCAAGAGCCACATATTCTGATGCCTCCAATTAAAGGGAGACCTTTGATCTTATACTTGACAGTACTCGATATTTCAATGGGGTGTGTGCTGGGGCAGCATGACGAGTCTGGCCTAAGAGAGCACGATATTTACTACCTTAGCAAAAAGTTTACCGACTGTGAGACCCGATACTCACTGCTTCATCCATCCATCCATCCGTTCATCCATCTGTTCAATGGTGATCTGGGGAGCCTCGTCATCCCATTTGAGTTTAAACATGGATGACATTGTGGCTAGCGCGTCCGCTAGTAGACTTTCTTCTCGTGGGAAATGCTCGAAGGTAATCTTCTCAAAATGTGGGATTAATGTCAACACATGTTCTTTGTAGGGGATGGGGTTAGGGTGTTTCGTATCCCATTCTCCTTTGATCTGACTGATGACCAAGGCTGAATCTTCAAACACACTTAAAGACTTGATTCCCAAATCGATGGCAGCTTTGAGAATGAAAATACACGCTTCGTATTCAGCCATGTTATTTGTATAGTTGAAACAAAGTCTTGCAGTGAAGGGAGTATGACATCCTTCTAGGGATATGATTACAGCACCTATGCCATTGTCGAGTGCGTTGGATGCCCCATCAAAAACCAGGGTCCATCGGGATCCTTGTTCAGGTCCGTCATATGGTCTAAGTTCCTCACAGTTGTTCACTATCATAATATCTTCATCTGGGAATTCGAATTTCATGGACTGGTAGTCATCCACAGCTTTGTGAGCACGGTGATCGGCTAACACACTGCCCTTTATTTCTTTTTGAGTAGTGTATTGAATGTTGTATTCAGTCAAGATCATCTGCCACCTTGCTATTCTCCCAGAGAGGGCAGGCTTCTCAAATATGTATTTAATTGGATCCATCTTGGATATCAATAAGGTAGTATGGGTCAGCATATACTGTCTTAGCCGGCGAGCAACCCATGCCAGAGTGCAGCAAGTTTTCTCGAGCAATTAATATCTTGTTTCACATTCGGTAAAATTTTTGCTCAGGTAGTAAATAGCATGCTCTTTTTGGCCAGACTCGTCATGCTGCCCCAGCACACACCCCATTGAATTTTCCAAAACAGTTAGATACATGATCAATGGTCTTCCCTCAACGGGTGACATCAAAACAGGAGGCTCTTGTAGGTACTCTTTGATCTTGTTGAAGGCATCTTGTCACTCATCATTTCATTTGACTACTTGATCTTTCTTCAGTAATTTGAAGATTGGTTCACAAGTAGCTATCAGGTGAGAAATGAATCTGGCAATGTAGTTTATCCGTCCTAAGAATCCTCTGACTTCTTTCTCGGTGCACGGAGAAGGCATTTCTTGTATTTCTTTTACCTTGGCAGGGTCCACTTCGATACCTTTACCGCTGATGATGAAGCATAGGAATTTACCAGACCTCACCCCAAATGTGCATTTGTTCGGGTTCAACCTCAGCTTGTATTTCTTTAGTCTCTCAAACAGTTTCTGCAAATGGTCAAGATGTTCCTCTTCAGTTTGAGATCTGGCTATCTTGTCGTCCATATAGACCTCTATTTCATGATGTATCATGTTGTGAAATAGAGCTACCATGGAACGTTGATATGTTGCCCCATCATTCTTCAACCCGAATGGCATAACCTTGTAACAGAATATGCCCCACTGTGTGACAAAGGTCATTTTCTCCATGTCCTTGGGCTCCATTTTGATTTGGTTGTAGCCTGAGAAACCATCCAAGAAGGAAAACACCTTATGTTGTGTTTTATTGTCAACCAGAATATCAATGTGGGAAAGTGGGAAATCATCCTTAGGGCTTTCCCTATTCAAATCTCTGTAGTCCATGCACATTCGTACCTTTCCATCCTTTTTAGGCACGGGAACAACATTGGCGACCCATTGTGGATAGGAGGTAACGACTAAGAATCCGGTGTTGAATTGTTTCATGACTTCGGCCTTGATCTTCTCTGACATGTCTGGCGGCATGCGACAGACTTTCTGTTTTACCAGAGGGAAATCTTCTTTTGTTGATAGACGGTGGACCACGATATCAGCATCAAGTCCTGGCATGTCCTCGTACGACCAGGAAAAGACCTCAACATAATCATGTAGCAGCTGAGTTAGATGCTTCTTGACACTGGGTTCCAGATTGGCACCCACCTTGACTTCTTTCTTGTCCTCTTCGGTACCTAGGTTAACTGTGTCCACTGGTTCTTTGTGGGGCTGTATGGTCCTTTCTTCCTATTGTAGTAACCTGGAAAGTTCCCCTGGCACTTCACAATCTTCCTCACCTTCGTCTTTGGCTTGGTAGATTAGCTTTTCAGAGTCACAATAGGCCATGGCAGAATTGTTACCCATGGAATCCTGAGTGGATGTAGACCTGTATTTTGAATGTAAGTGTGTGTAAGAGTATAGTTATCTTTGAAAGAAAGTAAAAATGTAGAAAACAAAGATAAAGAGCACAAAGTTTGTATGCAAAAATGTCCATGATTCATTGATGACATATGAAAATGAGGTAACAACCCTTACAAATGGACCGTTGTGCCTCGGGTAAGACACAAGGTTTTAAAAGTCTGAATTGTTTAATTATTACAGGTCCGACAAAAATTTAAAGACAATTTATGTTGGATAAAAGTAATTGGGACAAAGTATTTAGCTTCCCAACTGTTGAGTCCTCCATTGACATTTGGGAAAATCCATTCTTCCAGGTTGTAGTTGTCCTCATCATCCTCCACTGTGTTGACTCCGTGGTTGCTGATCTTCAAGGGTTGTCCCCCGACACGAGCACGTCGTATAGCTTTCTGGGCTCCTGAAGTGAAACCTAAAACAAATTTGTCAGATTTGTAAGGGATATCTGGGAGTTGGCCTCAAATAGTACACCCACCTTCTTCGATCACTGCCTTGGCATCTTTCAGAGAAGACATCTTTAGCGGAGGTCTTGTAATCTTTGGGACATGGGGAATAGTTTTGGTAGCTGCGATTGTCTGTGGGACTTCCTCGAAATGCTGAAATGGAGTTCCAATGAATTCACCATCCAATTCCACGTATCTGAAGGAGTTCAAGTGACTGACCATATATTCCTCTTCTCCATGGACAGTAATAATTTTCCCCTTGGTCGGGTATTTCAGCATTTGATGTAATGTAGAGGTGACGACACCAGGATTGTGAATCCATGGTCGGCCCAATAAGCAGGAATAGGAAGGGAAAATGTCCATCACATAAAAAGTTGAGTCAAAGGTTTGAGTTCCAACTTTTATGGGGATGTCCACCTCCCCATGCACCATTCTCTTTGAACCGTCGAAAGCCCTTACCACTATGTTGTTGGGTTTTAAGGTCAAACCTTCACAATCGAGTCTATCAAGAGCCTTCTTAGGAAGCACATTCAAAGACGAACCGATATCAACCAAAACATGGGCCAAAGTTGTGCCCCTGCATTCGACAGAGACATGCAATGCCTCGTTGTGCTTCCTCCCTCTAGGTGTCAAGTCAGCATCAGAAAATCATAAACCATTGTCAGCTGTTAAACTCACCACGCAGTCTTGGAACTGATCAGCATAGGTTTCTTGTGGCACATAGGCAGTTTTGAGAAATTTCACTAAGGCCTTCGCATGAGCCTCGGAGCACACCAATAAAGCCAGCATGGAAATTTTTGACAGAGTCTGCCCTAGCTGTTCGACTGCGTTGTAGTCGTTTCTCTTTATAATTTTCAGAATTTCTTCCATCTCCTTTTGGGATACTTTCGGGATAGATACTGATTGCGCCTTCATCCGGACAGGCTCAACCAGAATGCCTTTGCCCCGGGTCTCGGTTGACTCGGTGGTAGGGATGTCAGTAGGGATAACCATAGGGATTATAGTAGTAGTGTCAACAGAATAGAAACAGGGATAATCCCAGGAATGGTAATAGTCTTCGGAGGAGCAATCTCAGGGGAGAATACTCTGCCACTTCGGGTTATCTTGCTGGTTCCCGTAATGTTGTCGATGTCAGGGTCAGCCTTCTCAAAAATTGAGTCTTGATCAGCCATTCAATCTTGCTTGACGTCGAGATAGTAGACGTTGCCCCCATAGTTCCATGGGATAATTTTATCTGATGAGTACGGGATTGGACCTGGCATAGTAATTATCAATGGAGCCACTTTAGGAACAGATGTAATCCTAACGGATCTTTTGGTGGAGACCCTAGAAGGATTGGCGGAAATGGTTACTATTGAAACATCTTTGTAAGAAACGGTTGGAACAAGAGTCTTTTCAAACAAAATCTCTTTGTCATCCATTAGGCGTTGGACACTTGCTTTCAGTAAATGACAACTAGTTGGTAGGGATAAATAGAAGTGGCAGCTTTCGTCACAGCCTGGAAATAAACCGGCTTTCAACAGATTTCTCTTGACAGTCAGGAGAGGAGTAACAAGTTCATCAACAGTAGTAACAAACATATCATCTTCAATAGCGTTAACATCACGACCATGCTTGGGCATATGAGAGGTGATAACATTTGGGATCTCAGGAGCATCAAACTCAATTTCTTTTGCTTCAAGAAGGTCTTGCACCTTGTTTTTCAAAGCCCAACAGTTATTGGTATCATGGTCTGGACTCTCTGAATGGTAAGCACAGCGAGCATTAGAATGGTAGTGAGGAGAGTTTGTGTTGGGATTCTTCGGGGCTTCTTTCGAAGTTACCAGATTAGATCTCAACAAATGTGGCAGGACTTGAGATAGTGTCATATTAATCCGGGTAAATTGTCTTACTGGTCTTTCTGTTCTTGGTTGGTTACTTCTTTGTTGAGTAGGTGCAGGTTTAGGGATCATGACAGCCTCCACCATTGGACGGTGTTCAGTTCTATCTTTATTCCTTTGAGGATACATATCACCAATTCTTTCTTCCCAATAAATGGTTTTCTTACAACAGCGGAGGATGCGTCTTTTTGGATCTTCCCACTCTTAATCCCAGTTTCCACTCTTTCCCCGATCAAGATTAATTCAGTGAAGCCTGCTGAAGAGCTTCCAATTAGTTGATTGAAGAAAGTACCAGACAGGGTACCCAGAAACATGTCTACTAGCTCTCTTTCAAACAGGGGGGGCTGAACTCTTCCTGCTAAGTCCCTCCATTTCTGAGCATAGTCTTTGAAACCTTCACTTGAAACCATAGCCATACTCTAGAGTTGAGTACGGGTAGGAGCAAGGTCTGTGTTGTACTGATATTGTTTATAAAAGGCAGCGGCAAGGTCCTCCCAATTATGGATATTGGCCCTTTCTAGTTGATAGAACCAAACTAGCTGAGTTCCGGATAGTCTGTCTTGAAAGAAGTGGACCCATAAATCTCTGTTAGCAGTGTGAGGCTGTATCTTCCTCACATAAGATCGGAGATGCATCTTGGGACACGAAACCCCGTCATACTTAGCAAATACTGGTGCCTTGAATTTTGGTGGAATGACAATCCCAGACACTAAACCCAGCTTTTCAAAGTCCAGCCCAGGAACTTTCTGAATTTCCATTGTACTTAGACGTTCTTCCAGATGTTTGTATTTGTCATCAGCCAGAGGATACTGCTCCTCAGAGTAATCTTCTTCTTCCTCTTCATATTCTGGCTGGGCAGCCGCTTCCTTGCCTTTTCCTTCTTCGTTATCCTTTTCACCAGATGACGTTGCAAAGTCTAGGATCCGTCTGGCTTGTCCTTGGAACCTTCTTCCCATATTTAGAACTCCGGTCATTTTCTTTGTTTTCTTCTTCTTTTCTTAAATCAGCAAAGTTTTCAAATTCTCTTGCCCTTTGGCTAGAGTCAAGAACATCTGTTGAGACTGAGCATTCTGCACCTAGAGGTCTTTTACTGTCTGCTCGAGATCCATCTTACTGAAATAAATAGTAGAAAGATTAGGAGACTTGTTGTAAGAAACCTGCTTATGTTTTGATTAATAGAGATGCATATGCAAATGATTTCAAGGAAATTAGAGATTTAAATTTGCTTTAGACCAAAAGTAACACACGTTATATTAATAAATCAAAGCTTGAGTACATCATGCCTCTTTGGGCTTACAAAGAAATACAAAAAACTCTAAGATAAAAAAGTTGTACGCATCCTCTTTGGTGCAATGTAGGCATTTAGACTCCGCTCCTCATGAAGCTGCTTGGTGAGTTCCAGAACCTTCTTCTCGCTGGCATAGAATTGGGCCTCAAAGGTGTCTCGCTCCCCTTTAAGTTGTATCCAATCCCTTTGCTAGTCTTCGAGATAGGTGGGCATGTTAGGATGAAGGATAGTGTACGGGACATCTCCTTCCACAATAGGCTTTATAATAACTGGGAGAATAGAGGGATAAGGAATCATAAGACTTTGAGCACGAGCTCGTACCCATTTAAGATAAGGCTCAAGAGGGATGGAATTCTTGTGCCCCAGGGTCTTGTTATGAACTCTATGTGCCATGCCCCAAGCTCTCATGAACCTTTTGCGGTAATCTTGAGCATCATTCTTGTAGTCGAAAACGATTCCTTGAATAAGTGCATCATGAGGACCATCCCTTCTTACGTATCCAAACTGTCGTAGTGCCAAGCAAGGATTGTAAGTGATTCCTCCCCTAATGCCTAAGAGATGGACATTAGGGAATTCACCACAGTGATCGATAATGGTAACATTCTCCGAGGACCAGGGACACCAATGAATGCCTGAATGTGTAAGAGTCATCATCCTTTGAGACCATCTCAAACCTTGTTCATTCCTCGAGACGGATCGGGGTAGGTGTGAAATAAACCACCTAGCCAAAAGAGGTGTGCAACACAGAAGGGTTCCTCTCCTCTTCATAGTGCAAGTATGCAACGAATGTAGGATATCTCCAAGCAGAGTAGGTACTGGATTACGTGACAGGAAAATCTTAACCGCATTCACGTCTATGAGCTGGTCCGGATTAGGAAATAGTACCAAACCATATATGAGAAGGGCTAACACCTCTTCAAAAGCTTGTAAGTCCAAAGTATCCCAGAAATGGTGAGGTTTCTCGAACAAGAACTTATCCAAAAAACCTTTGACACCTCTCCTGGTTTCCCAATTTGCTACTATGTCAGACCGTTGTAAGGATAAAGCTTTGGCAATATCTTTAGGTTTATGGTCTCTTTCCATACCATTTAAAGGTACCTAATTAAGGATAGGCACCCCCAACAGCAGAGAAAACTCCTCCATAGTAGGCACTAACTGGTAATCCGGGAAAATGAAGCAGTGATGGAGAGGGTCAAAGAACTGAAAGAGCACTTTTAACATTTCTTCGTCCGGGTTTGAAGTGACCAAGTTGAGAAGCCTACCATGTATTTATGTGAATGGAGAGATTTCGGGAACCCTTGATACCAAATCCTTAAGTTGAGGAGGTACTTTTACCAGACTGATTTGGATAGTGAATATGCGGGCGAGAGCCATGTCCTACAAAACAAGACAAAAATAAACCCTAAGAATCCTTGAAATGGTTAGTATGACATGCTATGTTATGATTTCATGACTATGCTCAGATATAGTAGACATATCAAGCACAAGCAAATCACATAGAGACCTTAGGTTTAAGGCTTGCATGGATTTTAAGGTGATACCCTCTTGAAGTTGGATTGGTTCAACCTGTCCTAAATATAGTAACCGGGTTCTAAGGGATCTCAATATCACTGGTCTTTCCCCAAATTCTCGTTCCGATAGACAATTGACTTTCCACCAAACAAAATTCAAGGGTCAGACCTTAATGAGTGTAGTATCGAGTATCAACCGACTTCGGGTTTGCACCAAAGACAGCTATCTCACTACGTCCTAAAAGCCAAGTTGGTCTATTAAGATGCTAAAGTCAGTTGACGCTTTATGAAACCGCACAGTTGCCCCATATTCTCCTTGATTACTCAAGGGCTACTGGTATACACCAAAGTATCGCATCAACATAGCTACTGTTCCAACTGTGTCGGTATACCCCGCACAGTTCCCTAACAGTTTATTGCTACTTACCTAAGAAAGGTGCCCCAAATCCGAGTGTAAGATTAAAGCAAACCCAAACAAGGAACCATAATGTAAAGCATGCAAGTCAAACAAGGAAAGCAAATAAATGTGATATATCCCTAAGGTAACCCCACTTTTATAAAAATCTCCAACAGAGTCGCCAAATCTGTGATATGGTGGGAGAACTGACTTGGGTGTTTTGCATTTGATCGCAAATGTTGCGGTTAGCGAGAGTCGCCACCGACTTTTCTTTTATCCAAAAGGAAAGGTGAAAAAGCACAGGAAAGACCTTTGAGATGTTTTCTTGAGTTCGGGGGGTAGATTATGAAAGGGAAGGTATTAGCACGCTTTTCATCCATGGTTTTCCATGGGCTCTTAGTTACTTGCTAGATCACTTACTTTTGTTTGAAAATATGCTTTTGTGTAGTTTTTGAAAGTATTTTGAAAAGGTGCCATCGTTTAGGCAAACTTTGTAATGATTCTCGTTCGTAAGAATGTATACAAAGTGTTTGATCTTTTGAAAATGTTTTCAAGTTTGAAAGATGTTTTTGAAAGTGTTGGTGTTTGTTTTGAAAATAGCAAGGATGTTTTGGTTTTGAAATTGAGTTAGTAACTAGGAACATTCTACCTACTCAAAAGTATTTCATGTTTATTTCCTCTTTCCTTTGACATTGTTATCTTACCATTAATTTGGTAAATAACCCTATCTTTGGATGTAAAAGGGACGGGCGTGGGTCATCGTATAACCATGATTAGCAATGTTGCAAGATATCTTAGCATTTTTCTTTAGGGACTAAGATCATTTTGAAAGACAACATGGATAGCGTCATCGAGGGACTATGATCTTGTATTTTGCTTGTTTTTGCTAAGATACCTCACATGCATAATATGGTCATTTTTGTAAGGCAACCAAGTGGATTTATCCTAGGGGTGTTTGTGTGCAAGTGTATTGATTTTCATACTTGATTTGTCTTTGATTAGGGTTTTCTAAGCATTTGATTTTAATCTTTCCATACAAACCCTAATTACTAGCATTGGTATATAAAACATTTAAATTGCAAAAATTAAAAATACTAAGCTATTACATCACTTAGGGGAGGGGATATACAAATTACAAATGGTGAATATTGCAAGAAATTAAATCTAAATAATTATTACAACCATATTGAATTGGAACAAATGTACAAAATGAACAAATAAAATACAAGAATGTAAATGTAAAAAAGAAATATGATTGTTGTTTGCTTTTTTATGAAAAAAAAGGGTTCTTGACCTAATTAAATAGAAATAGAATAATTAACTAAAAATAAGAAAATTAAGATCAAGTTAGTAAAATAATTAACTTAAGGAAAACAAGTTCTTTAGGATTTTTTTGTGAACTTAATTAAGTTAGTAAATAAAAATAATTAAATAAATAAAAAACCTAAATTCTAAATTGATTTTAATTTACAAAATAATATAATAATAATTAAAATTAAATTATCTAAGTATTAAAAAAAGAAATTAATTAAAGAAAATATTTTTGTTCTTTTATTTTTGTAAAGAAAAATAAACTAAATAAATATAATAAAATATAAATATTTTTGGATTTTTTTATTAATGAAGATAGTAATAATAATAATAATATTATTAATAATAATAATAAATAAAAGATAAAAAAGTAAAAATAAAATAAAATAAAAAATAAAGTCAGGGGGTTGATAAGTGAAAAAGGGAGTATTGTAAGAAGAAAAAAAGTCAAGCCCAAACTGCTGGCCCAGGCGCTGAAAAAAAACAGAAAAGTGTCAAAAAAATGGGGAAAAAATGAAAAAGGTCACGCTGGAGCTTGAACCCAGGACCTAAGGGTGACAAGCGCGCGCTTTAACTACTGAGGTGGTGATACATCCATTAACTTATGTCAAAACATGAATATATATTAGAAAATGCTTCCTGAAGGCAAACTTCATCTTCAATCTCGCGCCTGGCCAGACCACCTGCATCTTGCTCATTTCTCATCCATTTGCAAAAGTGTAAACATGAATCTTGTGGAAAATTTCTTCACGATTTCAGAAATGTAAAGCATTAAAACTATAGATCAAAGACAAACATGAATTTTATGACCCTAATCTGAACCCTAACTTTTCCAGAAATTTCAATCTTAAAATTCTCTAAGCTCAAGCAACGTAAATGAAAACTATAAACATGGTTAGCTTCAGGGCAATGATATCTACATTTTTCATTCACAAATTAAACATTAAATATACTTGTATTAAGAGTTCCAATTTAAGGAAACTTACCTCAATACTGGAAATCATATTCTGAGTTTGAGCACTCCTCAAGGTGTTGTGATGATCAGAATAGCTCCATTGAGCTCCATTGAATCGTGTTGGAGAAGTTCAAGTGCAAAACTCTATTTTTGAAAATGGATGATGGTTTTAATGGTGTTACAATCTTGTAACATGGTGTGGGATGAGTTCTAAATGATGTTTAGAAGCTTTAGGAACAAAAAGGCTTGAAAACGCACGAGTGGGATATGAGTTTCAAACTTTTGGTCAGGTTATGCAAGAATGGAGGTATGTGATACAGTTCTGAGTTCTTGGTGGTTTTGGGGCTTAAGCATGCCTCTGTTTTGTTGCCAAGGACTTTTGTTTCTATAAGTAAAAGGTTGGAGAGGTTTTGCACAAAGGATTTCTGAGTTATAGAGTTATGGCTAGGTTGCTTGATTTTGAAGAAAAGTGAAAGTATGGTTCCAAGATGAAGTACAAGCATAGGCTGAGTGATTGTAAGGCTTGAGACAAACTTATCTTGAGTTATATGACGTGTATGATCAGAAGAAAACAATTGTGACGCTCAAGAATAAGTTTTGTGCATAAAGCTACTTTTTCAAAATGGCATTGTGCACTTTCTTCCTAAAATGGATATAAAGCATGGGCATTGCATTGAATGCTTGAGTTTAAGCCTCTAACAGATGTGCAAGAATTTAATTATGGAGTGGCTAACAAGTTTGAGGCCTGCAAAGCAAAGATTATGCAGCATAGGTTTGAGATTTGAATTTTGTTCATCACAAAATTTGCCTTGTAAGATAACTTGAAACCCCAACTTCTGACCTTCGATTCTCCTTGCTCACAAATGATCTTAAGGAGTTATTGGACATTTTGGAAAGGTTGTAATATGCTATACAACCCCTCTTTGAATCACTTTTTCAAAATCCAAATTAAACTAGGTGAAACTTGGGTCAAAAGTTAGGTCAAAATCCTGACCTAAAATGCTCAAAATTTCACTAAGTGTTTAGTTTCAAGACCATGACTTCATGGATTAATAACTTGAGATCCAAGCATTTCTAGGAGAATTTGTGTAAAGAAATATTGTATATATCATGTAGATCTACAACTTTCATGTTGAAAGTTTCTTTTGAATCATCTTGCATCATGGTAAAAAATTGGCTCAAAGTTGTGAAAAAACATGAAGTTTTCAACACTTAGAAAAATTTCTAAGTTTGAAAACTTTGACTTTCAAAATGAAATCTTGACTTTTTTGATTTCTTGATGAACAAGTTTCATATTTTGACATTTTTTGATGAATTATGATTTTTGATACTTGATTTTGACCAAAAAGTCAAAGTTTGACTTTTCAGTATAGAGTTGACTTTTGATCAGTTGACTGAAAATTCATCTGTCAATCAATTAGACTTGAGCAATGTTTTGAGTCATGTCATTAGGTCAAAATGATGCAATTGAAATCTTAAGATCATGTCTCAAACCAAATAACCATTTGCTAGGCCAAAAATAAAAAATTGCCCTTTCTCAATCCAAAACCTTAATTTTGACCATTTTGCCCTTTTGATGATTTGGTCAAATTTCTTGAGGAATTGTGGTCCAAACTTGATCAAATGATACATATGAGTTCATATTGTTGATATAGGTCAAAAATTATGAAGTTTGACTGTAAATTGGGCACAATTGACTTTTTCCCCAATACAGCTGATTTTTAGGTCAACTGTCCAATTGATTGAGCAAAAATGTGATTCAAGGCTTGAAACTTGATATGAATAATCTTGGGGGTCCATAATTATCAATGAAAGTCATATGAGGAATTGAAAGTTCAATTATCCTTTGGCAATCTCAAACCCTAATTTTAGTCGCCAGTGCTTAAGGAGGTGTCTTGAGCTGATCAAACCTTGTGCACTCTTGAACCAAAGGAGATCTTGTGGGAAAATAACTTGATAAATGAGAGGGAAAAATTTGGGGTACAACACTTTCCTTGAATCATATGGGATCTTAGTGAAAAATTCCTTACAACTTTGGCATTTTGGACTGAAACAAACACTTTAGAGTTTTTCTAAGTGTTGAGATTTTGACAATTTTGAGGTGCTAACTTCATCAATTTACATATTCAAATCTATGCATGTTTTAGAGATCAACCCTCATTGACAAATTTGTAGTATGAGACATTCTCTTCAATTTGAAAATTGTTGCAAGAAAAATGGTTACTTGATGAAGAAGTTACAAGCTTTGCAATGTAACATACTTGAACATGAATTTAAAAGACAATGAATTTTCCAAAACCCTAATCTTTGATCTTTCACTCTCTCTCTTGATTTCCTTCATTAAACCTGATCTAATGACTTAATTAATCATATTTTCATGATCCTTGGCTTGAGAAGTCCATGGTTGACCAAAAAACTTCAAAATTCAAAGTTTGACTTTATAGTTGATTTTGTACCAGATGAATCCAAATTGTCCAATTTCAATGGAAACCCTAGATTGTGGTGCAACCCTTAGCATGTTGAGATATATTTGAAGGTCATAATATGATATGATGAAGCCTTGAGTGATACACAATTGAAGACTCCAAACCCTATTTCTTGATTTTTCATCTGAGGCACCAAAACCCTAATTCACTTGATGAATCCAATGAAACCCTAATATGATGAAGTTGTGGTGTGATGATGATGATTACTTGATAACCATGAATGAGGGGATTTAATATCTAAGGAAAACATGCCCTTTATCAACCAATTGTTGTATCCTCTAGCCTACCTTGTACAAGTAACAAACAAAGCATATATTTGCAATCTCATAAGGTTAGTGGATGCAAATATGAATGAGAGGATCCTCTAATATTATGAAAATGATGCAACATGAGGTGGGATATTAGGTCAAAAATTAGGTTACAATAGACTCTCTTAGGTAGATGCGGGTATATAAGTTGAGACTCATAACCATCTAGAATACCAAAATATCACCTCCAATATTCGTGTCTGACACTGCTCACCGTATGGAGTGAAATAGATAACACCCACAAGGATGCAGTGAAGAGCAAACATGTACGACTAAATAACCAGACTACCTTTGAATGGGGTAATCTGACACACACATGAAAAATCTTCAATGTAGTCGTCAACACACTCCCAATCGAAGATACTTGGAAAATATTGGAGAATCCATGCCTTGAAATGGTTCATATGAAATATTAGTAAGTGTGTAGCAAAAGTATTATGAAATAATTATCAGTAAGGGTGTAAATAAATTACATTGAGATAGACAATTGCTTCTTGTCAAGGTCTTACACAAGCTACCTTCAGCTAACTTGGTGTAGAGGTAAATCAAACAAGATTCCCTTAGTTATACTTGTGAATTCTATCCAAGTCCGTGAAGTATTTAATGTAGACAACATCGACACATATCGCAGTTTTGTCCATAAAATGCTAGTGTCAACCAAGATCGAAAAGCATGTCGTTAATACACATACTCTATGATAGAAAACATGCGTCTCATCACCCGCAACATCCACAGTCGCATTAATGTGGTTAATATAATTTTTCCATAGGAGTGAGAATCTATCATGACATCTCTCGTGTATTCTATCTCTTCTTCGGCTTTACCCGAATCAACCCTTAATTGTGCCCCCATCAAGTCGAGGGTCACAGGTCTAATAATTTTGGAATGATTCAACAATCTTCATGGATAATCATCTCAACAAATGTATGAGGAATGAAATAACGATGTTTATGCGTGTCATTGCTTAACAAATATTGACCATATCCATTCCCACGGAATATAGACAGTAGATTGTGGTTCTAAGGTTGGGTTTGTTATAGTGTGTTGAGGTGCATTTAGATTCTAAAATCCGTAAAATATTTACTTGTATTTGATGTGTTTTTTGGTGCATCCGGATTTTAGAATCCGAATTTTAAGAGTATTTTAGAAATTTCACTAGAGTGTGTGAATAAGACATGAAGAATAATGAATATTTCCCTCAAATAAATTCTATCATATATTTTAGCCCAATCAAAATTAGACGAGCCCAATGCAATTTTAATATATTTTTGTTTTTTTAAAAAATCCTTATAATGGACATAGTAGAATCCCACCTTATTATATGTTTCCACGAATTATAAATTATAAAAAGTGGCCTAGATAAGCATCTGCATTACCAGTAGGAGTGAAAATAGGCTAGGCCGAGCTAGACTTTGTCAAGCCTAAGCTTGACCTATTAAAAATTTCAAAGCCTAAGTATGGCATGTGGTCTATCAAAGACTTATTTTTAGGCCTGAGTCTGACCTTTTCGAAAGCCTAATTTCCTATTAGCCTACATAAAAGCCTACTTTATTTGAAGATTTTCAAATAAGCAATTAAACTAATGTTAAAATAGACTAACAAATTAAAAAAATTAATTATACTAGATTTTTATTTGCATTGACTTATTAAATTTTACCTATTAACATATATTTTGTGATACTATTTGTTTGAGAGAACTTATGAAAATAACTTATGATATTGTTCATAAAAAATTTCCAGTGTATTTTCATAATGTCCTTCTAGACATTTTATCGGAAAATTAGCAAGTGTACTAATTTGCCAATGTAGTAATGATGGAAAATCCCAAAGTATCGATCTCAAGGACTGCATAATGATATATAGTTATCGTTTCAATTCAGTTAAACAAAAGCCTTTTGGGTTTTAGTTTGGAGTTTTTGCTATAGAGAAATAAAACAATAAATAAAAGTAAATAGAACAGTTGAATAGATTTAAGTCTATGCGAGTAAACATGCTAGAGAAGTTGTATGATCAGATCCATTGAGAATTCTAACCTGACCTTGCAATAAAATCTTCTAAACTATTGATTATCGGTTCTTAAGAATGTCTACTCCTAAATTCTTAGTGAGTAAACCGTTAAAGATTCAAATTAACTCTTATGTTCATAGTGAATTACAGATGAAATTAAACATCAATTTATCAAGAACAATTTGGTTTCTATAGGGTATCCTTAGTCCTATGTGTTATCTACTACATGGTACTTTCAATTGAGCGTTAACATTGACAGTCCTTCTTAACTATTAACCGTAAATCAAATCTCAATTTTCCGGAAAGAGAAAACATTAAGCACAGACCAAAAGTAAATTCAATAGAGAAGAAATTGTTGTCATTACAAGGTTCAAATAAAAATTATTAACAAATTCAGATCAGGGACATTCCCTAGCATTGGGGGGTTTAGCTACTTATAGAATTCAAAAAAAATAAAATACAAGGTGTAGACATTACAGATAATATGATAAAATTTAGTCTTCAATCACGAAAGACTCATGAAAACCTTGATCCCACGCATAGATCTGAATTCTTCAGCCTTCTAAATGTGTCTTTGTCGTAAAAAATCGTCCAACCTAGTGAAAAATTCACATTATGGGGTTAAATAGAGCAATTTCGGGCCTGTTTTGTGATTCTGGATGCTCATACGCGTATGGGGGCGTATTGGGCATGATTTTTGTGTATGGTACGCATACGGGTAGCAACACGTTTTTTCAGCATTCTCATACATGTATGAAATGCTTGATACGCATATCATTTGATCCGAATTAGCCTTTGGTGTCTTCATGAAAGTTGTAGCCTTGGATGTTAGATTTCATTCGCTGTTGGTCCCACATTATTCCGAGTCATGATGCTCTAGTTATGATCAAAATACCGCATGCCTGTCATGATGAAAAACATGCTGAAATTTTCCAGATCTCACATCTTTCTGAAAATTATTCATGTTCCTTTTTTGGCCATATCATTGACTTTCTCCGACCTAGAAAACACTTTAACCTTCCCAAAAATATCCAAAATACCATAAGTGATAAAAACACAGATAAATACGAAATTGAAGAAACCGACATATAAACCACTCAAACTATATGAGAAATGCAAATAACTCGCCTACTTTCACCTATTAAAATAATAATAAATATAGCATAAATGGTGACTGGTCACAACCCCAGACTTAGCTTGTTGTTTTTCCTCAAGAAACTTTAAGAACAAAGAACTCATGTCACCCTTAAATGCTCAAAAAAACTATTTACGTACCACAATACCTCTGAGGTCTTCAATGGCTCTCTCTTGTTGCTATCTTCAATTTTTTGCTAGATTAACGAGGTCAATTGTTCGACCACACCTTCATTTGAAAGTACTGATTCACCTGTCAGCTCAATTCACAATCACCAAATCTCTCGTGTGTTAGCATGTTTTACACTCAAAATTCACAGTATGCAATAACATACCATATGCTTGAATAAATTCTCTTTCGATTACAAGATGAATAACACACACTTTTTGAGGTCTTTCCAGGTTGTAACGTGGCTAGGTTAAGGTGAGATATATTTTGGAAAAAGCTGCTAAGGCTCGGAGTTACTACAATTGTTACCTTCACTATGCTAATTCTGTGGAATTACTACTGAAATTATTTCTTACATTCACTTTTTAGGAGAAGATGTTTTTTTATCATCAGGTGCCCTCATTTGTCAAAATACACTGCACAGCTACCCCAAACTTAAATGTTGTTATCCCAACAGCAACCCCAAACTTAGAATGAACATAGCTCAAATAACTCATATAATTACTTTGAGCATGGTAGGCAAGTGTTTGGGCCAAAGGCTAATATGATATGGTTATTACAACAAACAAATGGATAAAGGATCAAATGGGGTTAACAAAGGATAATAAGAAAACTGGATGGCTAGAAAGACTCAAGGGTAATAATGAAAAGTGTCTTAGTGTGTGAAATCATGAAAATGTCATCAGAAAAGAACGTACGCAAGTTCTGAATGATAAAGACATATCTGAATGCTCTCTCATTATGAATGTTGTGTTTGGATTTTTCTGATCTCACCATGTTGGGTAGAGTTGACAGTCTACACAGTAGCCCTTGCTCGATGTGGCTTCTCAATCAACTACGGTAACCCTGCTCAACCTTCAGTCTAACTCAATTAAACCAATCAAATTATTCAGAAGTATATAAAAAAGTTTGGTGAGCTAACATGTGCAGAGGACACACAAGCAGTTAGTCTGGGTACTTTTTCACACAACCACTAAAGCTATAATTATCATATTGCCAGATGAAAGTAAACACACATAAAATAAACCAACTAAAAGAAAAATAAAACTCAAAAATTAATATAAAATTAAAAACTAAAAAAACATGAATACCTCCCTTGGGTTTCCTCCCAAGAAGCTCTCATTTACCGTCATTAGCTTGACGCCTCATCACCCATCTTAGGGTGGCTTATATGACACAAAGAACACATCATCTTGTTTCTTTATTTTGTTTGATAGCAATCACATGAACTTAAAGTATTGATGATGTTTATTTCAAATCATTTTGAATTTGATTTTATTGAACAAGGCATAAATCACATCCAATACTTTATCAGTTTCTTGTCTTTCATCTGCCTTGTTGTGAAAATAGTTTTTAGGGATACTCTTTTTTTGAAGATTTTCTTATTGGATATGCACATCTTCATAAATTGTTAAATTTGTAGTTTCATCCAGAACTATATCATCTTCAAGTTGTCTTATTTCTCCTTCCTTATATTTCTTGTTTACCACAAATTCTTCTATTCTTACTACATTTTTTTCATCCGATGTTATGCATTTTTCTTCTGATTTCACATATTCTTCTTCCAACTTTAACTCTCTCCAAATAAACCTATCTGGATAAAATTTAGCTTCCTTACATTCATTCATAATAATTCTTACCTCCCTCTTATATGCTTTAAAAATTTTAGTCGCCTCTTCTAAAGGGAATCCCGAATCGGGCGACCAACATGCATGAGATACATGTGGCAATGTATCAAAATAATACATGACTACAAAACTCAGACACTTTATTAGTAGAAAAGTATAGAAGAATTTATGAAGCAAAAAATAAAATAAAAATAAAATTCAAATTAAAAAAACTGAAAACAATATTTTAACTAAAATAAAACTATAAACTCTATAATCTTCGGCAGTCCACGGCAACGGCGCCAAAAACTTGATCAGAAAATTAGCAAGTATACTAATTCGCTAATATAGTAATAATTGGAAATCCCAAAGTATCAATCTCAAGGGCTGCATGGTGATATAGAGTTATCGTTTCAATTCAGTTAAACAAAAGCCTTTTGGGTTTTAATTTGGAGTTTTTTCTACAGAGAAATAAAACAATAAATAAAATTAAATAGAACAGTTGAACAGATTTAAGTCTATGCGAGTAAACATGCTAGGAAAGGTGTATTATCGGATCCATTGATAATTCTAACTTGACCATGCAATAACATCTTCTAAACTATTGATTACCGGTTCTCAAGAATATTTATTCCTAAGTTCTTAGTGAGTAAACCTTTAAACATTCAAATTAACTCCTATGTCCATAGTGAATTACATATGAAATTAAGCATTAGTTTATCAAGAAAATTTTGGTTCATGTAGGGTATCTCTAGTCCTAGGTGTTATATACTACATGAAACTTTCAATTGAGCGTTAACGTTGACAGTCCTACCTAACTTAACCGTAAATCAAATCTCAATTTTTCTAAAAGAGAAAACATTAAGCACAAATCAAAAGTAAATTCAATAGATAAAAAATTGTTGTCATTATAAGTTTCAAATAAAAATCATTAACAAATCCAGACCAGGGATACCCCCCTAGCATTTGGGGGTTTAGCTACTCATAGAATTCAACAAAAACAAAATACAAGGTGTAGACATTACAGATATTATGATGAAATTTAGTTTTCAATCACGAAAGCTTCATGAAAACCTTGATCCCACGCGTAGATGAGTTCTCCATCCTTTTAAATGTGTCTTTATCGTAAAAAATTGCCCAACCTGGTGAAATTCATATTCTCGCGTTAAATAGAGCAATTATGGGCCTATTTTTGCGATTCTGGGTGCCCATACGTGTATGATGGGTGCCATACGTGTATGGGGGAATATGGGGGCGTATTGGGCATGATTTTTGTGTATGGTACGCATACGGGCATCAATGTGTTTTTTCAGCATTCTCATTCGCGTATGAAATGTTTGATACACGTATCATCCGAGCGGAATTAGCTTGGATGTTAGCTTTCATTTTCCGCTGGTCCCATATTATTTTGATTTACGACGCTCTATTTATGATCAAAATACTGCACGCCTATCATGATGAAAAACATGCTGAAAATTTCCAGATCTCACATCTTTATGAAAATTCTCCGCGTCCCTTTTTCGGCCATATCATTGACTTCCTTCGACCTACAAAACACGTTAACCTTCCCAAAAAGGTCAAAAATACCATAAGTGATTAAAACACAGTTAAATACGAAATTAAAGAAACTGACATATAAACCACTCAAACTATATGAAAAATGAAAATAACTCGCCTACTTTCACCTGTTAAAATGATAATAAATATAACAGAAATGGTGACAGATCAACATCTAATAATAATAAAATTATTCATATTTATTTAAATAGGCCGGCCTGATAGGCTTAAAAGGCTTTTTTTACAGCATGTGGCCTAGCCTTTTTAACTAAATAGGGAGAATTTAACATGCCACCTCCTGTATTAATCCTGATACCCCCTGTAATTTCGTATTGACCAAATTATCCCTACTACTATTAACCCCAAAAATAACGTTTTGTGGAAAAAAAGTCATTTGGAAATTTTCGGTACACATTTTGGAATTTCCGGTATCGCATTAGGCAAAATACTAGAAATCCTGTTGATTTTAGACATTTTCGGAAGCGATTCACCTGAAATTTCAAATTTGCGATACCAATCTCCAAATTTTCGAAAAATTTACCGGATTTTCCCCAAAATTCCGATACATTGCAAAATTACCGAAAATTTCAAATTTTTCGGTTTACCAGAAATTTAGCCAACCTTGTAATTTTCGATATGGCAGAAAATGAACCTTTTTATTTTTGCAGTCCTCAGCCGACAACTTCTTCTATGAATTCTTGTACAGATTGTACGGAGTTCTTCATCACTAATAAAAGTGAAATGTCCTTTTAGGCAAAGAGTTGTTTTAAGTGGTGTTGGTTGGAAGATGATGGTTAGGTGTGGGATGCACAACCATAGATTATCTAAGGATTTAGAAGACCATTACATATTGAGTCGTTTAAAAGATCATGAACGACAATTTGTGAATGACATGATAAAGTACATCATGGCTCCAAGGTTCATAGTCGTTGCTCTAAAAGACAAAGATCCTGAAAATCTAACCAGTGTTACCCAAGTGTATAGAGCCAGAGCTACATTCAGAACGGGCAAGAGAGGACCATTGACAAACATACAAATGTTGTTGAGTCTTATTCATAAAAAGAAATACATGTGTTGGAATAGAAATAGGGATGACGTAGATGTTGTTGCTGATATTTTTTGGACACATGCAGATTCAGTGAAGTTGTTGAATATGTTTCATTTGTTGTTGATTTTTGTCTGCACATACAAGACAAATACGTAAGAATATTTTATTGGACATCCTGACATTTGTTGTTTCCATGTTTATTTTTGTTGATTTTGATTATTTCCATGTTGCTCGTACATGTACCGCTTACCATTTCTTGAGATTGTTGGTGTCATGTCAACAAAGTTGATATTTTCGGCCGCATTTTTCTATTTGGAACATGAAAGTGAGGAAAATTTCACATGGGCATTAGAGAAGCTGAAGGAGTTGTTCTCTTCCGAGAAGTTGCTCTCGAGTGTAACTCATCTGTTGTGTATGTTTCATATTTCAAAAAACGTGAGTATGAAATGAAAAGAGTATGTTAAATCAGAAAGACAAGAACATGTCATGTATCTATGGAACAACAATCTTGTATTCAAATACATAACATGGGTTTGATGTACACTTGAAGTACTTCGAAAGTGTTTGTGGTGATATTTCTTTATTTGTGAAATATGTGAATGAACATGGTTGACTCCTTATAAAGAAAGATTTGTTATTTCTAGGACAAATAGAGTCACTCACTTAGGAAACACAACAACAAACAGGTACACCAAACTTGCTTCATTAAAACCACACACAGTTACCGTGTGCGTGCTAGTTTGTCGAGTTCTAACTACATGGCAACCCGATTCCTTTGGACTCAATTCATATATTTTGGACAAAGTTGCACATTTCGGATCATGAGGTTAGTCAGGATGAGACTGGTACGAAATGGGATTTAGAGGCAGAGTGTGAAAAATTGAAGATATGTTTTAGTACTTTAGATATTGTAGGCGAGAGGGTGTTGAAGAAAAAGATTCGGGAACTAATACATACATTCACAACTTCTATGTGTCCACCGTCGGTGAAGTACAAGCCAAAGAGGAGAGGGAGCAAAGAAGAGTAAAAAAAGGTATTGAGAGTGATGTGTATCGTGATCCTAGCCAGTGAGAATATGATGAGCTCTCACAAGGGAATCAGAGTCAGACTACAAGGATATCATGCACCAAACCAGATGGATGTAAATTGTCGCGTCAATCGTCAGCTCAACCGTCCCCCGCATCTTCAAGAAAGAAATACTTGTCCCAATTTCATGTTTTCTTACATCCATATATTGATGACATTGTTAATGTTGAAAATGATATAAATTGTGGATTCTGTTGTATTGCAGCTCAACTTGGATGGGGCGAAGACATGTGGACTTTGATTCGGAAGCAGTTAGACACTCAAATTCATTAACGCTCTCAATTGTTTTCCAAGTTGTTCTATGACTCGGTTTCTACAGCTCAGAATTCATTACGAGTAGAAAACCTGGTGTGCAGGATGAGGATAAATGGATGAGCATTTCTAATATGGGTTACCCTATTGCTTCTAGATACAGTATTATATTTGTCTCCCTTTCCATGACACTTAATGTCACCTTTTTTCCTCTAACCTTAACTCCACCTATGTATACGAGCAGACATAAAATCATTGTTATTGGCTTTGTCAATAAAAATCATTGGGTTCAGGTAAAGTTGAAACCTGATTATCCACTGCCTCCTGTCACTGTCCGTTGGAGAGAGAATTGCAGTGATGATGCAAAAGCATGTGAATCAGCATTTGTGAGTCGCTTTAGGCATTGGGAAGAGGAAGTTAGGAAGTTCTCTTAATTTGTTTTATACCCTTTTATGTATGACAATTATTACATTTCTATGTTTAATCAGGTACCATGTTTGTTGATTCAGGTATCTGCAGAGAAAATCAATTGAAAAAGAAAATAAACACATGCTGATAGTGTATTGGAAATTTGAAAATTCTGAAATTTTTGGTGAATACCAGAAATTTATTTCCGATAGATATCAAAAAATTTACGGAACATTTGTGTGAATTTAACCAAATTTCTGGTATTTGTTTAAAATTTTCATGTTTTTCGGAAATTTTGAAGGTAAAAACGTAAAATGATAAAAAAAGTGGAGGTGTCATGTATGACCCAGTGGGTGGCATGTTAAAACCTCCTACGTAGACTTATAAAAAAGTCTGAGCGTTTTTTAGTTTTAAAAAAAACTGACTGGAACTAAACCTATATAAACTAGTTTGTAGGTTCCTGTTATTGGTCTGACCTATTTTCACTCTTAATTACCAGGCTTAACCTAAAATAAATCTCCTGGAATTACTTTCAATAGAATCTAATAAATGACAGTGTCTGATATCTTTACGGTAGAAGAAATGAAAATGAACGTTTTGGAGCATTAACTTGATATAGTACTGCAACTAAAAGAAATTTAAAGTTTACTTCTAATAAGAAAATATATGATTCACTTAAATGCTCATTTTCCTTTGCTTGCACATCAGAGTAAACTAATGAGCATGTGCCATTGGGACATGCTTAAGCTGCACTGCATATGGATAGACATATATGTAGCAATAACAAGTTCAGATGAGTTCCTGAGGTAATGCTCTCCATTACATTACATAAAAAATAAAACACATTAAAAATGTTTGCAAGTTAGTTTTAGAAATATGGAGTTGCAAGAAATTAATATAACACTTTTTTGCATATGCTAATAATCCTTCATAAGTTCTAACGCATCTTGATTCAGCTACTAGATGATGTAATTAATCTAAACTTCAAAAATCACTTCTTTCTTTAGTATCTTTAGCCTCATTTGTTTGTTGACAGTTTATGTATCTTTGATCATAGGAGCTTTTTGCGCTGCAGAGAGTGTGGATAGGGGACTTGCATTGTTTTGTTCAAACTTCTTCATTTTCTTGATGTGTTTTTTCCCTTTGACATGACCTTGCATCATAACTTTTGAGTGAGTGTTAATTTGACAAATCTCACACCACAAAGGTTCAACTTTTGTCCTTTTTGATAATGCACTTATCTTCTCTGCTTCCTCGATTGCAGCATCTTTTTTACTCTCCAAAGAGCCTACATTTTGGCTTTTCTCCACAAGCAGCACTCCATTTTCAAATTTTATAACATCATTACTCACCATCATCTCCACAAGCTTATTGTCATTTGTGGATTTTATCACACTTCCAGCGTTATCAGCAACGGTCTCCACAAGTTGCTCCTCATTTTTAGATTCAGATTCATTTTTACCAACTGTCATCGCCACAAACTTCTCATTTTTTGATTTTGTAGCACTTGTATCATTATCAGCCACAGTCTTCACAAGCTGCTCCTCTTTTTCACTTTCTTCAATGCCCTTATCAACAACAGTCTCATTCATGGCTTCCAAGGCCGTGCAAGGTCGAAGAAGTTGTTGATCTTGTTCTGCATCAGCTCGTAGCTCTGTGGTAGCAACCACAGTTTGAGTAGCCTTCACATTTTCCCCACTTTTGTTGTTTCTCTCGGCAATTTTCCCATTTTGTCCCGCTTCTCTGGCCTTGTGCTTCCTACCGTTCAAATGAGCATTCAAACCACTCTCATTTGTAGCTCTAATTTCACACAGTGCACAAATCCACTCCTTCTTCGGTTTTTTCTTCAAACTAAATGCAAAAGGTTCAATTTCAGAAACAGTAGTTGCTTTTCGCTTTGCATTAAAGAGATTGGGATCAGGCTTATCCTGCATTGAGATACTCAAATAAAACATCAATTCAAGTATGTTCATAAATACATTATTTCGACAATCATCACGCTTCCATTGAACACATGTGAAAATTCTAAATTGTTGAATAACATAGCCATGTGTGTTTCTCTTTGACTCAACTCAACAAACTGTTTATAAATGGTAAAAACAATTCAAATTGGGTTAACAAATATATCAAGTATAGTAACTCATGAATCATTTAGAGAACTTTATTATCTAAAAATTTAAACAAGATTAACCTTGATTTGTAAGTGTTCAAATATACCTGTAACTAGAAGTAGAACACTTGCAATCGTAGTTAATAACATCTAAATTTGTAGTTAATCAAGTTCAGTTTATGATTGATAACTTATCTAATCTTGATATACTCATTAATCCATTATTAAACAGCAAAACGTGCCAAAACATGAATAAAAGTCAATGGAACAGTGTTATTCAACGATACAATAAAGAAAAAGCTTATCAAAACTAACCAACACAATAACTTTTCTTCCCTTTTCTTCCCTCGGTATTGAAATCCCCAACTCTTTCTCCATTGCAAATTCGCTTCTCAATTCCTCCTCCAACTCTCTCCGCGGCAAAAGCTTCCTGCGGATTCGCTCCTTCTCGAGTTCTCGCTGCAGCGCCGCCTCGCCGGTTAACGGTGGTGGTGGTGGTTTGTTGTCGTCGTCAATGGCACGGAATTTGAACTCCATTAAAGAAAACGTGAATGTTGAAAGCAAAAGAGATTGTGGTTTGGGGGAATAGAATTCTGACTCTGTTTTATGATTTTTTTTTTTTTTTTGTGGAAATCTCACACCAGAAACCTAATGGGAGTCTCTCCACTTATTTTAATTATTCTGTTATTTCTGATTTAACCAATATCCATTTGGGATTGGCTTCGGTGAGTAATTAAAATAAATAAAAGTTAGTAGAATTTAGTTAAAACTTATGGGAATGCTTACCTATAAAATACTGGGAAAATTTCTTTATATACAATTTTTTTTAGTAGACATACTTTGTTTTCTTTGTCAAGAATTAAAATACTTTCTTTAGTGTTACTTTTGAATTTTATCACACATAAATTCTGATCATGACTAAAAATATCTTTTAACAAATATAGACTAACATAATGTAATAATTATCCTTAAAATTTGTTAATTGTCATAGTTAATGAAATAATAGTTGTTCTGGACTGGGTCGGGCTGGCCCAAGAGCAACGATAAAGGCCCAATCTAAACGGACTTGCTAGGGGTCACGCCGATCTAAAGACCATAGCTATGTCCGATATACGTCACTGGGCGACATCTCCGTCCTCGTGCTATTCAGCTCGACCTCAGCTCGAACACTCCTTCAGCAGCGGACACGGTCCACTGCACTCTCAACGGGACTCCGAAAAGACTGCGTCCTTGTCCGCCCACACTTCACGCAGGACATCCAGGAAGGGGACCACGTGCGGGTCCCCACTACGCACGTAGAACCTAGCAGTTCCTCCATTGGGCCAAACCTACCCGGCCCAATGAAGGAACCTTGGCCCAGCGCTGGGGGCTATAAATACCCTCTGCGTCCAGAGGGTCAGGTATTCATTCTATCACATATACTTACACTTCGCCTGCTCATACTCTTACTTACTTCAGCATCGGAGTGCCTTGTAGGTACCCCCCCCCCCCCACCTCGTTCAAAACTTCAGCTCGGAGCCAGCCGTGACGGTCCAAGTCTGATCAGGTCAGATCAGTGGCGCCGTCTGTGGGAAACTAGCTTCCCCGTCTTACAAAACTCAAAGACCAAAGCTCAAATTCAACTACCGCTGTCATGGCTGATCAAGCTCGCGATGAGCAGAACGCCCGTGTCGTCGACACTAATAACGACACCGCGGACAAAAACGGACACCTTGACAACGCCGGCAACCCCGGCCACAACACCATTCATGCGACAACCGCCCCCGGAACTTCCACTTACAGGGACGGAGCTACTGCATCATCTTCCTCGGTCCCTCCACCACTCGAAGACGACCCGGCGGCCCTCGCACACTACAGAGCTGCCCGGTTCCAGGAAGTCCCCGTCCCCGCCGGGGCGGATGCCACAACTCAAGCGCTGTTCGCAGCAATTAATCAAACGAACTATCTCATCTTCGCCCAAGGAGAGAGACTGAGGGCACTTGAAGACGAGCGAAGACCCCCGAGGAGGCATCGAAGACCCCATACTCCCCCTCCTCGAGTGACTGAAGCTCGACATCCATCTCCCCCGCGGAGACATTACAGGGAGACTTCTCGAAGCCAATCTCCGGCCAAAAGAGAAACGGCCCCATCTGGAGAGGCCCCCATCATTCAAGCCGGAGAACCTAGTCGTGACCCGGCGAGACAGGAAAGGAGGCACTCCGGAGATGGGCGTGTGAAATTCAACCACCGAGCATCCCGCTCGAGAGAGACTCATCACGACTTGGACCGTCGTGCCAGACAATATTACAGGTCCCCATCTCTGTCTCCGGAGAGAAGCGACGAGGACGACCCCCGCAGTCCCCTGTCACAGGCTATTATGGAAGCACCCATCCCCCCGGGCATGGAGAAGCCCCCTCACTTGAAGGAGTACGATGGAGTCGCGGACCCAGTCGACCACATAGACGGGTTCGAGGCTATGCTTCATTACCACAATGTCGGGGGTCCCATCAAGTGCCGTCTATTCCCCACGACTCTCAGGAAGGCGGCAATGGACTGGTACAAAGGACTCGGCCCGGGCTCAATCACCTCGTGGCGGAACCTGAAGAACCAGTTCATCAGTTCCTACACAGCTTCTCGGCGGCATCCGAAGACCGAGGCGGCTCTCGAGGAAATCATCCAAAGACAGGATGAAACCTTGAGGGAATTCATCAACCGCTTCAACCGGGAAGCAATACAGGTCCCCTGTGCGGACCATATGAAGAGATATTTGCTGGAGAGAGGGCTCCTCCCCGGCACGGAATTCAGAAAGGCCGTGGGTATCGAGCCGCCTCGGACATTCGATGCCCTCCTCGAAAAAGCTCGGGCATACATGGACTACAAGGAGAGGGAAGCGGCCAACAGGGCCCGAGATCCCAGGACTCGTGGTCCCAGCAGCAGCTCGCGCCAAGAAGCCCCTCCTCGACGAACCGGGGAGAAAAGGAAGGAAGACAGACCCCGGGAGGTCCGGGAACAAAGAGGACCTTCGGGGCGGTTCATCGAGTACACTCCGCTCACAGCTTCCCGCGAGCGCATTCTGGCGGAGTGTGCCAGCACTGATTTCAAGGAAGGCGATGTCAAACGTCCCCGACCTGCTCCCTCCAAGCCCGGAGCAGACAAGAACAAATATTGTCAGTACCATAGGAGCCATGGTCATCTGACTGAGGATTGCGTCCACCTCAAGGACGCCATCGAAACCCTCATCAAGGGAGGGAGGCTCGCGCAATACCAGCGAAGCGACGCTCCCCGTCGTGACGCCCAAGAAACTAGAGAGCCGGAGGAGGATGCCCGACCATCTGACGAGTCGGTCCCTATCCAAACCGCCTTCTCCGTGACCAGGCCCGAGGACTTCGACTTCCCCGAGCACCTGCAGGAGCCGCTCACAATGCACAGCAGGTGGGAATATTTCCCCTCTACCCTGGTCATCAACGGTGGCGGGTTCAACGACTTGACCATCAATTCAGCTAAGAGGAAGTTGGACGAGCTGGTCGACGCGGCTCCCCCGCAAATGGTGACGTTCGAAAGGGTGAAGGGCAGGTCAGAGCCCATCACCTTCTACCTAGAAGAGCTCCCCGGCGGAGCCCCGAACGCGGTCATCCCCTTACTGATAAGGGCAAGAATGGCCAACTTTGATGTACATCGCATCCTGGTCGACGAAGGGAGTTCCGTCGACGTCATGTACAGCCAACTGTTCCGAACCCTACAGTTGGACGACTCACATCTCTCGCCGTATGTGGGGTCGGACTTACAAGGTTTCAACGGCTCGACCTCCAAACCTTGGGGATATGTCGAGCTTCTGGTTACGCTCGACGAAGGGACGACTACAAGATAAGTCAAAGTACGCTTCCTCGTCATCGACTGCCCGTCTCTGTACAACTGCATCTTGGGGAGACCAACACTGGCAGAACTGACAGCGGTGCCCTCGACCGTCCACCTGAAGATGAAGTTCTACACCAAGAGGGCACGAGTAGCTACTATCCAAGGAGACCTAGCCGCTGCCCGGAGATGCTTCAACGCCGCTTCTAAGGGACGTGATACTGTCGACATAGGGACCAGGCCCGCCAAAAGGACGCGACAGGAGCCCGACAAGAAAGCATCCCCCGAGGAAGAAGTCCAGAAAGCTCCACCAAAAGTCGATTACATAGCTCTGGACACTCGCTTCGACCAGGATGAGCCATCCAGCGGCGAGCAGATCCCACTCCGACCAATACCGGACGGGGATTTTGAACTCGTCCCCCTCGGCACGGATCCGACCAAGGGAGTGAAGATTGGCAAAGACCTCCCCGACTTGGCCAGGAAGAAAATCAAGGCCTGCTTGCGCGAGAATGCTGATCTGTTCTCCTGGAGCGCCGCGGAGATGCCCGGACTCGACCCTGAGGTCGCCTGTCACCATCTCGCCATTGATCCAGCCGCTAGGGCCGTAGTACAACGTAGGCGTAGGCAGTCTCCAGAAAAAACGGAGGCTGCTGAGAAAGCTGTAAAAGACCTCCTAGAGGCAAATTTTATTTCTAAAGCCCGGTATTCCACCTGGCTGTCAAATGTTGTACTCGTTAAAAAGAATAATGGAAAATGGAGGATGTGCGTTGATTATACCGATCTCAACCGGGCTTGCCCGAAAGATGATTTTCCTTTGCCTAACAAAGACATGCTGGTCGACAACTCGGCCGGCTACAAAACGTTGTCGTTCATGGACGCCTACTCGGGCTATAACCAAATCCCAATGGCCCTGGGCGACAAACACTGCACGACATTCATGACCAGCTCGGGCAACTATTACTACAACGTAATGCCCTTCGGACTGAAAAATGTCGGGGCAACTTACCAGCGCATGATGAACAAAGTTTTCCACAAACAGATCGGCGACATGCTCGAGGTGTATATGGACGACATGATCGTCAAGTCCCGAGCAGACACCGACCATGCAGCACACCTCAAGACGGTCTTTGCCCAAGCAAGACAATGTAAAATGAGGTTCAACCCCGAGAAATGTACATTCGGGGTTAAGGCAGGAAAATTCCTTAGATTCTACCTAACAGAACGAGGAATTGAAGCCAACCCCGATAAATGTCGGGCGTTCTCCGACCTCCCGACACCAACGTCGAAGAAGTCGATACAAATCATGAACGTCATGCTCACGTCACTATCCCGCTTCGTCGCGAGATCCGCTCAGCACGCCCTCCCCTTCTTCAAACTCCTTCGAAAGGAAGCAGCCTTCGAATGGAATGAGGAGTGTGAGCAGGCGCTACGCCACCTAAAGCAAAGTCTATCTCAGCCGCCTGTGCTATCTCGACCAGCCGACGGGGAGCCACTGTACCTATACTTGGCCGTTTCGAACGAAGCCATCAGTGCGGCCCTCGTCCGCGAGACCACCGACGGACAGAAACCCGTCTACTTCACGAGCAAAGCCCTGCAAGGACCCGAAAGCAGATACCAACAGATAGAAAAGGTGGCCCTGGCCCTCGTCAACGCGGCGAGGAGGCTCAAACACTATTTTCTGGCCCACACGATCATCGTGCGAACCGGCCAACCGGTGAGGCAACTCCTGGGTCGACCTGATATGGCAGGCAGAATGCTAAAATGGTCCTTGGAACTCTCTGAATTCGACATTCGGTACGAGAGTAGGAAAGCCTTGAAAGCGCGGGCTCTGGCCGACTTCGTCGCGGAAATGACCACTCATGACCCACCCCCAGGGAAGGAACACAAGTGGACCATCTTCGTCGATGGAGCATCCAACTCGTCCGGAAGTGGCGCAAGAATCCTTCTGGAAAATGAAGAGGGTGTAGTGATCGAGCACTCCCTAGCTCTTTCCTTCCCGACGTCAAACAACCAAGCAAAATATGAGGCCCTGCTCGCAGGATTGAGATTAGCCGAGGACCTGGGAGCCCGCGAGGTACAGATCTACACTGACTCCCAACTCGTCGCCTCCCAAGTCCAGGGGAGTTACCAAGCCAAAAACGACAACCTCGTCGAGTACTTGAACTTGGTCAAAAAACACATGACAAAGTTTGTACGGGCAGAAATTTCACATGTTCCCCGCGAGCAAAACACGAGGGCGGACATATTATCCAAACTCGCGAGCACGAGAAAGAAAGGCGGGAACAAATCCGTCATCCAAGAATCCCTAGCACGCCCGAGTATCGAAAGATCCTTGACGCCAGTCGAGGTCCACGCCATTGGGGACGCCTCATCCTGGATGACCCCGGTATACAATTTCTTTACAAAGGGCGAACTTCCGTCGAACCAGTCCGATGCGACCGTCATAAAGCAGAGAGCATGCTCCTACGTGGTGCTCGAGCACAAACTATACCGCAGGGGATTCTCCATCCCCCTCCTAAAATGCATAGACGGATCCACAGTCCCCGAGGTACTGCGGGAGATACACGAAGGGATCAATGCCCAACACATGGGCGGTAAGTCCTTGGCGAGGAAATCCCTTCGAGCAGAATATTACTGGCCGACAATGCAGCAGGACGCCAAGGAGTACGTTAAGAAATGCGACAAGTGCCAGAAGCACGGCGACATGCACCTCGCCCCGCCTCACGAGCTGAGCATACTATCTTCCCCATGGCCGTTCGCTTGGTGGGGTATGGATATCCTCGGACCCTTCGTGCAAGGGACTTATCAAAACAAATTCCTAATCGTGGCCATGGATTACTTCACGAAGTGGATCGAGGTCGAGGCCCTCGCGAAGATCACCTCGCATAATATCCTCCACTTCTACAAAAGAAACATCCTCGCCAGATTTGGGATTCCGAGTGCACTGGTGACCGACAACGGCACCCAATTCACCGACCACGGGTTCCAAGACTTCGTCACTAGACTAGGGACAAAACAACACTTCACTTCGGTCGAGCACCCTCAAACTAACGGGCAGGCCGAGGCCGCGAACAGAGTCATCCTCCGGGGACTCAAACGCCGACTCGGCGAAGCGAAGAGGGGATGGGTCGAGGAGCTCCACATCGTCTTATGGGCTTACCGCACCATGCCCCACTCAACGACGGGCGAGACCCCATTCCGACTAACATACGGGACCGAGGCCGTCATCCCGGTAGAAATCATGGAACCATCCAGACGGACAGAGCACCCCCTCGACGAAGAAATGAACGACGAGGCGCTGAGGGACGAGCTCGACTTAGTCGAGGAAATCCGATCTGGTGCAGCCCTGCGCGAAGCCACCCTGAAACAACGAGTGGCTCTGCGCCACGACGACAAGGTTATCAAGCGTGAGTTTGAAATCGGCAGCCTGGTATTACGAAGGAACCAGAAAGACTCCCGCGAAGGGAAGCTATCCGCGAACTGGGAAGGGCCTTATCGCGTCCACGGAACCACCGGTACCGGGGCGTACTACCTCGAGCAATTAGACGAAGAGCCGCTACCACGACCCTGGAACGCTGCTAAACTAAAGCAGTACTATAGTTAAAAACTACCAACACTGAGGACCCTCGACTGTCGGCTCCCGCGCCCAGTCAACGAGGAGAAACGTCTGACCCCGTAGAGAGGCCAAGGTACGGGCCCGACCTACGTCCAAATCGCATAACATGGTTTAAGTAAGAACAAGGATAATGCCCGACGTGGACACCTCTACCGAGCTCCACCGTCGAAGTACCTATAAGGCAGAACACCCAGCTCGCGATGGGTAGTTCACGCCAAGGGAAAATAGCCCCGACCGGGCCATGTACCCGACCGAGCGACTTCGCTCTGTCTGCCCGACGAAGCTTCAAGAATGTCGGGCCATCTAAAAGGGTCAAAAAGGATTCCCTCCCCTCGAGTTCACCACTTAGGTGACTCTGGCCATCGAGAAGAGGCCGAGCACATACACGAACAAAAGACAGGCAAATTTTCCAGCAAAAGTCACAACCACTTACGGGCACTCCTCGGGCCCATAACTTAGGCCAATTTTTGCGCAAAAACATAAAACGCAAGCACGGGCAAACAATCAAAATTGAAACAAAGCATTCATTCAAAAATGCCCATAGGAAACAAAGCAAATAAGATGTAAACCGACCAAAAAGGCCGGCAATATTCAGGAATACAAAGAACGGGCGCGCAGGCCCAAAAGAATGTGAAGGGGCACGCAGGCCCAAAACAAACATCAACGAGGCACGCAGGCCCCACCACTATCTCACACTTCGGCTTCCCCCGAGCTACCATCACCAACAACAGGAGAGTCGGGCGGAGGCAAGACCTGACCATCGATAATCTGTGACATATGGCTCACCCCTTCAGTGTTCAGGCCGAGATTTAACAAGGAAAGTTGGTTGACCGCGGCTTCGAAGCCGTCCGCCATAGCTCCGACACAGTCCCCCTCGAGAAGTTGAATACGATTGACTAGTTACGATCGACTCCTCAAAAGAGCTGTGTCCTCCGATTCATCCTCGGCAGGAAGCATAGCAGCCTTTAGGTCCTCGACCTCCCTGGCAAGGCGCCCGTTGTCGAGTTCCAGTCGTTCACGATCCGCACGAAGAAGGTCCCTCTCCTCGGTCAGTTTCCCCAAGCTCTCTCTCTCCAGAGTCAGCGCCTCCGTCTCCGCCACCAGCAGCTCAGCTTGCTCACGGAACATCTCCTCGAAGCGCTCAGGGAAGCTTTCAGCTTTCTCGAAGTCGAGGTGAGGGCAGCTTTCTCCTGTTCCAACTCCTTGACACGGTCAGCATCCTCCCCCTCCTCGGCCAGTACAACGGCCATTTCGACCATCTTCACCAGCCCGACCATGTTGGCGGCCAGGTGTCTCCTCCGGCTTTCCTTGTTCATCCGGCGGATGGTTTCGACTTCGTCGGGATTCACAGACAAAGGAAACCCCTCTAAGAAACCCTCCTCCTTAAAGCAAGGGGGCAACCCGAAGGACCTCACAGCACTGGAGTCCTCGCCGACTTCCGGCTGACTTTCCACCCGATTCCTTTTTCTCTGTATCAGGTCGGTGTGTGGCTCGACCTCTTGAACATCTGGAGTCCCTCCTGAAGCAGCCCCCGAGCTAGGTGGCGAGTCCACCCTCGTCGCCTGAGATATGCCCGGGCTATGTGGCGGGCCCATCCTCGTCGCCTGAGGAAGTCTCACCACCCTCTTATTCACCTTCCTGTCACAAGACAACTTCAAGAGCCTCTCCCTTCGTCCAGCCATCGAACCTGCACGAAAGAACCCGGGTTAGCGCCGAGCAAATAGACAAACAAGTAACAAGTAAAGAAATTCAAACAATAAACAACCTAGCAAACGCGCGGCCTGCCCAAAGTTCTGGCACTCCATGAGTGCCTTCGTGTCAATCGGTCGAGCCTCGAAGGTCGGATAACCTTCATCGTCCAGAATATCCTCCCCCTCCCTCGTGGCCCATCTGGCGGGGTGGAAGCTATCAACATACCGACAAAGAGTATCGTAAGCCTTCTCGTCTTCGGAGCTCATATCGCCCGCAGACGTATGGTAATATCCTGTATCGTGCTCGTAATGCCCCGAGATCTAATGCACGGGAAATTTGGCCGTGCGTCCCAACACCGGACGTCCTTCACCGTCCAAAAGGGCCTCCCCGTTGTCGTCGGTTATGACCGCTTCCTCCTCATACACGGACTCTAAACCTACTGTGGTAACCGGCCTCATAACATACCACTTGTCTTTAAAACCCTGCACGGAGTCCATGTACATCCTGAAAAGTCTCTTCGACTGTTTCAGGGAAACCCAACTATGCTTTCCTCCCCGGGATTGCCGCTGTAGGTGGAAGACTCTGAAAAAGAGGGGTATGGTCGCCCCAATCCTTAGAAAACGACAAGTCAGCTCAAACGCCCGGATAAACGCGAGCGAATTGGGGTGAAGCTGCGACGGGGCCAGCCCCAGGTGGCTGAAGACCCCGACCTGGAAATCACTGAAGGGCAGCTGTAACCCAAGGTCTTTAAAGGCAATCTCATACATAGGGAAACTGTACTCGGGGAACACCGAGCAAATTCGAGCAGTGAAAGATGGCCGAGTGACCACGAAATTCTTCTGGAAACCGGGTTGGTCGTGGCCCGCCTCGAGGATAGTGTATGCCCTTCGGCTACGTCGACTATAAACCGAAGCTATCCCTCTAGGTTCGGCACCCACCCAGTCCAGTAAAGGGTCCTCTACGGTGTCAACCAAACTCACATTCTCGTCGACACTTTGCTCTTCCACCTCGGGCCGTCCTGAACAGCACGGTTCGTCCGCCATGGTTACCTACATAGCACGGGAAACCAATCAATTGGGCGCGAAACCATACGCTCGCCATAACGGACGAGATGAAGGGCACGACACACCACGTCGCTCCACGCGCGACTGCAAAGTTGGTGTTTTGGAACAAAAAACGGAAACCATCTCCCCGACTCCCAGATACCTCGACAGGTCCTCCTACAAGTCGCCTAAATAGACCGACAACTCGGTCACTCATGAATACGTCGACCCAGGGCATGAACATGGCGAGCAAAATCACAAAGCCTAGAGCTAGAGCTATGAGTCTACCGGGCACGATCATGAATTAGGCGCCCTGGATCATGAAGACCTCGGGCAGCACTGTAGATTAAAACCTAAACTATGCATTTACCGGGCACAAGCATGCGCTTTCCGGACATACGTATGGATCCGTCGAGCTACATATGAATCTACCGAGCTAATCCCAGGCGTACAACCTCTAAATGTCTAAAATCATGCATCACAACATAAAAACAAAGGAGACAAGTCACTTACTTGGAATCAAGAAGGAGATTTGACGACGGAGGAAAGGAATCAGCGACGGAGATCGCGGCGGTCCTATAAGAATCTGGGAAGAACAACAACAACAGAAATAGAGTGAAGAAGAGAGGCGCGAAGAGTGGAAACACGTTCTGGGTCCCAAGGACCCTATTTATAGTGATGACGTGGAATACCAAACGTCACCTCGGGCAACCACAGATTCCCCTCCTCGACGCACAGCTCCCCTAGGCAATGATGACCCTATCCTCATAGGGTGGCGGCACAGTTCCCAAAAGAGACCTCGCGTGCCCGACAGACGCAGGCTGTCGAGAAATCCCCGAGCATTCCTCGCAGGGAACCTGTCCACGAGCATGATACGGGGAAACCCTCGAGTACCCCACGAGGAGCTGCATCTCTTGCCCGGATACGGGGCCCCGAAACGGAAGCAACCTAAGATCAAGTCATGGCTCCTAACTCAAGGAACCACGACTCGGGGGGCTCCTGTTCTGGACTGGGCCGGGATGGCCCAAGAGCAACGATAAAGGCCCAATCCAAACGGACTTGCTAGGGGTCACGCCGACCTAAAGACCATAGCTATGCCCGACATACGTCACTGGGCGACATCTCTGTCCTCGTGCTATTCAGCTCGACCTCAGCTCGAGCACTCCTTCAGCAGCGGACACGGTCCACTGCACTCTCAACGGGACTCCGAAAAGACCGCGTCCTTGTCCGCCCGCACTTCACGCAGGACATCCAGGAAGGGGACCACGTGCGGGTCCCCACTACGCACGTAGAACCTGGCAGTTCCTCCATTGGTCCAAACCTGCCCGGCCCAATGAAGGAACCTTGGCCCAGCGCTGGGGGCTATAAATACCCTCTGCGTCCAGAGGGTCAGGTATTCATTCTATCACATATACTCACACTTCGCCTGCTCGTACTCTTACTTACTTCAGCATCGGAGTGCCTTGCAGGTACCCCCCCCCACCTCGTTCAAAACTTCAGCTCGGAGCCAGCCGTGACGGTCCAAGTCTGATCAGGTCAGATCAATAGTTAAAAATTATTTTCTTACCAGCTTGAATAACTATGATAATTACGAAGAAAACATTTACATCTTCATAATATAAATGATGTTCTTAATATTTTTTTTCTTGAAACTATTTTATATTCAGGGACATGATTAACAAGCCTAATTACTGTCACCTTATTACAATTGCATAATTATTTATATTGGTTCTGTTGAGATTGTAGTTTTTTGTGTCGAAATAGCATGTTGCTCAACAAAAGAAAGGTTGTATTGAAATAGTCTAGTTTAGTAAGTGTCGAAATATCGAAGGAGCCTCAACAGATATTGCGACTTAGATCTATTTTAGTAGTTGATCTTACCGGTTGATCAGAATCTGAAGAGTGGCCAGAAAATGATCTTCAGTCGGGCTGTAAGCTGAGGAGAAAAGGGGGGGTTGTACCTACAAGGCACTCCGACGATCAAGTAAGAGCGTGAACTAGGAGGTACAAGCAAAATATCAGGTAGTGAGTAATGAATATTGGATACCTGACCCTCATAGGTGTGAGAGTTTATATAATGCCCCTGGCGCGTGGCAATTGGTTCCTGATTTCCTGCCTAGATATGCGGGTCCGTGAAATCAGGTAACTTCCAAGACTTGGTCAAACGGGGCAGATGTGCTCGCAACTAGCCGTTGGTCCCGAGGAGGGGGTTAGTTGTGGGCATCTCTCTGGTCGGTTCCTGGTGACTTGCACGACGTTGATGTCGAGCAGGGTAAGAGGATCCTCGTCTCAGGGTCGGGCGGCTCATCCTCGGCTCAGGCCACAGTCACTTTGTCTCTTGCTGTCGTTTCTTCAAAGGCGAAGAGACCGCAGGCTGATGAGAGTGTCGACCTTACCGGGGAAACAGGAAAATGGACATATGACTTACCTCATTGCTGGCTGGAAAGGTATTTTTTCGAAGGCGCAGCTCTCCGTCTCCCTCGGGCCGAATCTCTCCTCGAGGGAATGAGTCGTCCGGAGAAGAGGACGACGCTGGCCCAAGATGCGAGTGGTTTGATGTGGGTCTTGGAAATGGTCGTTGCGTATACCGAGGGGAGTTCATCCCAAGAGGCAGAAATGAAGAATCTCCGGGCCAAGCTGGCGGCGACCGAGAAGGCCTTGGTCAAGAAATAAAAAGCCCTAAAGTTGGCCGAGGCAGAATCGGGGAAGCTCTCTGAGGAGCGTAGTGCTCTTTTTCTTGAGAGAGATGGCCTTGAGGGAAAGTTAGCGGCCTTGACTGCCGAGATCGCGCCTGCTAAGGACGAGCCGGAGGACACTAAAGATCTGAAGACACGGGCCGGGTTAGTTTCTCATTTCCAGCTGGTTGTAGATGGTGCTCAGGTCGCCTCTGAGGGGAGCTTTGATAACTCAGTGAATCAGATGCGCGTGTTGAACCCTGAGGTTGAGCTCAAAACTTCGGGCATGGGGGTCAATTACCACGTAGCTGATGGTCAGGTTCTGGTTCCCGATTACTTGAGGGACATCGTTGCTCAACCGGCCATGGGTCCTGTCCAACCGTCGTCGCCTATTTTTGAAGGGGAAGCAGAAGGATGATCATGTGTCTGTTTCGTCCTGTGTGCCAATTTTGTTATATTTGTTTTCTTAGGCTGTTGCCCATTTATGTAATATTCGTACAATATCGGCCCAAGTGGTCATTTTATTTATATTTCGGCCATTGCTCGTTTTACTTTAAATATTTAACTTGTGTTATTTGCATGTCTATTGATAAATTAGCATGTTTGGGACGTTAAATATTTTGTTAAGAGTTCGTATTGGGGATATGCTCATTTTGTATGTTCGTCGGTGCGGGGAAACCGATCAAATGGCCAGGATGAATATCGAGTGAGGGTCGTGACCCAGGCCTCGTTTTGAGGGACCCGAGTGTAATACGGTGGGAGAAATGACTTGGTTGTTTTGCGTTTGATCGCAATTGTTACGGATAGCAAGAGTCACCACCTACTTTTCTTTTATCCAACAAAGGAAAGGTTGAAAAGAACAGGAAAGACCTTTAGAGATGTTTTCTTGAGCTCGGGGGGTAGGTTATGAAAAGGGAAGGTATTAGCACCCTTTCCATCTGTATTTATCTATGGTCTCTTAATTTCTTTCTAGATCACTTGCTTTGTTTAAAAATGTGCTTTGTGGTGTGGGTTTGAAAATATTTTGAAAACGTCTTTGTAGTGATTCTCGTCTCTATAAGAATGCGTACAAAGTGTTGGTTTTGAAAATAGTTCAAAGAGATGTTTGTTGTGGAAGATGTTTTTTGAAAGTGATTTTAAAAAGTGCCTTTGTAATGATTCTCTTCTCTATAAGAATGCGTACAAAGTGTTTTGACTTTAGAAAATATTTCAATTGAAAGTATTGGTGTGAAAATGGTTTTTTAGTTGTGAGCAAGCAAGCAACTACGAGCGTCCTATCTACTCGAAAGGTCTTTGTTCTTTTCCTTCTCCTTTAGATGTTGCTATTTTACCATTGATTGATAAGAAACCCCATCGTTGGATGTGAAGGGACGAGCGTGGGTCATTTGTATAGTCATAGAAGGCAACCTATGGGATGTTTTATCAATTTCGTTTGGGACTAGATCGTTTACCAAAGGCAACATCGAGGGACTATGATCTTTTATCGAGGGTCTTTGCTAAAATGCCCATATTCAAGGGACATGATTATTTTCCGAGGCAACAAGTGAGATTACTCTAGAGGTGCATGTGTGTGAATGGTGTGTTTGATTGCATGCATTTTTGTCTTTGATTAGGGTGGTCTACTTGTTGGTTTTATCTTGCCATACACCTTAATTACTAACATTTATGAAAGCAACAAAAATGCGGGAAATAAATGTCCTACGCTATTACATGTTTTTGGGGGATGGGGTATATAAGTTTATAAATGGGGGGTTGAAAAACAATAAAAGTCCTAATTATTATAACCATATTGAATAGCAAAAAAAAAAAAAATAGAAAATATAAATACAAAAATAGTGTAAAAAGAGAGAAATAAAAGGCATCCTGGATTAAAGGATGTGCCTTTCAATTCTCCCTCCTTTGCCTTCTTTCGATTGAGGTATGTAACCAGTGTGATTCAAAGTCTGTAACCTTCGATTCACATCACCTTCTTTTTTCTGTTTGCAGCTGTGAAGCAGTAAGGGGCGAAGCCTAAGGCTTCGATTCATGCAAACTTTTCTCTTTCGTTTGGGTTTGTACATGTTAGTTTCTTGCTTGAAGGAAAACAAACCAAAAGGGCCAGAAACGAAAAAATACGCAAGAAGGTGGAAACGAAAACAAACCAAAGGATAATAATGATGTTTGAAACGAAAGGAAATGGTTATTTACATGTTATGCTTGAAATGAAAGGTTTAAGGTAAAAAGGAGTTACCTTGTTTGAAGCTGAAATGTGAGTTTTGGACTTGAGTTGCTTGAACTGGATGCTCTAGGATTCGAAGGGAAGAAACAAATGTTGTGTTTCTAGTGCTGGATTCGAAAGAAAGAACAAAGTATTGGTTTACTTCTAGATTTGAAAGAGAAAAGAAACAAGTGTTATGTTTCTTCTGGATTCAAAGGAAAAAAGAAACAAGTGTTGTGTTTCTTTAGTTCTGGGTTTGAGAGTGTGTGAAGTGTTTTCTCCTTTCTTTTCCTTGTTAGTAAATCTCTCTCTAGCCACCAAAATCCCCCTTTAGATGTGTGATGGAACCTCTTATTTATAGATGAATTTGGCTGAGGTTTCGGGGGGGGGGGGGGGGGGGACAAAAGAATTTGAACAAATTGAGTATGCTGTTTTTGTAGCTTTCGAGGTGCAGTATTTGTATGCCAAATTGGTGTAAATATAGGAGTAGCGTAGCAGGACTGCTGTGTAGTAGCTTTGGATCGTTGTGGCCAGTGCAGCAGGCTTGGACTAGGCAGCACATAGGACTATGGCTAGCAAGAATCTTTGAATATTTCACCCTTTCGTTTTGACCTCATAGGTCCAACTTTCGACCAGAACCTCTCTTCAGACAACAATATTTGCTTCCACCCAAAGTGTGTCCTTCAAATGGATCATATGTTTATCTTTTGAAGGGGCCAAATATGTGTCCTTCGATTGGACCATAGGTGTGTCTTTCGAAGGTACCACATGCATCACTTGTGTGCACAACTTTCAATTCTTTGAATGGGCCACCAAGACATGTCTTTCGAATGGGACACCCAGACATGTCTTTCGAATGGGACACCCATTGTGTTCCATAGTGTAGAAACTATGTGTGATCAAAACAGACTGTTTCCAAGGGAAATATTGCCCAGTCGAAGCTAGCGTGAAAATAGCCATTGCTTTGTGGGCGCTACCATGAAGGGAAGCCATTTCCTTGTGCATTGAAGGCAAACACAGAGGAAGCCATCTCCTTGTGAGTGGAAAGCAAACACAGAGGAGGCACTTGCATTGTGCATGCTGGCATGCAGGATGTACTTGCCTTGCAGGCATGAAGGAAGTATTGCTAATGCTTGTGAATCAAAGCTTGTGTGCAGGAGGCTACTTCTTTGTGAATCAAAGCAAACATGTAAGGCCAATGGTGCAATCGAAGCTTGCATGCAGGAAGTCCTTGCTTTGTGAATCAAAGGCAAACATGTAAGGAGACAATGGTGCAATCGAAGCTTTCATGCAAGAGGTCCCTACTTTGAATCAAAGGAAGCCTTCAAAAGTCCATTTCCTTCTGAATTGAAGGAAGCTTTCAGAAGGCCATTACCTTCTTAATCAAAAGAAGCCAGTAGGAAGCCACAAACTTTTGAATCGAAGGACACTAACAGGAGGCCCTTGTCTTCTGAATTGAAGGAAGTTGTTTCAAAGGGAAACAATGCCCAGCCGAAGCTAGCATGAAGATAACCATTTGTTCAATCAAAACTTGTATGAAGCAAGCATTCAAGAGGCCATATCCTCAATCGAAGCTTGGGAATTTGAAGCAAGTTTGAAGGAGTCCATATGCCCAATCGAAAGCTGGTGAATCAAGCTTGCGTCGAAGGAGGCCATTTGCGAGATTTTGAATTCGAACGGTTGTCTGCAGTCACTCCTTTCGATCTGCTTTGTACTTATGCAAACTTGAGGTTTTGAAAATCTTCGTGAGATATATCTTGAGAAATTGAGAGGGCAAATTTTGGGGTACAGCAGCTGCCCTTGTTCAATCTTCTTAAACCTGAAGAGTTAGATCGGCGAGTCCGCCGCTCGTGACTTGAAGGTGGAAGATGATTGAACACTAGAGTTCCCAGAAATTTGTACTCAATGATGTGGTGGTTGATTGTGTAGGGGATGGGCTTAAAGATGCCATTTGGAAATACGATGGAGAGTTGTCAGATATGGGCTTATAGATGCCACCCAAAAGTGGTTGTTGACAAAAATTAGACTAACTCTAAGCTTGACTTCAATTGGAAAAGAATCAGAATAAATCTTTGGAGCGATTTAACTGAACCAGAGAAAGTGTCTACTAAAACGGAATCAGGATAAACCATTGATCAATTAAAACTGAACCAGCATAGGTATTGAATAATCTTTAACTGGAAAAGAATCAGAATAAATCTTTGGAGCGATTTAACTGAACCAGAGAAAGTGTCTACCGGAACAAAATCAGGATAAACCATTGATCAATTTAAACTGAACAACCAGAGGTCTTGAATAATCTTTAACTGGAAAAGAATCAGAATAAACCTTTGGAGCGATTTAACTGAACCAGAGAAAGTGTCTACTGGAACAGAATCAGGATAAACCATTGATCAATTTAAACTGAACCAGTAGAGGTCTTGAATAATCTTTAACTGAAAAAGAATACGAATAAATCTTTGGAGAGATTTACTGAACTAGAGAAAGTGTCTACCGGAACGGAATCAGGATAAACCATTGATCGATTTAAACTGAACCAGCAGAGGTCTTGAATAATATTTAATTGGAAAAGAATCAGAATAAATCTTAGGAGCGATTTAACTGAACCAGAGAAAGTGTCTACCGAAACGGAATCAAGATAAACCATTGATCGATTTAAGCTGAACCATCAGAGGTCTTGAATAATCTTTAACTGGAAAAGAATTAGAATAAATCTTTGGAGTGATTTAACTGAACCAGAGAAAGTGTCTACCGGAACGGAATCAGGATAAACCATTGATCAATTTAAACTGAACCAGTAGAGGTCTTGAATAATCTTTAACTGGAAAAGAATTAGAATAAATCTTTGGAGCGATTTAACTGAACCAGAGAAAGTGTCTACCAGAACGGAATCAGGATAAACCATTGATCAATTTAAACTGGACCAGTAGAGGTCTTGAATAACCTTTAACTGGAAAAGAATCAGAATAAATATTTGGAGCGATTTAACTGAACCGGAGAAAGTGTCTACCAGAACGGAATCAGGATAAACCATTGGTCGATTAAAACTGAACCAACAGAGGTCTTGAATAATATTTAACTAGAAAAGAATCAGAATAAATCTTTGGAGCGATTTAACTGAACCAAAGAAAGTGTCTACCAGAATGGAATCAGGATAAACTATTGATCTATTTAAACTGAACCAACAGAGGTCTTATATAATCTTTAACTGGAAAAGAATAAGAATAAATATTTGGAGTCATTTAACTGAACCAAAGAAAGTGTCTACCGGAACGGAATCAAGATAAACCATTGATCAATTTAAACTGAATCAGCAGAGGTCTTAAATAATCTTTAACTGGAAAAGAATCAGAATAAATCTTTGGAGCGATTTAACTGAACTAGAGAAAGTGTCTACTGGAATGGAATCAGGATAAACCATTGATCGATTTAAACTGAACCAGCAGAGGTCTTGAATAATCTTTAATTGGGAAAGAATCAGAATAAATCTTTGGAGCAATTTAACTGAACCAGAGAAAGTTTCTACTGGAACGGAATTAGGGTAAACCATTGATTAATTTAATCTGAACCAGCAGAGGTTTTGAATAATCTTTAACCGGAAAAGAATCAGAATAAATCTTTGGTTGATTTAAACTGAACCAGAAAAAGTGTCTACTGGAAAAGTACCAGAGTAAATATTTGGTTGATTTAAACTGAACTAGCAGATGTCTGAAGGAAGTGTTTGTCATGTAGATAGTCACCCCGTCCTGTTTCGTAAATTGATCTACAATCAATTTGTTCACAGATAGTTGTCCTGTCTTGTTTCAGGTTCACAAATAGTTTTCCTGTCTTATTTCAGGTATTAATTTGGAACTGTTGAAAATTGTTGATGATAATTATCTGTTTGATTGATCTTTCCAGAAAAGGTAAAGAGTTGGTTGTATGTAATACCATGATGTATGAATGCATGTTGTTCTCAAAATTATTTGTTGAAATGTAATTTTGTCTTGGAAAATAAATCCTTGACAAATGCTGGGGAGCCTTAGGAAGTTAAATCTCGGACTGCTGTTTGAGGATGAAGGGTTTTTAGACCTTATTTTAGAATGTTTCCGCTGGGGCTTCCCGTTTTTGTCGTTTGAGGAGAACTCCGTTGGGGAATATTGGCTTTGTCTTGAGAAAAACTCTGCGGAGAGTGTTAATTATTGCTTGGGGAAGAAAGTTCAGGATTTTAGTTGTTTGTTGCTCTACTAGGGATTTATCTCTTGATTGGAGAGAAAGGAAGTTAATAACTTGTTGGGGATAAAGAAGTTGACTGTTATCCGGTTGGCTTCCAGGCTTTACAGCAACTCACTGGGGATTGTAGAAAAGTCTATTGGGGAAGAAGGATTGTGGTCCCTTGATTTGTAGTAGTCACAGAGGCAAACTTAAGATGGGGAATCTGTAGTTTGTTGGGGAAATAAACCATGTTGCCAATCTGCTAGAGAGGTGTTTTCTTTTGGAAGAACTCCTCGAGGATTCTTGAGATCAACTCAGTTGGGGAGAGGTTTTCCGGAGATTTGAAACTCTGGCTGGGGATTGCATGGATCCAATTTTAACGGGATATCCATGAATTTGGCCTTGAGGGTTTTGGACCCTTATGTGTGAAGATTATTCTATGGGGATAACCTTATAGAGATGACTCCATGGAGACTTGATTGGGGATCATTTTATGAAAGGGATTTTGTGGAGATTTGTCGCTTCCCCTAGTAGTAAGTGTTGTAGTACTTCCAGACAATGTTTGTTTGGCCATACGTAATCCTTTGTTGGAATTCATGTTCAATGCCTCAAGTGATTCAGATGCAGGCCTGCCCCTGGTTATTCAGCATTTCTTGAGATATTTTTTGGAATCTCGACTTGACTTCCCCAGATGAGTTGGACAGAGACACATCATGCCCCTTTGCTTATAGGAGACTTGTCATTGGAAGTGTTCTCCCACTTGAAGTGGTTATGTTCATTGAGAGAGTTTTTTGTTCACTGGATATTTGTCGTGTGAATTTCTCTGTTGTCAAACAATTAGCCATATGCAAACAGCGGTATTCAAACAATGCAAAGTTTATACTTGTCTTGAAGTTTTAAAATGCATTTTTAGCTGTGATCGGTGGGAATAGAACTGACTGTTTTGGAATACTGGTTCGCGAAATATCGCGGTAAGCAAGAGTCGCGGCCGTCTTTTATTTTCTCCAACAAGGAAAGGACAAAAGCACAACAAAATTCCTTTTCGAGATGTTTCTCGGTTCGGGAGGTAGATTATAGAAAGGGAAGGTGTTAGCACCCTTTCTATCCGTGGTTATCCACGGGCTCTTAGGTACTTGCTCACTATGTTTTCAAAAATATTTTGCTTTTCTTGTGTTTGTGGGTTTTGAAAAAGTTTGTTTGAAAACTTCGATTTAACTCTTGTATTTGTCCTCAAGAGTGTATGAAGTGTTTGTTTGAAAACTTTTGTCAGAAAAGTGTAGGTGCGAAAAGTTGTTTTTGTTTTGAAAGAGCAAGTACCTGAGAACCTCTACCTACTCAAAGAAATTAAGCTGTGTAAATGTCCTTTAGACAGTACTATCCCACTATTGAGAAGTAGGTAGCACCGTCGTTGGAGTTTTCGGGTCAATTCGATTATAGGGACATGTGGTCACTAAAGCAATAGTAGGACACCTTAGCGGTAACCCTAATGTCCTAGATCCTTTTTATCCGAGGCAACCGTTTCGAGGAAACTTTTGATCTTTAGATAGGAGGGCGACCTCTAAAACACCCTATACTCAATGACCACGTCGAGGCAACCAAGTGAGGCATACCCTAGGAGTGGCATGTGCGAGTGTGTCAGGATTCAGTTAAGTTATCTTTGCACATGTTATGGTGAGCCACGTTTTGATTTTAATTTCAGAGATGTCTTGTCATGCATAGCCTAGTTAACATACATCTAACAGTTAAACATTGCGGAAAGTAAATCTACGCTAAGACCAAAGCTCAGGTCAGATCAATGGCGCCGTCTGTGGGAAAATAGCTTCCCCGTCTTACAAAACTCAAAGACCAAAGCTCAAATTCAACTACCGCTGTCATGGCTGATCAAGCTCGCGATGAGCAGAACGCCCGTGTCGTCGACACTAATAACGGCACCGCGGACAAAAACGGACACCTTGACAACGCCGGCAACCCCGGCCACAACACCATTCACGCGACAACCGCCCCCGGAACTTCCACTTACAGGGACGGAGCTACTGCATCATCTTCCTCGGTCCCTCCACCACTCGAAGACGACCCGGCGGCCCTCGCACACTACAGAGCTGCCCGGTTCCAGGAAGTCCCCGTCCCCGCCGGGGCGGATGCCACAACTCAAGCGCTGTTCGCAGCAATTAATCAAACGAACTATCTCATCTTCGCCCAAGGAGAGAGACTGAGGGCGCTTGAAGACGAGCGAAGACCCCCGAGGAGGCATCGGAGACCCCATACTCCCCCTCCTCGAGTGACTGAAGCTCGACATCCATCTCCCCCGCGGAGACATTACAGGGAGACTTCTCGAAGCCAATCTCCCCGGCCAAAAGAGAACGGCCCCATCTGGAGAGGCCCCCATCATTCAAGCCGGAGAACCTAGTCGTGACCCGGCGAGACAGGAAAGGAGGCACTCCGGAGATGGGCGTGTGAAATTCAACCACCGAGCATCCCGCTCGAGAGAGAATCAGCACGACTTGGACCGTCGTGCCAGACAATATTATAGGTCCCCATCTCTGTCTCCGGAGAGAAGCGACGAGGACGACCCCCGCAGTCCCCTGTCACAGGCTATTATGGAAGCACCCATCCCCCCGGGCATGGAGAAGCCCCCTCACTTGAAGGAGTACGATGGAGTCGCGGACCCGGTCGATCACATAGACGGGTTCGAGGCTATGCTTCATTACCACAATGTCGGGGGTCCCATCAAGTGTCGTCTATTCCCCACGACTCTCAGGAAGGCGGCAATGGACTGGTACAAAGGACTCGGCCCGGGCTCAATCACCTCGTGGCGGAACCTGAAGAACCAGTTCATCAGTTCCTACACAGCTTCTCGGCGGCATCCGAAGACCGAGGTGGCTCTCGAGGAAATCATCCAAAGACAGGATGAAACCTTGAGGGAATTCATTAACCGCTTCAACCGGGAAGCAATACAGGTCCCCTGTGCGGACCATATGAATAGATATTTGCTGGAGAGAGGGCTCCTCCCCGGCACGGAATTCAGAAAGGCCGTGGGTATCGAGCCGCCTCGGACATTCGATGCCCTCCTCGAAAAAGCTCGGGCATACATGGACTACGAGGAGAGGGAAGCGGCCAACAGAGCCCGAGATCCCAGGACTCATGGTCCCAGCAGCAGCTCGCGCCAAGAAGCCCCTCCTCGACGAACCGAGGAGAAAAGGAAGGAAGACAGACCCCGGGAGGTCCGGGAACAAAGAGGACCTTCGGGGCGGTTCATCGAGTACACTCCGCTCACAGCTTCCCGCGAGCGCATTCTGGCGGAGTGTGCCAGCACTGATTTCAAGGAAGGCGATGTCAAACGTCCCCGACCTGCTCCCTCCAAGCCCGGAGCAGACAAGAACAAATATTGTCAATACCATAGGAGCCATGGTCATCTGACTGAGGATTGCGTCCACCTCAAGGACACCATCGAAACCCTCATCAAGGGAGGGAGGCTCGCGCAATACCGGCGAAGCGACGCTCCCCGTCGTGATGCCCAAGAAACTAGAGAGCCGGAGGAGGATGCCCGACCATCTGACGAGTCGGTCCCTATCCAAACCGCCTTCTCCGTGACCAGGCCCGAGGACTTCGACTTCCCCGAGCACCTGCAGGAGCCGCTCACAATGCACAGCAGGTGGGAATATTTCCCCTCCGCCCTGGTCATCAACGGTGGCGGGTTCAACGACTTGACCATCAATTCAGCTAAGAGGAAGTTGGACGAGCTGGTCGACGCGGCTCCCCCGCAAATGGTGACGTTCGAAAGGGTGAAGGGCAGGTCAGAGCCCATCACCTTCTACCTAGAAGAGCTCCCCGGCGGAGCCCCGAACGCGGTCATCCCCTTACTGATAAGGGCAAGAATGGCCAATTTTGATGTACATCGCATCCTGGTCGACGAAGGGAGTTCCGTCGACGTCATGTACAGCCAACTGTTCCGAACCCTACAGTTGGACGACTCACATCTCTCGCCGTATGTGGGGTCGGACTTACAAGGTTTCAACGGCTCGACCTCCAAACCTTGGGGATATGTCGAGCTTCTGGTTACGCTCGGAGAAGGGATGACTACAAGATAAGTCAAAGTACGCTTCCTCGTCATCGACTGCCCGTCTCTGTACAACTGCATCTTGGGGAGACCAACACTGGCAGAACTGACAGCGGTGCCCTCGACCGTCCACCTGAAGATGAAGTTCTACACCAAGAGGGCACGAGTAGCTACTATCCAAGGAGACCTAGCCGCTGCCCGGAGGTGCTTCAACGCCGCTTCTAAGGGACGTGATACTGTCGACATAGGGACCAGGCCCGCCAAAAGGACGCGACAGGAGCCCGACAAGAAAGCATCCCCCGAGGAAGAAGTCCAGAAAGCTCCACCAAAAGTCGATTACATAGCTCTGGACACTCGCTTCGACCAGGACGAGCCATCCAGCGGCAAGCAGATCCCACTCCGACCAATACCGGACGGGGATTTTGAACTCGTCCCCCTCGGCACGGATCCGACCAAGGGAGTGAAGATTGGCAAAGACCTCCCCGGCTTTGCCAGGAAGAAAATCAAGGCCTGCTTGCGCGAGAATGCTGATCTGTTCTCCTGGAGCGCCGCGGAGATGCCCGGACTCGACCCTGAGGTCGCCTGTCACCACCTCGCCATTGATCCAACCGCTAGGGCCGTAGTACAATGTAGGCATAGGCAGTCTCCAGAAAAAACGGAGGCTGCTGAGAAAGCTGTAAAAGACCTCCTAGAGGCAAATTTTATTTCTGAAGCCCGGTATTCCACCTGGCTGTCAAATGTTGTACTCGTTAAAAAGAATAATGGAAAATGGAGGATGTGCGTTGATTATACTGATCTCAACCGGGCTTGCCCGAAAGATGATTTTCCTTTGCCTAACATAGACATGCTGGTCGACAACTCGGCCGGCTACAAAACGTTGTCGTTCATGGACGCCTACTCGGGCTATAACCAAATCCCAATGGCCCTGGGCGACAAACACTGCACGACATTCATGACCAGCTCGGGAAACTATTACTACAACGTAATGCCCTTCGGACTGAAAAATGCCGGGGCAACTTACCAGCGCATGATGAACAAAGTTTTCCACAAACAGATCGGCGACATGCTCGAGGTGTATATGGACGACATGATCGTCAAGTCCCGAGCAGACACCGACCATGCAGCACACCTCAAGACGGTCTTTGCCCAAGAAAGACAATGTAAAATGAGGTTCAACCCCGAGAAATGTACATTCGGGGTTAAGGCAGGAAAATTCCTTAGATTCTACCTAACAAAACGAGGAATTGAAGCCAACCCCGATAAATGTCGGGCGTTCTCCGACCTCCCGACACCAACGTCGAAGAAGTCGATACAAATCATGAACGGCATGCTCACGTCACTATCCCGCTTCGTCGCGAGATCCGCTCAGCACGCCCTCCCCTTCTTCAAACTCCTTCGAAAGGAAGCAGCCTTCGAATGGAATGAGGAGTGCGAGCAGGCGCTACGCCACCTAAAGCAAAGTCTATCTCACCCGCCTGTGCTATCTCGACCAGCCGACGGGGAGCCACTGTACCTATACTTGGCCATTTCGAACGAAGCCATCAGTACGGCCCTCGTCCGCGAGACCACCGACGGACAGAAACCCGTCTACTTCACGAGCAAAGCCCTGCAAGGACCCGAAAGCAGATACCAACAGATAGAAAAGGTGGCCCTGGCCCTCGTCAACGCGGCGAGGAGGCTCAAACACTATTTTCTGGCCCACACGATCATCGTGCGAACCGGCCAACCGGTGAGGCAACTCTTGGGTCGACCTGATATGGCAGGCAGAATGCTAAAATGGTCCTTGGAACTCTCCGAATTCGACATTTGGTACGAGAGTAGGAAAGCCTTGAAAGCGCGGGCTCTGGCCGACTTCGTCGCGGAAATGACCACTCATGACCCACCCCTAGGGAAGGAACACAAGTGGACCATCTTCGTCGATGGAGCATCCAACTCGTCCGGAAGTGGCGCAGGAATCCTTCTGGAAAATGAAGAGGGTGTAGTGATCGAGCACTCCCTAGCTCTTTCCTTCCCGACGTCAAACAACCAAGCAGAATATGAGGCCCTGCTCGCAGGATTGAGATTAGCCGAGGACCTGGGAGCCCGCGAGGTACAGATCTACACTGACTCCCAACTCGTCGCCTCCCAAGTCCAGGGGAGTTACCAAGCCAAAAACGACAACCTCGTCGAGTACTTGAACTTGGTCAAAAAACACATGACAAAGTTTGTACGGGCAGAAATTTCACATGTTCCCCGCGAGCAAAACACGAGGGCGGACATATTATCCAAACTCGCGAGCATGAGAAAGAAAGGCGGGAACAAATCCGTCATCCAAGAATCCCTAGCACGCCCGAGTATCGAAAGATCCTCGACGCCAGTCGAGGTCCACGCCATTGGGGACGCCTCATCCTGGATGACCCCGGTATATAATTTCTTGACAAAGGGCGAACTTCCGTCGAACCAGTCCGATGCGACCGTCATAAAGCGGAGAGCATGCTCCTACGTGGTGCTCGAGCACAAACTGTACCGCAGGGGATTCTCCATCCCCCTCCTAAAATGCATAAACGGATCCACAGTCCCCGAGGTACTGCGGGAGATACACGAAGGGATCAATGCCCAACACATGGGCGGTAAGTCCTTGGCGAGGAAATCCCTTCGAGCAGGATATTACTGGCCGACAATGCAGCAGGACGCCAATGAGCACGTTAAGAAATGCGACAAGTGCCAGAAGCACGGCGACATGCACCTCGCCCCGCCTCACGAGCTGAGCATACTATCGTCCCCATGGTCGTTCGCTTGGTGGGGTATGGATATCCTCGGACCCTTCGTGCAAGGGACTTATCAAAACAAATTCCTAATCATGGCCATGGATTACTTCACAAAGTGGATCGAGGTCGAGGCCCTCGCGAAGATCACCTCGCATAATATCCTCCGCTTCTACAAAAGAAACATCCTCGCCAGATTTGGGATTCCGAGTGCACTGGTGACCGACAACGGCACCCAATTCACCGACCACGGGTTCCAAGACTTCGTCACTAGACTAGGGACAAAACAACACTTCACTTCGGTCGAGCACCCTCAAACCAACGGGCAGGCCGAGGCCGCGAACAGAGTCATCCTCCGGGGACTCAAACGCCGACTCGGCGAAGCGAAAAGGGGATGGGTCGAGGAGCTCCACATCGTCTTATGGGCTTACCGCACCATGCCCCACTCAACGACGGGCGAGACCCCATTCCGACTAACATACGGGACCGAGGCCGTCATCCCGGTAGAAATCATGGAACCATCCAGACGGACAGAGCACCCCCTCGACGAAGAAATGAACGATGAGGCGCTGAGGGACGAGCTCGACTTAGTCGAGGAAATCCGATCTGGTGCAGCCCTACGCGAAGCCACCCTGAAACAACGAGTGGCTCTGCGCCACGACGACAAGGTTATCAAGCGTGAGTTTGAAATCGGCAGCCTGGTATTACGAAGGAACCAGAAAGACTCCCGCGAAGGGAAGCTAGCCGCAAACTGGGAAGGGCCTTATCGCGTCCACAGAACCACCGGTACTGGGGCGTACTACCTCGAGCAATTAGACGAAGAGCCGCTACCACGACCCTGGAACGCTGCTAAACTAAAGCAGTACTATAGTTAAAAACTACCAACACTGAGGACCCTCGACTGTCGGCTCCCGAGCCCAGTCAACGAGGAGAAACGTCTGACCCCGTAGAGAGGCCAAGGTACGGGCCCGACCTACGTCCAAATCGCATAACATGGTTTAAGTAAGAACAAGGATAATGCCCGACGTGGACACCTCTACCGAGCTCCACCGTCGAAGTACCTATAAGGCAGAACACCCAGCTCGCGATGGGCAGTTCACGCCAAGGGCAAATAGCCCCGACCGGGCCATGTACCCGACCGAGCGACTTCGCTCCGTCTGCCCGACGAAGCTTCAAGAATGTCGGGCCATCTAAAAGGGTCAAAAAGGATTCCCTCCCCTCGAGTTCACCACTTAGGTGACTCTGGCCATCGAGAAGAGGCCGAGCACATACACGAACAAAAGACAGGCAAATTTGCCAGCAAAAGTCACAACCACTTACGGGCACTCCTCGGGCCCATAACTTAGGCCAATTTTTGCGCAAAAACATAAAACGCAAGCACGGGCAAACAATCAAAATTGAAACAAAGCATTCATTCAAAAATGCCCATAGGAAATAAAGCAAATAAGATGTAAACCGACCAAAAAGGCCGGCAATATTCAGGAATACAAAGAACGGGCGCGCAGGCCCAAAAGAATGTGAAGGGGCACGCAGGCCCAAAACAAACATCAACGAGGCACGCATGCCCCACCACTATCTCACACTTCGGCTTCCCCCGAGCTACCATCACCAACAACAGGAGAGTCGGGCGGAGGCACGACCTGACCATCGATAATCTGCGACATATGGCTCACCCCTTCAGTGTCAGGCCGAGATTTAACAAGGAAAGTTGGTTGACCGCGGCTTCGAAGCCATCCGCCATAGCTCCGACACAGTCCCCCTCGAGAAGTTGAATATGATCGACCAGTTACGATCGACTCCTCAAAAGAGATGTGTCCTCCGATTCATCCTCGGCAGGAAGCATAACAGCCTTTAGGTCCTCTACCTCCCTGGCAAGGCGCCCGTTGTCGAGTTCCAGTCGTTCACGATCCGCACGAAGAAGGTCCCTCTCCTCGGTCAGTTTCCCCGAGCTCTCTCTCTCCAGAGTCAGCGCCTCCGTCTCCGCCACCAGCAGCTCAGCGTGCTCGCGGAACATCTCCTCGAACCGCTCCAGGGAAGCTTTCAGCTTTCTCGAAGTCGAGGTGAGGGCAGCTTTCTCCTGTTCCAACTCCTTGACACGGTCAGCATCCTCCCCCTCCTCGGCCAGTACAACGTCCATTTCGACCATCTTCACCAGCCCGACCATGTTGGAGGCCAGGTGTCTCCTCCGGCTTTCCTTGTTCATCCGGCGGATGGTTTCGGCTTCGTCGGGATTCACAGACAAAGGAAACCCCTCTAAGAAACCCTCCTCCTTAAAGCAAGAGGGCAACCCGAAGGACCTCACAGCACTGGAGTCCTCGCCGACTTCCGGCTGACTTTCCACCCGATTCCTTTTTCTCTGTATCAGGTCGGTGTGTGGCTCGACCTCCTGAACATCTGGAGTCCCTCCTGAAGCAGCCCCCGAGCTAGGTGGCGAGTCCACCCTCGTCGCCTGAGATATGCCCGGGCTATGTGGCGGGCCCATCCTCGTCGCCTGAGGAAGTCTCACCACCCTCTTATTCACCTTCCTGTCACAAGACAACTTCAAGAGCCTCTCCCTTCGTCCAGCCATCGAACCTACACGAAAGAACCCGGGTTAGCGCCGAGCAAATAGACAAACAAGTAACAAGTAAAGAAATTCAAACAATAAACGACCTAGTAAACGCGCGGCCTGCCCAAAGTTCTGGCACTCCACGAGTGCCTTCGTGTCAATCGGTCGAGCCTCGAAGGTCGGATAACCTTCATCGTCCAGAATATCCTCCCCCTCCCTCGTGGCCCATCTGGCGGGGTGGAAGCTATCAACATACCGACAAAGAGTATCATAAGCCTTCTCGTCTTCGGAGCTCATATCGCCCGCGGACGTATGGTAATATCCTGTACCGTGCTCGTAATGCCTCGAGATCTAATGCACGGGAAATTTGGCCGTGCGTCCCAACACCGGACGTCCTTCACCGTCCAAAAGGGCCTCCCCGTCGTCGTCGGTTATGACCGCTTCCTCCTCATACACTGACTCTAAACCTGCTGTGGTAACCGGCCTCATAACATACCACTTGTCTTTAAAACCCTACACGAAGTCCATGTACATCCTGAAAAGTCTCTTCGACTGTTTCAGGGAAACCCAGCTATGCTTTCCTCCCCGGGATTGCCGCTGTAGGTGGAAGACTCTGAAAAAGAGGGGTATGGTCGCCCCAATCCTCAGAAAACGACAAGTCAGCTCAAACGCCCGGATAAACGCGAGCGAATTGGGGTGAAGCTGCGACGGGGCCAGCCCCAGGTGGCTGAAGACCCCGACCTGGAAATCACTGAAGGGAAGCTGTAACCCAAGGTCTTTAAAGGCAATCTCATACATAGGGAAACTGTACTCGGGGAACACCGAGCAAATTCGAGCAGTGAAAGATGGCCGAGTGACCATGAAATTCTTCTGGAAACTGGGTTGGTCGTGGCCCACCTCGAGGATAGTGTATGCCCTTCGGCTACGTCGACTATAAACCGAAGCTATCCCTCTAGGTTCGGCACCCACCCAGTCCAGCAGAGGGTCCTCTACGGTGTCAACCAAACTCACATTCTCGTCGGCACTTTGCTCTTCCACCTCGGGCCGTCCTGAAGAGCACGGTTCATCCGCCATGGTTACCTACAAAGCACGGGAAACCAATCAATTGGGCGCGAAACCATACGCTCGCCATAACGGACGAGATGAAGGGCACGACACACCACGTCGCTCCACGCGCGACTGCAAAGTTGGTGTTTTGGAACAAAAAACGGCAGCCATCTCCCCGACTCCCAGATACCTCGACAGGTCCTCCTACAAGTCGCCTAAATAGACCGACAACTCGGTCACTCATGAATACGTCGACCCAGGGCATGAACATGGCGAGCAAAATCACAAAGCCTAGAGCTAGAGCTATGAGTTTACCGGGCACGATCATGAATTAGGCGCCCTGGATCATGAAGACCCCGGGCAGCACTATAGATTAAAACCTAAACTATGCATTTACCGGGCACAAGCATGCGCTTTCCGGATATACGTATGGATCCGTCGAGCTACATATGAATCTACCGAGCTAATCCCAGGCGTACAACCTCTAAATGTCTAAAATCATGCATCACAACAGAAAAACAAAGGAGACAAGTCACTTACTTGGAATCAAGAAGGAGATTTGACGACGGAGGAAAGGAATCAGCGACGGAGATCGCGGCGGTCCTATAAGAATCTGGGAAGAACAGCAACAGCAGAAATAGAGTGAAGAGGAGATGCGCGAAGAGTGGAAACATGTTCTGGGTCCCAAGGACCCTATTTATAGTGATGACGTGGAATACCAAACGTCACCTCGGGCAACCACGGATTCCCCTCCTCGACGCACAGCTCCCCTAGGCAATGATGACCCTATCCTCATAGGGTGGCGGCACAGTTCCCAAAAGAGACCTCGTGTGCCCGACAGACGCAGGCTGTCGAGAAATCCCCGAGCATTCCTCGCAGGGAACCTGTCCACGAGCATGATACGGGGAAACCCTCGAGTACCCCACGAGGAGCTGCATCTCTTGCCCGGATACGGGGCCCCGAAACGGAAGCAACCTAAGATCAAGTCATGGCTCCTAACTCAAGGAACCACGACTCGGGGGGCTCCTGTTCTGGACTGGGCCGGGATGGCCCAAGAGCAACGATAAAGGCCCAATCCAAACGGACTTGCTAGGGGTCACGCCGACCTAAAGACCATATCTATGCCCGACATACGTCACTGGGCGACATCTCTCTCCTCGTGCTATTCAGCTCGACCTCAACTCGAGCACTCCTTCAGCAGCGGACACGGTCCACTGCACTCTCAACGGGACTCTGAAAAGACCGCGTCCTTATCCGCCCACACTTCACGCAGGACATCCAGGAAGGGGACCACGTGCGGGTCCCCACTACGCACGTAGAACCTGGCAGTTCCTCCATTGGTCCAAACCTGCCCGGCCCAATGAAGGAACCTTGGCCCAGCGTTGGGGGCTATAAATACCCTCTGCGTCCAGAGGGTCAGGTATTCATTCTATCACATATACTCACACTTCGCCTGCTCGTACTCTTACTTACTTCAGCATCGGAGTGCCTTGCAGGTACCCCCCCCCCCCCCCCCCCCCACCTCGTTCAAAACTTCAGCTCGGAGCCAGCCGTGACGGTCCAAGTCTGATCAGGTCAGATCAATAGTTAAAAATTATTTTCTTACCAGCTTGAATAACTATGATAATTACGAAGAAAACATTTACATCTTCATAATATAATTGATGTTCTTAATATTTTTTTTCTTGAAACTATTTTATATTCAGGGACATGATTAACAAGCCTAATTACTGTCACCTTATTACAATTGCATAATTATTTATATTGGTTCTGTTGAGATTGTAATTTTTTGTGTCGAAATAGCATGTTGCTCAACAAAAGAAAGGTTATATTGAAATAGTCTAGTTTAGTAAGTGTCGAAATATCGAAGGAGCCTCAACAGATATTGCGACTTAGATCTATTTTAGTAGTTGATCTTACCGGTTGATCAGAATCTGAAGAGTGGCCAGAAAATGATCTGCAGTCGGGCTGTAAGCTGAGGAGAAAAGGGGGGGGTTGTACCTACAAGGCACTCCGACGATCAAGTAAGAGCGTGAACTAGGAGGTACAAGCAAAATATCAGGTAGTGAGTAATGAATATTGGATACCTGACCCTCATAGGTGTGAGAGTTTATATAATGCCCCTGGCGCGTGGCAATTGGTTCCTGATTTCCTGCCTAGATATGCGGGTCCGTGAAATCAGGTAACTGCCAAGACTTGGTCAAACGGGGCAGATGTGCTCGCAACTAGCCGTTGGTCCCGAGGAGGGGGTTAGTTGTGGGCATCTCTCTGGTCGGTTCCTGGTGACTTGCACGACGTTGATGTCGAGCAGGGTAAGAGGATCCTCGTCTCAGGGTCGGGCGGCTCATCCTCGGCTCAGGCCACAGTCACTTTGTCTCTTGTTGTCGTTTCTTCAAAGGCGAAGAGACCGCAGGCTGATGAGAGTGTCGACCTTACCGGGGAAACAGGAAAATGGACATATGACTTACCTCATTGCTGGCTGGAAAGGTATTTTTTCGAAGGCGCAGCTCTTCGTCTCCCTCGGGCCGAATCTCTCCTCGAGGGAATGAGTCGTCCGGAGAAGAGGACGACGCTGGCCCAAGATGCGAGCGGTTTGATGTGGGTCTTGGAAATGGTCGTTGCGTATACCGAGGGGAGTTCATCCCAAGAGGCAGAAATGAAGAATCTCCGGGCCAAGCTGGCGGCGACCGAGAAGGCCTTGGTCAAGAAATAAAAAGCCCTAAAGTTGGCCGAGGCAGAATCGGGGAAGCTCTCTGAGGAGCGTAGTGCTCTTTTTCTTGAGAGAGATGGCCTTGAGGGAAAGTTAGCGGCCTTGACTGCCGAGATCGCGCCTGCTAAGGACGAGCCGGAGGACACTAAAGATCTGAAGACACGGGCCAGGTTAGTTTCTCATTTCCAGCTGGTTGTAGATGGTGCTCAGGTCGCCTCTGAGGGGAGCTTTAATAACTCAGTGAATCAGATGCGCGTGTTGAACCCTGAGGTTGAGCTCAAAACTTCAGGCATGGGGGTCAATTACCACGTAGCTGATGGTCAGGTTCTGGTTCCCGATTACTTGAGGGACATCGTTGCTCAACCGGCCGTGGGTCCTGTCCAACCGTCGTCGCCTATTTTTGAAGGGGAAGCAGAAGGATGATGATGTGTCTGTTTCGTCCTGCGTGCCAATTTTTTTATATTTGTTTTCTTAGGCTGTTGCCCATTTATGTAATATTCGTACAATATCGGCCCAAGTGGTCATTTTATTTATATTTCGGCCATTGGTCGTTTTTCTTTAAATATTTAACTTGTGTTATTTGCATGTCTATTGATAAATTAGCATGTTTGGGACGTTAAATATTTTGTTAAGAGTTCGTATTGGGGATATGCTCATTTTGTATGTTCGTCGGTGCGGGGAAACCGATCAAATGGCCAGGATGAATATCGAGCGAGGGTCGTGACCCAGGCCTCGTTTTGAGGGACCCGAGTGTAATACGGTGGGAGAAATGACTTGGTTGTTTTGCGTTTGATCGCAATTGTTGCGGATAGCAAGAGTCACCACCTACTTTTCTTTTATCCAACAAAGGAAAGGTTGAAAAGAACAGGAAAGACCTTTAGAGATGTTTTCTTGAGCTCGGGGGGTAGGTTATGAAAAGGGAAGGTATTAGCACCCTTTCCATCTGTATTTATCTATGGTCTCTTAATTTCTTTCTAGATCACTTGCTTTGTTTAAAAATGTGCTTTGTGGTGTGGGTTTGAAAATATTTTGAAAACGTCTTTGTAGTGATTCTCGTCTCTATAAGAATGCGTACAAAGTGTTGGTTTTGAAAATAGTTCAAAGAGATGTTTGTTGTGGAAGATGTTTTTTGAAAGTGATTTTAAAAAGTGCCTTTGTAATGATTCTCTTCTCTATAAGAATGCGTACAAAGTGTTTTGACTTTAGAAAATATTTCAATTGAAAGTATTGGTGTGAAAATGGTTTTTTAGTTGTGAGCAAGCAAGCAACTACGAGCGTTCTATCTACTCGAAAGGTCTTTGTTCTTTTCCTTCTCCTTTAGATGTTGCTATTTTACCATTGATTGATAAGAAACCCCATCGTTGGATGTGAAGGGACGAGCGTGGGTCATTTGTATAGTCATAGAAGACAAACTATGGGATGTTTTATCAATTTCGTTTGGGACTAGATCGTTTACCAAAGGCAACATCGAGGGACTATGATCTTTTATCGAGGGTCTTTGCTAAAATGCCCATATTCAAGGGACATGATTATTTTCCGAGGCAACAAGTGAGATTACTCTAGAGGTGCATGTGTGTGAATGGTGTGTTTGATTGCATGCATTTTTGTCTTTGATTAGGGTGGTCTACTTGTTGGTTTTATCTTGCCATACACCTTAATTACTAACATTTATGAAAGCAACAAAAATGCGGGAAATAAATGTCCTACGCTATTACATGTTTTTGGGGGATGGGGTATATAAGTTTATAAATGGGGGGTTGAAAAACAATAAAAGTCCTAATTATTATAACCATATTGAATAGCAAAAAAAAATATATAGAAAATATAAAGACAAAAATAGTGTAAAAAGAGAGAAATAAAAGGCATCCTGGATCAAAGGATGTGCCTTTCAATTCTCCCTCCTTTGCCTTCTTTCGATTGAGGTATGTAACCAGTGTGATTCAAAGTCTGTAACCTTCGATTCATATCACCTTCTTTTTTCTGTTTGCAGCTGTGAAGCAGTAAGGGGCGAAGCCTAAGGCTTCGATTCATGCAAACTTTTCTCTTTCGTTTGGGTTTGTACATGTTAGTTTCTTGCTTGAAGGAAAACAAACCAAAAGGGCCAGAAACGAAAAAATACGCAAGAAGGTGGAAACGAAAACAAACCAAAGGATAATAATGATGTTTGAAACGAAAGGAAATGGCTATTTACATGTTATGCTTGAAATGAAAGGTTTAAGGTTAAAAGGAGTTACCTTGTTTGAAGCTGAAATGTGAGTTTTGGACTTGAGTTGCTTGAACTGGATGCTCTAGGATTCGAAGGGAAGAAACAAATGCTGTGTTTCTAGTGCTGGATTCGAAAGAAAGAATAAAGTATTGGTTTACTTCTAGATTTGAAAGAGAAAAGAAACAAGTGTTATGTTTCTTCTGGATTCAAAGGAAAAAAGAAACAAGTGTTGTGTTTCTTTAGTTCTGGGTTTGAGAGTGTGTGAAGTGTTTTCTCCTTTCTTTTCCTTGTTAGTAAATCTCTCTCTAGCCACCAAAAGCCCCCTTTAGATGTGTGATGGAACCTCTTATTTATAGATGAATTTGGCTGAGGTTTCGGGGGGGGGGGGGGACAAAAGAATTTGAACAAATTGAGTATGCTGTTTTTGTAGCTTTCGAGGTGCAGTATTTGTATGCCAAATTGGTGCAAATATAGGAGTAGCGTAGCAGGACTACTGTGTAGTAGCTTTGGATCGTTGTGGCCAGTGCAGCAGGCTTGGACTAGGCAGCACATAGGACTCTGGCTAGCAAGAATCTTTGAATATTTCACCCTTTCGTTTTGACCTCATAGGTCCAACTTTCGACCAGAACCTCTCTTCAGACAACAATATTTGCTTCCACCCAAAGTGTGTCCTTCAAATGGATCATATGTTTATCTTTTGAAGGGGCCAAATATGTGTCCTTCGATTGGACCATAGGTGTGTCTTTCGAAGGTACCACATGCATCACTTGTGTGCACAACTTTCAATTCTTTGAATGGGCCACCAAGACATGTCTTTCGAATGGGACACCCAGACATGTCTTTCTAATGGGACACCCATTGTGTTCCATAGTGTAGAAACTATGTGTGATCAAAACAGACTGTTTCCAAGGGAAATATTGCCCAGTCGAAGCTAGCGTGAAAATAGCCATTGCTTTGTGGGCGCTACCATGAAGGGAAGCCATTTCCTTGTGCATTAAAGGCAAACACAGAGGAAGCCATCTCCTTGTGAGTGGAAAGCAAACACAGAGGAGGCACTTGCATTGTGCATGCTGGCATGCAGGATGTACTTGCCTTGCAGGCATGAAGGAAGTATTGCTAATGCTTGTGAATCAAAGCTTGTGTGCAGGAGGCTACTTCTTTGTGAATCAAAGCAAACATGTAAGGCCAATGGTGCAATCGAAGCTTGCATGCAGGAAGTCCTTGCTTTGTGAATCAAAGGCAAACATGTAAGGAGACAATGGTGCAATCGAAGCTTTCATGCAAGAGGTCCCTACTTTGAATCAAAGGAAGCCTTCAAAAGTCCATTTCCTTCTGAATTGAAGGAAGCTTTCAGAAGGTCATTACCTTCTTAATCAAAAGAAGCCAGTAGGAAGCCACAAACTTTTGAATTGAAGGACACTAACAAGAGGCCCTTGTCTTCTGAATTGAAGGAAGTTGTTTCAAAGGGAAACAATGCCCAGTCGAAGCTAGCATGAAGATAACCATTTGTTCAATCGAAACTTGTATGAAGCAAGCATTCAAGAGGCCATATCCTCAATCGAAGCTTGGGAATTTGAAGCAAGTTTGAAGGAGTCCATATGCCCAATCGAAAGCTGGTGAATCAAGCTTGCGTCGAAGGAGGCCATTTGCGAGATTTTGAATTCGAACGGTTGTCTGCAGTCACTCCTTTCGATATGCTTTGTACTTATGCAAACTTGAGCTTTCGAAAATATTCGTGAGATATATCTTGAGAAATTGAGAGGGCAAATTTTGGGGTACAGCAGCTGCCCTTGTTCAATCTTCTTAAACCTGAAGAGTTAGATCGGCGAGTCCGCCGTTCGTGACTTGAAGGTGGAAGATGATTGAACACTAGAGTTCCCAGAAATTTGTACTCAATGATGTGGTGGTTGATTGTGTAGGGGATGGGCTTAAAGATTCCATTTGGAAATACGATGGAGAGTTGTCAGATATGGGCTTATAGATGCCACCCAAAAGTGGTTGTTGACAAAAATTAGACTAACTCTAAGCTTGACTTCAATTGGAAAAGAATCAGAATAAATCTTTGGAGCGATTTAACTGAACCAGAGAAAGTGTCTACTGAAACGGAATCAGGATAAACCATTGATCAATTAAAACTGAACCAGCATAGGTATTGAATAATCTTTAACTGGAAAAGAATCAGAATAAATCTTTGGAGCGATTTAACTGAACCAGAGAAAGTGTCTACCGGAACAAAATCAGGATAAACCATTGATCAATTTAAACTGAACAACCAGAGGTCTTGAATAATCTTTAACTGGAAAAGAATCAGAATAAACCTTTGGAGTGAGTTAACTGAACCAGAGAAAGTGTTACTGGAACAGAATCAGGATAAACCATTGATCAATTCAAACTGAACCAGTAGAGGTCTTGAATAATCTTTAACTGAAAAAGAATCGGAATAAATCTTTGGAGAGATTTACTGAACTAGAGAAAGTGTCTACCAGAACGGAATCAGGATAAACCATTGATCGATTTAAACTGAACCAGCAGAGGTCTTGAATAATATTTAATTGGAAAAGAATCAGAATAAATCTTTGGAGCGATTTAACTGAACCAGAGAAAGTGTCTACCGAAACGGAATCAAGATAAACCATTGATCGATTTAAGCTGAACCATCAGAGGTCTTGAATAATCTTTAACTGGAAAAGAATTAGAATAAATCTTTGGAGCGATTTAACTGAACCAGAGAAAGTGTCTACCGGAACGGAATCAGGATAAACCATTGATCAATTTAAACTGAACCAGTAGAGGTCTTGAATAATCTTTAACTGGAAAAGAATTAGAATAAATCTTTGGAGCGATTTAACTGAACCAGAGAAAGTGTCTACCAGAACGGAATCAGGATAAACCATTGATCAATTTAAACTGGACCAGTAGAGGTCTTGAATAACCTTTAACTGGAAAAGAATCAGAATAAATATTTGGAGCGATTTAACTGAACCGGAGAAAGTGTCTACCGGAACGGAATCAGGATAAACCATTGGTCGATTAAAACTGAACCAACAGAGGTCTTGAATAATATTTAACTGGAAAAGAATCAGAATAAATCTTTGGAGCGATTTAACTGAACCAAAGAAAGTGTCTACCAGAATGGAATCAGGATAAACTATTGATCTATTTAAACTGAACCAACAGAGGTCTTGTATAATCTTTAACTGGAAAAGAATAAGAATAAATATTTGGAGTCATTTAACTGAACCAAAGAAAGTGTCTACCGGAACGGAATCAAGATAAACCATTGATCAATTTAAACTGAATCAGCAGAGGTCTTAAATAATCTTTAACTGGAAAAGAATCAGAATAAATCTTTGGAGCGATTTAACTGAACTAGAGAAAGTGTCTACTGGAATGGAATCAGGATAAACCATTGATCGATTTAAACTGAACCAACAGAGGTCTTGAATAATCTTTAATTTGGAAAGAATCAGAATAAATCTTTGGAGCAATTTAACTGAACCAGAGAAAGTTTCTACTGGAACGGAATCAGGGTAAACCATTGATTAATTTAATCTGAACCAGCAGAGGTTTTGAATAATCTTTAACCGGAAAAGAATCAGAATAAATCTTTGGTTGATTTAAACTGAACCAGAAAAAGTGTCTACTGGAAAAGTACCAGAGTAAATATTTGGTTGATTTAAACTGAACTAGCAGATGTCTGAAGGAAGTGTTTGTCATGTAGATAGTCACCCCGTCCTGTTTCGTAAATTGATCTACAATCAATTGGTTCACAGATAGTTGTCCTGTCTTGTTTCAGGTTCACAAATAGTTTTCCTGTCTTATTTCAGGTATTAATTTGGAACTGTTGAAAATTGTTGATGATAATTATCTATTTGATTGATCTTTCCAGAAAAGGTAAAGAGTTGGTTGTATGTAATACCATGACGTATGAATGCATGTTGTTCTCAAAATTATTTGTTGAAATGTAATTTTTTCTTGGAAAATAAATCCTTGACAAATGCCGGGGAGCCTTAGGAAGTTAAATCTCGGACTGCTATTTGAGGATGAAGGGTTTTTAGACCTTATTTTAGAATGTTTCCGCTGGGGCTTCCCGTTTTTGTCGTTTGAGGAGAACTCCGTTGGGGAATATTGGCTTTGTCTTGAGAAAAACTCTGCGGAGAGTGTTAATTCTTGCTTGGGGAAGAGAGTTCAGGATTTTAGTTGTTTGTTGCTCTACTAGGGATTTATCTCTTGATTGGAGAGAAAGGAAGTTAATAACTTGTTGGGGATAAAGAAGTTGACTGTTATCCGGTTGGCTTCCAGGATTTACATCAACTCACTGGGGATTGTAGAAAAGTCTATTGGGGAAGAAGGATTGTGGTCCCTTGATTTGTAGTAGTCGCAGAGGCAAACTTAAGCTGGGGAATCTGTAGTTTGTTGGGGAAATAAACCATGTTGCCAATCTGCTAGAGAGGTGTTTTCTTTTGGAAGAACTCCTCGAGGATTCTTGAGATCAACTCAGTTGGGGAGAGGTTTTCCGGAGATTTGAAACTCTGACTGGGGATTGCATGGATCCAATTTTAACGGGATATCCATGAATTTGGCCTTGAGGGTTTTGGACCCTTATGTGTGAAGATTATTCTATGGGGATAACCTTATAGAGATGACTCCATGGAGACTTGATTGGGGATCATTTTATGAAAGGGATTTTGTGGAGATTTGTCGCTTCCCCTAGTAGTAAGTGTTGTAGTACTGCCAGACAATGTTTGTTTGGCCATACGTAATCCTTTGTTGGAATTCATGTTCAATGCCTCAAGTGATTCAGATGCAGGCCTGCCCCTGGTTATTCAGCATTTCTTGAGATATTTTTTGGAATCTCGACTTGACTTCCCCAGATGAGTTGGACAGAGACACGTCATGCCCCTTTGCTTATAGGAGATTTGTCATTGGAAGTGTTCTCCCACTTGAAGTGGTTATGTTCATTGAGAGAGTTTTTTGTTCACTGGATATTTGTCGTGTGAATTTCTCTGTTGTCAAACAATTAGCCATATGCAAACAGCGGTATTCAAACAATGCAAAGTTTATACTTGTCTTGAAGTTTTAAAAATGCATTTTTAGCTGTGATCGGTGGGAATAGAACTGACTGTTTTGGAATACTGGTTCGCGAAATATCGCGGTAAGCAAGAGTCACGGCCGTCTTTTATTTTCTCCAACAAGGAAAGGACAAAAGCACAACAAAATTCCTTTTCGAGATGTTTCTCGGTTCAGGAGGTAGATTATAGAAAGGGAAGGTGTTAGCACCCTTTCTATCCGTGGTTATCCATGGGCTCTTAGGTACTTGCTTACTATGTTTTCAAAAATATTTTGCTTTTCTTGTGTTTGTGGGTTTTGAAAAAGTTTGTTTGAAAACTTCGATTTAACTCTTGTATTTGTCCTCAAGAGTGTATGAAGTGTTTGTTTGAAAACTTTTGTCAGAAAAGTGTAGGTGCGAAAAGTTGTTTTTGTTTTGAAAGAGCAAGTACCTGAGAACCTCTACCTACTCAAAGAAATTAAGCTGTGTAAATGTCCTTTAGACAGTACTATCCCACTATTGAGAAGTAGGTAGCACCGTCGTTGGAGTTTTCGGGTCAATTCGATTATAGGGACATGTGGTCACTAAAGCAATAGTAGGACACCTTAGCGGTAACCCTAATGTCCTAGATCCTTTTTATCCGAGGCAACCGTTTCGAGGCAACTTTTGATCTTTAGATAGGAGGGCGACCTCTAAAACACCCTATACTCAATGACCACGTCGAGGCAACCAAGTGAGGCATACCCTAGGAGTGGCATGTGCGAGTGTGTCAGGATTCAGTTAAGTTATCTTTGCACATGTTATGGTGAGCCACATTTTGATTTTAATTTCAGAGATGTCTTGTCATGCATAGCCTAGTTAACATACATCTAACAGTTAAACATTGCGGAAAGTAAATCTACGCTATTACAAGGCGTCGGGTATTTACATCGCCAAAAGCAACCCTTGAAAAGAAGTAAATTGCGGAAAATAAATGAAAGCGATAAAAAGTCCAAATTAAAGCTATTACATCCTCGGAACAATTACATAATTAGAATAAAAAATAATATGCGCGAAAAAATTGAATCGGAGAAGTTCTTAGGGTTTTGACCCTTTTTTGAGAAAGAAAGAAGTTTTGGTTATTTTGCATTTAATTAAATTAAACCTAGACTAATTAATTAATTAAAAAGAAATATTTTTATGTTTTTTAATGTCTCAAGGAAAATAAATAAAAATAGTCAAAAGTTAGTAAAAACCCTAATTCTAATTTATTTTATTTATTGCAAAAAAGAGTTAGAATTATCCTAATTAAAGAAAGACTAAGTTAATTTGTTAGTATTTATTTACAAAAATAACTAATTAAAGATGAAATTAATAAATAATAATAATAATAATAATATTATAGTTTTCTGAATTTATTATGAAAATAATTAATTTGGTTAATTAAATAATAATAATAATAATAATTAGTAAAATAATTAAATGGAAAAAATATAAAAAGAAAAAAAAATAAGAAGAATAAACCAGGGGGGGGTACTGGCCCAATATGGAGGTGTTATTGCAATTTTGTGGCCCATTAACCTCAAGCCCTTTTGACTTTCTGGCTCCTCCATGCGCATGGTTGACTGGGAGTATGATGATCATTCACCTCTGACTACTGGATTTGTGCCTGTAGACATCTGGCGCTTGGAAAGATGAAGTACATGGTGGACCTCAAGGCATAAGGTATACTGGATAAGCTGCAAGAAAATAGCAATAATAATTTTGGGGGACCTGGGATTCGAACCCAGGTCCCAGCGTTCATAGGCCAACACACTTAACCACTCCACCAACTTGCTTTAGTCATTAGTGAAATAGGTGACAATTATTATATAAGAAAATAATCAACATGCAGTAAAACAAAAGAACACGCGCGCTTATTTTCAAACTGTCCAATGGTATATCAACAGCTCATCATCTTCTTCGCTGTACCTGCAAAAAACAACATTAGATAGCGGGGGTTTTTAACCCCCACTAAACAGTGTGGCGAAAAATAGCGAATAGAACTGTGGCTTATATAAATGTTTCGCGAGGGTTTGGTCAGGTTCATCTTGTTCTCAGGATTCCAACCATGTGCCTTAGTGGTCTCAATTTTTCCTGGTTTAGGAACCGCCAAATTCACAGCTTAAGAACCCTAGAAATTGATCATGGAAACTTTTGATTTATGGCGTTTCAATGCAATTAAACTATACCATTAGCTTTGTACAGTCCCTAGCAACACAAAACGATCATGAAAACATATTAAAGATGCATGAATCACGATATACGATTGTGAATAAAAGCTGCAAACCGTGACTCTGTATAGGGTGATTCTTTGAGCTTCAAGGCTTGAATTTGGTTGCCACACACTCCTGGGAACTCCTGTAAGGTATTAGAATCAACAAAAAGCTTTGAATCGCCCTGGAATATAGAAATTAGTTTTGAGTTTTTCTTGGAATTTTTCAATATGCTATGGCCTTTGTCTGCAGCTTTCTCACGTGTGTGGCATTAGGGTTTACTTATGTATATATAGAGGAATGAAATTAGGTCACAATGTTGAGCAAAAATCCATGGAATTGATGATTGAATCTTTGATTGGAAATCACATATTTTTGAATCTTCATGATTGAATAAAGTTGCCAATTTTGGAGATTTTTTCATATTTGATTTGTACACGAAATTTCCAGCATATCTTGACCATATTTGCTTCACAAAAAGATTGAAAAACCAAATCTTGTATTTTCCTACAATTTAAATTAATTAAATGAATTAATATTAATTAAAAATCCAATTAATCAATAAAAATAAGAAAATAAATTCAATTAAGCTTGATGGGTCGTGCATAGGTCATGGATGAAGTTTCAAGAAGAGATTTGAGGCCCATTAGCAAAAATGAGGTGTTTTGGGCAAAGTTGACTTTTGCAAATTCATAAAAATTTCCCAACTTTTCCAATGCATATCTTGCTCAATTTTGATCCTATGAACATTTTCTTGGACATTTTGGAAAGGTCTTAAAGTCCTCTAACCAATGTCTTTGGTCCCCTGTCATTTGGATTTACCAATCTCAAGTTATGGCCTTTGACTTAAAGTGCATTTTTGTTGACTTTTGAAAAGGACCTATAATGTCAAAATTGATAACTTCTTGTGAGAGAATTTCTTCGACTTGGAGTGTGAAGATGGATTGTAGGAAATGGCATCCTCTTCAAAATGAGCATTGGATGGGATTTTTCTGATGAACCATGAAAAAGTTATGCCCGGGTCAAGATACAGTTGACTTTTCTATTGTCCAAAAATAGTAACTTTTTGCACCTTGATGATTTTTGAGCTATCCTTGTGGAATCATGATCAAGAATTGATCAAATGATGATTGTGAACTCAAAATAAGATGTTGACCAAATTTTTTGACTTTTGACTGTGAAATGACCATCTTGCCCTTGTAGTTGACTGTAGGTCAAATGAGGCTTTTGACTGTGCAAATTGACACTGTGAGTCTTGAAACTTGGTATGTAGGTGCTTGAGAATGTATATAGGCCTATGAGACCTGATTGAACCATTGAAAACCCCAAGTTCCTTGAAAGAACCAAAACCCTAATTTCAGCTGGCTTAGGAGGTTGTTTGAACTGTACAACTCTTGAGAAATCTTGAACCATTTGAAGATGATTCCTGACAAATCTTGAGGAATATGGGAGGGCAAATTTTGGGGTACAACAGTTTCCCCTGTTCAATCCTCTTAAACCTGAGGATGTAGATCGGCTTGTGTGCCTTTCGTGATCCGAAGGTGGAAGATGATTGAATACTAGAGTGCCCAGAAATTTGCACTCGCATGGTGTAGTATCAGCAATGTGATGTCGGGAATGGGCTTACAGATGCCATCTGGAGATTGTTTGTTGAATTGTAACTTGGTAGGTTGAAAGAAGGAACCTGTGTAGGGTTGCCTCATGATGAGTCCGTGTAAAACTACATCTTGGAAGAGAAGGAACCAGTGTAGGGTTGCTTCATGATGGTCAAGTAGATAGTTGTCCTGTCTGGTTTCAGGTATTAATCTACAGTCCGTCGTCCACAGATATTTCCTGGCTAGTTACAGGTGTTGATCTGGAACTTAAGAGAAGTGGGTCAAGGAGATAGTTTTCCTGTCTGGTTTCAGGTATTAATCTCTGATTTGAGAAAGAAAGATGGTTTTCCTGTCTGGTTTCAGGTATTTAATCTTCAATCTCTTCAATGTAGATAACTTTCCTGGCTAGTTACAGGTATAGATCTACAAATTAGTTCATATAGGTGGTTTTCCTGTCTGGTTTCAGGTGTTAACCTATAATCAGTCGTCCACAGATATTTCTTGGCTAGTTACAGGTGTTGATCTGGAACTTAAGAGAGGTGGGTCAAGGAGATAGTTTTCTTGGTTGGTTTCAGGTATTAATCTCTGACTTGAGAAAGAAGATAGTCTTCCTGGCTTGCTACAGGTATTAATCTTCAATCTCTTCAATGTAGATAACTTTCCTGTCTGGTTTCAGGTATAGATCTACAATCAATTGTTCACAGATATTTCCTGGCTAGTTACAGGTGTTGATCTGGAACTTAAGAAGGCTGGCCGATGAGATAGTTTTCCTGTCTGGTTTCAGGTATTAATCTCTGACCTAAGAAAGAAAGATAGTTTTCCTGTCTGGTTTCAGGTATTAATCTTCAATCTCTTCATGTAGATAACTTTCCTGTCTGGTTTTAGGTATAGATCTATGATCAGTCGTTCACAGATATTTCTTGGCTAGTTACAGGTGTTGATCTGGAACTGCAAAAGTTGATGGTAATCATCTTTTGATTGACCTTTTTCCTGAAAAGGCAAAGCGTTAGTTGTATGCAATGTCATGATGTATGAAATGCATGATGTTCTCAAAATGAGATCGTATGATATGATGCGTATATGCATGTATCATAATGTATGAAAATGTGATGTGTTAGCTGGGGAAAATAAATCCTGGATAGCTGCTGGAGAATGATGTTGAATTCTTCGTTTCCGCTGGGGACGATGAACGAAGATGATTGCACGAATAAACCTGTAGGAGAGGATAACTTCGTTGGGGAATAAACATGGCGAAGAGATTACTCTACGGGGAATTACTCCGTGGGAAGAGATGCTTCGCTGAGATTTGAACGATAAACTCCACTGGGGATTCCGTTGATAAGCTCTGTTGGGGAATTTGATGAACTCCGCTGGGGGATAGAAAGAACTTCGCTGGGGATGATCTTTCTGTTGCGACTTGCTAAGGATAACCCAGTTAGACTCTGGTGGGGGATAACCCTCTGAATTTGGCTGGGGAGAGATATTTGTACTCTGCAGGGGACAAGCTTCTAGAATCTACTGGGGAGATGATTCAACCCTCCTGGGGAAACTTTTTCAGACTGCATTGGGAAATGGCTCCATTGGGGGTATCTTGTATTCCGTCGGGGAACATTCTTATATTCTGTCGAGGAATATTAAGACTGTCGGGGATGCTTGCTGAGGAATATCTATATATCCTTCTAGGGAATATTAAGATCTTCTGGGGATACCCAACTTTCCAGGACTGATGGTAGACCAAATCTGCTAGGGGGAGAGCATTGCTGACTTGCTAGGGATATTGTGTCCTTGATGGGAGGCCAACTCTGCTTGGGGAGAGTATGGCTGAATCTTGTCTTACTCTGCGGGGAGTGAAGGTATCTTGGTCAAATTCTTCAGCTGAACTTACCTTGGTACCTTGGTGGACGAAGCAACTAGATCGCTTAGACAAATCTTATTACCCATACTTCCGATGTCACCTGTAATTAGTCCTTTGTTTCGCATGCAAATATTTGTGATCAGCAATTAAAGGAAAAACAATTGGCAATTTGTCTGAAAAATGAACTTGTATTGATTTTGAAGTTTGCCTGTAAATAGGCGTTTTGTGTACAAGAGGCTGACGTCCTAGTAAGAGAACGCCGCCGAACAAAGTAGAGTTTATACAATTTGTAAAAAAGAAAACAAAACAGCTATGTGAAAAATCCCACTGGGTTCCAACTCTGCTATCGCCTTTATGTCTTCAAGCGTCTCATCACTTTGCTGCTTAGTTGAAGAGGAATCTGATTGATTGGTGCCGTATGAGCCTGATAGTTGATACCAAAGTCTGGATGCAGGGTGATCCAATGAGACATAGTATTACGCTTTAATCCCTAACTTTTGCCTGGACCGCCCTTTCGGGTTTTCAGTCCACCGGGATACCCATTTTTGCCCAAGCCGCCTTTTCAGGTTTTCGACTTGCCGGGTGTACATATTTTTTTTATTTTCATCCCTTATTTTTGCCCGAACCCTTTTGGTTCGTCGGGAAGCCCTTATTTTTGCCTAGGCCAGTCGACCTAGCGGGTCTTTAATCATGCGTAGTATCTTTTTACTATGTGTGCATTGGCGGGGTGAGGAAGGTCGTCACCATCCATGGTGGTTAGAATCATGGCTCCTCCTGAGAAGATATTCTTAACCACAAATGGCCCTTCGTACGTAGGGGTCCATTTGCCCCTGGGATCGCCTTGAGGAGGAATGATGCGCTTGATTACCAGGTCCCCAACTTGATACTCTTGACGTCTGACTTTCTTGTTAAATGCCTTGATCATCTGTTTTTGGTACGTCTGACCATGACAAATAGCAGTGAGTCTCTTTTCGTCGATTAGGTTTAATTGATCAAGCTGAGTCTGGATCCAGTCGTCTTCGCTCAAACCTGCATCCTTCATTATCTGGAGAGAGGGTATCTGAACTTCAATGGGCAGGACTGCCTCCATGCCATAGACCAAGGAATAGGGTGTTGCCCCTGTTGACGTCCGTACTGAGGTATGGTACCCATGAAGAGCAAATGGTAACATCTCGTGCCAATCTTTGTAGGTCACTGTCATCTTCTGCACAATCTTCTTAATGTTCTTATTAGCTGCTTCTACAGCCCCATTCATCTTTGGCCGGTAGGGAGAAGAGTTGTGGTGCTGTATCTTGAATTGCTCGCAGAGCTCAGTGATCATCTTGTTGTTAAGATTGGTACCATTATCCGTAATGATCCTCTCAGGTACACCGTATCGATAGATCAGGTTATACCGAATGAACCGTGCCACTACGTTCTTGGTTACGGTGGCAAAGGAAGCTTCTTCAACCCACTTCGTAAAGTAATCAATTGCTACCAGGATGAAGCTATGCCCGTTGGATGCCATAGGTCTGATCTCGCCGATCATATCAATGCCCCACATTGCAAAAGGCCAAGGTGCTGTCAAGACGTTCAAAGGAACTGGAGGAACGTGCACCTTATCAGCATAGATCTGGCATTTGTGACACGTCCGAGAATGTTGGTAACAGTCAGCTTCCATTGTGGACCAGTAATATCCTGCCCGAAGGATTTTCTTTGCCATGGTATGTCCACTGGAATGAGTTCCGAAGGTACCTTCATGCAGCTCTGCCATGATCCTTTCTGCTTTAGTATTATCCATACAATGCAGTAAGGTTGAATCATGGTTTCGTTTATAAAGAATGTCATTGCTGAGGAAGAACTTTGTCGCGAACCTTCTCAGAAACTTCTTGTCATTAACAGATGCGCCCTCGGGGTATTCTTGAGCTTCCAGGTACCTCTTCACCTCATGATACCATGGTTTTTTTGTTACCTCTTCGGTCTCAAGATCACAGCAATGTGCAGGTTCATCTAATTTCCAAATAATGATACGGGGAGCCTCGTTGTCCCATTTGACTTTGAACATAGAAGACATCGTAGCTAACGCGTCCGCCAACTGATTCTCCTCTCTTGGGAAATGTTCAAAGGTTATCTCCTCGAAATGGGGAAGCAACATCAATACGTACTCCTTGTAAGGAATAAGATTTGGGTGTTTCGTATCCCACTCGCCTTTGATCTGACTGATCACGAGAGCGGAATCTCCGAAGACACTCAGAAACTTGATCCTTAGGTCAATTGCAGCTCGAAGACCCATGATGCATGCTTCATACTCCGCCATGTTGTTGGTGCAGTTGAAACATAGTCGGGCGATAAGTGGAGTATGAGAGCCCTTAGGAGATATGATCACAACGCCAATACCGTTACCCAAAGCGTTTGAGGCTCCATCAAAGTGCATAGACCATCGGGATCCTTCCTCAGGTCCTTCATCCGGTCCAGGTATTTCACAATCGGTAACTACCATGATGTTCTCGTCTAGAAATTCAAAGTTCATAGATTGGTAGTCATCCACTGCCTGATGTGCCAAATGGTCTGCCAATACACTCCCCTTGATCGCTTTTTGAGTCGTGTACTGGATGTCATATTCAGTCAAGATCATCTGCCATCTTGCTATTCTTCCGGACAAGGCAGGCTTTTCGAAGATGTACTTGATTGGATCCATTTTTGAAATAAACAGAGTAATGTGAGTCAACATATACTGTCTCAGCCGGTGAGCAGCCCATACCAAATCGCAGCAAGTTTTCTCGAGCAGTGATTATCGGGTCTCACAGTCGGTAAACTTTTTGCTAAGGTAATAAATAGCGTGCTCTTTTCGGCCAGACTCGTCATGCTGCCCCAGCACACACCCCATTGAATTGTCAAGTACTGTCAAGTATAAAATTAGAGGTCTCCCTTCAACTGGAGGCATCAGAATAGGTGGCTCTTGGAGGTATTCCTTGATCCTTTCGAAAGCGGCCTGTCATTCATCGTTCCAACGTACCACTTGATCTTTCTTCAGTAGCTTGAAGATTGGCTCACAAGTAGCAGTTAGGTGCGAGATGAATTAGGCAATGGAGTTCAGCCGTCCTAGAAAGCCTCTGACTTCCTTCTCTGTCTTGGGAACTGGCATCTCTTGTATGGCTTTCACTTTGGCAGGGTCCACTTGAATACTTTTGTCGCTCACGACGAAGCCTAGCAGTTTTCCAGATCTCACCCCGAAGGTGCACTTGTTCGGGTTTAATCTCAGCTTGTACAACTTCAAACGGTCAAACAGCTTCTGTAGATGGTCAAGGTGTTCCTCCTCAGTTTAGGACCTTACAATCATATCATCGACGTATACTTCAATCTCATGATGGATTATGTCATGAAACAAAGCAACCATGGCACGTTGGTAGGTTGCCCCAGCATTTTTCAACCTAAAAGGCATGACCTTGTAACAAAAGGTGCCCCACTGAGTGACAAAGGTGGTCTTCTCCATGTCTTCAGGAGCCATCTTGATCTGATTATAACCGGAGAAACCGTCCATGAAGGAGAATACCTTATGTTGAGCCGTGTTGTCAACCAGAACGTTGATGTGAGGCAAAGGGAAGTCATCCTTAGGGCTCGCCCTGTTCAAATCCCTGTAGTCAACACACATTCGGACCTTACCATCTTTCTTCAGAACTGGAACCACGTTGGCAACCCACTGAGGGTAAGAAGTCACTGCTAGAAAACCGGCGTCAAATTGTTTCATAACCTCAGCTTTGATCTTCTCGGACATCTCTGGACGCATACGGCGAACCTTCTGTTTTACCGGAGGGCATTCTTCCTTGGTAGGCAGGTGATGAACCACAATGTCAGTATCTAACCCAGGCATATCTTCGTAAGACCAGGCAAAGATTTCCACGTAGTCATGCAGCATCTGAATCAACTGTTGTTTCACACTAGACTCTAGATTGGCACCAATCTTGAATTCCTTTCTGTCTGTCTCAGTACCCAGATTTACCGTTTCCACTAGCTCTTCATGTGGCTGAATGGCCCTCTCTTCCTGGAGTAGCAGCCTTGCAAGCTCACCAGGCACTTCGCAATCATCTTCACCTTCATCTTCGGCTAAGTTGATCGGATTTTCGAAGTCATAACTGGCAGTAGCAGAGTTGTTATCAGTGAGATCCAGAGTGGATTGGGACCTGTATATGTGAGTGTGTGTAAATAGCTGTTTTGCAATATATAATAAAGACAATGAGCGCAAGATTTGGAATGAAAAAAACGCCCAATGCTTTTATTAATGATATATGAAAATGACACACAAAAGCCCTCACAAATGAAGCCACGGTGCCCCGGGTAAGACACCGGGCCATAAAGTTTCACAATATTGTCTATTACAAATTTAAAACAAAGGAGTTCATTACTGAGTCACAAAAGTAATAGGGACGAAGTCTTTTGCCGTCCAGTTGTTTGGTCCACCGTCGGTCGTAGGGTAGATCCAGCTATCGAATTCAGATTCCTCCACGTCGTCTTCGATGGCATTTACTCCCGAATTGCTGATGAACACAGGAGGTCTTCCAATCCTTGTACTACGAACAGCCTTCTGAGCTTCTGCAGTGAAACCCAAACCAAACTTGTCAGTCTTCTGAGTGAAATCAGGAAGTCGGCCCCAGTTCATATACGCACCCTTCTCAATAACAGCCCGGGCATCCTTTAATGAAGCCATCTTCAAAGGAGGATCTTCAATCACAGTCTCGGCTGACGCCAGTGTCTGAGGAACTTCTTCAAAGTGTTGAAATGGAGTCTCAATGAACTCCCCATCCATTTCTATGTACCGTAACGAGTTGAGGTGGCTGACCATGTACTCTTCCTCCCCCTGAATTGTCACAATCTTCCCTCTGACCGGGTATTTCAGCTTCTGGTGTAGTGTGAAGGTCACAACTCCAGCTTTGTGGATCCATGGACGACCCAGCAAACAAGAATAGGATGGTCGTATGTCCATCAAATAGAAGGTAGAATCGAATACCTGCAAACCAACCCTGATTGGAATATCAACCTCGCCATGTACCATCCTTTTAGACCCGTCAAAGGCCCGGACAACAATGTTACTTGGCTTGAGCTCTAAACCCTCACAATCTAACCTGTCTAGAGCTTTCTTGGGAAAGACGTTCAATGAGGACCCAATGTCAACCAACACATGTGCAAGAGTAGTGCCCCTGCATTCAATGGAGACATGCAGGGCATCATTATGGTTCTTCCCTTTAGCAGTCAGATCAACGTCGGAGAAACCCAAACCATTATCAGCAGTTAAGTTGGCCACACAATCGGTAAATTGATCAGCTGATGTCTCTTGTGGCACGTGGGCCGTCTTCAGGAAAGTAATCAGGGCCTTGGCATGGGCCTCTGAACACAACAACAGTGATATCATATAAATTTTTGATGGGGTGTGCCCCAGTTGCTCAACTACATTAAAATCACTCTTCTTGATAATCTTAAGAATCTCTTCCATCTCCTGTTTGGAAGCTTCAACAATGGTTGTCTTTGGTGCCTCCGTCTGGGCAGGCATATCAGTAGCGATCCCTTTGCCCCGAGCGTCAGATGACTCGGTAGCAGGGGTAGAAATAGGAACTTGGTCAGGAAGGGAAGCAGGCACACTTGCAGGTGTGATGACAATAGGTCTCTGGATAGCTGGTGGCGCAATATCTGGTGAGAAAAGTCTACCACTACGGGTGACTTTGGCAGGCCCGGTGATGTTGCTGACGCGAGTACTAGTATCAAACTCTTGCTTAACCCCAAGAACATAAACATCTGCCCCGTAGTGCCACGGGACAGCTTTGTCGGATGTATAGGGGATGGGCCCTGGAACAGTGATGATTATGGGTGCAATCTTCTGGACAGGCGAAATTTTGATAGGCTTCCTCGGGGGAGCCTTGGTAGAATTGTTGAAAATGGTGACAATGGACACTTCTTCGGTAGGGGTAGCAGGAACAACAATCTTCTCGAACAGGATCTCTTTATTATCCATCAAGTTTTGGATGCCTGACTTCAAAGATGGACAACCAGTAGGTGAAACGGAACACAGATGGCAACCTTTACTACATCCCGGAAATAAACCGGCTAGCAACAGGTTCCTCTTGACAGTCAACAGCGGAGTAACAATATCATCCACAAAGGCTACATACATGTCTTCCTCTACAGCATTCACTCCATGCTTGGGCATGGGAGCAGTCACAACATTGGGCCTTTCGGGCGCCTCGAACTCTATCTCTTTAGCATCAATAAGGTCCTGAACCTTATTCTTCAGAGCCCAACAATCATCCGTAGTATGCCCCGGGCTGTCAGAGTGATAAGCGCAGTGGGCGTTAGGATTGTACTTCGGAGAAGTTATGTTTACAACCTTCGGAGCTTCTTTTATAGTTACCAGATTGGTTGTCAGTAACTACGGCAATATCTGGGACAAGGTCATGCTGAGCCGAGTGAACTGCCTTCTGGGTCTCTCACCCCTTTGCTGGTTGTGATGCTGAGGAGCAGCAGCAGGTTTTGAAATTACCACCACGTTGACAGCTTGGCGGCGTTCCGGTTTATTCTGTCTCCTTGAACCATAGACAACACTAGATTCTTTCTTGAAGGGTTTCTTTTCAGTGCTCGAGGAGGCACCCTTCTGTATCTTCCCAGACTTGATACCAGCTTCTATTCTCTCACCAGTCAAGATAAGGTCTGTAAACCCGACAGAAGAATTTCCAATTAAATGGTTGAAGAACGGACCAGACAGGGTCCCCAAGAACATATCCACAAGTTCACGGTCAGTCAAAGGTGGCTGCACCCTTCCAGCCAGGTCTCTCCACTTTTGAGCATATTCCTTAAATCCTTCACCCGTCCCTAGTGACATACCCTGGAGTTGGGTACGCGTAGGAGCGAGGTCGGAATTATACTGATACTGCTTATAGAACGCAGTAGCCAAATCCTCCCAATTACGAATGCTGGCTCCATCCAGCTGATAGAACCATTCGAGTTAAGTCCCTGAAAGACTATCCTGGAAGAAGTGGATCCATAAATTCTTGTCAGCAGTGTAAGGTTGGATCTTCCTTACATACGATCGGAGGTGCAGCTTAGGACAGGAAGCTCCGTCGTATTTTGCAAAAGTAGGTGCCTTGAACTTATGGGGAATCACCACCCCAGAGGATAAGCCTAGGTCTCCAAAGTCCAACCCGTGCACATTCTGTATCTCCATAGCACTTAAGCGATCCTCCAGCTGTTTGTACCTGTCCTCAGCAGGAGGGTACTGTTCATCTTTATAATCCGTCTCGTTGTCGGAGACCACGGGACTAGGAACCCTTCTCTCTTGGGGACTGTATTTCCCTACAGAGGAAGTAGTCAGATCAACCTCGTTTTGTAGTCCATTCCCAAATCTACGTCCAGTGTTGAATAAGACAGTCCTCTTCTTCTTCAGAATCAGAGTCTTCAACTCCTGTTGACCCTGGGCTAGGCTCATAACCAACTCCTGGAACTGGGCGTTCTGGGCCTGGAGGGCCTTGATAGCTTGTTCAGTAGTAGGTTCAAAAGACATGACGATTGCTGAAATAAACAGCGAAGAAGATAAGTGACCTGTAAAAGGGGTACCTGTTATGCATATGATGACATGAAATGCGTATGATTTATGTTTTCAAAGATAATCGGGATTCAACTTTGTAGACAAAAAGGAAACACACTTTATTAGATTCAACTTTAGAATTTAAATTGTTCAACAAATTTCCCTTAGGCGTTACAAGAATGAAAACTAAAAAGTAAATAAAAGCTGTAAAAAAACATCCAAGGTCCATCAATGCTCCCATGGCCTCTTCTTCTCGGTGCATATATAGTCATTCAGGATCCGCTCATTCTCCAATTGCTTCGTCAGCTTCTGGATCTTCTGTTCTTGTTCATTGAACCTTTCCCGATAAGAATCCCGTTCTTCTTGCAGTTGCGCCCAAGACCTCTTTAGTGTAATAATATCAGTGGGTATCTGAGGATGGAGGATAGTTGGAGGAACCCCGTCTTTATCAGGAATTTTAAGAGTAATAGGCCTGACAGCTTCATATGGCATACCTAACTTCTGAGCACGGATGTGGACCCATCTGAAGTAGGATTCCATTGGTAGAGAAGTCTTCGGTCCCAACTCATGTGGGTCAGCTTTGTGAATTCTGTCCCAAGCTCTGATGAATCTACGACACAGCTCGTCACTATCTACCTGAAACTCAAAACTGATGTGAGGTATCAACATCTCATGAGGCCCTGCTCTTCTGGCTCTTCCAAACTGACGGAGAGCTAAACATGGGTTATAAGAGATTCCTCCATGGGTTCCGATCAAAGGAACATTAGGATACTCTCCGCAACGATCAATAACAGCCACCTCATCTAAACCTCTGAGAGTCCAAATGATGTCATTATCAGTGAGAGACATTATCCTATGAGCCCAACCCCTTCCTTCTTTGTTCTTCAGTACGAACTTAGGGAGGTGCGAAATAAACCACCTCACCAATAAAGGAGCACAACACCACAAAGTTCCCCGTCTTCGGGCAGTACGAGCATAGAGTTGTTGCAGAATATCACCCAAGAGAGTGGGTACAGGGTTCCGAGAGATGAAGATCCTTATGGCGTTGACATTAACAAAGGTATCAGGATTTGGAAACAATACTAGACCATAGATTAAGAGAGCCAAAATGTCTTCGTATGCCCTAAAGTCTAAGTCATTCCAGAAACTATTAGCTTTGCCAATCAGAAACTTAGACAAAAAGCCCTTAACTCTGCTTCTAGTATCCCAGTTAGCCATTACCTCTTCTTTGGTCAAGGGAAGGGCTGCAGCAATCTCTTCAGGCCTAAGAGTCTTTTCCCAACCAGTGAATGGAGTCTGTTCCAAAACAGGGATACCAAGTAACTCAGAGAATTCTTCCAGGGTAGGGACCAACTGGAAGTCTTGAAAGGTGAAGCAATGGTATAGCGGATCATAAAACTCGGCCAGGACACTCATCAATTGTTGGTCCCACTTTGAAGTGACTAAACCGAGAAAAGAACCATGCCTCTTGATGAAGGAAGTAGTGTTTGGAATCCTGTCAACCAATTCTGTAAGCAAAGCAGGTGGTTGAACAAAGTTAAGCCGGATAATGTTCCTACGCACGGGCATCATGATGTCCTACAAAACAGAGCAAAGATGAAACCCTCTTGCCTTTGAAATGGGTTAGTCCTTATGCAGGATGCATGCAATGTTATGATGGTATGATGCTATGATAAGGCACACCACAAGTATTCACAAAAGGCAAACATGGTAAGGCACACAAGCCACACAAAAGAGCCCTTAGATTTCAGGCCAGCATGAAGTTTAGGTACTACCCTCTTTCAGTTTCAGTTGGTTAAGACCTATCCTAAAAATAGTAACCGGGTTCTAGAGGATCTCAATATCACTGACTACCCTCAATCGGTCATAACTCCAGCTTCGCAACCTTTTCTTGCGGCCGGAACCATCACGAGAGTTTAGCCTCAATGAGTGTAGCATACTGCTACTGTTCTATGGCCAAGTTGGTCAATTTAAGGTTCTAAGGTCAGTTGGTGCTTAATGACTCCTCAGAAGACCCATATTCTCCTCGTTCCAACACAAGGTATATTGGTACAGACCAAGGTGTCACACCAATGTAGCTACTGCTTCACCCGTGTCGGTCTATGTCGGACAGGTCCCTCACAGTTTATTGCTACTTACCTAAAGGGTATTCCCCAGATCCGGGTTAGGATCTATAAAAACTCCGATGCAAGCCCACAATATTTAAGCAAATAAGGCATACAATTGAAAACATAGAATGATCTAATCCTAAGGTACACCTCACTTATTATATATTCCCTAGCAGAGTTGCCAGTTCTGTGATCGGTGGGAATAGAACTGACTGTTTTGGAATACTAGTTCGCGAAATGTCGCGGTAAGCAAGAGTCGCCACCGTCTTTTATTTTCTCCAATAAGGAAAGGACAAAAGCACAACAAAATTCCTTTTCGAGATGTTTCTCGGTTCGGGAGGTAGATTATAGAAAGGGAAGGTGTTAGCACCCTTTCTATCTGTGGTTATCCACGGGCTCTTAGGTACTTGCTCACTATGTTTTCAAAAATGTTTTGCTTTTCTTGTGTTTGTGGGTTTTGAAAAAGTTTGTTTGAAAACTTTGATTTAACTCTTGTATCTGTCCTCAAGAGTGTATGAAGTGTTTGTTTGAAAACTTTTGTCAGAAAAGTGTAGGTGCGAAAAGTTGTTTTTGTTTTGAAAGAGCAAGTACCTGAGAACCTCTACCTACTCAAAGAAATTAAGCTGTGTAAATGTCCTTTAGACAGTACTATCCCACTATTGAGAAGTAGGTAGCACCGTCGTTGGAGTTTTCGGGTCAATTCGATTATAGGGACATGTGGTCACTAAAGCAATAGTAGGACACCTTAGCGGTAACCCTAATGTCCTAGATCCTTTTTATCCGAGGCAACTGTTTCGAGGCAACTTTTGATCTTTAGACAGGAGGGCGACCTCTAAAACACCCTATACTCAATGACCACGTCGAGGCAACCAAGTGAGGCATACCCTAGGAGTGGCATGTGCGAGTGTGTCAGGATTCAGTTAAGTTATCTTTGCACATGTTATGGTGAGCCACGTTTTGATTTTAATTTCAGAGATGTCTTGTCATGCATAGCCTAGTTAACATACATCTAACAGTTAAACATTGTGGAAAGTAAATCTACGCTATTACAAGGCGTCGGGTATTTACATCGCCAAAAGCAACCCTTGAAAAGAAGTAAATTGCGGAAAATAAATGAAAGCGATAAAAAGTCCTAATTAAAGCTATTACATCCTCGGAACAATTACATAATTGGAATAAAAAATAATATGCGCGAAAAAATTGAATCGGAGAAGTTCTTAGGGTTTTGACCCTTTTTTGAGAAAGAAAGAAGTTTTGGTTATTTTGCATTTAATTAAATTAAACCTAGACTAATTAATTAATTAAAAAGAAATATTTTTATGTTTTTTAATGTCTCAAGGAAAATAAATAAAAATATTCAAAAGTTAGTAAAAACCCTAATTCTAATTTATTTTATTTATTGCAAAAAAGAGTTAGAATTATCCTAATTAAAGAAAGACTAAATTAATTTGTTAGTATTTATTTACAAAAATAACTAATTAAAGATGAAATTAATAAATAATAATAATAATAATAATAATAATAATATTATAGTTTTCTGAATTTATTATGAAAATAATTAATTTGGTTAATTAAATAATAATAATAATAATAATAATAATAATTAGTAAAATAATTAAATGGAAAAAATATAAAAAGAAAAAAAAAAGAAGAATAAACCAGGGGGGGTACTGGCCCAATATGGAGGTGTTATTGCAATTTTGTGGCCCATTAACCTCAAGCCCTTTTGACTTTCTGGCTCCTCCATGCGCATGGTTGACTGGGAGTATGATGATCATTCACCTCTGACTACTGGATTTGTGCCTGTAGACATCTGGCGCTTGGAAAGATGAAGTACATGGTGGACCTCAAGGCATAAGGTATACTGGATAAGCTGCAAGAAAATAGCAATAATAATTTTGGGGGACCTGGGATTCGAACCCAGGTCCCAGCGTTCATAGGCCAACACACTTAACCACTCCACCAACTTGCTTTAGTCATTAGTGAAATAGGTGACAATTATTATATAAGAAAATAATCAACATGCAGTAAAACAAAAGAACACGCGCGCTTATTTTAAAACTGTCCAATGGTATATCAACAGCTCATCATCTTCTTCGCTGTACCTGCAAAAAACAACATTAGATAGCGGGGGTTTTTAACCCCCACTAAAAACTGTGGCGAAAAATAGTGAATAGAACTGTGGCTTATATAAATGTTTCGCGAGGGTTTGGTCAGGTTCATCTTGTTCTCAGGATTCCAACCATGTGCCTTAGTGGTCTCAATTTTTCCTGGTTTAGGAATCCCCAAATTCACAGCTTAAGAACCCTAGAAATTGATCATGGCAACTTTTGATTTATGGCGTGTCAATGCAATTAAACTATACCATTAGCTTTGTACAGTCCCTAGCAACACAAAACGATCATGAAAACATATTAAAGATGCATGAATCACGATATACGATTGTGAATAAAAGCTACAAACCGTGACTCTGTATAGGGTGATTCTTTGAGCTTCAAGGCTTGAATTTGATTGCCACACACTTCTGGGAACTCCTGCAAGGTATTAGAATCAACAAAAAGCTTTGAATCGCCCTGGAATATAGAAATCAGTTTTGAGTTTTTCTTGGAATTTTTCAATATGCTATGGCCTTTGTCTGCAGCTTTCTCACGTGTGTGGCATTAGGGTTTACTTGTGTATATATAGAGGAATGAAATTAGGTCACAATGTTGAGCAAAAATCCATGGAATTGATGATTGAATCTTTGATTGGAAATCACATATTTTTGAATCTTCATGATTGAATAAAGTTGCCAATTTTGGAGATTTTTTCATATTTGATTTGTACACGAAATTGCCAGCATATCTTGACCATATCTGCTTCACAAAAAGATTGAAAAACCAAATCTTGTATTTTCCTACAATTTAAATTAATTAAATGAATTAATATTAATTAAAAATCCAATTAATCAATAAAAATAAGAAAATAAATTCAATTAAGCTTGATGGGTCGTGCATAGGTCATGGATGAAGTTTCAAGAAGAGATTTGAGGCCCATTAGCAAAAATGAGGTGTTTTGGGCAAAGTTGACTTTTGCAAATTCATAAAAATTTCCCAACTTCTCCAATGCATATCTTGCTCAATTTTGATCCTATGAACATGTTCTTGGACATTTTGGAAAGGTCTTGAAGTCCTCTAACCAATGTCTTTGGTCCCCTGTCATTTGGATTTACCAATCTCAAGTTATGGCCTTTGACTTAAATTGCATTTTTGTTGACTTTTGAAAAGGACCTATAATGTCAAAATTGATAACTTCTTGTGAGAGAATTTCTTCGACTTGGAGTGTGAATATGGATTGTAGGAAATGGTATCCTCTTCAAAATGAGCATTGGATGGGATTTTTCTGATGAACCATGAAAAAGTTATGCCCTGGTCAAGATACAATTGACTTTTCTACTGTCCAAAAATAGTAACTTTTGCACCTTGATGATTTTTGAGCTATCCTTGTGTAATCATGATCAAGAATTGATCAAATGATGATTGTGAACTCAAAATAAGATATTGACCAAAAATTCTGACTTTTGACTGTGAAATGACCATTTTGCCCTTGCAATTGACTGTAGGTCAAATGAGGCTTTTGACTGTGCAAATTGACATTGTGAGTCTTGAAACTTGGTATGTAGGTGCTTGAGAATGTATATAGGCCTATGAGACCTGATTGAACCATTGAAAACCCCAAGTTCCTTGAAAGAACCAAAACCCTAATTTCAGCTGGCTTATGAGGTGGTTTGAACTATACAACTCTTGAGAAATCTTGAACCATTTGAAGATGATTCTTGACAAATCTTGAGGAATATGGGAGGGAAAATTTTGGGGTACAACATTAGCAAATAAAGAGTTTTGTAAAAACTTGAATTCAACTCAGGATTTACAGTAAGCCTTTTCAGGAGTCAGGATACCTTTGGTAACAGTATGCTTTCGAATTAACCCATGATTCAATTAGGACTTTTGAAGGGTTGTATCGCGGCTCGGTTCACGGTTTAAGAAACAAAGGATAAGGCTCAAAGTGTATTTGTACCCGCCCGCTCTTCATGATGTTCTTCAGCCCTAAACTCAATTGATTGTGCGTTTGAATTCCAAATGACGTTTTGGTGATGGTTCAGACAAGTTAAATTTATTGGAAGGAAGTCATTTTTGCAACATTTTTCATGTTGTCGAGGATTTGTAGTGACCTCTTTTTTGATTTATTATCCCTGATTTTATCCTGACTGCTCTTGTTTTGAGATTACAGTAGCGGGATGCCCCAGTTTTTTTCTTAAGTCTCCTTCGTAAGTTTTGACTTAGTGGGCTCTTCTTTTGAGAGATAATTACTACCTATTTGATAGAGAACCATCGTTGTCTTTTGATTCATAAGGACGTTTTCATTGTCATTCATTGTGTATGAAGTGAAAGCTTACGACTGAACACGCATTTGAGTTAACTGAGAGACTACCCTGCCCCAGGTTTTGTTTAAAGGTTTCAATTTGTGTGAAAAAGAAAACTCCTACTTCTTTGGATCAAAGGGGTTGACTAGGGATCATATTCCTTATAACTCTAGTGTTTAAGAATTGAAACAACACATGTACATCGTATGCAAGGTTTGTCCAAAAGCATAATGTATGAGATTATGGCGTTGTTTTCGCCATCCTCCCTCTAAAGGCTTGCAACTTTTAAAACAAGAGTTGAATATCATAAAGGGAGTAAAAAGCGTAGAGTGAAAATGAATGGATTAATTCAAGACAAACATATGCATTAATGAAACAAAGTTTAACATTAATAGATAAGTGTTCGAACAAGCAAAAGAAATTACAATTGAAAATTCGAATAAACAAAAGTTTCTCCGCCTAAATTGGTCACTTCAGATGGTATGTTTTTGAGGGATGACAGAAAAATTCCATCTGACCATCTTGTGTGAATTACAATGCTTCTTCGTCAATCAGGTTTTGAATCTTGTACTTCAGTGCTCAACAATCGTTTGTATCATGGCCAGGACTGCCGAAATGATAGGCACACCTTGCATCGGGATTGTAGTCAGGAGAAGAAGTTTTGGGGTTTGGATGAGGTCCTATCAACGTAATCAGATTCATCCCCAACATGTGTTGCAATACTTGAGACAATGGCATGTTGATTTTGGTAAACCGTCTCTCGGACTCGTTTTGCCTTTGTTGATTTCCCCATTGACATTGGTGAGGTCGTTGTTGGGCTCATGACATAGCAGCAATTTGGAAAGGTCTACTCTTCACCAAGCCAACTTCTTGTCTCATCAGAGGTTGATTAATGACTCGATCCCTAATTCTAGCTCTTTGCCCCATATGGTTGCATCCGTCTTGATGAAACTTGTTGATGAGGGCTCTCAGCTCTTTTTGTCCCTGAGCTAAGTTTTGGATAAGATCCATTTGTCCCATCATCTATATCTTCATTGTGGCTATCTCAGTTTGTAGCCGTTCCAACTGGTCATCCTTATTGTCCTCAGGATTCTCCATGGTCATGCCCCTAGTGAGGAGTGCTTTCACTTCTTCTCACCCCTTGGATAGGTTCAAGAACATTTCTTGAAGTTGAGAATTTTGAGTATGAATGTCCTTGATAGTTTGTTCTACAGCCATCTATACTAAAATAAACAGTAGGCAGATGAGAAACCTGTGTGGGGAAAAACCTGTCATGATATGATGCATGGTATGTGGATGCATGTTTTCAAGGATCTCGCAGGGTAAACACAAGAAGATGTTAGAAGTTAAACTTTGATCACATCTTTGATTAGAGAACTTCATATCGGTGGATGTCCTTCCACGAAAATCAAGCTCACCATGTCAAGTGGGTCATAGCCCTTGACTCAAGTTATCGTGCTTTGGTCTTTGACTATGTTTGATTAGAGAATGAATCCTCTTGCCCCTTGATAGGCGTCTGGTTCAACATGACCATGCATCATAGGCCCTCGAGATCCTTGAAATGGTTATTGAAAATGCTATGGTATGATGTCATAGTGTTATGTATAAGTATGAAAAGCAAGAAAGTCTTTATATACAAATAATCATGTATACACAAAGCAGACAAGTCCTTAGGTTTAGGCTTGCATGGAGTTTTATAGGTAAGTACCCTCTTGAAGTTTAGTTGGCTTAACCTGTCCTAAAAAGTAGTAAATGGGTTCTAGGGGATCTCAATATCACTCATCTTTCTTCATCGGGCATTGTTTCAGCGCAAGCCTCTTTATTGGCGACCGAAATATCCCAAAAGTCTGATCTCAATGAGGGTAGTATCGAGTATCAACCAACTTCGGACTGCACCAAATCTGGCTATCTCACTACTTTCCTAATGGCGAAGTTGTTCAATTAAAGTTCTAAGGTCGGTTAGTGCTTCATGAAACCACACAACAGCCCTGTATTCTCCTTCACTACTCAAGGGCTACCGATACCAACAAATGTGTCACACTAATGTAGCTACCGCTTCAACCATGTTGGTATACCCCGCACAGTTTCCACAATCTATTGCTACTTACCTAAAAGGTGCCCCAGGTCCGGGTAGAGGATCAAAACAAACCCAAATAAGGAACCATAATGTAAAGCAAGTAAGTCAAACAAGGAAGGCAAGTAAATGTGATCTAACTCTAAGGTAACCCCACTTTTAAGATAAGTCCCCAGCAGAGTCGCCAGTTTTGTAATACGGTGGGAGAACTGACTTGGGTGTTTTGAGTTTGATCGCAATTGTTGCAGATAGCAAGAGTCGCCATTGACTTTTCTTTTATCCAACAAAGGAAAGGTTGAAAACAACAGGAAAGACCTTTAGAGATGTTTTCTTGAGTTCGGGGGGTAGGTTATGAAAAGGGAAGGTATTAGCACCCTTTCCATCTGTAGTTATCTACGGGATCTTAGTTGCTTGCTAGATCACTTGCTTTGTTTGAAAATGTGCTTTGTGGTGTGGGTTTAAAAATATTTTGAAAATGTCTTTGTAATGATTCTCGTCTCTATAAGAATGCGTACAAAGTGTTGGTTTTGAAAATAGTTCAAAGAGATGTTTGTTGTGGAAGATGTTTTTTGAAAGTGATTTTTAAAAGTGCCTTTGTAATGATTCTCGTCTCTATAAGAATGTATACAAAGTGTTTTGAATTTAGAAAATATTTCAATTGAAAGTGTTGGTGTGAAAATGGTTTTTTAGTTGTGAGCAAGCAAGCAACTACGAGCGTCCTACCTACTCAAAAGGTCTTTTTTCTTTTCCTCCTTCTTTAGATGTTGCTATCTTACCATTGATTGATAAGAAACCCCGTCGTTGGATGTGAAGGGGCGGGCGTGGGTCATTTGTATAGTCATAGAAGGCAACCTATGGGACGTTTTATCAATTTCGTTAGGGACTAGATCATTTACCGAAGGAAACATCTAGGGACATCGAGGGACTACGGTCTTTTATCGAGGGTCTTTGCTAAAAAGCCCATATTCGAGGGACATGACTATTTTCTGAGGCAACAAGTGAGATTACCCTAGAGGTGCATGTGTATGAATGGTGTGTTTGATTGCATGCATTTTTGTCTTTGATTAGGGTGGTCTACTTGTTGGTTTTATCTTGCCATACACCCTAATTACTAACATTTATGAAAGCAATAAAAATGCAGGAAATAAATTTCCTACGCTATTACATGTTTTTGGGGGATGGGGTATATAAGTTTACAAATGGGGGGTTGAAAAGCAATAAAAGTCCTAATTATTACAACCATATTGAATAGAAAAATAATGTAAATATATAGAAAATATAAAGACAAAAAGAGTGTAAAAAGATAGAAAGAAAAGGCATTCTGGATCTAAGGATGTGCCTTTCGATTCTCCCTTCTTTGCCTTCTTTCGATTGGGGTCTGTAACCAGTGTGAATCAAAGTCTGTAACCTTCAATTCACATCGCCTTCTTTTTTCTATTTGCAGCTGTGAAGCGGTAAGGGGGCGAAGCCTAAGGCTTTGATTCATGCAAACTTTCCTCTTTCGTTTGGGTCTGTACAAGTTAGTCTCTTGCTTGAAGGAAAACAAACCAAAAGGTGCAGAAACAAAAAAAATGGCCAAGAAGGTGGAAACGAAAACAAACCAAAGGATAATAATGATGTTTGAAACGAAAGGAAATGGTTATTTACATGTTATACTTAAAATGAATGGTTTAAGGTTAAGAGGACTTACCTTGTTTGAAGTTGGAATGTGAGTTTTGGACTTGAGTTCCTTGAACAGGATGCTCTGGGATTCAAAGGGAAGAAACAAATGTTTTGTTTCTAGTGTTGGATTCAAAAGAAAGAACAAAGTGTTGAGTTACTTCTGGATTCAAAATAGAAAAGAAATAGGTGTTGTGTTTCTTCTGGATTCGAAGGAAAAAAGAAACAAGTGTTGTGTTTTTTTAGTTTTGGGTTTGAGAATGTGTGAAGTGTTTTCTCCTTACTTTGCCTTGTTAGAAAATCTCTCTCTAGCCACCAAAAACCCTCCTTTAGATGTGTGATGGAACCTCTTATTTATAGATGAAGTTGGTTGAGGTTTAGGGGGGGGGGGGGGGGGAGAACAAAAGAATTTGAACAAATTATGTATGTTGTTTTTGTAGCTTTTAAGGTGCAATATTTGTATGCCAAATTGGTGCAAATATAGGAGCAGCGTAGCAGGACTATTGTGCAGTAGTTTTGGAGCGTTGTGGCCAGTGCAACAGGCTTGGACTTAGCAGCACATATGACTCTGGCCAGCAAGCATCTTTGAATATTTCACCCTTTCGTTTTGACCTCATAGGTCCAACCTTCGACCAGAACCTCTCTTCAGACAACAATATTTGCTTCCACCCAAAGTGTGTCCTTCGAATGGATCATATATGTATCTTTTGAAGGGGCCAAATATGTGTCCTTTGATTGGACCATACGTATGTATTTCGAAGGGACCACATGAATCACTTATGTGCACCACTTGCAATTCTTTGAATGGGCCACTAAGACATGTCTTTCGAATGGGACACCCAAACATGTCTTTTGAATGGGAAACCCATTGTGTGCCATAGTGTAGAAACTATGTGTGATCGAAATAGACTGTTTCCAAGGGAAATATTGCCCAGTCGAAGCTAGCATGAAAATAGCCAACGCTTTTTGGGCTCTAGCATGAAGGGAAGCCATTTCCTTGTGCGTTGAAGGCAAACACATAGGAATCCATCTCCTTGTGAGTCGAAAGCAAACACAAAGGAGGCACTTGCCTTGTGAATGTTGGCATGCAGGATGTACTTGCCTTATAGGCATGAAGGAAGTATTGCTAATGCTCGTGACTCGAAGCTTGTTTGCAGGAGGCTACTGCTTTGTGAATCAAAGCAAACCTGTAAGGCCAATGGTGCAATCAAAGCTTTCATGCAGGAGGTCCTTGCTTTGTGAATCAAAGGCAAACATGTAAGGGGCCAATGGTGCAATCAAATCTTGCATGCAGGAGGTCCCTGCTTTGAATCAAAGGAAGCCTTCAGAAGACCATTTCCTTCTGAATCAAAGGAAGCTTTTATAAGTTCATTGACTTCTTAATCGAAAGAAGCCAGTAGGAAGCCACTAACTTTTAAATCGAAGGATACCAACAGGAGGCCATTGTCTTCTAAATCGAAGGAAATTGTTTCAAAGGGAAAAAATGCCCAGTCGAAGCTAGCATGAAGATAACCATTTGTTCAATCGAAACTTGTATGAATCAAGCATGCAAGAGGCCATTGCCTCAATCGAAGCTTGGGAATTTGAAGCAAGTTTGAAGGGGGCCAGATGCCCAATCGAAAGCTGGTGAATTAAGCTTGCATCGAAGGAGGCCATTTGCCAGATTTTGAATTCGAACTGTTATCTGCAATCACTCCTTTCGATCTTCTTTGTACTTATGCAAACTTGAGCTTTTGAAAATCTTCGTGAGATATATCTTAAGAAATTAATAGGGCAAATTTTGGGGTACAACATCGGGTTTGACAGTGTGAACTTCCCGTCGCGAGTCGGGCGTTCTACCTTCGTGGCACAAAGACTATGGAGCTCGGTCAAGTTATCCATGTCAGGCTGAGGGTGCACTCGTCGATAGAGCAGAGATCCTTTCCCCTTCTGAATACTTTGGTTGTTATGCTCGTGCCTAGGCATGCACATGTGGTCGGATCTGGGTGAGTTTGTCTTGTCAATCAAACCCGTTGACTGCTTAGTGTTTTCAACTGTAATATTGTTTTATCTTTTCAGCGTTCCATGATCAAACGAGTTGTTCCCCTTGTAAGTTTTCCAAGTAATACGATCTAGTCCTTGTTTTCACGTAGACGCGATAAGGACCTTCCCAGTTTGCTGCGAGCTTGCCCTCGTGGGATTCTTTGTGATTTCTCTTTAAGCCAAGGCTGCAGACCTCGAACTCTCGTCATATGACCTTGGCATCATAGCGCATGGCTGTTTTTCATTTGAGCGAGGCCTCTCGTAGGGCCTCTCTTGTTCTGATTTCTTCCACCAGATCCAGTTCTTCTCAGAGGACAACGTCATTCATCTCCTCGTCGAGAGTTGCCTCGGTTCGCCTGGAAGGCTCCTCGATTTCCACGGGGATGACGGCCTATGTACCGTATGCTAGTAGGAACAAAGACTCCTCGGTAGATGAGTGTGTGATCATTCGATACACCCAGAGCACACTGTGTAACTCTTCGACCCATCATTTCTTGGTTTCATCCAACCTTTTCTTGAGGCCTATGAGTATTACTTTGTTGGCAGTCTCGACTTGACCGTTTATCTGTGGGTGCTCGACAGAGGCGAAGTGTTAGGTTGTGCCGAGTTTGGCAACGAATTCTTGAAAGGTGTGGTCTGTGAACTGGGTCCCGTTGTCGGTGATTATTGCTTGCAGGATGCCAAAACAAGCGAGGATATTTCTTTTGTAGAAGCGAAGGATGTTTTGGGCAGTGATCTTGGCCAAGGCTCTGGCTTCTATCCACTTGGTGAAGTAATCAACTGCTACTATTAGGTATTTGTTCTGATTGGTTCCGACCATGAATGGGCCGAGGAGGTCTAGTCTCCACCAGGTGAAGGGCCATGGAGAGGAGAGGGATTTAAGCTCGCTAGGAGGAGCCAAATGCATGTATTTGTGCCGTTGGCATTTATTGCATCTCTTTACATGCTCCTTTGCATCGTGCTGTACGGTGGGCCAGTAGTATCCTTCCCTCAAGGCTTTCCTCGCGAGGGATCTCTCACCCATATGCTGACTACCGATGCCTTTGTGGATTTCGAGCAGTACGCATTTTGCTCTGCTTCAATCGATACACTTGAGGAGTGGAATGGAAAATCCTCTTCTGTAAAGTTTTCCTTCGACCAAGACGTACAAGCAAGACCTCCTCCTGACAAAGGCCTCTTCTTTTGGGGCATCGGGGAGTTTTCCCTTAGTGAGGTAGTCGTGTATGGGGGTCGTCCAGCAATCACCGTCCCCGGTGGCGAATACTTCTAGGGTGGAAGATGGCTTCTGGGTGCTTGGTCTAGGTAGAATCTCTTGCATCACAGATTTATTTCCTCCCTTTCTCTTTGTGCTTGCCAATTTGGATAAGACGTCTATGCGGGCATTGTGCTCGCGGGGAACATGTTGTACATCCACCGATTTGAACTTCCTTTTTTCCTCTTGGACTAGGGCCCAATATTCGGCGAGTTGGTCGTTTTTGACTTGATATTCACCTCGGACTTGTGACTCGAAGCTTGTGTGCAGGAGGCTACTACTTTGTGAATCAAAGCAAACATGTAAGGCCAATGGTGCAATCGAAGCTTGCATGTAGGAGGTCCTTGCTTTGTGAACCAAAGGAAAACATGTAAGGGGCCAATGGTGCAATCAAAGCTTGCATGCAGGAGGTCCTTACTTTGAATCAAAGGAATCCTTCAGAAGGACATTGCCTTCTGAACCGAAGGAAGCTTGCAGAAGGTCATTGCCTTCTTAATCGAAAGAAGCCAGTAGGAAGCCACTAACTTTTGAATTGAAGGATACCAACAGGAGGCCCTTGTCTTCTGAATCGAAGGAAGTTGTTTCAAAGGGAAACAATGCCCAGTCGAAGCTAGCATGAAGATAAGCATTTGTTCAATCGAAACTTGTATGAAGCAAGCATGCAAGAGGCCATTGCCTCAATCGAAGCTTGGGAATTTGAAGCAAGTTTGAAGGAGGCCAGATGCCCAATCAAAAGCTGGTGAATCAAGCTTGCATCAAAGGAGGCCATTTTCCAGATTTTGAATTTGAACTATTATCTACAGTCACTCCTTTCGATCTGCTTTGTACTTATGCAAACTTGAGCTTTTGAAAATCTTCGTGAGATATATCTTGAGAAATTAAGAGGGAAAATTTTGGGGTACAACACTGGGTTCGACGATGTAAACTTCCCATCGCGAATCGGGCGTTCTACCGTCATGGCACAAAGACTATGGAGCTCGGTCGAGTTATCCATGTCGGGTTGAGGGTGCGCCCGTCGACAGAGCGGAGCCTTGCCCCTTCTGAATACTTTGGTTGCTATGCTCGTGCCTAGGCATGCACATGTGGTCGGATTTGGGTGAGTTTGTCTTGTCAATCAAACTCTTTGACTTCTCAGTGTTTCCAATTGTAATATTGTTTTAGCTTTTCAGCGTTCCATGATCGAACGAGTTGTTCCCCTTGTAAATTTTCTAAGTAATACGGTCTAGACTCCGTTTTCGCGTAGACGCGATAAGGACCTTCCTAGTTCACTGCGAGCTTGCCCTCGTGAGATTCTTTGTGATTTCTCTTCAAGACAAGGCTGCAGACCTCGAACTCATGTCGTATGACCTTGGCATCATAGCGCATGTCTATTTTTCATTTGAGCGAGGCCTCTCGTAGGGTCGCTCCTATTCTAATTTCTTCCACCAGATCCAGTTCTTGTCAGAGGATAATGCCGTTCATCTCCTTGTTAAGAGGTGCTTCAGTTCGCCCTGGAAGGCTCCTCGATTTCCATGGGCATGACGGCCTCTGTACCGTATGCTAGTCGGAACAAAGACTCCTCGATAGATGAGTGTGGGATCATCCGATACACCCAGAGCACACTGTGTAACTCTTCGACCCATCGTTTCTTGGTTTCATCCATCTTTTTCTTGAGGCCTCTGAGTATTACTTTGTTGGCAGTCTCGTCTTGACCATTTGTCTGTGGGTGCTCGACAGAGGCGAAGTGTTGGGTTGTGCTGAGTTTAGCAACAAATTATTGAAAGGTGTGGTATGTGAACTGGATCCCGTTGTTGGTGATTATCGCTTGCGGGATGCCAAAATGAGCGAGGATATTTCTTTTGTAGAAGCGAAGGATGTTTTGGGCGGTGATGTTGGCCAAGGCTTCGGCTTCTATCCACTTGGTGAAGTAATCAACTTCTACTATTAGGTATTTGTTCTGATTGGTTCCAACCACAAACGGGCCGAGGAGGTCTAGTCTCCACCAAGCGAAGGTCCATGGAGAGGAGAGGGATTTAAGCTCGCTAGGAGGAGCCAAATGCATGTCTCCATGTCGTTGGCATTTATCGCATATCTTTACATGCTCTTTTGCATCATGTTGCATGGTGGGCCAGTAGTATCCTTCCCGCAAGGCTTTCCTCGCGAGGGATCTTTCGCCCAGATGCTGACTGCCGATGCCTTTTTGGATTTCGAGTAGTACGCATTTTGCTCAGCTTCGATCGATACACTTAGGGAGTGCAATGGAAAATCCTCTTCTATAAAGTTTTACTTTGACAAAGACGTACGAGCAAGCCCTCCGCCTGACAAAGGCCGCTTCTTTTGGGTCGTCGGGGAGTTTGCCCTTAGTGAGGTAGTCGTGTACGGGGGTCATCCAACAATCGCCGTCCCCGATGGCGAATACTTCTAGGGTGGAAGATGGCTTTTGGGTGCTTGGTCTAGGTAGCATCTCCTGCACCACAGATTTATTTCCTGCCTTTCTCTTTGTGCTTGCCAATTTGGATAAGACGTCTGCGCGGGCATTGTGCTCACGGGGAACATGTTGTACGTCCACCAATTTGAAATTCCTTTTTTCCTCTTGGACCAGGGCCCAATATTCGGAGAGTTGGTCATTTTTGACTTGATATTCACCTCAGACTTGAGAGGAAATGAAACCACGCGGCCGGAACCTGTCATCTGGATGTAAATGAAACATCAATGAAGTCGCCACCGAACGTCTTTTATCCTACCGAGAGGGAAAGGTAAACATCGAGAAAACCTGAAAAGGAGAAATCACGGTCTTTCGACCGAGAGATCAGGTAAGGGAGTCTGTTACACGAGGGGAAGTTGTTAGCACCCCACACGCCCGTAGTACTCTACGGTATCCACTCTTGTTGTCTAATCTAATGGGTGTGGTCAAATCCTATGTCTATGGCTTAAAAATGAAAAGGGAATGCATGCAAAAGGAAAAAGGAAATAATGTAGGGAAAGTAAAAGTTATGCTCGGTTGGGCCCTACCCTAATGCCTACGTATCCCTTTTAAGGAATCAGAGCAGCCGTAGTTCGACTTATGTGTTTTGGTTGGTTTGTGTTTTTTAATTAAGACAAACAAAAATAGTTAAGATGGCAAAACATCAAAAGAGACAACAAGCAAATGTGGTGATCAAACATTGACTAAATAATAACAAAGTAACATGTCAAAGAGGGCGAAACATCAAATGGTAGGACGGGTGACAAAACAATGCACCTAAAAATGATATTGAGAATCAAAGTAGGATCACAAACATGTGCGATGGCGAAACATCGGCTTCAAACAAATGTGCGATGGCGAGACATCGGCTAAAGGATGACAAGAAATCATGGCAAAGATGGCGAAACATCAATGAAACATATAGCAAAATATCACACCTATCAATGACATTGGGAATCAAAGTAGGATAACAAACATGTGCGATGGCGAAACATCGGCTTCAAACAAATGTGCGATGGCGAGACATAGGCTAAGAGATAATAGGATATCATGGCAAAGATTGTGAAACATCAATAAGATAGATGCTAAAACAATCCCGCCTAACAATGATATTGAGAATAAAAGTAGGATAACAAACATGTGCGATGGCGAAGCATCGACTTCAAACAAATGTGCGATGGCGAGACATCGACTAAGAGATAACAAAGAAAGAGTAAAGTTGGTTTGTATATTTTAATTTGAAAATGGATTTGTGTTCATTATAGGTATCTTATGATTTGCCAAGAAACAAATTTTTGTTTTAAGATGCAGAATGCATAGAAAGGAGAAACAACTAAGGGAAACTAGCCTAGCACTATCCCTAGTGTTATCATACAAAGGTTGACCCTAAGGTTGAGGATAAAGGAAAATACTATCCTATGTTAGCATACATGGATTCCTATCTTAATCAGCATGTTAAAGAAAGCTTAACAAAACTATCCTATAGGGAACATGCAATGAGAGCGAAGTCGTGATCTCAATATCTAAATTGAGTGACTCATCGATCAACAATTAAAGATGAAAAGCAATAAACATCCTATAGGGAGCATGCAATGAGAGAGAAGTCGTGATCACAATATCTAAATTGAGTGACTCATCGATCAACAATAGAAGAAGAAAATAAATAAACATCCTATAGGGAGAATGCAATGAGAGCGAAGTCATGATCTCAATATCTAAATTGAGTGACTCATCGATCAAAAACAAACACAACACATGCAATCAGACAAAAACCAGAGGGCCTCCTGACATATATCAGCAACAGAGGTCCCATCATCCAATCAGATAATTATGCAAAATGAAAATGGGAGAAAGGAAGTAGTACTATACCAAACAGATAACTATCTGTAGCAATCAAGCAAGAACAAAAGAAACCCAGAGAAAGTTCAATCAAGCTGGCATCAATAAACAAATTGAGTCAGGAATATATCAGATATGAACAAATCCCAGGGGCAATGTATGGCATTCACAATCATATGTATATATCCTGCATAAACCATCAAACATGCCAAGCACAGAAAAACAATGCCAGTTATAATACATTGTGTTTCACAAATAAAGTGAAACACAGAGAATCCTCAAGCCAAAAGTGGCAACTTTCTCAGAGTACCTCGCACATTCAACAACCAAGTTAGTATTCCATAAGGTGAAGAAGTGATAATAACATGGTGACAATTACCAAATATTAGACATTATAAACAAAAAGAGACAAGCATATGCACAGATTAGGTCAAAAGAATCAGAGGAATGTTGCTCTTTCCTATCACCATGTTGAATTGACAATTGAGTATCAATCAAGGATCATAAGAGCTTGAGAATAATATGAACAAGAACCATGGAAGTCAGTAGCAAGCACATTTCAATCATGCATAGCTAATTCAATCACAACTTCATGAACACAATAGAAAATGAAACCTACATAATGCATTAGATGGTTCAAAATATTCAAGCATGAGGCTTCTAAGTGGAATGGCTTGAGCTAACATGGACAAGTCAGAATCCACATGATCATTAGGTTCCCAATTATAGGCCTCACCCAAGTTCATTGGCCATCAAACAAATTGCAACAAACATGCAAACATAATTGGGTACCTTCACTTCAAAATTACACAAAAAATAGAAACAAGGATCCATAATTCAAACCAAAAACATATTAACATCTTGGAAGTGTTTAGAAGTCAGAATGCAAGCCCTAAGTTCATGAATGATTGGGGAGGAGGACAGATGAAATTCAAAGTTCAAGACTAGTTGGCAAAACCACCAAACTAGACAAGTTTTCAAAATTGTTTGTGAAAAAATGTCAAACCAAGTCAAATAATTCAAGAAAAATAGTTTTCAAATCCCCAATACATTCATGAACTATGATCAAGACCTGAAATCCAATAAAATTCCGAAGCACAAAGATTTTGAACATGAAACTTGCACCATAAGCAACAAAACCCTAGATTTTGACTTTTAATCCCAAAAACCAAGGTCATGCAAAATATCAAGAAACCCTAAATGTCAAAATATATTTTTTCACATTTTTTGAATTAGGAAAAGTCAAGAAAGAAATTAAAATTCAAACAATTATGTAATTAACAAATATTCACATATCAAAAATAATATTTAAATCAAAAAGTCAGAAAAAAGGCCAACCAAAATTATATTCAAATATTATGGCCAAAAAGATATATCCCTGAATTTTTGTGATTTTTTTGGATAAAAGGAAAATATTAAAAACAAAAAAACAAACAATTAATAATGAAATTATTATTTAAAGGCAAGAAAATGCAAAACATAACCAAAAATCACAAAAGAGGCAAAAAAAAAATATGATCAGGTTCTATGATTAAAAACAAGATTACATGATTTTTTTTGGAATTTTTGAATTAATAGAAGTATTAAAAATAAATAAAAACAAACAAATATTAAAAATAAACTTTGAAATTAAATTTTTAATCAAAAATAAGAAAAATGATGAACCAAAGTCAGAATCAATTTTCACATTATTTTGTGGTTCTCAAATAATTTTTATGGATTTTTTAGATCACTAGAACTATTAAAATAAAAATAAACTTTGAATGATTAATTAATTAAACCTAACAATTTTTGAACTAATCAAAATATTTTCAAAAAATTATAAAAAAAAATACACAAAGTCAGAAATATTATTTTGAAATTGTGATAATTTTTTCAGAATTTTCCAATCATTTTTGAGCAAGAAATAAAATTATGGAAATCAATTTATAAAACAAAAATTCAAATAAACCAAAATTTCAAATGGACCAATCAGGATGTGCCACCACATCATCTTCAACCTCTGGCCATTCAAAAAACGCGCGCATAACTCAGGATTAGGGCTCACTTTCAGATCAACACAACTCACTCAATTTTGCATCATTTTTGATGAAATCAAAGGCAAATCAAAGCTATCATGGCAAGGAATACATAGCAATTCGAATCAAATCAAATCATCAACCACATCATTCACAATCAAGCCATGAACATGAACAAAAAAAATCTGAATCACAAGTTTCAGAACATCCAAACATGCACAATTCATCAAATTAAACGCTATAAAGCTTCAGAATCATTCCATAGACTTCAAACAACATGATTATAAACTTAAATCACACGAAGCATGGCTAGAAATCAGAATTCAAAGTTGAGAATTCAAACCTTTTAGAAAAAATGGATCTACTGTCTCTTTCACTCCAGTTGCAATCCAAGCTTCGATCTACAATCCTTATCACTTGGAGAAGAGAATGCAAGAATAATTGGCCAAAACGCGCGAGGGAGATGGAAGAATCGAAGAAAAATACAGAGCTACAAGCTATGGAGTTTCTGAATTTTATTGATGAAATGAGGCACGAACCCTTTACACTGAGGCTTGCTTCTCAATATATAGAGGATCAGGAGGAGGGTAGGATAGGTTTTTCGCACTAAAAGCTCTTGGAATCAAAGAAATCTTCTTTTGGCCAAAATTAAGTATGCACATGCAGCCTTGAAGTCCCTCATGTGTTGGCTTGCTTTTTGCGTGCATTCTAATCCATTTTCCCTCAGGAAGAGATTAGCAACAAGATTAGGACTTAAATCCTTGCATTAAGCTTGTGTTGATGATTTGCCAATTTTGAGTAAGTTTTGCATTTTTTTGATTCAAGCAAGCTCATGAAGCACATGGGCACGAAATGGTGAGTGTAATGGGCCTCAGCATGTCACAAATTACCAACGGGCTTGATTAGAAACAAGAGGAATGGCTAAATCTTGAGTTTGCAAGAAATGGCCATTTTGCACATTTGCCAAATTTCACTAAAATGCCACAAAATTCTAAAACTAATAACTTGCTCATGACTTTGAATTTTGACACAAATGAGTACAATTTGAAAAGGTATTGAAAATATCTACAAACCCTTAGTTTATATTTTTTGCAAATTAATCCATTAAGGCTCCCAAAATCTAGCTTGAAGTTCACTAATTTTGAAAAATGACCTATAATTTTGTAACTTCAAAAGGCCATAACTCTTGATTCCTTGCCAATTTGGACATGAGACCAAAAGGAGGTGAAAGATAACTCTCTTAGCTTTCCCAGCATATTTCATCTGCATTTTTGTGATCAAAGATGAATAAAATATGAATTTTTGAAATTAAGTCTTCATTTTCCAAAATTTGAAACTTTTAGGGTTTCTTCAAAAACAAGTTTCAACCCAAACTTCAATCTCTTTAATCCAATGACCAAAATGGACTTGAAATATGAAAAGTACATCCTTGAATTGATGGTTGTCCAAAAGTTCACTTGGTCAACCTTGACTTTGACTGATTTTGACCAAAATGACCATTTTGCCCCTTTGAACCAATTGATCCACTTCCCTTCAAAATTGATGATTAAAACTTCAAAAATATGATCTTCCAAACATATAGAGGCCATGTGAAAAGTTTCACTTCAAAATTCTCAAGAAAACCTGATGAAAACCAAAACCCTAATTTTGGTCAACACTTTAGGAGACTGATGAATTATCTTCAAAACTTCCAATCCTCTGGGAACCTTGACCAATTCCTTGTACAAAGACCTTTCAAATATCAAAGAGATGCTGTAGCTCCCTAAATCAATTCTTGTACATTGGCCAACAACCTTGCTCAAGCAAACCCTAATTTGGATGATGAATCCAAAGAGATGGGTAAAAACATCTTGAGATATGCCATAACCTTTGAGCTTAAAAGATCCAGAGATTTGGATAGTAAGATGTTTCTTGAGCAACTTGTCCATGTAATCAACCTTAAAAGCTTTGAGGAAAACTTGGTAACCAAAGTACTTTGATCCTATCACAATGTATGAATGCAATGCACTATGATGTTCATGATGAAACATAAGCCTAAATCAATAGGGTCAATTTTGGGGTGCAACAGTTGCCCCTATTCAAATATCTTCATCATGATAAGTGAGAAAAGTGATAACTTTCGAGCGTTCAGGGTTGAAGATGTTTGAATACGAAAGAACCCGAAAATTTACACTCTTGAAATAAGCGGAGACAAAACTCCCAAGACATGCGTCAGAATGGAGCCATAATGCAGGTTAAGACAGGGCAAAAACAAAGAAAAGTAGTCGCAACTAAACTTCCAGACAAACGTGCCAGGGAAAAACTGGGATTCAAAAGGAAGGGGTGAGACAAAACTCAACCAACAGAGTATAGACGAAACTAAGCTCTATAACAGAAAACGTAAGCAGGTGAGGAGACGAAACTCTGAGCTCGACCCAAAGCAAAGTGGCTAGAGTGCGTGATTATAGGGACACTTGCCAATCTTAACTAGGATAGACAGTATGAAGGAACTGAGATAATCCCAAAAATGAGGAACAAAGACGAGATGAAACTCGACTTAAAGACTAGCCAGATGAAACTAGACTAGATGAGTACCAGGGCGAAACTGGATTTCACGCACGGGTAACGAGGCGAAACTCGACCCAAAGCAAAGTGATGAGAGTGCATGTTTCTCAAAGCACCTGCTAGTCTCAGATCAATGGATAAACAGTGACGAAAACTGATAGAAGAATCCAAGGAACAAAAGAGATTGATCTCAAACCAGGGACGCAGTACGAACACTGCACTTGGTAAACAAACACCGTCAAAGAGTCCAAAGTAGGAAAGCAAAAAAGAGGCGAAACTCGACTCGAAAACCAGTTAGACGAAACTAAACTAGATGAGCACCAGGACGAAACTAGATTTCATGCATAGGAGACGAGGCGAAACTCGACCTAAAGCAAGGAGATTAGGGGGTACACCTAAAACCTGCTGAAAGCGAATATCAGGACGAAACTGGCATTCGAAAGGTGCATCAATAGACATTGGAATGAACTGGAGAGGGTAGTAAAGACTAAACCCGAAAAGACCGAGCCAGAAAGAAACTAAACTACAGTCAAGAGTGAACACTCAAACAAACAAATGATTAACGTCAAAAGGATATGGGAATAGGGGGAAACTATGATTATGAGGACAAAGACTTCGCTGGGGATTAAATCTGACGTATTAGAGAATCACTGGGGATGACGGAAATAATAAAGGCTTATGTTCCGATGCATGTTGGAATTCTTTTTTATAGCGCAATGTTCCAGATAATGGAAATGCTACGCATTTTGGTAGATGCAATATGATGATGTATGTTTAAAAGTCACACTGGGGAATGGCCAAATGAGAAGCCAAAAACCAAGAATTCAGAATCCGACATGTCTTGCAAAAATAAATTTCAAAATCCAAAGGAGAGGAGAAAAATGCATGGAACCACTCAGAGAGGGAACCTCGAAGAGATGGAGCTTCGCGGAGAATGAAAAACAAGAAAACAGCAGAAATGGGCCACAAACATAGAGAGGAGTTGCAAAAATAAATTGTGAATTCTCGGGGAAGATCAGGTCGACACTGCAACTTCCAGAAAAGGACGAAAACCTTTTGTTGGGGGAACAAAACCCTGCTGAAGAGGTGGGACTTCACTGGAGGGATAAAACTCTGTTGAAGATTATCTGGCTGGAGAGATATTCTCTTGGAATGTAACCAAAGGACGAATCCTGCAGATAGTCACACAGTATCAAAACCTTACTGGGGAATAAGAGCAGATCCTTAACAAAGGATGCCCCGGTCAACAGATCAGATGGGAACCGAGAGGTCAAAGCGAGGGATCCCTGTTGGAAAATTCGTTGGGGAGTTGAAACTCCTTCAGAATGTGGATTCCTGCTTGACGACTCCAATAGGGTTAGGCGACATATCCAAACTTGAAGTCTTGGAACGGGGTTTTTTGAAAGAAAATCCCTGGAGTAACAAAACTTTGCTGCTGAAATGAAACTTCACCAGGGAAAGGAAACTTAGCTGGGGAAATGAAACTTCACAGGGGATAAGCAGAAGAAGAACGCCGAACATTCCCTTTTTGGCCAACATTAAGCTCTTTACAGGTATTCAACGTGTAAACTTTTTTTGATGTCAAACAGCTGTTTTGCATACAGAAAAATGTTTATTGAGAATGATAGACTTGATGCGATAATTATTTAAGCCTTGAAGTTGAAAACTTTAACAAAATGCCGCATCTCTGTTGTGAACGAATCACTGGCAAGAGTGCAAAAAGGTTTTAAAACTTTTCTTTCCCCTTTTTGAAAAACGAATTAAAATGTGGGTGATAAGATACCAACACGGCTATGCAACACATATTTGGGGAGTTTAGGAAATGTTATATTGTTGTAGTATGCTTTCGAGTTAAACCCTTGTTTCAGTTAGGACTTTTAGAGGTTGTAATGTGGCCTGGTTCAAGGTTCTTTTGAAAAAAGTTTTCAAGGCTCAAATTATTTGGTGCCCACCCCCTTCTTGATATTCTCCTATCCTAAATTCAGTTGACTTTTCATAAGCGTTCATCTTTCAAAAGGATTTATAATGGCTGAGTGATCACGACAAATCCTCCAACATGATTGTCGCTTAACTTTTGCTGCTTTGGTTTTTTTGATATTATTGTTCTTCCTTTGACGAAAATTTTATTGAATATTTTTCTTTCTTTTTTTTGGCCTTTTAGGCTCTCTTTTCCCAAACTTTTTCCTGGACAAAATCTCTTGAATTTCCATTTTTGGGAGTCCAGCGGGATGCCCTAACTTTTGCCTAAGTGACTTGTTTTCAAGTTTCGACCTAGCGGGGCTTTTTGTTTCTTTCTTATTCATGCTTCCCACTTTGAACAAGTCAATGTGACTTTAGGTCTTTGAACTTTTCTTTCTTTCTCTTCTGAAAACAAATGCCCCATTCCTTGGTCAGCGAGAGATAGCCTTTGTTGTATCGACTCGAACTCGACCTCAGGATTTTGTGAGGAAATGAAAATCATGGTTTTGACATTTTTCCTGATCTCATGATGTGAAAGATAAAGTGTGGTGGTCCTCAGAGGGGACATTCCTTCTGAAATTTGAATGCCTGGGAAAATCAACTGAACATTTATCCTGCCCCTGGTTAAAAAAAGGTTTATTTTTCTTTTTCGAACAGAAAGAAAACTCCTACTTCAAAGGCTCAGAGGGGTTAACGAGGGTCTAACTCCCTTATATCTCTAGTGTTTAGGGGTTGAAACAATGCTTGTACATCGTTAACAGGGTTCTACTCAAAAGCATACCACTACAGTCATCGTTTTTTAGCTGAACTCCCTCCCCCAAATTCTTGGTCATGCAAAAGAATTGACACAATTGGTATCAAAATGCCCGGAGAACAATTAAAGAGTGATTTTGCATAAAAAAAAGTTTGTAGGCAAAAACATTCAGCGCATCAAGACTTACATTCAACTATAAACAAAATCCTATATGCAGACAATGCTTAAAACAATCAATCATGACACATGAAAGCACGACAAAGAAACGTAATAAAAGCCATTATGGGAAAGAAGTATCTCCAACCAGGTTCATCGGTCCCACTGACTTGTCGTAACCTTGATATTACCCTGACCCATGATTTTTACCAACAGCTCGGAGCTGTGAAACAAAATGGCAAGGCAAACGCCAACAGAGTGAAGGAGAGATTCATCAAACATAGAACCAAACATGACCCTTGCGCAGTGGTGGTTGTGTTTGTTATCCGTATTTCAAGCGATCATCCAATGGTGACTTAGATTATCATATCTATGTAAGGGCCACGAAGTTTATATGCTCATGCTTATCAAAAATATTGGACGTTTTTGCAAACAAAATAGTAAAAAGGGAGAAAAGAAATGCATACACATACTTAAAAGAGGATATTTTATTGATTTTGAGAAATATGCCTGTGAAAAAGGCATTTACATTTAGAAGCAAGAAATTACAAAATTAAAACAAACAAGTGTTTACAAATGGCAATGTGAATGTGAACATCCACAAAGTCCCGACTCTGCTATGACTCTGATGACTCTCATCTTCCTGCTTCTGGATATGCCATTCTTAGATTAGCTTCGAGCTTATGCCAAGTGACAGAACGAAGGAAAGAAACAAAAGATCTCATGCTGAACATAGTCATTTGCTTTAAGTCTCTAACTTTTGCCTGAATCGCCCTTTCGGGTTTTCGATTCACCGGAACACCTTCTTTTTGCCTAAACCGCCTTTTCGGGTTTTCAGTTTAGCGGGTTTTTATTTTTTTATGCAAAGTATTTTTTAACTACGTCAACATTCACAGGGAGAGGGAAGTACTCTTCATCCATAGTCGTGAGCATCATCTCTCCTCCAGAGAAAACTTTTCTGACCATGAAAGGACCTTCATAAGTCGGAACCCACTTGCCTCTGGGATCTCCTTGGGGAAGAATTATCCTCTTGAGCACAAGGTTGCCTGGTTTGTAACACTGAGGTCGCACCCTCTTATCAAAAGCCTTTCTCATCCTTTGCTGATATACCTGACCATGGCAAACAACCGTCAATCTCTTTTCATCAATAAGTTCCAACTGATCCATCCGATTCTGTACCCATTCACTTTCATCCAGCTCAATATCTCTCATGACCCTAAGAGAAGGAATCTCGACTTCCACCGGCAATACTGCTTCCATGCTGTAAACTAATGAAAATGGGGTTGCCCCAGTCGAAGTACGCACAGTGGTGCGATAACCATGCAAAGCGAAAGGCGACATCCCATGCCAATCTTTATAGGTTACTACCATCTTCTACACGGTTTTCTTGATATTTTTATTGGCCGCTTCGATAGCTCCGTTCATCTTTGGTCTATATGGGGAAGAGCTATGATGCTTGATTTTGAAGGACTCACAAAGCTTCTTCATCATCTTGTTGTTCAAATTAGATCCATTATCAGTAATAATCTTTTCAGACACTCTATAGCGACAAATAATGTTATGCTTAATGAACCGAGTTACCACTTCCTTGGTGACATTGGCATAGGATGCAGCTTTGACCCATTTGGCAAAATAATCGATGGGAACCAGAATGAAACGGTGCCCGTTGGACGCAGTCGGTTCAATCTTGCCGATCATATCAATTCCCCACATCACAAACGACCAAGGGGAGGTCAAGACATTCAAAGGTATAGGCGGTACATGCACCTTGTCAGCATAGACTTGACATTTGTGGCAAACCCGTGCATGATTGTAACCGTCAGTCTCCATGGTGGACCAATAATAACCTGCTCGCAAGATCTTTTTAGCCATGGTATGCCCGTTGGAATGGGTCCCAAAGTCACCTTCATGTATCTCCTTGATGATTCTAGCTGCTTCTTTCTTGTCAACACATCTGAGCAGTAAACCATCATGATGCCTTTTGTACAACACACCACCACTGAGAAAGAACTTGGCTGAAAATCTTCTCAAGAACTTCTTGTCTGTGACGGATGCCCCTTCAGGGTACTCTTGTGTTTCCAGATATCGCTTAACGTCATAAAACCAAGGGTTACCATTTGGCTCCAAACTGGCTTCAAAACAAAAAGCTGGCTCACTCAAACTTCTGATAGTAATGGAAGGTGCCTCATTAGCACACTTAACCTTGAACATGGAGGACAAAGTTGCTAGTGCATCAGCTAGATTGTTTTCTTCTCTGGGAATGTGTTCAAACATGATCTCCTCGAAGTACGGAATCAGCTTCATAACATGCTCACGATAGGGAATTAGGTTCTGATGGCAAGTCTCCCAATCTCCATTAATATGGATGATAACAAGATTGGAATCCCCGTAGACTTTCAAGAATTTGATGCGCAAGTCGATTGCCGTCTCAATGCCGTAAATGCAAGCTTCATACTCGGCCATGTTGTTAGTGCAATAAAACAGATACGAGCCGTGAAAGGAATGTGGTATCCCTCAGGGGAAGTGATAATAGCTCCTATGCCGTTGCCCATGGAATTGGAGGCACCATAAAAAACAAGCGTCCAACGTGATCCCGACTCGGGTCCTTCGTCTGGGTCTGGTATATACACAATTTCCTCATCTGGAAAATAAAACTTCATCGGTTCGTAATTGTTCATGGGCTGATGAGAAAGATGGTCGGCCAGTACACTACCCTTAATTGCTTTTTAAGTAGTATATTGGATATCATATTCAGTGAGTATCATCTACCAACGAGCTACACTTCCCGTAAGAGCTGGTTTTTCAAAAATGTACTTGATTGTATCCATTTTGGATATCAAGTAGGTGGTGTGAGTTAACATGTATTGCCTCAGACGTTTGGCGGCCCAGGCAAGCGCACAGCAAGTCTTTTCCAGCAATGAGTACTTCGACTCGCATTCCGTAAATTTCTTACTCAAATAGTAAATAACTTGTTCTTTCTTCCTTGTCTCGTCGTGCTGACTGAGGACACAACCCATTGAGGTTTCCAACACAGTTAGATACATGATTAGTGGCCTCCCTTCCACTGGTGGCATGAGTATCAGAGGTTCTTGCAAATATTCCTTTATCTTGTCAAAGGCCTTCTGACAATCCTCATTCCACTTCACCGTCTGACTTTTCTTCAACAACTTGAACATAGGTTCACAGGTGGCTGTGAGATGAGAAATAAATCTAGAAATGTAGTTTAACCTTCCCAAGAAACCGCGTACTTCCTTCTCTGTCCTTGGCTCAGGCATTTCCTGTATCGCTTTGACTTTGGCCGGGTCCACCTCGATACCTCTCTCACTTACAATAAAACCCAACAGCTTGCCGGATCTCACCCCGAAGGTACACTTATTCGGATTCAACCATAGGAAGAACTGCCTCAGTCTCTCAAACAATTTTTCCAGATGAACAAGATGTTCCTCTTCTGTGTCAGACTTAGAAATCATATCGTCCACATATACCTCAATCTATTTGTGAATCAAGTCATGAAAGAGAGTGACCATGGCGCGCTGATACGTTGCCCCGACATTTTTTAAACCAAACAGTACCACTTTATAACAGAAGGTTCCCCAAGGTGTGATGAATTTTGTCTTCTCCATATCCTCCGGAGCCATCTTAATTTTATTGTAACCCGAAAAGCCATCCATGAATGAGAACACCTTGGAATGAGCAGTATTATCACCCAACACATCAATATGCGGAAGAGGGAAATCGTCTTTAGGGATGGCCCTATTCAAATCCCTATAATCCATGCACATCCTGACCTTACCGTATTTCTTGGGCACATGCACAATATTTGAAATCCATGGCGAATAATTGACAACCTTTAAGAAATTCACGTCCAACTGCTTCTGGAATTCCTCCTTGATCTTCTTGGACATCTCAGGATGAGTTCTTCAGAGCTTCTGCTTGACAGGAGAACAACCTTCTTTTAGCGGTAGTCGATGCACCACTATATTTGTATCCAACCCAGGCATATCCTCATAAGACCAGGCAAAGATATCAGAATACTCACGAAGTAACTCAATCAATCTGGCCTTTACACTTTCTTCGAGATCGGCCCCTATCTTGACCTCTCTTCTTACCTTTTCTGTGCCAATATTCACCACCTCAATCGAATCCTGATTCGGCTGGATAACCTTATCCTCTTGTTTCAACAATCTTGCTAGTTCCTCAGGAAGATCGCAATCCTCATATGCTTATTCTTCAGCTTGATAAATAGGAGTATCAAAGTCATAATGAGCCATAGCAAAGTCGTTATCAATATGATCGGTGGTAGAAGTGCATCTGCATGAATGACATTTTGGCGTTTTTTAGTGACAGTGTGTGGAAAGAGAAATGTTTCCATTTAAAAGGAAAAGAAAAAGAAACAACATTTTGAATGCAAAACGTCCTTTATTTCATGATAAACTTGCAAAATAAACATGGTGGCCCTACACAAATGATTCATTACGCCTTGGGCAAAGCGTAGGAATTATGATATGACAATAAAAGAAACAAGAAAATTACTCCTCAGCGCTTGAAACTTGGATAACATCCATAGAAGTCCAATTATTCAGCATCTGGCCTGGAATACTTGGACGAATCCAATCTTCAACATTGTAACCATCAACCTTATCGTCACCAATTGCATTGACGTGTCCTTCTTGAGTAGCACAAGGACGGGAAAACTATACAGGAGTAGATAAACCGGATGCTCTGGGAGCTACATTCTGCTGACCTGGGCTAAAACCAAGACCAAATTTATCAAACTTTGGAGTAACGTCCAGCACCTGACCCCAAACTTCAGGGTTACCACCTTCCACTACAGCCTTTGCATCTTTGAGAGAAGACATAACTGTTTCCGATTTCCTTTTCTGCTCTGGAGGAGGAAAGTTGACAGCATGAACCGTCTCGAACGCTTGAAACGGAGTCTCATGAATCTCGCCTTCAACTTCGACATAGCGAAATGACGTCAAATGACTCACAATGTACTCTTCTTCGCCGCATACAGTTATCACCTTTCCCTCTGCAGGATACTTGAGTTTCTGATGAAGAGTAGAAGTGACTGCCCCTGCTCTATGAATCCACGGCCTCCCCAACAAGCAACAATATGCTGGCTGTATATCCATCACAAAAAAGTAGCCGTGAAGGTGCAAGGACCAACCTTGATTGGTAACTCCACCTCCCCAAATATTGACCTTCGAGACCCATCAAACGCCTTCACCATCAAATCACTAGGGCGCAACTCTAGTCCAGAATAATCAATCTTCATCAATGCTGACTTGGGCAATACATTCAAAGACGATCCGGTATCTACCAAAACCCGGGATAAAGTAGTGCCCCTGCACTCCATTGAAATATGCAACGCTTTGTTATGGTCTGGCCCCTCCAGAGGAAGATCAAAATCTGTGAAGCCCAAACCGTTCCCGGCAGATATGTTAGCACAAACATTCTCAAACTGATTGACAGTTATCTCGTGTGGCACGAACGCATTCTTTAACAACTTCATCAAAGCATTTCTGTGAGGTTCTGAATAAATCAACAAAGACAATATAGACATCTTAGAAGGAGTATGGCTCAGATGATCAATTATGCTATAATCACTCTTTCTGATAATTCGTATTAACTCTTTAACCTCATCGGGAACTGAAGAAGCTTCTGGTATCGGAATTGGTTGAGTCACATTGGCTGGCGTAACCCTTGGATTACCAATCATTACCTATTGTTTCCCTTTTTCTCTTGCAGAAGCATCTTCCGAATTTTGCACATTGGAAGGACCAAATACTCTCCCACTTCTAGTCATTCGACCCACCCCAAAAAAGTTATGGACTTCCTCTTCATCACCTTAAACATGTTCTTTCTCAGACAAACGAGCATTAACCTCCTGCTTCACCCCATGGTAATAAACATCGGCGCCCTAATGCCATGGGACGGCCTTCACGCTTGTATACGACATAGGACCAGGTACCGTAATCATCAAAGGGGGTGCCCTTGGTGGGGAAGGAATGCGCGCAGGGGTGTAAGGAATAGATATCACAACAACATCTTCTTCCATAATCTTACGATAACTCGGTTTTCTATCAAATTGCAGGGAACCCTCATTTATCATCAACTGGATGCCGGCTTTTAAATGACCACAACCCTTCGGTTGCTCTCTACACTTGGCACACTCTGAAGTATAACTTGGGAAAATAAAATTTTCAAGCAAATACTTCTTAACACAACTCAACAGAGTAGTTACTTGTTCCACATTCATGATCAAATTCAACACTTCACCATTATCATCAATCATATTAACAACACCTCCTCCATGCCTAGGCATTGGGTTCTGAGTAACATTCGGACCAGTTACTGGGGTGAACTCATTCGCCTTAGAATCCAACAAGTCTTGTACCTTGCACTTCAACACAAAGCAATTGTCAGTAGAATGACCAACTCCGTCTGAATGGAATTCGCATCTTGCATTAGCATCATAGTTAACAGGGAGTCTCACGGGTGGCGGTGGCATATTCCTCAAACTGATCAACTTTAAGTCAAGCAAGTGGTGGAGCGCTTCGGTAAGAGTTACTGGCAAGGGGTCAAATTTTCTGGGTTGTCTATGCTGTTGGTTATTATATTGACGGGGAGCATCTTACTGCCTTTGTTGTTGCAACATTGTATTCGGTCTCTGCTGCGGAGGAGCATTAACAGAAATAGAAATAACATTGATTTGTTGATTCTGACGGTCCTCTCTTATTCCTATATGGGAGTAAACCACGCTTGCGTCACCTTCCCTTTTCTTGGGGTAAGTGTTGAATGGTTTCTTACTGCCCCCTGATGAGCCATTGGAACCTCCAATCTGAATCTTTCCCAATTTCAAACCCACTTCAATTCTTTCACCAGCCATGACTAAGTCTGCAAATCCTACCGAAGTACTTCCTATCATGTGTTCATAGAATGGCCCTTGTCAGGGTACTCATAAACATATCAATGAGTTCTCTCTCCATGAGTGGAGGTTGAACCCTCGCAGTCAACTCACGCCACTTCTGAGCGTATTCCTTGAAAGATTCTTTTGGTCCTTGTGACATATTCTGTAGCTGAGTGCGATTGGGCGCCATATCCACATTATACTGATAATGTTTGACAAAAGCCCGAGCAAGATCATTCCAGCAGCGAATATGAGTTTTCTCCAGCTTCATGTACCATTTCAGGGATGCCCCAGATAGGCTATCCTGGAAAAAATGAATCAAAAGCCCTTGATCCTCAGTATGTACTAACATCTTCCGGAAATAAGCAGTTGCATGGGTAATAGGACACGACGTTCCGTTGTACTTTTCAAATGTAGGAGGCTTGAACTTCGGAGGAACCTTCACCCAAGACACCAACCTGAGATTATTAGCATCCATACCAAGGACTCCTTTCCCTTCCACAGCCTTCAGACGCTCTTCCAACAAATGATACTTCATATCCTCAATCTGAACCCCCAACTCTGAACGCCGCACAAAAAACTGATCTTCATCCTGGTCAAAGTCGTAATCCTGCTCCTGATAATTCCTTACACCGCCCTGATTAACTCTCCTGTTCCCCACAAGACGAGGTCTAGGAGACGGGGGAAACTTCCATACATTGTGCACAAAAGGGTTTCCCGGCATCCCACGAAAATTTCCAGCAGGATGATCCTGCACATCCCCCAATCCTACAGAGATGTCCTGATAAAGCCCTTGATTTCCACCATCCCCTGGATGGTGGCGCTGATTGTTGATAATAGCAGCTAGCTCTTCCTGTCGGCGATTCACACTGGTGATGACCTCCATGAACTGAGTCATCTGAGTAGCCATCTGGGCCCTCATTTCAGCGAGTTCAGCTTGAACTCGTTCCATCTGTCTTGGCAAGTTATTTCTGGTGGAATACCGATGATTAGTCGTCTTGAATTCTGGATAAGAAAAGCAGCAGAATAAGAAAACCGTCTTGAGATAACCTGCAATGTTATGAAATGCATGATGTGCATGATATGTTTTTCATTTCCAGGTATCCAAGAGTCCTTTTATTCATCAGTCACAGCGTGCAACCATACAATCAAAAGAGAAATGATAACAAGATGAACACTTCAATTATTTACTAACAAAAGAAACGATGTCCAAGTGACTTCGGACAATTAAGAGTAAAACGATAAACAACTAAATAAATGTCTTAACAATAAAGCAAAAAGAACTGAATAATAACAACAATCAATTAGTCCCTTCCAACAATTCTGGGGGTGACCAAATACACCAAAAGTAAATAACAGAACTAAATCTCCGGAACTAAACATGCTTCAAGATGTTGACAGTACTCCTCAAGTCTGGCTTTCTCCTTCAAAAGTTGAGATGCGACCATTCTACTCTCTTGGAACCGATCTTCTGCGACACGCTTCTGGGCCACTTCCTTCTCGAGCTGAGCGTCTTTGTCTTTGAGTTGTTTTTCTAAGTTCTGAATCTTTTTCTTGTAACTATTTTCTGAGGCCTGAAGCTTCTGACACTCTTGCTGAGTCTTTCTCAATTCTTCTTCCATTTCAGCATAAGACCTTTTCCTAGAACCGGTTGCATTAGAAGTTTCCCCTTGAGCTTCCTTGAGTTTACGAGCTAAGTCAGCCCTTTCTTGATCCGCCCAATAGAGTTTCATTCTTGCCTCACGGTCTTTTGCACGAAGCTGAATATTCTCTACATGAACCTGGGTGAACATCTCGGTAGGCACCGTGTTACTTAGAACAGCAGGGGGTTGCTGGTATAGAGGAGCCAACCTTGCAAATGGTAACCGTAAGATTTTAACCCTGGCTTTAACCCACTCCATGTAAGGAACCCTAGCAATAGGAACCTTCTTGCCCAAAGTAGTTCTATCCTTCCTGTAAATTCCCTTCCAAGCACTTGTCACTCTTTTCAACATCTCAGGATCACTTCCTCTGGCGAAATACACTGATTCAGACACCTCCTCAACCTTTGGCGGTCCATCCATTGCATATCCCAATTGACGATAAGCAAGCACATGATTATAGTTGATGCACCCCTTAGTTCCTATAAGGAGAACATTAGGGAAATCTCCGCAGCTAGTGATAATACTTTGTACTTCCCCCATGTCATAATTCCACCGGATATCGAATGAAGTAAGGTTGACAAGCCTTGATGACCATCAGAGAGAATGCCTGGTATCCACAAAAGGGCCACTTACTGGTAGATGCAACTTAAGCCATTGATACAGCATCGAATGGCATAGACTCACATTACCACCTTTTCCATGCCTGGAATGAATGGTGTAAAGAGTATCTGCCAAGAGTGTCGGTATCGGGTTCTTGTTTCTAAAAACACAAATAGCCGCCAAATCCACAAAATTTCTCTTGTGAGGGAAGAGGACGATCCCGTATATCATGAGAGTGAATAGAGAAATGAAGTCACCCCAATTCCCTTTCTTTGCCCAGTCTTCAGCTTTATTCACCAGAAAGTCCAAATAAAACCATGTAGTACCCTCACTCGACTTCCAATTGTCTTTCACCTCTTTCCAACTCAAATGAAGAATTTCGGCAATAACTTCGAACCTCGGCTTTTCCAGCACTTGGACAAAAGGAACTTCATCGGACAACTTAATATTAAGAAGGTACACGTACTCTTCTAAGGTGGGAACCAATTGATAATATTGAAAAGTAAAGCACCGTAATTCTTTGTCATAGAACTGGAAGAGGGTGATCAAGGCCATCGGGTCAACTGGAGTGTTAAGGACTAGTAACAAATTGCCATAATTTTTGTTGAAATTATTCAGAATATCATTCTTCAGATAAGAACTCAACCTTTTCAACTCGGACACATCAATAGTAGGAATCTGATAAGAGAAAGTATGTCTAGTGAGCTCTTTAACACGAACTGAATCAAACTCAACTGAAGGGAGGCCATCCATTTCTGATGGAAAGAAAACTCTTGAATGTCCCTGGAAGATGACATGCGCATGCTAGTTATTTTTTTTACATCATTTTTTTAGAAATAAATATGCTATGATGCAATATGACAAGATCAAAGTTCACACTGGATCGTGGCTGGACCATTACAGAACAACACCACTTATGATCAAAAGAGAATCCCGAAGCTTCATAACTATCATGGGAACCTGAGTCACCTTCGCAACACAAAGTCACCAACAGTACCTATACCTATAAGAAAAGTTTTCCCGCCCCTCTCACGGGTGTAGTCTAGGTCAAGGTAAAGTTAAAAGCCAAATCAGAGTACGAGAGCTCGAATGTCGGTATCATCATATGATAACACCTATCCGAACTACCTCCGAAGTCATGGGTCTCCTGGTCAGGTCTACAAAGCATCCGCCTCATAGCTGTCATGGCCACTCTATTCCTAGTTCCTATGGAATTCACTCATAGCCTGGGTACGAGGCCTTTTACCTCATGGAACAACCCACCCACCAAGAAAATCCAGAAACCAAACAGTCCAGCCAAATACAGTATGCAAAAAGTAAAGCGCACATAGGATGCAATGCAAACAGATAAATATGCAAAGCGGTAAAATAAACACCCAAAAAGAAAAAAAACAAGATCTAGGATAGACTCTGGGATGGACCAGCAAAAGGTCAATCTTTCCCCAGTGAAGTCGCCAGCTGAAACCACGCGGCCGGAACCTGTCATCTGGATGTAAATAAAACATCAATGAAGTCGCCACCAAACGTCTTTTATCCTGCCGAGAGGGAAAGGTAAACATCGAGAAAACCTAAAAAGGGAGAAATCACGGTCTTTCGACCGGGAGATCAGGTAAGGGAGTCTGTTACGCGAGGGGAAGGTGTTAGCATCCCACACGCCTGTAGTACTCTACGGTATCCACTCTTGTTGTCTAATCTAATGGGTGTGGTCAAATCCTATGTCTATCGCTTAAAAATGAAAAGGGAATGCATGCAAAACGAAAAAGGAAATAATGTAGGGAAAGTAAAAGTTGTGCTCGGTTGGGCCCTACCCCAATGCCTACATATCCCTTTTAAGGAATCAGAGCAGCCGTAGTTCGACTTATGTGTTTTGGTTGGTTTATGTTTTTTAATTAAGACAAACAAAAACAGTTAAGATGGCAAAACATCAAAAGAGACAACAAGCAAATGAGGTGATCAAACATTGACTAAATAATAACAAAGTAACATGTCAAAGAGGGCGAAACATCAAATGGTAGGACGGGTGATAAAACAATGCACCTAACAATGATATTGAGAATCAAAGTAGGATCACAAACATGTGCGATGGCGAAACATCGGCTTCAAACAAATGTGCGATGGCGAGACATCGGCTAAAGGATGACAAGAAATCATGGCAAAGATGGAGAAACATCAATGAAACAGATAGCAAAATATCACACCTATCAATGACATTGGGAATCAAAGTAGGATAACAAACATGTGCGATGGCGAAACATCGGCTTCAAACAAATGTGCGATGGCGAGACATCGGCTAAGAGATAATAGGATATCATGGAAAAGATTGTGAAACATCAATAAGATAGATGCTAAAACAATCCCACCTAACAATGATATTGAGAATCAAAGTAGGATAACAAACATGTGCGATGGCGAAGCATCGACTTCAAACAAATGTGCGATGGTGAGACATCGGCTAAGAGATAACAAAGAAAGAGTAAAGTTGGTTTGTATCTTTTAATTTGAAAATGGATTTGTGTTCATTATAGGTATCTTATGATTTGCCAATAAACAGATTTTTGTTTTAAGATGCAGAATGCATAGAAAGGAGAAACAACTAAGGGAAACTAGCCTAGCACTATCCCTAGTGTTATCATACAAAGGTTGACCCTAAGGTTGAGGATAAAGGAAAATCCTATCCTATGTTAGCATACATGGATTCCTATCTTAATCAGCATGTCAAAGAAAGCTTAACAAAACTATCCTATAGGGAACATGCAATGGGAGCGAAGTCGTGATCTCAATATCTAAATTGAGTGACTCATCGATCAACAATTAAAGATGAAAAGCAATAAACATCCTATAGGGAGCATGAAATGAGAGCGAAGTCGTGATCTCAATATCTAAATTGAGTGACTCATCGATCAACAATCAAAGAAGAAAAGCAATAAACATCCTATAGGGAGCATGCAATGAGAGCGAAGTCGTGATCTCAATATCTAAATTGAGTGACTCATCGATCAAAAACAAACACAACACATGCAATCAGACAAAAACCAGAAGGCCTCCTGACTTATATCAGCAACAGAGGTCCCATCATGCAATCAGAGAATTAGGCAAAATGAAAATGGGAGAAAGGAAGTAGTACTATACCAAACAGATAACTATCTGTAGCAATCAAGCAAGAACAAAAGAAACCCAGAGAAACTTCAAACAAGTTGGCATCAATAAACAAATTGAGTCAGGAATCTATCAGATATGAAAAAATCCCAGGGGCAATGTATGGAATTCACAATCATATGTATATATTCTGCATAAACCATCAAACATGCCAAGCACAGAAAAACAATGCCAGTTATAATACATTGTGTTTCACAAATAAAGTGAAACACAGAGAATCCTCAAGCCAAAAGTGGCAACTTTCTCAGAGTACCTCGCACATTCAACAACAAGGTTAGTATTCCATAAGGTGAAGAAGTGAGAATAACATGGTAACAATTACCAAATATTAGACATTATAAACAAGAAGAGACAAGCATATGCACATATTAGGTCAAAAGAATCAGAGGAATGTTGCTCTTTCATATCACCATGTTGAATTAACAATTGAGTATCAATAAAGGATCATAAGAGCTTGAGAATAATATGAACAAGAACCATGGAAGTCAATAGCAAGCACATTTCAATCATGCATAGCTAATTCAATCACAACTTCATGAACAAAATATAAAATGAAACCTACAAAATGCATTAGATGGTTCAAAATATTCAAGCATGAGGATTCTAAGTGGAATGGCTTGAGCTAACATGGACAAGTCAGAATCCACATGATCATTAGGTTCTCAATTATAGGCCTCACCCAAGTTCATTGTCCATCAAACAAATTGCAACCAACATGCAAACATAATTGGGTACCTTCACTTCAAAATTACACCAAAAATAGAAACAAGGATCCATAATTCAAACCAAAAACATCTTAACATCTTGGAAGTGTTTAGAAGTCAGAATGCAAGCCCTAAGTTCATAAATGATTGGGGAGGAGGACAAATGAAATCCAAAGTGCAAGACTAGTTGGCAAAACCACCAAACTAGACAAGTTTTCAAAATTGTTTGTGAAAAAATGTAAAACCAAGTCAAATAATTCAAGAAAAATAGTTTTCAAATCCCCAATACATTCATGAACTATGATCAAGACCTGAAATCCAATAAAAGTCCGAAGCACAAAGATTTTGAACATGAAACTTGCACCATAAGCAACAAAACCCTAGATTTTGACTTTTAATCCCAAATATTAATTAAATAGGATTAAAACTCAAAAAAATTAAACCAATGTCATGCAAAATATCAAGAAACCCTAAATGTCAGAAAATATATTTTTTCACATTTTTTGAATTAGGAAAAGTCAAGAAAGAAATTAATATTCAAACAATTATGTAATTAACAAATATTCACATATCAAAAATAATATTTAAATCAAAAAGTCAGAAAAAAGGAAAACCAAAATTATATTCAAATATTAGGGCCAAAAAGATACATCCCTGGAATTTTGTGATTTTTTTGGATAAAAGGAAAATATTAAAAACAAAAAAACAAACAATTAATAATGAAATTATTTTTTAAAGGCAAGAAAATGCAAAACATAACCAAAAATCACAAAAGAGGCAAAACAAAAATATGACCAGCTTCTATGATTAAAAACAAGATTACATGATTTTTTTTTGGAATTTTTGAATTAATAGAAGTATTAAAAATTAAAAAAAAACAAACAAATATTAAAAATAACCTTTGAAATTAAATTTTTAATCAAAAATAAGGAAAATGATGAACCAAAGTCAGAATCAATTTTCACATTATTTTGTGGTTCTCAAATAATTTTTATGGATTTTTTAGATCACTAGAACTATTAAAATAAAAATAAACTTTAAATGATTAATTAATTAAACCTAACAATATTTGAACCAATCAAAGTATTTTCAAAAAATTATCAAAAAAAATACACAAAGTCAGAAATATTATTTTGAAATTATGATACTTTTTTCAGAATTTTCCAATCATTTTTGAGCAAGAAATAAAATTATGGAAATCAATTTATAAAACAAAAATTCAAATAAACCAAAATTTCAAATGGACCAATCAGGATGTGCCACCACATCATCTTCAACCTCTGGCCATTCAAAAAACGCGCGCATAACTCAGGATTAGGGCTCACTTTCAGATCAACACAACTCACTCAATTTTGCATCATTTTTTATGAAATCAAAGGCAAATCAAAGCTAGCATGGCAAGGAATACATAGAAATTCGAATCAAATCAAATCATCAACCACATCATCCACAATCAATCCATGAACATGAACAAAAACAATTTGAATCACAAGTTTCAGAACATCCAAACATGCATAATTCATCAAATTAAACGCTATAAAGCTTCAGAATCATTCCATAGACATCAAACAACATGATTATAAACTTAAATCACACGAAGCATGGCTAGAAATCAGAATTCAAAGTTGAGAATTTAAACCTTTGAGAAAAAATGGATCTACTGTCTCCTTCGCTCCAGTTGCAATCCAAGCTTCGATCTACAATCCTTATCACTTGGAGAAGAGAATGCAAGAAGAATTGGCGAAAACGTGCGAGGGAGATGGAAGAATCGAAGAAAAATGCAGAGCTAAAAGCTATGGAGTTTCTGACTTTGATTGATGAAATGAGGCACGAACCCTTTACACTGAGGCTTGCTTCTCAATATATAGAGGATCAGGAGGAGGGTAGGATAGGTTTTTCACATTGAAAGCTCTTGGAATCAAAGAAATCTTATTTTGGCCAAAATTAAGTATGCACATGAAGCCTTGAAGTCCCTCGTGCGTTGGCTTGCTTTTTACGTGCATTATAATCCATTTTCCCTCAGGAAGAGATTAGCAACAAGATTAGGACTTAAATCCTTGCATTAAGCTTGTGTTGGTCATTTGGCAATTTTGAGCAAGCTTTGCATTTTTTTGATTCAAGCAAGCTCATGAAGCACATGGGCACGAAATGGTGAGTGTAATGGGCCTCAGCATGTCACAAATTACCAATGGGCTTGATTATAAACAAGAGGAATGGCTAAAACTTGAGTTTGCAAGAAATGGCCATTTTGCACATTTGCCAAATTTCACTAAAATGCCACAAAATTCTAAAACTCATAACTTGCTCATGCCTTTGAATTTTGACACAAATGAGTACAATTTGAAAAGGTCTTGAAAATATCTACAAACCCTTAGTTTATATTTTTTGCAAATAAATCCATTAAGGCTCCCAAAATATAGCTTGAAGTTCACTAATTTTGAAAAAGGACCTATAATTTTGTAACTTCAAAAGGCCATAACTCTTGATTCCTTGCCAATTTGGACATGAGACCAAAAGCAGGTGAAATATCATTCTATTAGCTTTCCCAACATATTTCATCTACATTTTTTGATCAAAGATGAATAAAATATGAATTTTTGAAATTAAGTCTTCATTTTCCAAAATTAGAAACTTTTAGGGTTTCTTCAAAAACAAGTTTCAACCCAAACTTCAATCTCTTTAATCCAATGACCAAAATGGACTTGAAATATGAAAAGTACATCCTTGAATTGATGGTTTTCCAAAAGTTCACTTGGTCAACCTTGACTTTGACTGATTTTGACCAAAATGACCATTTTGCCCCTTTGAACCAATTGATCCACTTCCCTTCAAAATTGATGATTAAAACTTCAAACATATGATCTTCCAAACATATAGAGGCCATGTACAAAGTTTCAATTCAAAATTCTCAAGAAAACCTGATGAAAACCAAAACCCTAATTTTGGTCAACACTTTAGGAGACTGATGAATTATCTTCAAAACTTCCAATCCTCTGGGCACCTTGACCAATTCCTTGTACAAAGACCTTTCAAATATCAAAGAAATGTTGTAGCTCCCTAAATCAAGTCTTGTACATTGGCCAACAACCTTGCTCAAGCAAACCCTAATTTGGCTGATGAATCCAAAGAGATGGGTAAAAACATCTTGAGATATGCCATAACCTTTGAGCTCAAAAGATCCAGAGATTTGGATAGTAAGATGTTTCTTGAGCAACTTGTCCATGTAATCAACCTTCAAAGCTTTGAGGAAAACTTGGTAACCAAAGTACTTTGATCCTATCACAATGTATGAATGCAATGCACTATGATGTTCATGATGAAACATAAGCCTAAATCAAGAGGGTAAATTTTGGGGTGCAACAGCTGCCCCTATTCAAATATCTTCATCATGATAAGTGAGAAAAGTGATAACTTTCGAGCGTTCAGGGTTGAAGATGTTTGAATACGAAAGAACCCGAAAGTTTACACTCTTGAAAGAAGCGGACACAAAAATCCCAAGACATGCGTCAGAATGGAGCCATAATGCAGGTTAAGACAGGGCAAAAACAAAGAAAAGTAGTCGCAACTAAACTTCCGGACAAACGTGCCAGGGAAAAACTGGGCTTCAAAAGGAAGGGGTGAGACAAAACTCAACCAACAGAGTATAGACGAAACTAAGCTCTGTAATAGAAAACGTACGCAGGTGAGCAGACGAAACTCTGAGCTCGACCCAAAGCAAAGTGGCTAGAGTGCGTGATTCTAGGGACACTTGCCAATATTAACTAGGATAGACAGTATGAAGGAACTGAGAGAATCCCAAAAATGAGGAACAAAGATGAGATGAAACTCGACTCAAAGACTAGCCAGACGAAACTAGACTAGATGAGTACCAGGGCAAAACTGGATTTCACGCACGGGTAACGAGGCGAAACTCGACCCAAAGCGAAGTGATGAGAGTGCATGTTTCTCAGAGCACCTGCTAGTCTCAGATCAATGGATAAACAATGACGAAAACTAATAGAAGAATCCAAGGAACAAAAGAGACTGATCTCAAACCAGGGACGCAGTACGAACACTGCACTCGGTAAACGAACACCGTCAAAGAGTCCAAAGTAGGAAAGCAAAAACGAGGTGAAACTCGACTCAAAAACCAGTTAGATGAAACTACACTAGATGAGCACCAGGACGAAACTAGATTTCATGCACAGGAGACGAGGCGAAACTCGACCCAAAGCGAGGAGATTAGGGCGTACACCTAAAACCTGCTGAAAGCGAATATATGGACGAAACTGGCATTCGAAAGGTGCATCAATAGACATTGGAATAAACTAGAGAGGGTAGTAAAGACTAAACCCGAAAAGACTGAGCCAGGACGAAACTGAACTACAGTCAAGAGTGAACACTCAAACAAACAAATGATTGATGTCAAAAGGATATGGGAATAAGGGGAAACTAAGATTATGAGGACAAAGACCTCGCTGGGGATTAAATCTGACGTATTAGAGAATCACTGGGGATGAAGGAAATAATAAAGGCTTATGTTCTGATGCATGTTGGAATTCTTTTTTATAGCGCAATGTTCCAGATAATGGAAATGCTACGCGTTTTGGTAGATGCAATGTGATGATGTATGTTTAAAAGTCTCACTGGGGAATGGCCAAATGAGAAGCCAAAAACCAAGAAGTCAGAATTCAACATGTCTTGCAAAAATAAATTGCAAAATCCAAAGGAGAGGAGAAAAATGCGGGGAACCACTCAGAGAGGGAATCTCAAAGAGATGGAGCTTCACGGAGAATGACAAACAAGCAAACAACAGAAACGGGCGACAAACATAGAGAGGAGTTGCAAAAATAAATTGTGAATATCTGGGGAAGATCAGGTCGACACTGCAACTTCCAGAAAAGGACGAAAACCTTTTGCTGGGGGAACAAAACCCTGCTGAAGAGGTGGGACTTCACTGGAGGGATAGAACTCTGTTGAAGATTATCTGGCTGGAGAGATATTCTCTTGGAATGCAACCAAAGGACAAATCCTGCAGATAGTCACACGGTATCAAAACCTTACTGGGGAATAAGAGCAGATCCTTAACAAAGGATGCCCCGGTCAAAAGATCGGCTGGGAACTGAGAGGTCAAAGCGAGGGATCCCTGTTGGAAAATTCGTTGGGGAGTTGAAACTCCTTCAGAATGTGGATTCCTGCTTGACGAATCAACTTGGGATAGGCGACATATCCAAACTTGAAGTCTTGGAACGAGGTTTTTTGAAAGAAAATCCCTGGAGTAACAGAACTTTAGTGCTGAAATGAAACTTCACCAGGGAAAGGAAACTTCGCTGGGGAAACGAAACTTCAGAGGGGATAAGCAGAAGAAGAAAGCCGAACATTCCCTTTTTGGCCATCATTAAGCTCTTTACAGGTATTCAACGTGTAAACTTTTTTTGATGTCAAACAGCTGTTTTGCATACAGAAAAATGTTTATTGAGAATGATAGACTTGATGCGATAATTATTTAAGCCTTGAAGTTGAAAACTTTAACAAAATGTCGCATCTCTGTTGTGAACGAATCACTGGCTAGAGTGCAAAAAGGTTTTAAAACTTTTCTTTCCCCTTTTTGAAAAACGAATTAAAATGCGGGTGATAAGATACCAACACGGCTATGCAACACATATTTGGGGAGTTTAGGAAATGTTATATTGTTGTAGTATGCTTTTGAGTTAAACCCTTGTTTCAGTTAGGACTTTTAGAGGTTGTAATGTGGCCTGGTTCAAGGTTCTTTTGAAAAAAGTTTTCAAGGCTCAAATTATTTGGTGCCCACCTCCTTCGTGATATTCTCCTGTCCTAAATTCAGTTGACTTTTCACAAGCGTTCATCTTTCAAAAGGATTTATAATGGCTGAGTGATCACGACAAATCCTCCAACATGATTGTCGCTTAACTTTTACTGCTTTGGTTTTTTTGATATTATTGTTCTTCCTTTGACGAAAATTTTATTAAATATTTTTCTTTCTTTTTTTTTGGCCTTTTAGGCTCTATTTTCCCTAACTTTTGCCTGGACAAAATCTCTTGAATTTCCATTTTTGGGAGTCCAGCGGGATGCCCTAACTTTTGCCTAAGTGACTTGTTTTCAAGTTTCGACCTAGCGGGGCTTTTTGTTTCTTTCTTATTCATGCTTCCCACTTTGAACAAGTTAATGTGACTTTAGGTCTTTGAACTTTTCTTTCTTTCTCTTCTGAAAACAAATGCCTCATTCCTTGGTCAGTGAGGGATAGCCTTTATTGTATCGACTCGAAGTCGACCTCAGGATTTTGTGAGGAAATGAAAATCATGGTTTTGACATTTTTCCTGATCTCATGATGTGAAAGATAAAGTGTGGTGTTCCTCATAGGGGACATTACTTCTGAAATTTGAATGTCTGGGCAAATCAACTGAACATCTACCCTGCCCCTGGTTAAAAAAAGGTTTATTTTTATTTTTCGAACAAAAAGAAAACTCCTACTTTGAAGGCTCAGAGGGGTTAACAAGGATCTAACTCCCTTATATCTCCAGTGTTTGAGGTTTGAAACAATGCTTGTACATTGTCAACATGGTTCTACTCAAAAGCATACCACTACAGTCATTGTTTTTTAGCTGAACTCCCTCCCCCAAATTCTTGGTCATTAGTCTCCTCGCTGCATTAACGAGGGCCAGATCTACTTTTCCGATTTGTTGATATCTTGCTTCTGGGCCTTGCATGGCTTTGCTCGTGAAGTAAATCGGTGTTTGTCCTTCCGGGGTTTCCCTAATCAGCGATGCGTTTATCGCCTCGGAGGCAACGACCAGATAAAGGTAGAGGACCTCGTCTTTCTCAGGTCAAGATAGGACGTGCGGCTGCGAGAGTTCTCTCTTCAAATGGACGGGGGCTTGTTCGCATTCGGGCGTTCACTCGAAGGCGGCTTCCTTGCGCAACAGCCTGAACAAGGGAAGTGCGTGCTGGGCAGACTTTGGCACGAATCGAGAAAGTGAGGTGAGCATGCCGTTTAAGATCTGAATGTATTTCTTCGAGGTGGGTGTTGGAATTTCGGAAAATGACCGACATTTATTGGGGTTTGCTTCGATGCCTCGTTCCGTTAAATATAAATCGAGGAATTTTCCTGCCCGTACGCCGAAGGTGCATTTTTACGGGTTGAATCGCATCCAGTATTTTCGAGCTTGCTCGAATACCTTTTTCAAGTGGGTGGCATGGTCTAGTTCTTCGATGGATTTGACAATCATTTCATCCATATAGACTTCAAGCATGTCGCATATCTCGTTGTGAAAGACTTTGTTCATCATGCACTGGTAAGTAGCGCCCACATTTTTTAGGCTGAAAGGCATTACATTATAGTAATAGTTACCCGACTCGGTCATGAAAGCGGTATATTTTTTGTCTGTTTTTTCCATGGGGATCTGGTTATAACCAGAGTATGCGTCCATGAAAGATAGCAGTTTGAAACCGGCCTTGTTGTCGACCAATTTGTCAATATTAGGTAGGGGATAAGCATCTTTCAGGAAATCCCGGTTGAGATCAGTACAGTCAATGCACATGCGCCATTTTCCATTAGATAGGACTACATTCGAGATCCAGGTTGTGTATTGGGCTTCAAAAATAAAATGTTCCTCTAGGAGGTCTTTTACAGCTAATTCAACAGCCTTTGCTTTCTTAGTCGACTGCTTCCTTCTGCATTGCGTGACCGCCTTGATGGCGGGATCAATGGTCAGGTGATGGCATGCGACCTTAGGGTCCAAACCGGCATCTCGGCCTCACTCCAAGCGAACAAATCGGCATTGTCCCTTAGGAAAGATTTCAGTTGCCTTTTCTCCAGGTAGGGAAGGTCTACTCCGATTTTCACTCCCCTGGTGGGGTCTTCTCCGAGAGGCACCAACTCGAAGTCATCATCCGGGATGGGCTGTGCGTGACTTGAGAGTTCAGCAGAGGAGGTTGGTTCTTTATCTTCGACTATCAGCTCCTTCCCTTTCCTCATTTACTCGACCCGAAGTGATTGTTAAGGTCAATGGTGTCAACCCTCGGCAGCGTCCTAGCTTCTTCGGAGCTAGAGGGCAGTGTGGCTCCAGTGGTCGTCCAAGGTTGGGCATTGATAGAGTTGAGGCCCTTGGCAGAAGCTTTGAAGCACCTTCTGGCTGCTTGGATGTTGTCGTACCCCAAATTTGTCCTACCGCAACGATTATATTTTTTGAGATTGAAATAAAGAAAATACTTAATTAAAGACGGTACAGCAGTATCTGATAGTCCGTCTTTATCTGGCTAGGGGGTGTATTTTTAATTCAGAAAAAACGGGGCTTTCTAAATCAGAAAGACTTGTGCATTCGTAAACCTATTCGTAGGGCATGTTGGCCTATGTCCCATGCAATTCGAAAATGAAAATTGATAAGTCTTCAAAATATGAAAGTCCACTTAAATGTTTGGGAGTGAGTGGTAGAATTCGTATGGCCCATTGAGATCTTTAAAATCAGTTCATCTGTCATTTTTGTTGCTGATTTATTTTAGAAAGAAATTATTATAAAAACGTTTGCTATTTTTTTTTATAAAAAATTCTTATTCACAACTGGTTAAAAAGAGATCTTTTTCATTTGTTACTAAAATGGGGTAAACTAAATTTAAAGCTTTGAATCTAGTACAAACTACAAGCCCGTTAAAATAGTCTCTAAGTGGGCCCATTTGGCATTTTGAAAAAAAACTATTTGACTCTTATTATTTAGTATATTATCCACGTTTTTATAGATATACATTTCTGATTTATAAATTATTTAGAAATTTATTTTATAGATTATTAATAGACTTGGTAAGATGTTTTATTATTTAAGATTTTTTGTGTTGGAAAAAAGATCTGGCGAAATCAATTTTTATGGGCCCACCGAAGTATAGTAGAAAAAGAAGTGCATTGCTGGATAGAAACGATTTTTTAATTGCAGTAAAAGCCCAATTTAGTTTTTTTCATTGTTTGTTGGGCAGAAGGAAATAGCTAATGCAAGGCCCAAATAATATAAAACAACCACTGTACCAATCTTATCCAAGATATGCGCTTGTTTTTCAAATAACATTTACTGTGGAAACCGAAACCAAATCAAATCTTCATTAAAAATTATGCAAACATCCAAAGATCAAAGCCTAGAATTCTGAAGGTTATACAAAACAAAAATATGTACATTCAATCTTCATTACAACAAATTGATTACAAAACCAGTTCCAATCTAAACGAATTAATCCCCAATATAGTACATAATCAAATCTCAGAATCATTTCTTAATGTAACACAAAATCTGGAAAAATCTTTACGAAATCTCATTACATTAATATTACAAGACTAAAGAAAATCCAAATCTCTTATCTTACAAAATCCAATCGCGAATTACAAATAAAACTAAATCAATCACAGTATTAAAACCGAATCCCTAATTGAAGTTAACTTTAACGACAAAACCTAAATACCTAACTATATAAGAGAAAGGATGAAGACAAACGGGGGGATTCGGAGAAAAGGAGAGAAAATTTGGAGACGGAAATTTTGAAGCAAACCCTTGTCGTTGGAGATCCAGAAGGGAAGGTGATTAGAGTTTCCAGATCATAAACCCTAATCGCCATGGAACCACCGCGAGCCACCGCTAAGCTCCGCCGTTCAACACCATCCTCAACCCTTCAAGCAACACCAAAATCTGCAAAACAAGGAAGGAGGAAAAGATCAGTAGCAAATCGGACACGCTCCAGAACACGAAATCGCGGAGAGGGTAAGAGGTCTTTAGCTTTGTTCTTTTTGTTTTGGGTGTTTGGGGCTTGGGATCATGGTTTGAGGTTAGTGGGTGGCGGACGCCGCCGGTGTTGGGGGAAGATAGGGTTTATGATGTGAGAGAGAGAGAGGGGTAAGAGAGAAAGGAGGACGAAGTGATACTCTAAACACTGTAAAAAATGAAAAAAAAACGAATGAATAAAACAAATTATGTAATCCATTCATATCCAGTATAACGCGCCCACCATAATAGCATGCTCCCTCGTTTAGCATCCACATGATTTTAATCAAGCGTCCGTAAGGCCAAGCCACACGATAGGATCCATATGCCTCATTACACTGGAACACGCAACAAACCCCTTTCCAAACGCGTTGGGCTTAGGCCCGCTGTTATTCACACCCCCCTTCACCCCTATTTACTAAACTGTGAAGTAATTTGCACCCCCCTGCCTGGACCGTTCTGGGCTCAGGCCAGCTTACTACTATCACCCCCCCTTATTTACTGGCCAACTAGAAATACAACCCCCCAGGTTTACCTAAATTACTAATATTTTTATATTATTTCTTTTTATGTTATTTTTTATATTATATTTTATTAATTATTTATTTATTTATTTTTCATTTATAATAATCATTATTATTATTAATTTTTATTATTATCATGTTTTAAATATTATTAATATATTTACTATTAAGTATTATTATATGATCAAATAAATCATTTTCATTCAAAAAATTCATATATTATTTTCTGTATTGTTTGCATTAAATCTTTTTTCAATCATGCATTAATCAAGATTTTCGCAACTAATACAATTAAAAAATACAAACCAAACATCAAATTCTATTTTCACAATAAAACTAAGCTAATCAACAGTCTTTTTTTTTTGCAAATGAGTTTCAAACTAATTTTGACTTACTGCATTCTCAGTCAAAATCTCCATAATCACTACTCCCGACCGAGTGCGAAGTGATTCAAAATATGTTTGCAAACCCCTAAAAGACACCAACCCATACAAACTAGGAATTGGGATTCTGATTCCTCATAAGAGGATACGTAGGCACGCGATCTAAAATCGTGGCGAGTCTTGCTAATTAAAACTTAAAACCTTGTTTACCCCAAACCTAAACCTAGAGCTTAATATCCTTGCGAACAAGGTGGATGAAAGGTTCCTAACACCTTCCTTTCGTCTAATTGAATACGAAACCTAGAATCTCTATCTGCGAATTAGGGTTTTCTGTTAGGTTCCCTTCCCTAGGATAAAAACTAATATTAGCGACTCTGATTAAAAAACCAGTCGCAACAGCTGGCGACTTTGCTGGGAACTCTCCTTAACCCTAGGTTTAGGTTCTTTTTGGGGTTTCTTATTTTTTATTTGCTTTATTTATTTATTGCATTTATCTATTTTTATCGAATTTATTTATTTACTGTCAAACTCTCTTATTATCATATATTTGCTATGTGGCGGGTTTTTATCTCTAAAAATATTTCCAATAAACCTTAAAAAGAAGGTTCATCTATTAGCTTAGGGGGTATATCATCCCTGCGAGTTTATGTGATGACTTTGCCTAGAGTCGGTGAACTTTTGAAAAAGGAATACTTATCGAGAGATATCCTCTTGACGAGTAGGACTTTGGAAGGTCACCTATGACTCTTTGTAACGACCTTAACCCAAAATCTCATGACGATACCTTTCACGACTTCGAGACGAAAGTTTCAGTCTGTAAAGAGGCTCCACCTAAGGGAGGCCCTTGTGCCTTTTCCCTCCGGTGTTATTCATGATACCCTTAAGGAAACCACCTCCTGGGAGGGTAGATTTACCGTAGGTCAAAATTAAGGAGCCTACCTTATAGGGGTACCCATCACAAAAAACCCGTCATAAAATCCAGTTACTCAATCCAACACTTATACATCCATGCATTCATGTATATCTCATGTTCATCATTTGTTTATTTTATCTGTCTTATTCACAAGGTACAAAATAAAAGATAACAAAATCAAGATTTTTGGTGACTGTCTTAAAAATGGATACCAAAGGGAAACAACTCATCCGCGTCAATGCCTGCAAGCCTGGCCTTTCTGAAATCAAAACTATAAAGGGTAAATGGTCCGAGAGAGCTCTGAAGATGTACGCTCTCTGCTATGGGGATACCTTGACTTGACTAAAGTAGAGGTCCAGATGGATGCAATCTCTGCCCTAATTCAGTTTTATGACCCTCCGTTGAGATGTTTCACCTTCCAAGACTTCCAGCTAGCACCGACTCTGGAAGAATTTAACATAATCCTTTCCAAAGAAAAGGCCTATGTAAGTATTGGACAAAATATTGAAGTAAAAGCTTTGGCAACAAGCCTAGGGATCCCCTACCCTGAATTGGGGCAGAATTATCGAAGAGAATGTCCAATACAAGGAATCAAAAGGATATACTTGGAAGCTAAGGCACTAGAAATTTCTAATTATAAGGAGTAGGAATCTTGTGTGGATTGTTTAGGGATGTTGGTATTTGGTGTAATTTTATTTCCTTTAACTGTGGACTATATTGACCCTGCGGCCATTAGCATATTTTGGGGTGCGAAAGTCTTTAATGTGGATCCTACTCCCTCCTTGCTTGCTGACATCTATTACACTTTGCATATGATGTATGAAAAGAGAAGAGGCATGCTAAATTGTTGCATCCCGCTTCTATATACCTGGTTCATGACTCATCTTTACAAAGAACACTATATGATCCCAAAATTAACCAGATGTGAGTGGCCACAAAAATTAAGATCTCTCACTACAAACTCCATATTATGGTATGCAAGGAAGTTGGACATTGGTGACATTACTATTAGCTGTGGGGACTTTCCTAATGTCCCTTTGATTGGATTGCGAGGCTGTATAAACTACAACCCTACTTTGGCCCTACGACAACTAGGGTATCCTTTAGAAGACAAACCTTCGGACGAATAACTCTGACCATTTATCATCCATAATATGGCTATAGAAGACCAAAGGTTGCTCAACAAGGTTATTCGAGCCTGGAACAAGGTTAACAAAAGGAAGGCCGAAAGAAAGAATTCCAAAGCAAGAGAACCCTACACCAAATGGGTCCAAGATAGGGTACGGATTATCAAGCTGCCATGCGAAAAAGATCCAGAGTACAAGTCAGAGGAACCAGAGATAACACCTATATCTTTGGACGAAGTCGACAATCTGAAAAGTGCCTTAAAGAAAGCTCAAAAAGAGAAAGAAGCACTGGAAGTCAACCTCCTCAATCTGACCAAAGAAAAGAAACAAATGCAGCTTATACTTGAGTCAAAGGACGAGCAAATTGATAAAAGTCAAAAGGAATTAGAGAAAGAAAGTATCAAACGAAAGCATACAACTGAATGGCTGTTAAGTGCAACGTTCAACCTAGATTCTCACAACCAAAGGTTAGAAGAGGCCGCTGCTGAAATCGGGAGGTTAACTAGATGGTATGAAAAGGAAACACATGACAAGAAGGTGCTAGAGGAAAGTTTGAGAGCCCAAATCCAAAGTTTGGAACAAGCTTCCTTAGATCAAGAAGAGCAAGTAAAGTACCTCGCCACCGAACTCCAAGACAACCACGAATCAGAGGTCAAAGCACGCCTTGAAAGGATAGAAGAAGAGAAACTCTTGACTCAGAGAACTCGAGAACATGATCATGTATGTTTAGAGCTGCAGGGTCTTCAAAAGGACTTCCTCATCCAACAAAGATTTTACACAGAAATGAGGGGTGAAAAGATGTATTGGGAAGAGAAGTATACAAAGATCGCCCAAGCTGGGAGGGATAACCACAAGATAATCCCACATCTTTATCAGGAATACAGGTACTACAAAGACAAACATGAAAAGCTAGTCTTCTTAGCCAACAATCTCATCAAGGACATCCCTAGAAGTTTAAAAGATGCAGAGAATGTAATGGTTCCACTTCTGAAGGACATTGAAGACTTTCTACAGCTTTGCCGAGCAATGGTTGATGGCTTCAAAGCATACATCCGCAGGCGCACTTAGGAAATTTAGTTCCTTTTTAATTATGTTTACGCAAACAAGTTTTGATTTCAATTTGTAATATTTTTCAATATTTGGAATATGTTACTCTTAATAAAGGCATTTTGTTTCCCTATCTCGAAGGCGTGTCTATTTTAAAGCTAGTAACCAAATAAAATAATAAGTTAAAATACAAGTATGTATCCAAGTGAATAAGACAGTTAAAACAAGAAATCATTTCATGATCATGCACATCCATTTGCACGCATGCATTTATAAAACACATGCATGTCACATCAAAACTCATTTGCTTTAAAAATCTCTCCAGTTAAGCCATTGGTAAAAGAAGACCTCCACCTCCTTGGCCTCCATATCAAACAAGGGCTCATCAACAGAAAGAAATGGAACAGATCGAGGAGACTCAAGCTGTGTTCAAAGAGGATCTTGATCAGGTGAAGGGTGACGTAAGCTCAATGAAAGGAGATTTGAGCCAAGTTCTTCTAGATTTGAAGAACATTATCGACAGGTAGGATCAAATTCCCAGGGTAGCTTTTGAAGAAGTAGCCCAAACCATTGGTGCATCGAGCGGTCACCAACTAAGGAAAGAGCCGGAAGCAGGACCCCAAAAGTCCGCCATGGCCCAACAAGAGGTTGAAACTGAAGGATTTATCCCACCACCACCAAAATTAGGGGCATCATATACCCTACAAATTCCAACCAATAGTGCAAATAATTACCTAGACTTGCAATACGGAGATCATGACCCAGAGGATCCTCACCAGGCACCCTTGAAGACAACTGATGCTCATGTTGCAGACAACCCACTGGTAATGAATCAGTATAAAGCCTTGGAAGAAAGACTGAAGGCTGTGGAGGTCTTCGACGCTTTCGAAGTAGACGCTATGGAAATGGGTTTAGCCCCTGATGTAGTGATAACGCCAAAATTCAAAGTACCCGACTTTGGAAAGTATAAAGGGCTCACTTGTCCGAGGAATCATCTTCATATGTACTACAAGAAGATGCACGCCCATGTCCATGATCAGAAACTAATGATTCACTATTTCTAAGACAGCCTAAGTGGGGCATCTTTGGACTGGTACGTGCAGTTGGAATGAACACATATCCGAAATTGGGTGGATCTTGCTAATGCTTTCTTGAAGCATTACAAGTATAACTTGGACATGGCGCCTAATCGCTTGCAACTCCAAAATTTGTCCCAAAAGAAGGAAGAGTCCTTCAAAGAATATGCTCAAAGATGGAAGGAGATGGTATCCTGTGTACAACTACCACTGCTGGAAAAAGAACTCGTAGATATGTTCATGGGAACCTTACAATGGATTTATTATGATAAAATGGTGGGAAGTGTCTCGTCAGGATTTTTAGACTTAATGACTATTGGCGAAAGAATCGAAATTGGTTTGAAAAGCGGGAAGATATCAGGGGGTCGTTAAATGCCCCTTACAATTCAAAAAGACTGGCTTCAAAATTTCCAAGAAGGAAGGAGGGAGAAGTCAACGTTGTGGCCTCACAACCAAGGACATCACAACCACTGGTGATCCCGTAAGGACAAAGGCAAGACAAATTTAAAAGGCCACCTAGAAATTTTGATCCACTGCCCATGCCACCAAGCCAGTTATTATAACACTTGGTTAAGGCATCCTTGGTGGAAATCAAGCCTTTAGCTCCTCCGGTCGGACCATTCCCGCAAAGATACAATGCTAACTGTGATCGGTGGATCTGGAACTGATTGTTTAACGCTGGTTCGCGAAATGTCGCGGAAGCAAGAGTCGCCATCGTCTTTTATTTTCTCCAAATGGAAAGGACAAAAGCACAGAAAAATTCCTTAAAGAGATAGTTTCTCGGTTCGGGAGGTGGATTATAGAAAGGGAAGGTGTTAGCACCCGTTTTATCCATGGTTATCCATGGGCTCTTAGATACTTGCTCATTGTGTTTTCAAAAATGGTTTGTTTGCTTTTCAACTGTGGGTTTTAAAAAGTTTCTTTTGAAAATTCCAGTTCGACTCTTGTATCGGTCCTCAAGAGTGTTTGAAAATTTGCTTACGAAAGCTTTTTGAAAAGGTGTCAGTGTGAAAAGTATTTTTTGATTTGTTTTGAAATTAGAGCAAGTATCTAGAGTCGTCTACCTACCCTAAGGAATTCGTCTGTGTAAATGTCCTTAAGGTAGTGCCATCCCACCATTGAGAGGTAGGTAGCACCACCGTTGGAGGTGTTCGGGTCAATTCGGGGTTCGGGACATGGTGATCACCAGAGCAATGGGAAGACACCTTAGAAGCTACCCTCATGCCAGGTTCCCGGATCATGAGGACTTACTAAGACATCCTCTACTCGACGATCACATTTCGAGGCAAGCCAACAGTGAGGCGTACCCTAGGGGTGGTGTGTGATTTGTGTGTCACGTTCGGTTATTTTTGTCTTGTCATGTCATAGGTGATCTACGCGTTCGTTTTTATTTTTGTCATTTATTCTTGCATGCATTTATTAACAGTTAAAAAAGATGCGGAAATTAAAAGTTCTAAACTATTACAAAGGCGCGGGTCCACATCGCCAAATTTAATCCAGGACCCGATTTGACATAAAATAAAGAAATGAAATAAAGTGCGAAAGATTAAATTTACACGGCTTTGGGAGAATTACATCAATATTTAAAAGAAAAGAAATAAAGCGTGCGAATTCAAATTAAAATTGGAAGCGAGGGCGTTGGACCCTTTGTTATGAAATTAAATTAGAATTATGAAATTAGTTGAATTAAAGAAAAGAAGAAATTATTTGAGATTTTTTGTATTTATGGTTTTTTATGTGAATTAAATGAAATTAACTAATTAACCCTAATTCTACAACTTTTATTTATTAAGAAAAACATGTTAAAATTAAACCTAAAATTAAACTAATTAATTAATGGCAATTTGATTTATAAAAATAAATGATTAATTATTAGTGAAAAGAAAAGAAAAAGGATAAAAATTGATTAAAACCCTAATTCTACAACTTTTTAATTTATTAAGAAAAGATATTAAAATTAACCCTAATTGACAACTAAATTAAATGATATTATTTATTTACAAAAAATATTAAATCAAATATATTTATTTTTTGTCTTTTCTGTTTTTTTATATTATTTTTATGTTTTTTATGAAAATGTTAAATTAAAGAATTTAAAGGAAATAATGGAAACAAATAAAATAAAAAAGAAGAGAATTACAACACCTTGGGGGGTTCTGTCCCCAATAGGAGGTACCATTAGCATTGTTGGCCCAAGGCTTTAAGGCCTTATTTGAATTTGTGGCTAGCGTGTGACTTCGTTGACTAGCGCCTATGGTATTCAGCAGATCTGGACCTTTGGACTGAGATCATTGCACGCGTGGCAAGCATGGATGTGGAGAGTATGGTGAACCCTTGTATTGAAACTGCACAGAAGCGTTATTAGCAAAATAATATGGAATAGAAAGGGGGACCTGGGGTTCGAACCCAGGTCCTAGAGGTTACCAATCACACACCTGACCAGTGGAGCTGCTAATGCACTTTGTTTATTATATGGCTAATAAATAATATAAGAATAAAGCAAGCGTTAGTGGGACTTTAGCGCGAAAATTCAAATAACCCAATCACGCCTTGACACTTCATCATCTTCCTCCTCGTTTGTATTTTCCTGAAAACATAAAAAGGTTAGCGGGGGTTTTAAACCCCCCCAAAACAGGCCTTTCCCAAGAATAGCGAATAGCTCATCTTGGAATATAGATTAGGCGCGACTATGGCAATCGATTCGTCCAAGTTTCCTGAATTCAACCATGGCATTGAGGTTCTCTAATTTTACAGTATTTAGAAACGCCTAATTTGAAAGTCCTGTAACCCTAGCGTCCTTTAATGGTGATTCTTCATACAACGCGTAAAAACTCAATTAAAGCACACAGTTAGCTTTAGAATCAATCAATGAATACAAATCAAGAATCAAAATGCATGGATATGGGCTGAATAATAAAACACGATTATGCAAAAAGAAGAACACAGTCTGACTTATAATTACCAATTCTTGATGTTTCAAGCTATGATTTTGATCCAGGCACCTTCCTTGATGTCTCAGCAAGACAATGGAACAATTTTTTTGGCTTGAATCGCACTAGAACCTAGTTTCCAGTTTTGGAATTTCTTGTCAAAAACTCAAACTTGGTTATGGATGTATGGCGCAGCTTAGAGGTTCCTATCACTAGGGTTAGGTTTGCACTTGTATAGAGAACGAATTTGATCAATAATCCAAGCCCATAACCTTGCTTTTAATGGTTTTCAAGATTTGATTTTTAAGAATCTTTTCCAATATTTCTTCATGCATATTTGATACAAATCATGGCCAATCACTTTAATTCCTTCCATATCTGATCATGCACGAAATCTTGAGCTTATCCCATGCATAAAAAGATTTAAAAAGTTAGGTTTAGTATTTTCCATATATTTTAATTAATTAAATGAATTTCTAGCAATTAAAAATTCAAATAAATAAAATAAAAATGATGAAAAACTTCCCTTTGGGCCAAATGGTCGTGCACATGTCTTGGATGATGGATTTTGGAAGAAAATGAGGCCCATTAGCATTTTTAAGACTTTTGAAGCAATGTTGACTTTTCAAAATATCCAAAAATTTCCCAACTTCTACAAGGCATAACTTGCTCAATTTTTATGCTTTGCTCATGTTCTTGGACATTTTGGAAAGGTATTGAAGTCCTATAACCAATTCCTTTGGTCCCATGTCATTTTGATTTACCAATCTCAAGTTATGGCCTTTGACTTAAAGTCCCTTTTTGTTGACTTTTGAAAATGACCTATAATGTTGAAATTGATAACTTTTTGTGAGAGCATTTCTTGGACTTGAAGTGTGAAGAGGAGTTGTAGGAAATGTCATTCTCTTCAAAATGAGCTTTGGATGGAATTTTTATGATAATCCATGTGGAAGTTATGCCTTGGTCAAGTTACAGTTGACTTTTTCAACTGTCCAAATATGGAAACTTTTGCATCTTGAGACTTTTCGAGCCAAGCTTTGAGAATCATGATCAAGCATTGATCAAATGATGTTTGTGGCTTCAAAATGAGATGTTGACCAAAAATTTAAACTTTTGACTGTCAAATGACCATTTTGCCCCTACAGTTGACTGTTGAGCAATTAGGGTTTTTGACTGTGCAATTTTGTGCTGTAAGTCTTGAAACTTGGTATGAGGATGCTTGACCATGTTTATAGGCATGTGGGACTTGATTGGACCCTTGACAACTTCAATTTCTTTGTCAGAACCAAAACCCTAATTTTTGACTGTTAGGAGGCCCTTGAACTGTGCAACCCTTGGGAAATTTTGAAGCATGATCTTTGCAAATTTTGAAGAATATGGGAGGGCAAATTTTGGGGTACAACACTAACGCTAGGTGTAAATACCATGCTAATTCTCCAGGGCACGCCATAGAACAATGTTGGGCATTCAAGCATAAGGGTTAGGATCTATTAGAGTCTCAAGACATCACCTTTGATAAGCCTAACATTAAATCAAACCCTATGCCTTTGCATGATGGGCCAACAATAAATGCAATTGAGGTGGTCACTGACTTTGGGGAAACCATAAAGGCAAAAACCCCTATCAACTTGTTGAAGGAATATCTGTTCAAATGTGGATTCTTGTTAGAGCATAATAAAGCTTTTGAAACAACTCTGGAAAATCTGGTGGATCGGGGGATAGTCCAATTCATACTGTACCTTTAAGAAAAATATGTAGCCGCAGTTGGAGGGAAAAAGCCACTGGTAATCCCTTTCCAGGGTCCAAGCCTTACCAAGAAGACTCTAGTCATCCCATGGGGAGAATTAACAGAGGTTACAGGAAGGGCACCTAAGAAGACCCTCTTAATACCCACCACTCCAAAAGCCACGATGGTAATTAAGGTACTGTCACCTATCCCTTACGAGAATAATAAGGCAGTACCATGGAGTCATGACTCAGCCGTGTACATCAACTGAGTGAAGCAGGAAAGCGGGCCATCCGCAAGTCAAGGACCTGCAATTTCAAACATAGCAGGAACAAGAGGTATGACCCGAAGTGGTCGAATCTATGGAGCTGAACCATAAAAAAGACAGATGTGATTCCAACGAAGGACAAAGGAAAAGCAGTGGTTGATACAAATCAAGAAAGAGAATCTCCGAACAAAGAGTTTACTGATCAAGAGGCAGAGTAGTTTATGAAAATAATAAAAAAGAGTGACTACAAAGTGGTGGATTAGCTCCATCAAACTCCAACAAAAATCTCCATACTCTCGCTACTCATCAACTCTGAAGCACATAGGGATTCCTTGATGAAAGTGTTAAGTTCAGCTCATATCGTAAAAGAAATTTCGGTAAATAAATTTGACAATGTCGTAGCAAATCTCACGTCTGGATCCTACCTGGGTTTCAGCAACAATGAATTACCGCCACAGGGCCGAGCCCATAACAAAGAACTCCACATTACTATGCAAATAGGTACTTGTTTACCTTGGGTTTTGGTAAACAACCGCTGATCCTCCAAATGGTTACTTATTTGGTTACTCGCAGGATCGATCAGATTGATCCTATGGACATAGGTTGATTTTGAAGTTTGATTAAATTGGATAAGGCTTTAAGTAAATTGTTTCAAGTAAATTGCATAAAGGAAAGGCTTGGTAAAATAAACAAGGCTTTAAAGTAAAGGTTCGACAGGAATTTAAAGGAGAAAAGCAAGTAAAATGCTGGAAAAGTAAATGACTTTAATTGATAAAATTGGTGTTTCACACATACATTTCTCAACAATTCTTTCGCTCACACTGGGTACTTGAATCTAAATGAGTGACTATGTATATAATTGTGAACACACGCGAGAAACTACATATCTACTCCTATTTATACTAAAACATTCCAAGTAACCGTCGGGCAGTTACACTGCTTCGAGATCAAGCCACTTGGCACGTTCTCCATGCTCGACGCTCCAGATCCTTGCACGTTTGCACGTAGTAACTGCTGGAAACCGTTTTCCCTCCAAAGCTTTGAATTTCAAACTGCTCCACTCTGGACCATCGAACACCTTCATCAAGAGACATCTTCGACGAAAACTCCTTCGACGTCGAAGGCAACCAGCCTTCTTCCTTGAAAGAAATCTTCTAAGTATTTTGCCATCTTTCGACGGGCACTTCGACAGGCTTAGCCAGTCGAAAGCATCTTTCAGCTTTTAATGGCTGACACCAATCAAAACAAAGGTGTCGAATTTAGGAGCCAACAGTACTACCCATTTGTCCAGGGTTCTTACTGACACTGGTTCCGCTCTTAATGTGTTGCCAAAGTTAAGTCTCGTAAAGTTAACAATAGACGATGTGACAATGAGACCAAGTTCTATGATAGTAAAGGCATTTGACGATTCTCGAAGCTTGGTGTTAGGGGAGGTGGACCTTCCAGTCAAGATTGGGCCGCATATCTTCAATATCACTTTTCAAGTCATTGACATCAAACCAGCATACACTTGTTTACTGGGGAGACCTTGGATCCATGCGGAAGGGGCAGTAACCTCGACCCTGCATCAAAAATTAAAGTTCCTAGTGGAAGGGAACTTGATCATAATCGATGGCGAGGAAGACATTTTTGTAAGCCACATTGAATTATACAGGTATATCAGTGCCGACGAAGATTGCATAGCTACCCCGTTCCAAGCTTTGGAAATTGCTTCGATGGTAACATTACCGATTGAGAAGGGTAACAAGAATAAAGTGACATCATGGAGAGATCTGCAAATGACTATGGGAGGTGATGCCTCGAAACACTGGGGAAAGCTCCCAGAAATTCCTGAGAAGAAGAATCGCTTTGGTTTGGGTTACGAATCGTCGAAGGCTACTCTGAAAGGCAAAGCATGTTTTCCTCCGATCTGAGCGACTTTCATCAGCAAAGAAATAGAGCATGGCGGGCACGTGGAAATGATATTAAGAAAAATCAATACCAAAAGGGCAACCGACTTCATCAGAGAGGGCGCCCCTGGAGAAGAGCTCAAAGGATGGATTGTTGTGGATATTCCTGAGATATTATTCTTTTCTAAGTAATATTTCTTATTTTGAAAAAACCTATGTTAAACCCGAGGCATAGGGGTTGCTTGTAAGGGTTTTCCCTATTCTTATTTCAGACAATATTTATAATTAATAAAAGTTATATTCTGTTTTCAATTAGGATCTTTGACTTTCTTTTGCATTTATCTATTAAATATAAAAATGGCAATACTTTCTTTGCATACGCGTTTTCAAATTCCAAGCACTAAAATATGCACCAAAACATGAAAAATGTGCAGATCCATGCCCAAAATTACCGATAACGTTACTGCTACGACCTGATACGATTTTGATGTTCCTATCCACCAAGCCGACGAGGAAGATGACGAAGATCTTGAACTCTCCGAGGAAATGGCAAGGGAAATAGAGAAAAAGGCTAACAACATACAACCATATCAAGAGCCTATTGAGACCATTAACTTGGGCACAAAAGGAGATCCGAAAGAAATCAAGCTAGGGGCAATGTTGGAGCAGAGCGTCAAAGGCAGACTAGTCAAGTTATTACACGAGTATGTGGATATATTCGCTTGGTCCTACAGGGACATGCCAGGGTTGGATACAGACATCGTGGTGCACAGACTACCTCTCAAAGAAGGGTGTTCTCTAGTCAGGCAAAAACTCAGAAGAACTCGTCCATATATGTCTAGTAAAATCGGAGAAGAGGTTCTCAAAAAATTTGACGCAGGGTTCCTAGCAGTCGTAGATTATCCACCTTGGATAGCTAACATTGTACCAATACCCAAGAAGGATGGCAAAGTACGCATGTGCGTAGATTATCGAGACTTAAACAAGGCGAGCCCCAAAGACGACTTTCCGTTACCCCACATAGATGTCCTAGTGGATAATATAACTCAAGCCTCGATATTCTCATTTATGGATAGTTTCTCGGGATATAATCAAATCAAAATGGAGCCTGAGGACATGGAAAAGACTACCTTCATGACACCTTGGGGAACTTTCTGCTACAAAGTAATGTCATTCGGTCTCAATAACACAGGGGCAACCTATCAGAGGGCAATGGTCATGTTATTCCACGATATGATCCACAAGGAGGTTGAAGTATACGTCGATGATATGATTACCAAATCCCATATGGAGGAGGAACATATCATACATCTTTAAAAGTTTTTCGAACGACTATGCAAATTCAGACTAAGGTTGAACCCAAATAAATGCACATTTGGCGTCAGATCAGGCAAATTGTTAGGTTTTATTGTAAGCCAGTGAGGTATCAAGGTGGATCCCGACAAAGTGAAAGCTATACAAGAGATGCCCGCTCCAAGGACAGAAAAGAAGTACGTGGTTTTTTAGGGCGATTGAACTACATATCAAGGTTCATATCGCATCTAACAGCTACGTGCGAGCCAATATTCAAGTTATTACGAAAAGATCAGACGGTAGTATGGAATGATGATTGTCAAACTTCCTTTGAGACGATAAAATAGTATCTGCAAGAGCCACCAGTCTTAATTCCACCAGTCCCTGAAAGGCCACTCATCATGTACTTGACAATGCTCGAAGGGTCAACGAGTTGTGTTTTAGGACATCAGGATGAAACAGGTAGAAAGGAGCATGTGATCTATTACCTCAGCAAGAAATTCACTGACTGTGAAACCAGGTACTCACTCCTTGAGAAAACTTGTTGTGCATTGGCTTGGGCTACCAAGAGGTTGAGGCAATATATGTTAACCCATACTACATGGTTAATAGCAAGAATGGATCCTCTAAAATACGTGTTCGAAAAGCCAGCTCTTACCGGAAGAATCGCATGATGGTAGATGCTACTATAAGAATACGACATCCAATATGTCACACAAAAGGCCATCAAAGGTAGTATACTAGCTGATCATCTAGCTCACAAACCGCTATCAGAATATCAGCCCATGAAGTTTGACTTTCTCGACGAGGATGTCATATTTATAGCTGACTACAAAGTACCAGGGGCATATTGGACACTCATGTTCGACGGGGCTTCAAATACACTAGGTCACGGTGTAGGGGAAGTATTAACATATCCCAAGAATTATCACAAACCCTACACTTCAAGGTTATGTTTCGACTGCACCAACAACATCGCCGAATACAAAGCCTGTATACAAGGGCTAGAAGCTGCCATCGGTTTAAGAAAAAAGCACCTTGAAGTGTTTGGGGATTCTGCGTTATTCATATACCAGGTTAATGGCGAATGGGATACTAAACACCCTAAACTGATTTCATATCGAGATCATGTTTTAAAGTTATCCGCAGAATTTACAGAAATCACTTTCAATCATATCCCACGAGAAGAAAATCAAATGGCAAACGCTCTGGCAACCCTATCAGCTATGTTCAATGTGACTTGGCCAAATCACGAACCACGTATTTCGATTAGACATTTCGAAGATCCTGCATACTGCCTTGCTATTGAGGAAGGACCTGATAACAAACCTTGGTTTTACGACATCTAGAAGTACCTAGAAAGGAAGGAATATCCAGAAAATGCCTCTATCATTGACAAGCGAACCTTGCGAAGGTTAGCTTCAAAATTCTTTATGAGTAATGAAGTGTGTTGTACCCCAAAATTTTTCCTCTCTTTTCATCAATATTTTCTCACCACAAGACTCTTGGAACTCAAGATCAAGTTAGGGTTTACTCTGCTCAAGACCCCTCTTGGCACCGTTGACCCAAATTAGGGTTTGAGTTTGCACAAAGATGTTTTGACCTAAAATGCCCAAAGTGACTTTCATGCTTCATGTTGGACTCACAAGTTTATCCATACCAAGTTTCAAGCCTTGATTCCAATCTTTGCCCAGTCAATTGGACAGTTGACCTAGAAATCAGCTGTATTGGGGAAAAAGTCAACTGTGGCCAATTGACAGTCAAACCTCATGAAATTTGACCCACATCAACATAATAAACTCACATGAACCATTTGGTCAAGTTTGGATCACAATTCCACAAGAAATTTGATCAGATCACCAAAAGGGTAAAATGGTCATTTTTAGGGTTTTGACTGCACAAAGGCAATTGTTGACTGTTTGACCTAAATAATGGCAAAACAAGTTCACATATGGACTCAAGGACTCAATGGCATGGTCTTGACACATTCAACAAGTTCAAAAGATCCCAAATGCATAGGATTGACAGATGAATTTTCCAGTCAACTGATCAAAATTTGACTGTATACTAGAAAGTCAAACTTTGACTTTTTGGTCAAAATCAAGTGCCAAGATTCATTTTTCATCAAAACATGTCAAATTATGAAGCTTGTTCATCAAGAAACTCAAATTTGCAAATTAGGGTTTAAAATGAAGAAATTTCATAACTTAGAATTTTTCTAAGTTATGAGACTTCCTTATTTTCTCCTAACTTTGCCCCATTTTTTCACTAAGATGCAAATGGATTCAAACAAAACTCAAAACATGAAAGTTGTAGTCCATTAAAAAATCTACAACTTTGATCCACAAAGTTTTCTCAAAGGAAGCTTGTAGCTCAAGTTATGATTTTTGGAACAAGGGTGCAAAACATTCTTAACTTAGAAAAATTTTGACCTATTCTAGGCAGGATTTTTGTCCAACTTCATGGCCACTTTTCACATAGTTACACTTGGAATTTCAATTTTCATTACAAAGATGGATTGTAGTACACATTCCAAGCTTTCCAAATTGTCCAAGAACTTCTCAAACACCCTTATGGTTAGGGAGAATCGAATTGGCAAAGTTGGGAAAAAGTCACTTTTATTCATAACCAAGTGCATGTTCATACATTGGCATTTTTCAAGTCAGCTTGTACAAGCTAGATTACAGGCCTCTAATCCTAATCACACTCAATAATTAAATGCCAAAACATTATGTTCAAGCATTATTTTGATCATTTGGTCATTACATGCAAGATTAATCCATAATTAGAAAAAGTAAATTTGCCATTTTTGAAAAGATGCACTTTATGTCAAATAACAAATCCAAGAGGCATGGGCCAGATCTTTGAAGCTAGCATTTGTACACAAATCACTCTGATCAAGAACAAGAGGTGCAGCATAGTTTAGGGCATTGGACAGGCCTGTTTTGAAACTGGCATTTCCTTGCTTACATTAGAAGAAAACTTGCAAACTCACTCCACCCTCTCATTCCTGTAAACACCAACAAAAACAAAGTTTGAAAACACTTTCCACACATCAAACCAAGCTTGAAACACGACTCAATCATCCCTAATCCCTCCTCATACAGAAGATCACATTTTTTCTGCAAAATAGGGCACCTGTTGCAGTTTGACTTCCACAAACACTTCCACTCGTGCGTTTTGGCCAAAGCTTGTTCAAACACACTCCCTACCATCCACTGAAGCTATCCCAAACCCTAGATAAGAACTGTAACATCCCTAACCCCTGTTGCCATTTTCATTTTTTCAGTTGTGCAGGTAAACTTCCATAGCACGATTCATAGTGATTCAAAGCAAGCTAGGTGTTAGAGAAGCATCCTTGGACTTCAGGCAAGCTGTACCAAAGCTCAAACTCCATTGAAGATACCTCCATTGCTGTACACGACTCAAGCTGAACAGGTAAAAATATGAACTTCTATCTCTCTATCCAGGCATGATTAGGCTTAGGTTTATGAAGAAAACATGTTCTACTCATAGCCCTGAAACCATCCATGTATTTACTTTTCATTTATATTATACGTGCTGTGAGAATTTTGGCCATGAACATTGAAAAAAACATAGGTCAGAAATTGGGGATGAAGAAATTCTCCCTCGTTTCTTAGAGTTAGGTCAAGTTTTTTATATGTATGAATTCGTCTCTTGATGCTCTACATTATTGGTGTTATGAGTTTTGCATGAAAGTCCAGGAATCAGGAGTTAGTAAGCACGCGTTCTGGCTTGTTCAAATAAAGCTGGAGGTTGAAGATGATTGGCTTGGGCTGGGCCTGAGTCAGTTTTGCTTTTTGCACCTCTTTTCTCATTTTGCACCCCCCTGGCCCATTGTGTGAAATATCCATTATTTTTGACTTTTTATTTTTTCTTCTGACTTATTATTTTTTGTCAAAACATAAAAAACATTAAAAATATTTTTCCACCCATTTTTGCATTTATTTGGCATTTATTTGTTTTATTTAGCATATATATATAAACAAATATATTTCTTTTTATTTAAGATATTAAAAAATAATACAAAATATATATATTTTCAGTCATTATTTTTTATTTTACATTTTGAAAACATTTTCTAAAATATACCATTTTTGTAAATAATTAATATTTTTATTCTTGTATATATTTAGTATATTAAAATATATGATATAAATACTTGTATATTTATTAGAATATTTAGGATAAATATGAAAATAATACATTTATTTTATTTTATTAATATATGACATTAAAAAATACCTTTTTTTACAATATACTTTTTTTAAATTTATTTTTGTATAAATTAATATATAAATATTGTATATAATTAATAAATAATTGCTATTTATTCAAAAATTAGGGTTTTGCCCTAAAACCATAAAAATATCAAAAATTAACCTTTTTATTTTTGTTTATATTTTACATTGAAAAATACTTTTACATACATAAAAAACCATTTTTGTGCATAATATATTTTGCATATTTATTGTATTTTATTTAATTATTGTACAATTAAATAATTTGTATATTCAATTTGGATGTAATAGTTTTAGATTTAATTTCTTGCTAAATATCCCCCCATTCAAACATTTGTACCCCCATCCCCATAATTATGTTGTAATAATTTAGGACTTTAAATTTCCGCATTTAAAAGCTTTCAAATTATGCCATGATAGACTTAGGGTTTGTATGCAAATCAACCAACAAATAGTTTGACTAATACAAAGACAAAAAAGCATGAAAATGGACAACACCAATCACACTTGCACCCTTAGGGCTACTCCACTTGTTGCCTTCAAAATTGGGCCATATTTGCATGTTGAGTTTCTTTGGCAAAACAAAAACAAATCAAATGATCATAGTCCCTCGATGACGCTTTCTCAAGTTGCCTAAATAATGATCAAGTCCCTTAAAGGAAAAATTGCCAAAGACACTTGGCACTATTGCATTCATGGTCTAAACGATGACCCGCGCCCGTCCTGTTAACATCCTAACACAAGATTGTCCACCAAATACAATGGTGGAACAATACTGTTAAAAGGGTTAAAACATAGAAAAAATCTTTGAGTAAATTTAGGGGTAGACAACTCTTAGTTACTTGATCAAACTTGCAAAACAAATCCTTGCCATTTTTCAAAACACACATCACAACACAAATTCAAAACAAACTTTCAAAACATTGAAAACTTTTCAAAAGACAAATACACCTTTGTATACATTCAAACATGGATCATTACAAAGGTTGCCACAACAAAGGGCCTCTTTTCAAAACCTCTTTCAAAATCACACACAAAGCACCATTTCAAACAATTGAAAGCAGCATTTCAAACAATTGAAAATGCAAGGAAAGTGATCTAAGCAAGTAACTAAGAGCCCATGGATAACCATGGATAGAAAGGGTGCTAATACCTTCCCTTTCTATAATCTACTCCCCGAACCCAAGAAAACATCTCAAAGGTTTTTGCTGTGCTTTTTAACCTTTCCTTAGGATAAAATAGAAAGTCGGTGGCAACTCTTGCTAAATCGAAACATTTGTGAAAACAAATGCAAAACCCAAGTCAGTTCTCCCACCGCATCACAAAGTGGTATACAAAAGAAACTACGACATGGTACTACTCATATGTGTGGAAAATCAAAAAGCAGATACACTCATGAGAGAAATCCACGAAGGTACTTTCGAGACCCATACAAACGGGCACGCCATGGCTAGAAAGATTCTGCAAGCAGGGTATTACTGGTTAAGATTGAAGCCGACTGCTATCATTACACGAAGACGTGTCATAAATGTCAGATCTATGCCGACAAGATAAATGTACTACCAACTCCTCTGAATGTCATGAGCTCCCCATGGCCATTCTCAATGTGGGGAATTGATATGATTGGCACGATCGAGCCGAAAGCATACAACGAACACCTCTTTATATTGGTAGCCATCGACTACTTTACTAAGTGGGTAGAAGTAGCATCCTACGCCAACATAACAAGTCAAGTGGTTACGCGCTTCTTCAAACAGCACATCATATGCAGATATGGTGTCCCAAGCCGGATAATTACAGATAACAGGTCTAATTTAAACAACAAGATGATGAAGGAACTATGCGACGACTTCAAAATTGAGCATCATAATTCCTCACCATACAAACCAAAGATGAACGGGGCCGTCGAAGCGTCCAACAAAAATATTAAGAAGATCATCCAGAAAATGGTGAAGACATACAAAGATTGGCATGAAATGCTTCCTTTCGCTTTGCATGGCTATCGCACTTCTGTACGCACATCAACAGGTGCGACTCCTTTCTCACTAGTATATGGCATGGAGGAAGTACTCCCAGTGGAAGTTGAGATACCATCACTTCGAGTTCTGAGGGAAACAAATCTAGAAGAAGCAGAATGGGTGCAAGCTCGACTTGACCAGCTCAGCTTCATTGAAGAAAAACGATTAACGTCTCTGTGTCATAGTCAGTTACATCAAAATAGAATGAAGATGGCCTTCGACAAGAAAGTACGCCCTCGAATATTCAAGGAAGGGGATCTAGTGCTCAAGAAGATTCTACTACCTCGCCTCGATTCACGTGGTAAATAGATACCCAACTACGAAGGTCCATATGTAGTCAAAACAAAATTCTCTAGAGGTGGTCTCGTCCTCACAATAATGGATAGGGAAGAACTACCGCATCCGGCCAATGCAAACGCAGTCAAAAATATTATGTATAAAAAGCTCGCTAAGCTCGAACCCCCAAAAGGGTGACTTAGGCAAAAAGGAGTGTCCCGGTGGATCGAAAATCCTAAAGGGAGATCCGAGCAAAAATTAGGGGCACATAACAAGAAAATTATCCCGGTGGATTGAAAACCCGAAAGGGCAATCAAGGCAAAAGTTAGGGATTCCCTATAAAGAAATAAAGAACAAAAAGACTGTGATCTAAAGAGCTATAACTATGAACCATAGAGGGGAGGATAGGTTGGAATCATACAACTCAAAAGCGAATGAGATAAGTTCATCAAAAGCTATAGGGGAACAGCAGTAGCGATTATCATTTTTCATTATCATTTACTGTTTTAAAACTTTTTGTAATTACCTCTTTCTAGGAATTGCATCTTGTATTCTCGCCCACTCTGAGGCATATCAATAAAACATTTGTTTTCTTTATATCTTTCGAATCATGTTTTTCTTTTCTCAGATTTGTTTACAAAATACTACGATTATTACTTATGAATATTGTCTTGAAATAATTTTGGGGAATTAACAGAATAAAAGCATCTGACAAATATCAGAAAAAATGCTTTGGTTAGAAAAGTATCGAAGGAAAATCTACGTCTACGTCCACACACACAATTACTCCTACGTCTTGCAAAAACTTATACACATGTCTGTGTTTGTACCTATGCATATCTACACGTTCGTACACGAAGTCTGCGACCACGCACATATCTGTGCCTATCATTGCACTCAACGATACAAAGTCTATACAAATATCTACGTGTCCCTATGCAAAGTCTACGTCCATGTCAGCACCTATGCCTGACTTACAACACAAGGTTTACGCTTACGTCTGTGCTTACAACATACAAATCTACGCATAGGCCATTATTTACGTCTACATCTACATCCATCCTGCAATACAAAATCAACGGTCAAACTTTGCTAACGTTGTCCAATGAATTCAAGAGCAACAATGCTACGACAACATGCAACGCCAGGAATTGGTAGCTCTAAGCCAATGGTTTAAAGGAGAGAATGCCAGAAATGGCCTTCATAACATTTCAAGGCATATACGCATCTTACACACATTTCACATATACATTTTGCATATCTAAAGCATATATACCCTATACATTTCAACATTCAATACGAATACATGCAGGGTTCTATATCAATGTCAAACATCATACATTTCGCATATATACAAAGTTTAATACGCATGCATACACATGTATCACATAGCAAACATACAAATAATCTCACCCTCGATTCAACTATCTAAGGGTCGACCAACGCAATACTCCTCCTATGATTCAACCCATCACCTTAGTCTTCATGCCATGACGTGTTCAGTACATCACCTAAGTCCTCCCATAGTGATGAGTTCCTTACAAGCCCAGTACATTGCCTCTAAGCCGCAATGTATTCACAAAACCCATTACATTGCCTCTAAGCCGCAATGTATTCTCCGAACTCAACATATTGCCTCTAAGCCTCAATTTATCCTCAAACTCAACACATTGCCTCTAAGCCGCAATGAATTCTCAACACTCCGTACGTTGCCTCTAAGCCGCAACGCATTCTCAAAACCCATTGCATTGCCTCTAAGCCACAATAAATTTTCAAAACTCAGTATATTGCTTCTAAGCGGCAATATATCATCCAACTCAAACACATTGCCTCTAAGCCGCAATCTATCTTTCCAGATCAGTATATTGCCTCTAAGCCGCAATATATCGTCCGACTCAAACACATTACCTCTAAGCCGTAATGTATTTTCAAAACTCAACACATTGCCTCTAAGTTGCAATGCATCTTTCCAGATCAACATATTGCCTCTAAGCCACAATATATTATCCAAACCAGCACATTGCCTCTAAGCCACAATGCATTACCCAAACTCAGACCATCGTCTCAGACTTCATGCAGCGATGTTTGAAACAACAATTTTAGCTTATCACATCAGACTTCACACAATGATTTGCAAACCTAACCCATTGCCTCAATCTTCATGCAGCAGTGTGTACCCTTACTATGTGACACAAATCATTGCCTCAGACTTCATGCAACAATGTTTTCCTAACTCTAGACCATCGTCTTAGACTTCATGCAGCAATGTATTTATTTATTCCACAAAATCCATCCTATCGCATCAGACTTCACGCAGCGATTCAAAAACTTTAACCCATTGCACCAGACTTCATGCAGCAATACATTTCGTTATTCCATAAACACCGATCATCGCCTCAGACTTCATGCTACGATGCTCAAAAGAAAACAAAACTCAACACATTGCCGCTAAGCCGCAATGTATTCGAAAACTCAACACATTGCTTCTAAGCCGCAATGTATTCGCAAACTCAACACATTGCCTCTAAACTGCAATGTATTCGCAAACTCAACACATTACCTCTAAGCCGCAATGTATCCTCAAAACTCAGCACATTGCCTCTAAGCCACAATGTATTATCCAAATCAACACATTTCCTCTAAGCCGTAATGCATTCTTCAAACTCAAACACATAGCCTCTGAGCCGTAATATATTCATGCTCAAAACATCGCCTCAGACTTCATGCAGCGATTCGCAAACTTAACCCATGGCCTCAGTCTTCAAGCAGCCATGCATCATCAATCATTGCTACACTCACCCTCCAGACAGGTGAATAAGCCAAGACATACAGAATTTCACTATCTGCCTCGTAATCAAACCCGGGTAAGCGATATATAATAAGATTTGCCTACTTCCTTGAGACTTATAAGGGTATGCTACATCAGTATAACCTTATGTTTGTCAGACAAATTTTGGGATACTTCAAGTATTCAATAAAACTTTCAATCAAAATGCACAAGACTTGAGTTTTCTCATGCTATTCGATTAAAAGATAATTGATTAGGGGCAGTTGTTGTACCCCAAATTTGTCCTACCGCGACGATTATATTTTTTGAGATTGAAATAAAGAAAATACTTAATTAAAGACGGTACAACAGTATCTGATGGTCCATCTTTATCTGGCTAGGGGGTGTATTTTTAATTCAGAAAAAATGGGCTTTCTAAATCAGAAATACTTGTGCATCCGTAAACCTATTCGTAGGGCATGTTGGCCTATGGCCCATGCAATTCGAAAATGAAAATTGATAAGTCTTCAAAATATGAAATCCAACTTAAATGTTTGGGAGTGAGTGGTAGAATTCGTATGGCCCATTGAGATCTTTAAAATCAGTTCGTCTGTCATTTTTGTTGCTGATTTATTTTAGAAAGAAATTATTATAAAAACGTTCGCTGTTATTTTAAAAAAAAATTCTTATTCACAACTGATTAAAAAGAGATCTTTTTCATTTGTTACTAAAAGGTAGTAAACTAAATTTAAAGCTTTGAATCTAGTACAAATTACAGGCCCGTTAAAATAGTCTCTAAGTGGGCCCATTTGGAATTTTGAAAAAAAAACTATTTGACTCTTATTACTTAGTATACTACCCACATTTATATATATATATATATATATATATATATATATATATATATATATATATATATATATATATATATATATATATATATATATATATATATATATATATATATATATATATATATATATATATATATATATATATATATATATATATATATATATATATATATATATATATATATATATATATTTGATTTATAAATTATTTAGAAATTTATTTTACAGATTTTAATAGACTTGGTAAGATGTTTTATTATTTAAGAGTTTTTGTGTTGGAAAAAAGATCAGGCGAAATCAATTTTTATGGGCCCACCGAAGTATAGTAGAAAAAGAAGTGCATTGCTGGAGAGATACAATTTTTTATGTGCAGTAAAAGCCCAATTTAGTTTTTTTCATTGTTTGTTGGGCAGAACGAAATAGCTAATGCAAGGCCCAAATAATATAAAACAGCCACTGTACCAATCTTATCCAAGATATGCACTTGTTTTTCAAATAACATTTACTGTGGAAATCGAAACCAAATGAAATCTTCATTAAAAATTATGCAAACATCCAAAGATAAAAGCCTAGAATTTCTGAAGGTTATACAAAACAAAAATATGTACATTCAATCTTCATTACAGCAAATTGATTACAGAACCAGTTCCAATCTAAACGAATTAATCCCCAATACATTACAAAATCAAATCTCATAATCATTTATTAATGTAACACAAAATATGGAAAAATCTTTACGAAATCTCATTACATTAATATTAGAAGACTACAGAAAATCCAAATCTCTTATCTTACAAAATCCAATCGCGAATTACAAATAAAACTAAATCAATCACAATATTAAAACGGAATCCCTAATTGAAGCTAATTGTAACGACAAAACCTAAATCTCTAACTATATAAGAGAAAGGAGGAAGACAGAAACGGGGGGATTCGAAGAAAAGGAGAGAAAAAATTGGAGACAAATTTTGAGGCAAACCCTTGTCATTTTAGATTCAGAAGAGAAGGTGATTAGAGTTTCCAGATCGGAAACCCTAATCTCCCTTGAACCACCGCGAGCCACCGCTAAGCGCCGCCGTTCACCACCATCCTCAAGCCTTCAAGCAACGCCAAAATCTACAAAACAAGGAAGGAGGAAAATATCAGTAGCAAATCGGACACACTCCAGAACAAGAAATCACGGAGAGGGTAAGAGGTCTTTAGCTTTGTTCTTTTCGTTTTGGGTGTTTTGGGCTTGAGATCATGGTTTGAGGTTAGTGGGTGGCGGACGCCGCCGGCGTTGGGGGAAGATAGGGTTTATGCTGTGAGAGAGAGATAGGGGTAAGAGAGAAAGGAGGACAAAGTGATACTCTAAACACTGTAAAAAATGAAAAAAAAAACGAATGAATAAAACAAATTATGTAATCCATTCATATCCAGTATAACGTACCCACCATAATAGCATGCTCCCTTGTTTAGCATCCACGTGATTTTAATCAAGCGGCCGTAAGGCCAAGCCACACGATAGGATTCGTACGCCTCATTACACTGGAACACGCAGCAAACCCCTTTCCAAACGCGTTGGGCTTAGGACCGCTGTTATTCACACCCCCTTCACTCATGTTTACTAAACTGTGAAGCAATTTGCACCCCCCCCCCCTTCCTGGACCATTCTGGGCCTAGCCCAGCTTACTACTATCACCCCTCTTATTTACTGGTCAATTAGAAATACACCCCCCAGGTTTACCTAAATTATTAATATTTTTTATTATTTATTTTTATGTTATTTTTTATATTATATTTTATTAATTATTTTTTTCATTTTATAATAATTATTATTACTATTATTAATTTTTATTATTATCATGTTTTAAATATTATTAATATATTTACTATTAAGTATTATTATATGATCAAATAAATCATTTTCATTCAAAAAATTCATATATTATTTTTTGTATTGTTTGCATTAAATCTTTTTTTCCAATCATGCATTAATCAAGATTTTCACAACTAATACAATTAAAAAATACAAACCAAACATCAAATTCTACTTTCGCAATAAAACTAAGCTAATCAACAATCTTTTTTGCAAATGGGTTTCAAACTAATTTTGACTTCCTGCGTTCTCAGTCAAAATCTCCACAATCACTACTCCCGACTGAGTGCGAAGTGATTCAAAATATATTTGCAAACTCCTAAAAGACATCAACCCATATGAACTACGAATTGGGACTCTGATTTCTCATAGGAGGATACGTAGGCACGCGATCTAAAATCGTGGCGAGTCTTGCTAATTAAAACTTAAAACACTGTTTACCCCAAACCTAAACCTAGAGCTTAATATCCTTGCGAACAAGGTGGATGAAAGGTGCCTAACACCTTCCTTTCGTCTAGTTGAGTCTGAAACCTAGAATCTCTATCCGCGAATTAGGGTTTTCTGTTAGGCTCCCTTCCCTAAGATAAAAACTAATAGTGGCGACTCTGATTAAAAATCCAGCCGCAACAGATGTCCCTATGAAGGGTGGTGACTAAACCTTCGACGATGTAGTATTTCATCTTGAGATGAACGATGGAGGGGATCGCGATAAGCTCGACGAGGGTGGGCCTCCCGAAAATGCATTGATAGAGATATGGGAAATCTACCACCAAGAATTGAGTCTTGATGGATATGGCTGTTATCCCCCTCCCAAATGTGATGATCAGCTCTACATATCCGCATGGCTTTGTGCTGGCCCCGTTGAAACCCTGAAGATCAGAACCCATGTAGGGGGTTAGGTAGCTCTCATTCAGTTGTAAGGTGTTAATCAGTTAGGCGTACATGATGTCCACCGAACTTCCTTGGTCGACCAAAATGCAACACACGTCAAAGTTGGCCATCTGAGCTCTCAGGAGTAGTGGGATGCTCGAATTTGGGGCCCCTTATGGTAACTCTTCCTTGTAGAATGTGAGGGGGTGAGATCCTCCTCGGAATTTGTCGAGCGTGGCGTCCATTTCTGAGTTGGCCTCGATGAGTTGGTCGAACCTTCTCTTCATCGATCCAACTGTGTGCTTGTTGAACCCTCCGCCAGAGATGATCATGGCTGTGGGGAAGGATTCCCACGGACTGTGGGAGGAGAAGTACTGGGGGACGTTCTCCATGTCCGGAAAGTAGAAGTCTTCCGGGGTGAGATGCTCAAGGCGACCAGAATAGGGTTGAGGTCGTGGGATTTCTTCCCTTCCTCGACATTCTTGGTTTCTGGTGCTTCGTCACGGGCACCCTCCTTCTTCTTATACTGCTTTAGGTGCCCGTCTCTGATAATTATTTCGATTGCATCCTTGAGATGAATACAATCCTCTGTGTTGTGACCGTGACTCTTGTGGAACTTGCAGAACTTGCTCTTGTCGGTTCCTGGCTTGGACGCTGTTTGTCGGTGGAAGTGCACCCCGACTTGATTGAATTCAGAATTAGCGCATTCAGAAAGAATGCGCTCCCTTGAGGTTGTCATATAGGTGTAGTCGTGGAAACGACCGGCCGACCCCTTGTAGTCTTTTGGATCACGGGGTTTGTCTTCCCGTTTCTTCTCCCTCCGACGGGATGTTGAGGGTTTATCACTCTTTGAGGATTTGGCACTCTCTTTGTGCCTAGATTCCCGGACACTGTTAGCCGCTTCCTTCTCCTCGTACTGTATGTACACATGGGATTTTAGGAGAAGGTAATCGAGTGTGGCTGGTGTTTTTATGCCCATAACCTTGGCAAAGTCGTTGCGGGGATGGAGCCCTCGCTCGAGGAGGTACTTCTTCATATTGTCTGTTGTCAGGACCTGGACCGCTTATTTGTTAAAGCTTTTGATATAAGGACACAAAGACTCATCCCTGTCTTGTATGATCGCTTCGAGCGAAGCTTCTGATTTAGGGTGCCGATGGAAGGCGGTGAAATGCCTTGAAAACATTCTCTCGAGTTGCTTCCATGAGGTGATGGATTCATTGGGGAGGCTCTTGTACCATTCCGTCGCTCCCTTCCTGAGAGTGGTTTGGAAGAGTATGCATTTGATGGCTCCCCTAACTCCTCTATAGTCGAGGAGAGCATTGATGTTCTCGATGTGCTCGTTAGGGTCTGTTATTTCGTCGTAGGTCCCCAAAGTGGGCGGTTTCTCTAGGCCAACATGAAGTGGAGCCTCAGTGATCTCTCTTGGTAGTGGGTCACAGGGCTCATCATCCTCACTATCGACAGGAGATGGAGAAGGAGAGTGATAGTTTCTCCCCCGTTGATCGTCACGGTCCCGTTGGGGGAGGGGCTCCTTGGTTTCTTCTTTGGCTCGGGAGAAGGCAGCCGAGCTCTGTCAATTTGCCTGTTGTCCTTCCTCTTCTTGAACGAAGGGGAGTCTTGATCTCTGGGATGAGGTGTGCGATTGCGTTTCTTAAAGAAAGAAATATTGCGCCTCTCCTTTCTGGGCGGTGGGTCATGCCTGGGTAGTGATGCACTAGGGGAGTTTCATCGTCGGGCTCTCCGAGGAGGAGATCTTGATCGCCTGTTCTCCCAGGCCCATGTCCTTTGATTTTGTTGTAGGATGAGGGTGTTGGTTTGATTGATAGCAGCGAGCAGTGCTGCCATGGCCGAATCAATGTTGAGAGAGATAGGAACTGGTGGCGTGACTACTGGAAGTTCCTCAACAAGATTCTTGGGATGTTCCTTGTCCAAGAATTGGTCGTCGCTGCACCAGGAATCCGTGGAATCTGGAGACGCAGTCTGTCCGTCCCGGAATCTCGAGTTATCCTCGAGGTGAGGGCGTTCCTGACTTCTGTTGATTTTACGAGCAGGGGAAAGAATGGTCTTTCCAGACATGTGAAGATCATCATGGTTGGCCATGGTTAGAGAGATGAATCTTGAAAAAGTTGCTTTGATCTTAAGTTCCGAGGGAAGAAATATGGGGAGAGTAGGTTCCCACAGACAGTGCCACAGATCTTGCCAGTTGATCTGAACCTGAAGAGTGGCCGGAGGATGATCTGCAGTCGAGCTGTAAGCTAAAGAGAAAAGGGGGGTTGTACCTGCAAGGCACTCTGACGATCAAGTAAGAGCGTGAACTAGGAGGTACAAGAAAAATATCAGGTAGTGAGTAGTGAATATTCGATACCTGGTCCTCACAGATGTATGTGTTTATATGATTCCCCTGGCGCATGGCCATTGGTTCCTAATTTCCCGCCTAGATATGCGGGTCCATGAAATTAGATAACTGCCAGGACTTGGTCAAACCGGGTAGATATGATCGCAACTAGCCGTTGGTCCCGAGGAGGGGGTTAGTTGCAGGCATCTCTCTGGTCGATTCCTGGTGACTTGCACAATGTTGATATCAAGTAGGGTGAGAGGATACTCTTTGCTCATCCTGGGCCAGTGGTGAAGATAAAGAGAAATTTTCTTTCGTTGCCCGACAAGAGATGGTCGTACGGGTGATCCGGGTTACGGTCATGTGGACCGTACCCAAGGAGATCTCCTGGACCGGGCCCAATTAAGCTTTCGGGCCAGTCCAGAATAGTAGTGTTAATTGAATTGGGTATTTTGGGATTTTGTATTTTGTGGGCTTAGGCTTAGGGAGCAAGCAAGCTCATTATAAATAGATGAAGTAACCCATATTTTGTAATATAGAGTATTTACAGACTTTGCAGTTGCAAGTGAATAAGATTTTCAACAGTTTGTGGGCAAAGAGAAACTCTGCAGAAAATCATCATCTACTTCGATATTTTGTCAAACCCTAATTTTCTTTCTCCCTCGATTTTTCTTTCTTTTCATTGTTATTGTGTATCTATAATAATCTTGTTCATCAAGATTGATAGAAATTATCCATAGATTTTGGTGGATTTCTAACATCTAGTATCGGGAGCTCTAGTTGAGCGATTCAAGGCAAGAAAACCATGATGGAAATGAATCATCTGAATGGGCATTTTCCAGCAAGTCTTACAATTCTGAAAGTTGACAACTATGAGAATTGGTGCAAGAAGATGAAGGTTTTGTTCTGTTGTCAGGATCTTTGGGATCTTGTGAAAGAAGAGTTAGAACCTCTTAAAGAAAACGCAACAAAAGAAAAATAGGTTGCACACAAAGAATTGAAGAAGAAGAATTATAAAGCTCTCTTTATAATTCATCAATGTCTGAGTCCATACAATTTCGAAAAGGTGAGTGATGTAGAATCTGCAAAAGAAGCTTGGGAAATTCTGGAAAAGTATTTTGGAGGTGCATAAAAGGTGAAAGAGGTGAGGTTACAAACTCATAAAAGAACGTATGAATTGATTCAGATGGAAAAAGTGAAAGCATAACTAATTTCTTTACTAGGATTACGAAAATAATGAATCAAATCAAAGTATGTGGATAAATGTTGACAATAAGATCAGTTGTCGCAAAGATATTGAGATATTTAGCTCCAAAGTTCGACCACGTGCTGGTAGGCTGGTAGCCATAGAAGAGTCGAAAAATTTGTCGACATTGACAAAAGAAGAGATTCAAGGGACGCTTGAATCTCATGAACAATGAATGGCTGAAAGAGTTGCAGGAAAGTGGCACAGTCAACAAGAGAATATAAAGGCAAAGGAAAATGGTTCAACAACAAAGTTAGAAGAGGCTACAATAATTCAACTAGTCGAAACCAGCAGGAATAAATTGTGTCAAATCAGAGAAGACCCTAATACCAAGTTAAACAAAGAGGTGGTTCTGGAGGTAGAGGAAGATGCGGTGGTAAAAAACCTGACAAAAGTCATATTCAGTGTTTCAATTATCAGAAGTATGGTAACTATTCTTGTGATTGTCTAGAAAAATCAAAGAATTAAGAAAGTGATGCAAAGTTTGCAAAACATAAAGAAGAAGAGATGATGTTGATGGTCAAAACAAGAGATGGAGAGAGATTCAAGGACCAATGGTACTTGAAATTTAGATGCTCATCACACATGTCTGGAAGGAAAGATTGGTTTATCAACATAAAACCCTCAATGAAGAACATGGTAAAATTCACAAATGAAAAATACTCTAGAAGTTGAAGGTATTGGAGACATTCAAATTATGAGTAAAGAGGGCAAGAGGTCAGTAATTTCCAATGTGTTTTACATACCAGGCATAAAGAGCAATTTGCTCAATATAGGGCAATTGGTCAAAAAGAACTATAAAGTGTAGATTGAAGACAAGATGATGAGAGTCGTCGATGCAAGAGGAATGTTGATCTTGAAGGATCCAATGTCTCAGAATAGAACCTTCAAGATTGAACTGAATATGATAAAGCGCAAGATCCGCGGCTGCAGCTAGAAAGGATGAATGGATATGGCACTATCGACCTGACCATTTTAACTTCAAAGACATCAGAGATTTGAAAAGAAAAAAATATGGTTTCAAGGCTTCCAGATGTCGACATTCCAAACGAGGTGTGTGAGGAATATGTGCAGGCGAAGCAACACAAGAATAGCTTCAGCAATGATGTATGAAGCAATTCGAAGGAAATTCATGAAATCATATACTCTGATGTATGTGGTCCTATCCAGGTAGATTTGACTGGAGGTAACAAATACTTTGTTACATTCATAGATGATTTCAGTCGAAAACTATGGACTTACCTGATCAAGAAAAAAAGTGAAGTGATCGAGGTATTTGCCAAGTTTAAATCTATGGTCGAAAGATAAAGTCATCGAAAGCTCAAGATTTTAAGAACTAATGTGGTGGAGAATATGTGTCGAAAGACTTCGACGTGTTATGTGAGAAAGAAGGGATTGTGCACGAGGTGGTGCCACCTATACTCCACAACATAATGGAACTGCAAAAAGGAAGAACCAAACCATCATGAATATGGTGAGAAGTATGTTAAAAGGCAAGCATTTACCTAAAGAGTTATGAGGAGAAACTGTGTTGACTGCAACATACATCCTGAACAGATGTCCCACGAATAAACTAGAAGGAATTACCCCCGAAGAATGTTGGTTTGGTGTAAAGCCTAACTTGAGTCATCTGAAGGTATTTGGATCTATAGCACATAGATATGTACCAGATCAATGGAGAAGAAAAATTTATGATAAATCGAGTCAGATGATCCTAATAGGATATCATTCCACTGAAGGATACAAGTTGTTTGACCCAGTGAACAAGCAAGTAGTGATTAGTAGGGACGTGATCATAGATGAGCTTAAGGAATGTGATTGGACTGAAAATGTAAACAAAGATTCAGTGAGAATATTTTGTGAAGAACCAGCCACTAAAGTCGAAAGAGAAGAAGTTCGACAAGATGAATTGAGAGGTGAGGCAGACCCAAGCATACCTCAAATGACAAGGTGCATGCTTGCAAGGTTGCAGGAATGTGATTACATCAGATGATATGGTCGATAACGAAGGTGAGCTAGTTCATTATGCTTTCTATGCAGATGTCGAACCAGTCAATGCAGCTGAGGCATTGGAGGATTTAAAGTAGGTGAAAGCTATGAATGAGGAAATGAAGTCCATCGAAGTAAATAACACTTGGCCAATTGTCGAATTGCATCAAGGTAAGAAGGAAATTGATGTCAATTGGGTATACAAGGTTAAGTTGAATCCAAAAGGGGAAGTAAATCGACACAAGGTAAGACTTGTGGTGAAAGGATTTCTTCAAAAGGAAGGAATCAATTTCGATGAAGTCTTTGCACCTGGTGCTAGAATCGAAACAATCAGGTTAAAACTATTGGTCTAGCATAAATGAACAGTTGGCACATATGTCAGATGTACGTGAAATGTGCATTCCTAAATGGACCCTTAGAAGAAGAAGTTTATGTTGCACAACTAGCTGGGTTTGTGAAACATGTCGAAGAAAGAAAGGTGTATATACTGCATAAAGCCCTGTATGGTCTCAAGAAAGCTCCAAGAACTTGGAATAAGAAGATTGACAATTTCCTAAGGGAGGAGGAATTTGTAAAATGCACAATTGAATATGGAGTACATGTAACAAGAAGCAAGAGTAAATTGCTTATACTATGTCTCTATTTCGATGACTTGTTAATAACAGGTAGCTGCAAGAAAGAGATCGAAGACTTCAAAGGTGATCTCAGCAACGAATTCAAAATGTATGATCTAGGCAACATTTCATATTTCCTCGACATTGAATTCTACAAGAGTAATAGAGGTTTGATGATGCATCAAAGAAGATATGTAAGTGAAATTCTCAAGAGATTTGAGATGAAAGAATGTAACTCGACTTTGACACATGATGAACCAATACTACAACTGTCGAAAGACTCAGACTCATATGATGTCGATCCAACCCAATACATAAGACTTATTGGGTCATTAAGGTACCTTTGTCACACAATACCTAACTTAGCATACAATGTAGGTATAATGAGTAGATTCGTGCAGAAGTCAAAGGTATCACATCTAGCAGTGACGAAGAGGATATTAAGGTATCTGAAAGGAACTCTTGACTATGAATTCAGTTTCATGCAGTTGATGAAGGAAAGAATGCAAGTTAGTGGGATACACCGGCTCAAGTTTGTGTAGTGATACCGAGGATAAAAAATCCACAACTGGTTATGTGTTTATGCTAGGTGGTGCATCAGTTGCTTAGAGTTCGAGAAAAGAATCAGTAGTGACACTATCGTTGTGTGAAGCAGAGTATATAGTTTCATTTCTTTGTGTGTGTCAAGAAACATGGATGGTGAAATAGGTCAAAGAGATTACAGGGAAGGATCATAGAGCAATTACCATGAAGATCGACATCATGTCAGTTATCAATTTGGTGAAGAGTCTGATAGCATATGGCAGAAGTAAGCACATCGAAATGAGGTTCCATTATCTTCGAGAAAAGGTAGCAGAAGGGAAGATGAACTTGAAACACTGCAGAACTAAGAATCATATTGTAGATATCATGACGAAATATGTGCATGTCAAAGTGTTCAGAAGACTAAGAGCTATGATGAATGTAGATAGTTTATACACAATGGATTAGGTGGTGTACTGAGATTGTAATTCCTTGCATCGAAGCAGCATGTTGCTCGACAGAAGGAAGGTTGTGTCGAAATAGTCTAGCATAGTGTGTGTCGAAATATCGAAGAAATAGCCTCAATAGGTATTTTGACTTAGACCTATTTTAGTAGTGTTAACTGAATTAGGTATGTTGGGCTTTTGTATTTTGTGGGTTTTGGCTTAGGGAGCAAGCAATCTCATTATAAATAAAGGGAGTAACACATATTTTGTAATATATAGTATTCACAAAATTTACAGTTGCAAGTGAATAAGATTTTCAACAGTTTGTGGGCAGAGAGAAATTCTGCAGAAAAGTCATCATCTTCTTTCATATTTTGTCAAACCCTAATTTTATTTCTTCCTCATTTTTCCTTCATTATTATTTTGCATCGATAATAATCTTATTCATCATAATTGATATAATATTTTTTATAGATTTTGATGGATTTCTATCATGTCCAAATTTCGAAACAACATAATAATTATATTAATTTTTAATTTAATTAAATGGTTTGACAATCAAGATATTTTCACACAACTAAAAAAATTAGACTAAAAAAATCAGGTATTAAATGTTCAAATGCATCAAAGTCATTAGGTATTAAATATTCAAATGCATCAAAGTCATTAGTTTAATTATTCTATTGAATTACAACTTAGATATTCTTTTTTGGCTCCTTCATAAAAGAATAAAATAATGTTATTCAACTTATATATAAATACTTAATACATAATAATATTTAAATAATGAGTTGAGCACCTGGAATAAGCTTTGTAATATAGTCATTTATATCACCTATAATCTCAATTAATGATGTCAAGGTTGCTCTACTTTAAAGGTAATGAGAATCTTTGTAGTTGTTGATCATATATGGATACGTACATAAAACAAAAACTTCAATTTAGTCACGAAAGTTAGATATCAAAAACTCATATGAGATAACCAATTTTTAAACATTTTTTAAAAATAAAAAAGAGCCTACATTTTACTACGGCTAAAAACTCCAACTTTAAAAAATGTGACTTTTTAAATTTAAAATAAAAATAAAAATAAAAATAAAAATATAGGTATCACTTTAATAATAACTATATAAAAAATTTGACGGCGCTAAAACTCAAACCAATAATTAGTTTTACTTTAAAGGATAAACATTCACGTTGATTCTATTCGATTTTAAATTTAAAATTTTTTTTTTTTTAATTTCAAAACTCGAGGACATGAAGTCTAGAGACATTGAATAATATTTAGAGAAAGAAAGAAGATGTTAGAGTTTGCTAGTTATCGATTTGTGTTAGCAATTTCAATAATTAATGATGTAGTTTTTTCCCCTCTTGATTATGTAGTTATTTTGATGGTAGTTTTGAATATAGAATATTATTGATTATGTGATGTTTTAATGATAGTTTAAAATTTCAGTTTTTTAACTTTAGTATTTGATTTTGATAATTGAAATATTAGTTACGTGATTAATATATTGATATTTTAGTTTGTGTTTTATTATTTTAAATATTTGAAATATATGTTTGAAATTTTTTTTTACAATTTTTACTTTATTATTTATGTTGTTTTTTATAAGAGATAATTTATTTTTTACATTTATTAAATAATTATTGTATCTAATCTATAATAGATTAAATATATTAGTTATTTAATGAACTTAAAAAGTGATTTATCTCTTATAAAAAGAACGAAAGTAGTATTTATAATATATATTTGGAAAATTCTAGATTCAAAGAAGGTTATGTGTTTGAAAAAATCAGCTATTTTTATTTAAAAAAACTTGATTCCTCTGGGGCATGGGGACAAAATGGAAATATTTGTACCCATTTGAATTCAATTATTTATGTTCGTTGGGGTAAGAAACAAAAATTTATTAGAGAGTCGAGTTTAGAAACGGAAAAGGTAAAAATTATCCCCACCCAAGCTTGTTATTATGTGTAATTAGCGTTTGACTGTTATTTTTATAACATTTTTTTGCGACAATCACCCGGTTTTAGTAAGGACTATGAATAAAGAAGAAGAAGAAGAAGAAGAAGAAGAAGAAGAAGAAGAAGAAGAAGAAGAAGAAGAAGAAGAAGAAGAAGAAGAAGGAGGAGGAGGAGGAGGAGGAGGAGGAGGAGGAGGAGGAGGAGGAGAAGGAGGAGGAGGAGAAGGAGGAGGAGGAGGAGAAGAAGAAGAAGAAGAAGAAGAAGAAGAAGAAGAAGGAGGAGGAGGAGAAGAAGAAGAAGAAGGAGGAGGAGGAGAAGAAGAAGGAGGAGAAGAAGAAGGAGGATGAGGAGAAGAAGGAGGAGAAGAAGAAGGAGGAGGAGAAGAAGCAGAAGAAGAAGAAGAAGAAGAAAATGGCTAAAACAATAAATATATATTAAATATATTTTTTTATATTATATTTTATTCTTCTTCTCCTCCTCTTCTCCTTCTCCTTCTTCATCCTCCCTCCTTCTTCTTCCTTCTTCTCTTCCCTTCTTCTTCTTCTTCTCTCTTCTCTTCTTCTTCTTCTTCACCTTCAGCCTCGCTCCTTCTCCTCCATCAGCCTTCTTCCTCCCTCCCTCCTCCTCCCTCCTCCACCTCCTCCTCTCCTATCTTCTTCTTCGTCTTCTTCTCCCTTCTATCTTCTTCTTCTTACATCTTCTTCCTTCTCTCTTCTTCTTCTTCTTTCTCTTCTTCTTTATTCATCAGTACCTTACTAAAAACCAGTGTGTATTGTCATCCCCCCGCTAAGCCCCAGCCCTGGACAACCTAATCTCGCCCCTACCGCCCCGCTTCCCAATTTTGAAATTTGGACGCATTAATTACTACTATGTATATCTAACAACCATGTTCCTCCTATACCTTATATATGGCAATGCATGATGTGTCTCTGCTAAGATTTCATGTAGAGTGACCATTTAAAGAGTGCCTTCCTAAAACTCTCCTAAAGATATACATTTATCCCAATAAAAATAATACAGTGACATATTTGTTGGACATGTGACTCCATACACAAAGATTTCATTCAAAATTTCTGAGTACTTAAGGTTATTATATTTGAATTGTACATTGAAAGAGAAGATCAATTTTCTGTATTGGAATTGATTCAAGAACATTTCATATTTAAAGTCTGTTTTGATCACCGACTAATAGAAAGTGGTGTGCTTTCTAAAAAGTGTTTGTAATATAAAGTGGTGTACTTTCTAAGTGTTGTAAACAGAAAATAGTGTACTTTCTGGTTTATGTGAGAATCATTATAGTGTTTGATGATTTTGTAAAAGGTTATTTGATTTTGGGAGATTAAAAGTCCACCATAGCTTTGGTGTTTATGTTAGAAGATTGTATGAGAAGTCTAAGTGTGAGGCTTGTACAAAGATCTAATACATGGGAAAATCCTTCAAGATGTGAAAGGACTAGATGTACCATTGGTTCATAAGGGGGACTAGGATAATTTTGTGCATTCAATTATTTTCCAGCACTATAAATTTATGCACTTTTTATTGCTAAGAACACATATTTATCATATCCAAATATTATTAAGATCATAGCGCAAAATTGTTAAAATTGGGCAACCTTAATTCACCACCTTCTTAGGTTGCATCTCATACTTTCAGGCTTTACCCATATCAACCCATAATTGTGTCACCATCAAGTCGAGGGCCTCAAGTCTAGTAATTCTAGAGTGGTCAAACCATCTTTCTGTGATCGGAAGTTGCAGGAGGCAAGATACATCTTCAAGTGTGATAGTCATCTCACTGATTGGAAGATGAAATAACAATGTTTTTGCATTCACTGCTATAAATAATAAATTTCATGACAAAGCTTTCACCTCAGCCATTAAAAACCCGAGGTCAAATGACTTGAAACATATCATTTTATATTTGTTTAAAGTTTAATCTTATCCCTCGGTTTTGTAAAAAACCGACATAATATGTAGCTCAGAGTTTAAGCTTCGATTCATAACTCATGCAAATTTATGCTTTATTTAGAACCAAAATTTTTCCTTTATTTTATAAATCATCTTATCCCTTAATTCTTTAGGAAATCAACATTAAATGTTGATTAATATTTTATTTAATTAAATTGAACGCAATTTTTACCTCGGTTACGTTCTCTCGTTTTTTTTTTTGAAAACCAAGATGTAAACTCTAAACAATATTTTACTCACTCAGCAGAATATTAAGTTTTGTTCATTTTTTACTTCCTAGCAAACAAAATACCATTCTTCTCCACCTAACAGACTGAAACACGATTTTCTCCACCTAAAGAACTAAAACACCATCTTCTCCAATGAGAAAAGAAGCTCAAACCAACACTTTTCTTTGACTCTCATCATATTTCATGTATGTAAACGTCTCTCCATGTTATTGTTATTGGTGTATTTGTAGTAGTAGTTATTGTTGTTATCATCATTGTTATTGTTATTGTCATGGTTTTGAGACTTAGGGTATAATGTAGTGTTGTTTTTTAGGTATTTGTAGTTGTTATTGTTTATTGTTATTATTGTACTATTTTGGAATTTTTATTTTTATTTTACTTTAAGAAGTTATATGTGATTATGGGTCGTAGTTGGATAATGATATTTTTTGGTGTCCTTTAAAATTTATCGAAATATGCAAAAACATCCAAGGAATGTTTTCTTCAATCATTGTGGTTGTGATGGAATTATTCAAAATTACATAAAATGGGTATGGCATGGTGAAGTGACAAAAAAAGACCTACGTCACGTAGAGTTTAAGCTTATGAGTTTATGAATGATACTCTAGAAGATATGATTCATGATATTTGAGTAGATGCTTTTAAGAAAACTCATGTGGGAGATACTTCGTAAAGAGTCCTCAAAGAGTCGTTATATTTGGGATGCAAAATTTTTACAAGATTGTCTGTTGTCTTAAGACTATTTAATCTTAAGGAAAGATATGGGTGAACAGATAAAAATTTCATTGAATTTCTTGAATTGTTGCAAGAATTTCTTCCAGAAGGTAACACGTTGTCGAACCGTAGTTATGAGGCCAAGAAGATATTGTGTCCAATGGGTTTTGACAATGTCAAAATACAAGCATGTCGTAATGATTGTATATTATATAGGAAAGAGTATGAAAACTTAAAGGAGTACCCATGGTGTGGGGAGTCATGCTACAAGAAGAAGGACGATGGTGTTGAAGTTGAAGATGGTGTAACTAGAAAGAGTATTTCTTCCAAGGTGATGTAGTACCTACCGATAATTCATAGGTTCAAGAGACTGTTTGCTAGTGTAAATGACGTAAATAATACTAGATGGAATTTAGATGAAAGATTATGCGATGGAAAAATTTGCCATGTAGCTTATGCATTGCAATGGAAGAAAATTGATACGTTATTTCTAGATTTTTCCCTTGAGCCAAGGAACCTTAGGCTTTGACTTGCCACTGACAGAATAAACCCGTTTGGTATTTTGATTAATAACCATACTTCATGACTTATTCTTCTCATTATTTACAACCTATCTTTGTGGTTGTGCATGAAGCGCAAATATATGATGTTATCAATGATGATTTCGGATCCAAAACAACCATGGAATGACATAGATGTTTATTTAACACCATTGATTGAAGATTTAAGAATTTTGTGGGAGGAAGTCATTAATGTTGATTATGCATATAGATGTGATAACTTTAAGTTATGTGCCATGTTATTTTGTACAATCAATGGCTTTCCTCCATATAGTAATTTGTCTGGATATAATGTCAATGGGCATAAAACGTGTCCAATATGTGAAGATGATATATGCTTCCACCAATTAAAAAAAATGGAAAAATATTGTTTACCTTGGGCATCAAAGATTTCTAAGACCTAATCATCCATAGTGTAGATTACGAAAGGATTTTAATGGAAAACATGAGTTTGGTATCGCTTGAAAGCCCTTAACCAAGAAGGGTGTTTATAAAATATAATAACACATTAATATTTCTTTGGAAAAAAATGAAATGGGTTCTTGGAGAAAATATTTGGAAAAAGAGGTATGTGTTCTTTTATCTTCCATATTGGTTTAGTCTTAATGTAAGACATTGTTTTAAAGTGACGCATGTGGAGAAAAATGTATGTGATAGTTTGATTGGAACACTTCCAAACGTTAAAGGCAAGACAAGAGGTACTAAGAAATACCGTGAATATATGGTGGTGATGGATATACGACAAGAGTTATCCCCAAAAGATATAGGAAATAGAACATATTTACCCCCTGCATGTCATACTCTGTCTAAAAAAGAAAAAAATTACGATTATTTGTAGGGTATCAAAGTTCCCCAAGGGTACTAATCAAATATGAAGAAATTTGTGTCAATAAATAATCTCAAATTAGTTGGCTTAAAATATCATGATTTTCATGTCTTGATGCAATAACTTCTACCAGTGGTTATCTGTGGCATTCTACCAAAAAATGTAAGGGTAACTATAACCAGATTATGCTTATTCTACAATGCTATATGTAGTAAATTCATTGAAACTAGAAATTTAGATGATTTGGAACATGAGGCTACATCCGGTAGAGTGATACATAAAGATCTTGAAAGGGTATATAAAGAATCATCACCGTCTAAAAGCTTCGATCATTGAACGATACATCACAGAAGAAGCTATTGAGCAAACTATACATCACACAAGAAGCTATTGAGCTTTGTACAAACTATTTGTCACAAGTGAAATCAATAGGAATTCCCGAGTCTTGTCATGATGGAAGATATGATGGTAGAGGTTTACTTTGACCGAGATGTAGTTCTTCAAGAACATTTATACATATTAAATAACCTTAGTGAAAATCAATCCTTACTTCACCATTCACAAAAATCTTATAAAGGAAAAAATTCCCCCGGATGAGTGAACAAATGTTGTTGACAGAGTAGAACAAAACTTTCATAACTTGGTTTAATCAAAGGGTTTTTAAAAAGAGTAGTGCATCATAAAAAATTAAATAGATGTCATATATGCTTATGTTTAATGTAATAACTTGGAGTTCATACAACATTACTAAATATTCATTCTATACAGAATCAAAGGATGATCGTAATATCGTGAAAAATAATGGAGTTATGGTTGAAGCTGAATCCATGTGCTTCTCTAGTTCGAAAGATAAGAATATTGTATTGGCATCTAGAGCGTACTTTGGGGTCATTTAGGTGATTGTGGATATTGATTATGTTGCTTTTAAATTTATTTTATTTAAGTGCAAGTGGATTAACAATAACATTGGTGTAGAAACCGATGAATTATGATTCACAAGGGTTGATATTTGAAAGGCGACTTAAATGAACGAACCATTCATCATGGCATTTTTTACGTTACTGATCCTTCTAAAACAAGATGGTCAATTTTTCTACAAGGAAAATATATTATTGATAGTGATTAAAATCAAGATTTAAATTTTGATACCCCTGATTTCGCAACACATGTATATCTCTCATCAGAAGAAAATGATTTTGGTGATGATGTGCATGTGTTGTACCCCAAAATTTTCCCTCTCCTTTTTTTCAAGACTTTTCTAACAAGGATTTTCAAAAGTTAAAATTTGCACAAGTACAATTGGATTTTTAATGCCCCATATAGCTTCCATGGATCACATTGGGCTTTCAAGCATGAAAATTGGAGAAAAACAAACTTACTTTGATTCACAAAGCTTCGACTAGACTTTGGCTTCCTTCAAGCTTGCTTCGATTTCCCAAGCTTCGACTGGACTTTGGCCTCCTTCAAGATTGCTTCGATTTCCCAAGCTTCGACTGGATTTTGGCTTCCTGCAAGTTTACTTCGATTTCACAAAGCTTCGACTGAGCATTGGCTGCTTCATGCTTGTTTCGATCCACAAGGCAAGGGTTTCTATCATGCTAGCATGCACAAGGCAAGGGCTTCCCTCATTCTAGCATGAACAAGGCAATGGCTTCCCTCATGCTTCGATTCACAAGGCAAGGATTTCCCTCATGCTAGCATGCACAAGGAAATGGCTTCCCTCATGCTTCGATTCACAAGGCAAGGGCTTCTCTCATGCTAGCAGGCACAAGGCAATGACTTCCTTCATGCTAGCACCCACAAAGCAGTGGCCTCTTTCCTGCTTGCTTTGATTCACAAGGCAAGGACTTCCTTCATGCTAGCATACACAAGGTAATGACTTCCTTCATGCTAGCACCCACAAAACAGTGGCCTCTTTCCTGTTTGCTTTGATTCACAAGGCAAGGGCTCCCCTCATGCTTCGATTCACAAGGAAATGGCTTCCCTCATGCTTCAATTCACAAGGCAAGGACTTCCCTCATGCTAGCATGCACAAGGCAATGGCTTCCCTCATGCTTCGATTCACAAGGCAAGGACTTCCCTCATGCTAGAAGGCACAAGGCAATGACTTCCTTCATGCTAGCACCCACAAAGTAGTGGCATCTTTCCTGCTTGCTTCGATTCACAAGGCAATGACTCCCCCCATGCTATCATACACAAGAAACGACTTCCTTCATGCTAGCACCCACAAAGTAGTGGCCTCTTTCCTTCTTGCTTCGATTCACAAGGCAAGGGCTCCCTTCATGCTTCAGTTCACAAGGCAAGGGCTTTCCTCATGCTAGCATGCACAAGGAAATGGATTCCCTCATGCTAGCAAGTACAAGTAAATGACTCCCCTCATTCTTGATTTGATTCCACCTTTAAACCCTTCAATACACATAGTTTCTACAATATGTCACACAATGGGTGGATTCGAAAGACACATATCTGGTGGCCCATTCGAAGAGCATTAATTTTTTGGATTCGAAGAACACGTATTTGGTGGTCAATTCAAAGAACATGAATTTGTTGGATTCGAAGAACACATATTTGGCCCATTCGAAGAACATGAATTTGTTGAATTTGAAGAACATGTATTTGGTGATCCATTCAAAGAACATGAGTTTGTTGGATTCAAAGAACACATATTTGGTCCATTCAAAGGAGATACAATGGGTCCATTCGAAGAACACATAATTGATGTTTTGCCTCTTGATGAGTCTGGTTGAAGGTTGCTGGACAAAGTCCTATGTGCTGCCAAGTCCAAGTCTATTGCACTGCTATGAAATAGTCCTACACCAAGCTGCTACAACACTCCAAAATTGCTGCAAAGCAGTCCTGCTATGCTGCTCCCATATTTGCACCAAATTGGCATACAAGAGTTGAACCTAGAAGGCTATGAAGACATCATACCCAATTTGTTCAAATTTCATTTGTTCCCCCCCCCCCCCCCCCACCCCCAAATCTCAGCCAAACTCTTCTATAAATAAGATGCTTCACAACACATCTAAGGGTGGATTTTTAGTGGATGGAGAGAAATTTGTTAGCAAGGAAAAGAGAGGAGAGAACACTTAAACACTCTTAAAACCCAGAAAACTAACATTTCTTTTCTTTTCCTTCGAATCCAAAAACAAAGAAATACAACACCTTTGTTTGCTCCCTCTTTCGAATCCCAGTTTCCCAATCCTTCAAACTCAGGTTCCTTCCTTCCTTCGAATTCAAGGATATACAGGGCAACAACTCAAATTCCAAAACACATTCCAGCTTCAAGGTAAGTCTTCTTGACTTTAAACATTCCGTTTCAGGCATAACATGTAAATAACCTTTTGTTTATTCTTCGTTTCTACCCTTTTGTTTGTTTCCTTTTCTTGTCCAAATACATGCTAAGAACTAACCTTCAAGACCATAAGACAATATTAGCATGGCTTCGACCCATACTGCTGTCCAGTCCTAAATGAAAGGAAACAAAAAAATGCGTGTGAATCAAAGAGTATAGGCTTCGATACACACTGACCTACAATCCCAAACGAAAGAATAAAAAAGGGTGTGAATCGAAGGTCACATGCTTCGATCCATAATTTCTTTTCTTTCTCTCTTTTGCACTATTTTTGTCTTTATATTTTTATGTATTTTATTTCATTGCTATTCAATGTGGTTGTAATAATTAGGACTTTTTATTGCTTTACACCCCCCATTTGTACATTTGTATCCCCCATCCCCTAAAATATGTAATAGCGTAGGACATTAATTTTTCCGCAATTTACCGCTTTTATATAAAATGCTAGTAATTAGGTTGTGTATGGCAAGATAAAATCAACAAGTAGAAAACCTTAAATTCAAAGACAAAAATGCATGCAATCAAACATACTATTCACACGTACACCCCTAGGGTAATCTCACTTGTTGCCTCGGAAAATAGTCACGTCCCTCGAATATGGGCGTTTTAGCAAAGACCAGCGATAGAAAGATCATAGTACCTCAATGTCCCTCGATGTTGCCTTCGGTAAACGATCTAGTCCCTCATGAAAATTGCTAAAACGTCTCATAAGTTGCCTTCTGTAATACGGTGGAAGAACTGACTTGGGATGTTTTGCGTTTGATCGCAATTGTTGTAGTTAGCAAGAGTCGCCACCGACTTTTCTTTTATCCAAAAGGAAAGGTTGGAAAGAACAGGAAAGACCTTTGAGATTATTTCTTGAGTTCAGGGGGTAGATTATGAAAAGGGAAGGTGTTAGCACCCTTTTCATCCATAGTTATCTAAGGGCTCTTAGTTGATTTCTAGATCACCTGCTTTGTTTAAAAATATGCTTTGTGGTGGTTTTTGAAATTATTTTTTAAAAAGGCGCCTTCGTTTAGGAAAACTTTGTAATTATTCTCGTTTTTAAGAATGTATACAAAGTGTTGGACTTTTGAAAATATTTCATGTTTTGAAAGTGTTTGGTGTGTGTTTGAAAGGATATTTGTTTTGAAAATGAGCAAGCAACTAAGAATGTTTCTACCTACTCAAAAGTATTTTGTTTATCTCCCTCTCTTCCTTTGATATTGCTATCTTACCATTGATTGGTAAGAAGCCTTATCTTTGGATGTAAAGGGACGGACATGGGTCATCGTATAGTCATGATAGCAATGTTGTGAGATATCTTAGCATTTATCTTGAGGGACTAAGATCATTTGAAAGGCAACATTTGAAGCGTCATCGAGGGACTATGATCTTGTATTTTGATTGTTTTTGCTAAGACATTCCACATGCATAACATGACCATTTTTTAGGCAACAAGTGGAGTTAACCTTAGGGGTGCATGTGTGAATAGTGTGTTTGATTTGCATGAATTTAATCTTTGATTAGAGTTATTTACTTGTTGGTTTTTATCTTCCCATACAAATCCTAATTCCTAGCATTTATATGAAAGCGATTGTTCTACCCAAAAATTTGCCCTCTCGTTTCTCAAAGGATCATTCTGGACCTTCAGATTTTCTTCTATCAAGTTTTAAGTCTTGAATTACAATTTTCCAAGAAAATCATTCACAAGGGGAAAATGGTCAAAAGCACACTGAAAAGTCAAACTTTGACTTTTAGATCAAAAATCAATTTTCAACAATTATATTTCATCAAGACATGAAATTGGTTCATCAAAAATCAAAAGTCAGAAATTACTTTTAAAAAATCAAATTTCTAAACATTTAGAAAATTTTCTAAGTGTTAAGAGAATATGATACTTCAGAACTTCTGGGCCAGCCTTCACGCAAGTGCAATCAGAATTTGAAAACATGGTTCAGAACATGACTCATCAATCAAAACGTATGGAGACTATGTCCTTCAGTCAGAACGTGACTCTTCAGCATATGGAGGCTATGTTCTATGCTTCGATCAGAGCCTCACCCTTCGAATCTCACTCTGGTCTTCTGCGATAAGAACATCACCAAATCCCAAAACCTCGTTTGAGCAACCTGCTGCATTGCTGTAATACAGTCCTGCCACCAGCTGCTATAACACTCCAAGGTGTTGTTGATCCAGTCCACGCCTGCGTTTTTCTCAAACCACAAAATTGCACCAAATTAGCATGCAAAAACTGTGTTTAAAAAGCAATGGAACAATATGCCAAAAATGTTAAAAATCCCATTTGTTTTTCCCTCCAAAACCACAACAAACTCACCTATAAATAAGTTGCTCCATCACACTTTCAAGGGGCTGGCTTTTGGAGAGAGAGAGAATCAAAGAGAAAAGAAAATAGTAAAGCATTCGTAAACTCAGAATTCCCAAACAAAACCAAAACCTTTGTTCTTCCCTTTGAATCAAAGAACATAGCATTTTTTGTTTTGTTGCTCTTGCTGACTCCAGAACACCTGAAGGCACTAGCTCAAGTCCCCAATACACGCTTCAGATTCAAGGTGAGTCTTTCTGACTTTGCATCTTTTCATTCAGAACATCATTAATATGTAAACATCATAGTATTTATGTTGACCATATCATTTCATAAGTAGAAGAAACTGTGGATCATAACTTCTTAAGTAAAGCTAGGCCCAGAATTAGGATTAGAACTTCTATGAACTGTTGTGCGTTTATCTTTCTGATTTGCTGTTATTAAGAACTGAATAAATTGTTGATATGCTGATTAATATGAGGAAAGAGTTGAAATGTAACACAAAACTTCCGAGTTTTCTGTTCACTGTTTTAACACGAAAACTCTATGATTTCTTATTGTTTCAACACAAAACTTCTGATTTTCACTCATTGTTTAACACAACATAGAAATTCTGATTTTCACTCATTGTTTAGCACGACGCAGAACTTATGAGTTCTTCTCACTGTTTTAACACACCAGAATTCCTAGGTTTTTGCACTGTTATAATACGGTAACAGAACTTCTGACGTTTTACTCACTGCAAACACAACACAGAACTTCTGACTTTTCACACACTGTTAAACACAACACAGAACTTCTGACATTTTGCTCACTGTCTAAACACTGTCCAGAACCTCTTTTTTCTTTCCCTCTAACTTTTCTTGCAGGACCTCAGAGTGTGTCAATTCAGAGTTTCTGATTCCCATTGACGTTTCCTTCTGAGTCACAACGCGTCTGGCATCAAAACTTCTGATCCCTTTTGTTTTGCTTACAGCAACACGCTGATTCTATATCTCATTATTTTCCTTTGTTATCATTTTCGATATAAATACTCTTTTTATTAATCTAAAAAAGACATAAAAATATTTCCTTTTTATTAATTAATTTATCTCTTTTATTTTGTTTTATTCATTAAGACAAAAAAAAACCACTTTCAAAACAAGTCCTTTTTCTTCTTATATTGTACATTTCAATATGGTTGTAATAGTTAAATAGGATTTAAATTTTTGTAACCCCCCATTTGTAAATTTGTACCCCCATCCCTAAATGATGTAATAACGTAGGACCTTTACATTTCCGTAATTTATTGTTTTCAAGTATAAATGCTAGTAATTAGGATGTGTATGGCAAAATGTAAAGTTAACAAATAGATAACCCTAATCAAGACAAAATGCATGTAAATCAAACACACTTACACACTAGCACCCTTAGGGTAATCCCGCTTAGTTGCCTTTCAGAAAGTAGTCATGTCCCTCGAATATGGGCGTTTTAGCAAAGACCCTTGATAAAAGATCGTAGTCCCTCGATGTCCCTCAATGTTGCCTTTGATAAACGATCTCGTCCCTAAACGATATTACTAAAACGTCCCATAGGTTGCCTTCTATGATTATACAAACGTCTCACGCCCGTGCCTTCACATCCAACAATGGGGTTTCTTACCAAAACGATGGTAAGATAGCAACATCTAAAGGAGGAGGAAAATAACATCTAAGACCTTTTGAGTAGGTAGATTCGCTCCTAGTTGCTCGCTTGCTTACAACAAAAACATTTTATACACCAACACTTTCATCTTGAAACATTTTCAAAAGACAAACACTTTGTACGTGTTCTTATAGAAACGAGATCCATTACAAAGAAGACACATTTTAAAAATCACTTTCAAAAACACATTCCACAAACACCTCTTTGAACTATTTTCAAAACAAAACTTTGTACGCGTTCTTATAGAAACGAGAACCATTACAAAGACATTTTCAAAATACTTTCAAAACCCACACCACAAGAACATTCAAACAAAATCAAGTGATCTAGCAAGCAACCTAGAGCCCGTAGATAACTACGGATGAAAAGGGTGCTAATACCTTCCCTTTTCATAATCTACCCCCCGAACTCAAGAAAACATCTCTAAAGGTCTTTCCTGTTATTTTCAGCCTTTCCTTTTGGATAAAAGAAAAGTCGGTGGCGACTCTTTCTATCCGCACAATTGCGATCAAACGCAAAACAACCAAGTCAGATCTCCCACCGCATTACAGAACTGGCGACTCTGCTTGGGACTAACTTAAAAGTGGGGTTACCTTAGGGCTAGACCACCTTTACTTGATTTCTTTGTTTGACTTGTATGCTTTACATTTTGGTTTTTTGTTTGGGCTTAAATCCTCTACCTGGATTTGGGATACCTTATAGGTAAGTAGCAATACATTATGGAAACTGCACGGGGTATACCGACATGGTCTAAGAAATAGCTACGTTAGTGTGACATATTTGTGGGTACCGGTATCCCTTGAGTAGTCAAGGAGAATACGGGGCCGCTGAGTGATGTCATGAAGCACTAACTGACTTTTAGAACCTTTACTTGACTAACTTGGCCATTAGGACGTAGTGAGATGACCGACTTTGGTGCAGTCCGAAGTTGGTAGATACTCGATACTACACTCATTGAGGTTTCACTTTTTGGGATATTTCAGTCGCCATGAAAGAGGCTTGCGCTGAAACAATGCCCGAGAAGACAAATCAGTGATATTGAGATCCCTTAGAACCCGGTTACTATCACTAGGACATGTTGAGCTAACCGAACTTCAAGAGGGTACTTACCTATAAAACCTCATGCAAGCCTAAGCCTAAGGATTGGTTTGATTTAACTTGTGTATATGCTTGTACATAAAATCATGACATCATACCATGGCATTTTAGACTAACCATTTCAAGGATTTTGAGATTCATCTTTGTTCAGTTTTGTAGGATATGACTCCCACTTGCAGGAACACAATCCAAGTCAACCTTGTACGAGTACCTTTTCAGCTCAAAGATTTAGCATCAAGGGTCCCTGAGAATTCTCCATTCACCAAAAGACATGGACGACTTCTCAACCTGGTTACCTCGAGCTTTGATGAAGACATGATGAATGTGATTTTACAATTCTTTGACCGGTTGCACCATTGCTTTACCTTCCCCAATTACCAGCTTGTACCAACTATGGAAGAGTTCTCTCAGCTCTTGGGAATTCCTATCCTCGATCAACTACCTTTCAACGGTACCGAAAGAGACCCAAGCCCTGAAGAGGTTGCCCGAGCTTTAAACTTGCAATAATCCGACGTCACGGCTAATTGGGAAACAAGAATTGGTGTCAAAGGGTTCTTAGCCAAGTTCTTACTGGAAAAAGCTCAAGACTATTGGAACAACCTGGATTTACAAGCTTTCGAAGAAATTTTAGCCATTCTCATCTATGGGTTGGTACTATTTCCAAATCCTGACCAACTTATAGATGTGAGTGCTGTCAAAATCTTTTTATCTCACAATCTGGTTCCTACTTTATTGGGAGATATCTTGCATTCTCTCCATGCTCCCACCATGAAGAGAAGAGGAACCCTCATGTGTTGTACTCCTATGTTGGCTAAATGGTTTGTTTCGAATCTTCCCCGATCTGTTGTGAAGAATGAGCAAGGTTTGAGGTGGTCCAATAGGCTGATGTCACTCAGGCATTCAGATATCCACTGGTGTTCTCGATCCTTGGAGAACATTACTATCATTGATCGTTATGGGGAATTCCCTAATGTTCCTCTGCTTGGAATTATGGGAGGAATTACTTATAACCCTTTCTTAGCTTTGCGACTGTTTGGGTACGCACGAAGAGATGGTCCACACGACGCACTCATCCAAGGCGTGGTGTTCGACTATGAAAGTGACAATCAAGACTACCGTCAGAGGTTTATACAAGCCTGGAGGATGGTAAGAAAGGTGGACAGTAGGACATTGGGGCACAAGAATTCCATTCCCCTTGAGCCTTACCTTAGGTGGGTACGGGCTCACGCTCAGAGTCTCGTAATGCCTCCCCTCCATTCTCCCAGTTATCATAGAACCTGTTGTTGAAGGAAATGTCCCGTACACTGTCCTTCATCCTAACATTCCCACCTCTCTCGAAGACTTACAAAGGGATTGGATACAGCTTAAGGAAGAGCGAGACACTTTCGAAGCCCAATTATATGCCAGCGAGAAGAAAGTTCTGGAGCTCATCAAGCAGCTTCATGAAGAGCGGAGTCTGAACGCCTACATCGCACCAATGAGGATGCGTTCAACTTTTTTGTCTTAGGAATTTTTGTATTTTATTTCTTTCATTGTAAGCCCAAAGAGGCATGATGTACTCAAACTTGGATTTATTAATATAACGTGTGTTCCTTTTTTGTCTAAAGCAAATTTAAATCTCTAATTTCCTTGAAATCATTTGCATATGCATCTTCATTCATCATAACACAAACAAGTTTCTTACAACAAGTCTCCTTATCTTTCTACTGTTTATTTCAGTGAGATGGATATTAAACAGACAGTAAAATATCTTCAGGAGCAGAACGCTCAGTTTCAACAAATGTTCTTGACTCTGGCGAAAGAACAAGAGGAGTTGAAAACTTTACTGATCAAAGAAAAGAAGAAGAAAGTAAAGAAATCAACCGGTGTTTTGAATCTGGGAAGAAGGTTTAAAGGACCAGCCAGACGGACTATAGACTTCGCAACATCATTGGGTGAAGGGGATAATCAAGAAGGGAATAGAAAGGAAGTGACTGACCATCCAGAATCTGAAGAGGAAAAGGAGGTTGACTACTCTGAAGAGCAGTATCCTCTAGCTGACGACAAATACAAACAATTAGAAGATCGCCTCAATGCTACGGAGATCCAGAGGGTACCCAGGTTGGATTCTGAAGAGCTAGGACTTGTCTCAGGAGTTGTCATACCGTAAAAATTCAAAGTCCCCACTTTCGCTAAATATGACGGTGTCTCTTGTCCAAAGCTGCATTTAAGATCATACGTCAGGAAAATTCAACCCCATACTGCAGATAGGAATCTATTGGTGCATTTCTTCCAAGAAAGCTTGTCAGGGACGCAGTTGGATTGGTTCTACCAGTTGGAAGGGACCAACATCCGCAATTGGGAAGATTTGGCGGCCGCTTTTTACAAGCAATACCAGTATAATGCTGACTTAGCTCCAACACGGACACAGCTGCAAGGCATGTCTATGGGTACAGGTGAAGGTTTCAAAACCTATGCTCAAAAATGGCGAGATCTCGCGGGAAGGGTCTGACCCCCTCTATTTGACAGAGAATTTGTGGATATGTTCTTAGGCACGCTATCTGGTCCATTCTTCAAATACTTGATCGGAAGCTCCTCGACTGGATTTACCGAATTAATCATGACTGGTGAACGGGTAGAAGCGGGTATAAAAAGTGGAAAAATTCAAAGAGATGCATCCTCGAGCGCGATAAAGAAGTCCTTTACCAGAAAGAAGGAGGTCAGTGTTGCATATGACCATAGGAATCAGGACATAACCGAACACCATCCATCGGTGGGGGCTATCATGATCTCTAAGCCTGCACCAACTTAACAAAGGAACAATCAGTCTAGAACGGAAAGGCCAGTAAGACAATTTACCCGGATAAATATGATGTTGTCTCAAGTCTTTCCGCATTAGTTGAAATCTAATCTGGTAACCTTGCCGGAAGCTCCGAAGAATCCCAATACTTACTCTCCCCATTATAACCCAAATGCTCGTTGTGCTTACCATTCAGAAAGTCCAGGTCATGATACAAATGACTATTGGGCTTTGAAAAACAAGGTGCAAGACCTTCTCGAGGAAGAGGAAATTGAATTTGACGCTCCTGAGATCCCAAATGTTATCACCGCTCCTATGCCCAAGCATAGACGTGGTGTTAACGCTATTGATGATGATGTGTTTGTTACTGTTGTTGATGAACTTGTTACTCCTCTCCTGACTGTCAAGAGGAACCTATTGAAGGCCGGTTTATTTCCGGGCTGTGGCGAAGGTTGCAACCTCTGTTTATCTCTACCGACTGGTTGTCATTTATTAAAGGCAGGTGTCCAGCGCCTGATGGATGACAAAGAGATTTTGTTTGAAAAGACTCTCGTTCCAACCATTTCTTACAAGGATATTTCAATAATAACCATTTCCGCCAATCCTCCCGGGGTATCCACCAAAAGACCCGTTAGGATTACATCTGTTCCGAAGGTGACTCCACTGATAATTACTATGCCAGGGCCAATCCCATACTCCTCAGACAAAACTGTTCCCTGAACTATGGGGGTGACGTCTACTACCACAGTATCAAGCAAGATTCATTGGCTATGAAGACCCGGTTTTTGAGAAGGTTGACCCCGACATTGGAAACATTGTGGGAACCAGTAAAATAACCAGAAGTGGAAGAGTGTTCTCCCATGAGATTTCTCCTCCGAAAGTTGTTGTTGTTCCTGTGATCATTCCTGATTTTGTTCCCGCTGATACTACTACTACAGTTCATGTGATTACCCCTACTGACACCCCTATCACCGAGTCAACCGAGACTCGCGGCAAAGGCATTTTGGTTAAGCCTGTCCGGATAAAGGCGCAGTTAGTATCTATTCCAGAGGCTTCCAAGAAGGAGATGGAAGAAATTTTGAAAATTATAAATAAAAGCGACTACAATGTAGTCGAGCAGCTAGGGCAGACCTCTTCAAAGATTTCTATGCTAGCTTTACTGTTGTGCTCCGAAGCTCATGCGAAGGCTTTGGTGAAATTTCTTAAAACTGCCCATGTGCCACAGGAAACCTCTACTGACCAATTCGAAGATTGTGTGGCTAGTTTGACAGTTGATAACTGTTTGGGATTTTCTGATGCTAATCTGACACCTAGAGGGAGGAAACACAATGATGCGTTGCATGTCTCTGTCGAATGCAGGGGCACTACTTTGGCCCATGTCCTGGTAGATACTGGTTCATCATTGAATGTGTTGCCTAAGAAGGCTCTGGATAGACTAGACTGTGAATGTTTGACCTTAAAACCCAGAAACATTATGGTAAGGGCCTTCGATGGTTCGAAGAGAATGGTGCACAGGGAGGTGGACATCCCCATCAAAGTTGGAACTCAGACCTTCGATTCAACTTTCTATGTGATGGATATTCGCCCTTCTTATTCTTGTTTATTGGGCCGACCTTGGATTCATGACGCTGATGCCGTCACCTCTACATTACATCAGATGTTGAAGTACCCAATCAAGAGAAGAATCATCATTGTCCATGGAGAGGAGGAATATATGGCCAGTCACCTGAACTCCTTCAGGTATATGGAAATGGATGGTGAGTTCATTGAAACTCTGTGTTAGTATTTCGAGGAGGTCCCACAAACAATTGCGGCCACCAAGACTGTTTCCAAAGTCCCGAAGATTACCAGACCTCCACTGAAGATGGCTTCTCTAAAAGATGCCAAGGCAGTAGTCGAAGAAGGTGGGTGTACCATATGGGGCCAACTTCCGGATATTCCCTACAAATCTGATAAATTTGGTTTGGGTTTTACTTAAGGAGCCCAGAAAGTTGTTCGTCGTGCTCGTGCTGAGGGACCACTTTTGCGGATCAACAACCATGGAGTCAACGCAGTGGAAGATAGTGATGATAACTGTGACCTGGAAAAATGGATTTTTCCAACTATCAGCGGAGGACTCAACAACTGGGAAGCCAAAGAATTTGTCCCTATTACTTTTATCCAATAGTAATTGTCTTTAAATTTATGTCGGACTTGTAATGATTAAACAATTTAGACTTTAAAACCTTGTGTCTTACTCGAGGCACAATGGTCCATTTGTGAGGGTTGCTACTTCATTTTCATATGTCATCAATAAATCATGGACGTTTTTGCATGCAAATTTTACGCTCTTTGTTATTATTTTTCTATATTTTTGTTTTCTCAAAGATAGCTATGCTCTTACACACACTCACATATCAAAATGCAGATCCACATCCACTCAGGATCCAGTGGGTAACGATTCTGGTATGGCCTATTGTGACTTTGAAAATCCGATCTACCAAGCCGAAGACGAAGGTGAGGAAGATTGTGAGGTACCAGGGGAACTAGCCAAGTTACTACAACAGAAAGAAAGGGCCATACAGCCCTATGAAGATTCATTTGAAATCGTTAACTTAGGTACTGAAGAGGACAAGAAAGAAGTCAAGGTAGGTGCCAACCTGGAACCTAGTGTCAAGAAGCGTTTGACTCAGTTACTACATGATTATGTTGAGGTCTTTGCTTGGTCATATAAAGACATGCCAGAGCTCGACACTGACATACTGGTCCATCGTCTGCCAACAAAAGAAAACTGCCCTCCGATAAAATAGAAAGTCCATCGCATGAGGCCAGAAATGTCAGAGAAAATTAAGACTGAAGTCGTGAAGCAGTTCAACGCCGAATTCTTAGTTGTCACGTCCTATCCACAATGGATCGCCAATATCGTTCCAGTGCCTAAAAAGGATGGTAAGGTACATATGTGTGTGGACTACAGAGACCTGAATAGGGCAAGCCCCAAGGATGACTTCCCGCTTCCCCACTGTTGTACCCCAAAATTTGCCCTCCCATATTTCTCAAAACATTTCAAGAAAAATTCACAAGTCCAACCCGGCGCGTCATATTCAGGTGTTCTTTCGCCAAGATATCTCTGATAACGTATTCTCAAATTCAGGTTCGGCTCAAGAGTCAATTCTTTAAAGAAGGTATCCGAATGTGTGAGTTTTCTCGAAGAAATATGGTGAAAAAGTGTGCTGAAAGTGCAGTTTTTACGCGCTAAAAAATTCATAACTTGAAGATCGTGACTCGTTTTGAACCCGTTCCAGTGGCAAAAATTCTGTCTTGACATTATCTACGTTTTCATCTCTCACGGCTGGAAGCCAATTTCGATCAGAAGGTCTTCAAAAATGTGGATTTATCAAATATTTTCGTACAGAAAATTTGTGATAGAAGTTTATTTGCATCATATTCAGAAAATCATAACTTGGTCGATTTTTATTGTATCGAGCTGGTTCTGGCGCCAAAATTTCACAAATTGAGTTGGCTACATTTTCACAGAAGGTATCGAGTTCAAACGGTATACAAAAGACCTTCGTTTTTTGCTCAGAGTGCACGACACGCCGAAAATCCTGAATGCTGAATATTATTTCATCTGGGCTGAAACTTCGAAAATTCATAACTCGGTCAATTTTTATCGGATTGGACTCATATTTTTACACAAGGTCACTGACTCATAGATCTACAACTTTGCTTCAAAAGTCGAGACCGGATTATGCTCCGATCAATACCAGATTTTTTATTGAAGAACGTGTCAGAGTCGACACTGGAGCCCAAAATAAGTTTGTCCGAGCTGAAACTTCAAAAATTCATAACTAATTCACCGTTTATCCGACTGAGTCGATTTTCGGACAGGAGTCAGTTCTCGATGTTTGCTACATTTTGTTTTCACATTTCAACTTCAAAAATTGCACTTAAGTCCCTGCTATTTAGCCTGGAAAGTGACGAACTCAAGTGAATATTGGAGGCCCAATTGCACATTCAAAGCCCATTTTCTTTACCCTAATTTCCATTATATAATCACATTCTTTTCACACAAACCAAAGGGGAGAGGAGAAAAAAAAAGTCTTGCCACAACACTGTCAGAATATCAAATTCTTTCAAGAACCCTAAAACCTTGAAATCCTTATTACAAATCTCTCTCTCACTACAAACAAGTCATCTCAGTTACAAACCAACATCTCACTACTTCTTCAGTAAGGGTAAGGCTGGCTTGATCTCCATGATCAAAAGGGCATAAAAGCATTCATGTCACTAATTTTCCAATAAGGGTAAGATTGATTTGATCTCCATGATCAAAAGGGTATAATCATTCATACATGCCATATTGTGTCTAAACATTAAATTTCTTCATATATTGGCTTTATTTATATTTTATGATTTTATTTAATATGTTCGTGAGATTCAACACTGCAGATTTTAGACAGAATCCCATGCAGGTTCATTAAGGAACGTTGAGGCCAGAATACAAATGGCCAAAAGCCAAATGGCCAAAACAGAACAGTTTACACATGACACCAATACATGGGCGAGACAGACATCCTGAGAAGGTTAAGGAACGTTGAGGCCAGAACACAAATGGCCAAAAGCCAGAACACAAATGGCCAAAAGCCAAAAGCCAAATGGCCAAAACAAAACAGTTTACACATGACGCCAACAGCTGTTTCACCCCTCCAATCAGGCTCGTATACTCCTAAACTCTCTCTCTATTTGTATTATGTTCCTTTAATTAATTAATCGTTATTCTTTTTATTAATCACTAACCAATTAACATTTTTTCCTAATAAAATCAAAAACACAAAAAAATATTTTATTTATTAAAATTAACTTCATCACTTTTATTTTTGTAAATAAATTAATTTAATCAATTTAGCTTTAATTAGATTTAACTTTTAATATTTTTTGCAATATTTAAAATCAATTTAGAATATTAGGTTTTTATTAGCATTAATTCAATTTATTTTATTTCTTTAAAAACTCAAAAATCCAAAAATATTTTCATTATTTAATTTAATTTAATTGTTCATTTAATTTAATTCCATTTAATTCAAAAATAAACAAAAATCCTTTCTTTAATAAAAAAGGGTCAAAATCCAAAAAACTCGCATCCGATTTAATTTCCCGCATGCGATCCATTTTATCATATTATTGTATCTGTTTCCCGGAATGTAATAGCTTTTAATTAGGACTTTAATTATTTATCGCTTTATTTTACTTTCCGCATTTTAATTTCAAGGGTTGTTTTTGGCGATGTAAATACCCGACGCCTTGTAATAGTTTAGATTTAATTTCCGCAATTTAAATTCCGCAACTATTAACTGCTAGATGTATGAATAATAGGCTATGCATGACAAGATCTCTCTGAAATTAAAATCAATCGTAGCTCACCATAACTTGTACAAAAATAACATTAACATGAAACCTGACACACATGCACATGCCACTCCTAGGGTACGCCTCGCTGGTTGCCTCGACGTGGTCGTCAAGTATAGGGTGTTTTAGAGGTCGCCCTCCTATCTAAGATCCAAGTTGCCTCGAAACGGTTGCCTCGGATAAAAAGGATCTAGGACATTAGGGTTATCGCTAAGGTGTCCTACTATTGCTTCGGTGACCACACTGTCCCTATAATCGAATTGACCCGAACACCTCCAACGGTGGTGCTACCTACCTCTCAATGGTGGGATAACACTATCTTAAGGACTCTTACACAACCTAATTCCTTAGGGTAGGTAGATGACTCATGGGTACTTGCTCTCTTCAAAAAAAAACAAAACATCTTTTCACACTGACACTTTCAAAAGTTTTCAAAACAATTTTTTCATACACTCTTGAGGATAGATACAAGAGTCACTTAGAAATCTTTCAAAACGAAACTTTTTTCAAACCCACTCATATTTGAAAAGCAAACATCTTTTGAAAACATAAGAGCAAGTACCTAAGAGCCCGTGGATAACCACGGATAGAAAGGGTGCTAACACCTTCCCTTTCTATAAATCTACCTCCCGAACCGAGAAACATCTCGAAAAGGAATTTTGCTGTGCTTTTGTCCTTTCCTTGTTGGAGAAAATAAAAGACGGTGGAGACTCTTGCTTACTGCGACATTTCGCGAACCAGCTTTAAACAGTCAGTTATATTTCCACCGATCACAGAACTGGCGACTCTGCTGGGGAATCTTTAAGTGAGGTGTACCTTAGGATTAGACCACTCTTGTTTTCAATTGCTTGCTTTGTTTGCTTTTATATTTGTGGGCTTTGCATCGGAGTTTCATAGATCCTAACCCAGATCTAGGGAATACCCTTTAGGTAGCATAAGCTGTGAGGGACCTGTCCAGCGTAGACCGACACGGGTGAAGCAGTGGCTACGTTGGTGTGGCACCTTGGTCTGTACCGATATCCCTTGTGTTGCAACGAGGAGAATATGGGTCTTATGATGAGTCATTAAGCACCAACCGACCTTAGAACCCTAAATTGACCCAACTTGGCCATAGAACAATAGTAGTATGCTACACTCATTGAGGCTAAACTCTCGCGATGGTTCTGGCCGCAAGAAAAGATTGCGATGCTGGAGTTATGACCGATTGAGGGTAGTCAGTGATATTGAGATCCTCTAGAACCCGGTTACTATTTTCTAGGACAGGTCTTAACCAACGAAACTGAAAGAGGGTAGTACCTAAACTTCATGCTGGCCTAAACTCTAAGGGCTGTCTTGCGTGACTTGTGTGCCTTCAAACTTGACTACTTGCATGCTTGTTATCTGACACATGAGTTCCTTGCAGATTTTGTTTACAGTCCTTAATCTGGGCTCATAACAGGGTTTACTTACATCACTCCATGCATAGCATAACATCATACCATCATACCATCGCATACATCCTGCATAAGGACTAATCCATTTCAAGGATCTCAAGGGTTTATGATGCAGGTCATGATGAATCAAAATGTCTAGCAAGGGGCAAAGGGGATTTATTTTCCTCTAGCCAAGGTTGTTCAGAGATCAAAACATGGTGACTGGAGTCAGGGGCTATGACCCACTCGATATGGTGAGCCTTGACTCTTGAAGAAGGACTCTCAACAACAGGAAGTTCCTTCAATCAAGCTACCAGATTCAAATTCTGACAATTTTTTCTTGTCTAGCCCGCGAGATCCTTGAAAACATTGTATGCATACATACATATCATTGCATAACAGGTACCCTTTTGACAGGTCACTTATCTTCTTCGCTGTTTATTTCAGCAATCATCATGAATCCTGAATCATCCAATGAACAACCTATCAAGGCCCTCCAGGCCCAGAATGCCCAGTTCCAAGAGATGGTTATGAGCCTAGCCCAGGGTCAACAGGATTTGAAGACTCTGCTTCTGAAAGAAAAGAAGAAGAAGAAGAGGACTGTTTTATTCAACCCTAGACGCCGATCTGGGAATGGATTACAAAATGAGGCTGAGCTAACTACCTCGTCTGTGGGTAAAGACAGTCCCCAAGAGAGAAGGGTTCCTAGTCCTGTGGTCTCCGACAACGAGACGGATTTCAATGATGAACAGTATCCTCCCGCCGAAGACAGGTACAAACAACTAAAAGACCGATTAAGTGCTATGGAGATACAGAAAGTGCCCGACCTAGACTTCGAAGATCTAGGTCTATCCTCTGGGGTGGTGATCCCTCACAAATTCAAAGCACCTGCTTTTGCAAAATACGACGGGGCATCCTGTCCTAAGCTGCATCTCAGATCATATGTGAGGAAGATCCAACCGTATACGGCAGACAATAATTTATGGACCCATTTCTTCCAGGAAAGTCTTTCAGGGACTCAACTCGAATGGTTCTATCATCTAGATGGAGCCAGCATTCGTAACTGGGAGGACTTGGCTATTGCGTTCTACAAGCAGTATCAGTATAATTCCGACCTTGCTCCTACGCGTACCCAACTCCAGGGTATGTCGCTAGGGACGGGTAAAGTATTCAAGGAATATGCTCAAAAGTGGAGAGACCTTGCTGGAAGGGTGCAACCACCTCTGACCGACCGTGAGCTCGTTGATATGTTCTTGGGGACCCTGTCTGGTCCTTTCTTCAACCATCTGATTGGGAATTCTTCTGCTGGGTTTACAGATTTGATCTTGACTGGGGAAAGAATTGAAGCTGGTATCAAGGCTGGAAAGATTCAAGAAGCTGCACCTTCTGATGCTCATAAAAAGCCTTACCATGGGAAGAAGGAGTCCAATGATGTGCATGGTAAAAAGAGTCGTCATGATCAACATGTAGGGGCAACCCAGATCTCTAATCCTAGGCCTGCTCAACAAGGACAGGGGCAACAGCGTAAGGAGGTCGCACCTAAAAGACAGTTCACTAAGATCAACATGTCACTGGATCAAGCGCTACAGCAAATGTAGAAGGCAGGGCTGATTGCCTTAAGGGCTCCTCTCCGGAATCCAAACACTTCCGCTCCTAACTATCATCCCAATGAAAGGTGTGCATACCACTCTGATAGCCCGGGGCATACTACGGACAACTGATGGGCCCTGAAGAACAAGGCCCATGACATGATTGATGCCAAGGAAGTCCAGTTTGAAGCTCCAGAGACTCCAAACATAATCACTTCCCCTTTGCCAAATCATTGAAGGCTTTTGTTTATTTGAATTTCCGAGTTGTATTTTTCTTTGCTTATACAAACAATTAATGTCATAACAAACTTGTTTATTCCATTAATGCATCGCATATGTCTGTTTGAATTAATCTATTCGTATTCATTATATTCAAAATTGCTTTCATTTTTGTGATGTTCAACTCTCGATTAATAATTCTAAGCCTCTTGAGGGAGGATGACGAAAACGATACCATGATCTTTACAGTATGCTTTTGAACAGACCCCGCTGATGAAGTACAAGCATTGTTTCAAATCCTAAACACTGGAGTTATAAGGAAGATAATCCCTCGTCAACCCCTTTGAGCCAAAGAAGTTGGAATTTTTCTTTTTCGAAAATTAAAACCCTTAATCATAACCTGGGGCAGGGTAGTTTTCTCAGCTGATCCATGTGCACAATGAATGGCAAAAGAAGTCCTTCCGAGACAAAAGACAGTGATGGTTCCTTATAATCGTAAAGACAGGCAGTCATTGTCTCAAAAAATAAAAGCCCAATAAGTCAAAACCTATGAAGGAGACTTACAAAAAACTGGGGCATCCCGCTGACTGTAATCACAAAAGAAACAGTTCAGGCAAAAAAAAACAGGGATAACAAAATCAAAAATTAGGGATCAAAAGCGTACGAATATGTCCCGTCATCTCGTCACTTGCCTACCAGAAGAAGATTTGTCAAATCGGCAGTCATCAAGCGCCTTCACAGGTACCTTCTCCCACAGAAGCTGGGGCAATAAGAATGGTCCAAACTGTACTAGCTGCTTTGTCCACAAGATACAAGGTAGATTCAGCTGAAGAACGTAACCAAGATACCTTCACTCCCCCGAGAGTAAGACAGGTTCAGCAATACTCTCCCCCGAGCAGAGTTGGTCTCCCGTCAGCCCTGAAAAGGCACAGTACCCACAGCAACTCAGCAACGCTATCCCCAAGCAGAGTTAGTCTACTGTCAGCCTTAAGGAAGTTGGGTATCCCCAGAAAATCTCAATATTCCCTAGCGGAGTATACAGATGTTCCTCAACAAGCATCCTCGGCAGTCTTAATATTCCTCGACAGAAATATAAGATTGTTCCTCGGTGGAATACCAGACACCCCAGTGGAGCCATTTCCCCAGTACAATTCAAAAGTCTTCCCAGGAGAGTTGAATCAATCTCCCCAGTAGATTTCTGGAAGCTTATCCCCAGTATATTTTGGAAGCTTATCCCCAGTAGATTCTGGAAACTTATCCCCAGTAGATTTTGGAAGCTTATCCCTAGTAGATTCTGGAAGCTGGTCCCCTGCAGAGTGCATACGTCTCTCTCCGACCATATTCAAAGGTTATTCCCCACCAGAGCCTATAACTGGGTTATCCTCAGCTAATTACAACGGAAGGACCGTCCTCGACGAAGTTCTTCCTATCCCCAGCGGAGTTCATCAAATTCCCCAACATAACTTATCAATGGAATCCCCAGCGGAGTTATCATCAAATTCTCAGCGAAGTATCTCTTCCCAAAGAGTAATTCCCCGCAGAGTAATCTCTTCAACAAGTTTATTCCCCAACGGAGTCATCTTCTCCTACCGGTTTATTCTTGCAATCATCATCCCCAGCAAAAATGAAGAACTCTACTCTTCAAACATCAGCCCAGGATTCAACAAGCTCCCGGCATTCGTCAAGGATTTATTTTCCTAGACGAAAATACATTCATAGACATTTCACATTTCATACATCCTGCTTACATACATGATAAAGTGCATACGACACGATCTCATTTATTTTTTAGAACATCATGACATCATGCATTTCATACATCATGACATTGCATACAACTAATGTTTGCCTTTTAAGGAAAAGGTTAATCAAAAGACGATTACCATTAACTTTCACAGTTCCAGATTCGATACCTGTATCTAGCCAGGGCATATCTGTGAGTGATTGATTGTAGACTCGATACTTGTATCCAGCCAGGGCATGTCTGCATGAAGAGTTTAGAGATTCGATACCTGTATCCAGCCAGGGCATATCTACATTAAAGAGATTTCAGAGATAACTTGGAAATGCTCCCGACGCAGATGATATTCTATTGCTTATCCAGATTTCCTTTCAGAGATAGCTTGGAAATGCTCCCGACGCGGATGATATTCTATTGCTTATTCAGATTTCCTTTCAGAGATAGCTTGGAAATGCTCCCGACACGGATGATATTCTATTGCTTATTCAGATTTCCTTTCAGAGATAGCTTAGAGATGCTCTGGATGCGGATGTTATTCTATTGCTTATTCAGAGTTTCCTTTCGGAGATAGCTTGGAAATGCTCCAGATGTGGATGCTATTCTTTTGCTTATTCAGAGGTTCTTCTCAGAGATAGTTCAGATATGCTCCAAACCAGATGCTATTCTGTTGCTTATTCAGAGTTGCTTTTCAGAGATAACTTACAGATGCTCCAACCACGGATGCTATTCTATTGTTTATTCAGAGATTCCTTCTAGATATAGTTCAGATGCGACCCAAATATGGCTACTTTCTGATACTTATTCCAGATTCCCTTTCAGAGATAGCTTGGAAATGCTCCAGACATGGATGCTACTCTCCAGCTTATTCAAAGTTTCCTTTTAGAGATGGCTTAGAGATACTCCAGATCCGGATGTTGTTCTATTGCTTATTCAGATTTCTCTCCGGAGATGGCCTAGAGATGCTCCAGATCCGGATGCTATTCTATTGCTTATTCAGAGATTCCTTCTAGAGATAGTTCAGTTGTGACCCAGGCATGGCGACTTTCTGATACTTATTCCAGAGTTCCTTTCAGATATAGCTTAGAGAGGCTCCTGACCCGGACGCTATTCTATTGCTTATTCAGATTCAAACTTCTAAAGACAACTTAGATATGCTCCATACCCGGATGCTATTCTATTGTTTAGTCCAGATTCATTAAAAAGACATTCCAGATACGATCCAGATTCGGATGACATTCTGTCACTCACTCAGATACAGTATGGATATACCCCAGACGCGGCGGTCATTCTACTGTTTATTCAGACGTCAGCAATTAGATATAGACTAGATATGCTCCAGACACGGAAGCCACTCTATTTCTTATTAAGATTCAACTATCCATTACATTTCCAAATGGCATCTATAAGCCCATTCCCGACAAGGTTCTGTCACGTCTCCAGATGGCATCTATAAGCCCATCCTCCTATCCATCATCTCTCTAAATGGCATCTATAAGCCCATTCCCGCCATCACACTGCTGGTATTCTACTATGTGAGTGCAAATTTCTGGGCACTTTAGTGTTCAATCATCTTCCACCTTCGGATCACGAAAGGCACGCAAGCCAATCTACATCCTCAGGTTTAAGAAGATTGAACAGGGGCAACTGTTGTACCCCAAAATTTGCCCTCCCATATTTCTCAAAACATTTCAAGAAAAATTCACAAGTCCAACCCGGCGCGTCATATTCAGGTGTTCTTTCGCCAAGATATCTCTGATAACGTATTCTCAAATTCAGGTTCGGCTCAAGAGTCAATTCTTTAAAGAATGTATCCGAATGTGTGAGTTTTCTCGAAGAAATATGGTGAAAAAGTGTGCTGAAAATGCAGTTTTTACGCGCTAAAAAATTCATAACTTGAAGATCGTGACTCGTTTTGAACCCGTTCCAGTGACCAAAATTCTGTCTTGACATTATCTACGTTTTCATCTCTCACGGCTGGAAGCCAATTTCGATCAGAAGGTCTTCAAAAATGTGGATTTATCAAGTATTTTCGTACAGAAAATTTGTGACAGAAGTTTATTTGCATCATGTTCAGAAAATCATAACTTGGTCGATTTTCATCGTATCGAGCTGGTTATGGCGCCAAAATTTCACAAATTGAGTTGGCTACATTTTCACAGAAGGTATCAAGTTCAAACGGTATTCAAAAGGCCTTCGTTTTTTGCTCAGAGTGCGCGACACGCCGAAAATCCTGAATGCTGAATATTATTTCATCTGGGCTGAAACTTCGAAAATTCATAACTCGGTCAATTTTTATCGGATTGGGCTCATATTTTTACACAAGGTCACTGACTCATAGATCTACAACTTTGCTTCAAAAGTCGAGACCAGATTATGCTTCGATCAATACCAGTTTTTTATTGAAGAACGTGTCAGAGTCGACACTAGAGCCCAAAATAAGTTTGTCAGAGCTGAAACTTCAAAAATTTATAACTAATTCACTGTTTATCCGATTGAGTCGATTTTCGGACAGGAGTCAGTTCTCGATGTTGGCTACATTATGTTTTCACATTTCAACTTCAAAAATTGCACTTAAGTCCCTGCTATTTAGCCTGGAAAGTGACGAACTCAAGTGAATATTGGAGGCCCAATTGCACATTCAAAGCCCATTTTCTTTACCCTAATTTCCATTATATAATCACATTCTTTTCACACAAACCAAAGGGGAGAGGAGAAAAAAAAAGCCTTGCCACAACACTGTCAGAATATCAAATTCTTTCAAGAACCCTAAAACCTTGAAATCCTTATTACAAATCTCTCTCTCACTACAAACAAGCCATCTCAGTTACAAACCAACATCTCACTACTTCTTCAGTAAGGGTAAGGCTGGCTTGATCTCCATGATCAAAAGGGCATAAAAGCATTCATGTCACTAATTTTCCAGTAAGGGTAAGATTGATTTGATCTCCATGATCCAAAGGGTATAATCATTCATACATGCCATATTGTGTCTAAACATTAAATTTCTTCATATATTGGCTTTATTTATATTTTATGATTTTATTTAATATGTTCGTGAGATTCAACACTGCAGATTTTAGACAGGATCCCATGCAGGTTCATTAAGGAACGTTGAGGCCAGAACACAAATGGCCAAAAGCCAAATGGCCAAAACAGAACAGTTTACACATGACACCAATACATGGCGAGACAGACATCCTGAGAAGGTTAAGAAACGTTGAGGCCAGAACACAAATGGCCAAAAGCCAGAACACAAATGGCCAAAAGCCAAAAGCCAAAAGCCAAATGGCCAAAACAAAACAGTTTACACATGACGCCAACAGTTGTTTCACCCCTCCAATCAGACTCATATACTCCTAAACTCTCTCTCTATTTGTATTATGTTCCTTTAATTAATTAATCGTTATTCTTTTTATTAATCACTAACCAATTAACATTTTTTCCTAATAAAATCAAAAACACAAAAAAATATTTTATTTATTAAAATTAACTTCATCACTTTTATTTTTGTAAATAAATTAATTTAATTAATTTAGCTTTAATTAGATTTAACTTTTAATATTTTTTGCAATATTTAAAATCAATATAGAATATTAGGTTTTTATTAGCATTAATTCAATTTATTTTATTTCTTTAAAAACTCAAAAATCCAAAAATATTTTCATTATTTAATTTAATTTAATTGTTTATTTAATTTAATTCCATTTAATTCAAAAATAAACAAAAATCCCTTCTTTAATAAAAAAGGGTCAAAACCCAAAAAACTCGCATCCGATTTAATTTCCCGCACTCAATCCATTTTATCATATTATTGTATCTGTTTCCCGGAATGTAATAGCTTTTAATTAGGACTTTAATTATTTATCACTTTATTTTACTTTCCGCATTTTAATTTCAAGGGTTGTTTTTGGCGATGTAAATACCCGACGCCTTGTAATAGTTTAGATTTAATTTCCACAATTTAAATTCCGCAACTATTAACTGCTAGATGTATGAATAATAGGCTATGCATGACAAGATCTCTCTGAAATTAAAATCAATCGTAGCTCACCATAACTTGTACAAAAATAACATTAATATGAAACCTGACACACATGCACATGCCACTCCCAGGGTACGCCTCGCTGGTTGCCTCGACGTGGTCGTCAAGTATAGGGTGTTTTAGAGGTCGCCCTCCTGTCTAAGATCCAAGTTGCCTCGAAATGGTTGCCTCGGATAAAAAGGATCTAGGACATTAGGGTTATCGCTAAGGTGTCCTACTATTGCTTCGGTGACCACACTGTCCCTATAATCAAATTGACCCGAACACCTCCAACGGTGGTGCTACCTACCTCTCAATGGTGGGATGACACTATCTTAAGGACTCTTACACAGCCTAATTCCTTAGGGTAGGTAGATGACTCATGGATACTTGCTCTCTTCAAAAACAAACAAAACATCTTTTCAGACTGACACTTTCAAAAGTTTTCAAAACAAATTTTTCATACACTCTTGAGGACAGATACAAGAGTCACTTAGAAATCTTTCAAAATAAAACTTTTTTCAAACCCACTCATATTTGAAAAGCAAACATCTTTTGAAAACATAAGAGCAAGTACCTAAGAGCCCGTGGATAACCACGGATAGAAAGGGTGCTAACACCTTCCCTTTCTATAAATCTACCTCCCGAACCGAGAAACATCTCGAAAAGGAATTTTGCTGTGCTTTTGTCCTTTCCTTGTTGGAGAAAATAAAAGACGGTGGCGACTCTTGCTTACCGCGACATTTCGCGAACCAGCTTTAAAACAGTCAGTTCTATTTCCACCGATCACAGAACTGGCGACTCTGCTGGGGAATCTTTAAGTGAGGTGTACCTTAGGATTAGACCACTCTTGTTTTCAATTGCTTGCTTTGTTTGCTTTTATATTTGTGGGCTTTGCATCGGAGTTTCATAGATCCTAACCCGGATCTGGGGAATACCCTTTAGGTAGCATAAGCTGTGAGGGACCTATCCGGCGTAAACCGACACGGGTGAAGCAGTGGCTACGTTGGTGTGGCACCTTGGTCTGTACCGATATCCCTTGTGTTGCAACGAGGAGAATATTGGTCTTCTGAGGAGTCATTAAGCACCAATCGACCTTAGAACCCTAAATTGACCCAACTTGGCCATAGAACAGTAGCAGTATGCTACACTCATTGAGGCTAAACTCTCGCGATGGTTCTGGCCGCAAGAAAAGATTGCGATGCTGGAGTTATGACCGATTGAGGGTAGTCAGTGATATTGAGATCCTCTAGAACCCGATTACTATTTTCTAGGACAGGTCTTAACCAACAAAACTGAAAGAGGGTAGTACCTAAACTTCATGCTGGCCTAAACTCTAAGGGCTGTCTTGCGTGACTTGTGTGCCTTCAAACTTGACTACTTGTATGCTTGTTATCTGACACATGAGTTCCTTGCAGGTTTTGTTTATAGTCCTTAATCTGGGCTCATAACAGGGTTTACTTACATCACTCCACGCATAGCATAACATCATACCATCATACCATCGCATACATCCTGCATAAGGACTAATCCATTTCAAGGATCTCAAGGGTTTATGATGCAGGTCATGATGAATCAAAATGTCTAGCAAGGGGAAAATGGGATTTATTTTCCTCTAGCCAAGGTTGTTCAGAGATCAAAACATGGTGACTAGAGTCAGGGGCTATGACCCACTCGATATGGTGAGCCTTGACTCTTGAAGAAGGACTCTCAACAACAGGAAGTTCCTTCAATCAAGCTACCAGATTCAAATTCTGACAATTTTTTCTTGTCTAGCCCGCGAGATCCTTGAAAACATTGTATGCATACATACATATCATTGCATAACAGGTACCCTTTTGACAGGTCACTTATCTTCTTCGCTGTTTATTTCAACAATCATCATGAATCCTGAATCATCCAATGAACAAGCTATCAAGGCCCTCCAGGCCCAGAATGCCCAGTTCCAAGAGATGGTTATGAGCCTAGCCCAGGGTCAACAGGATTTGAAGACTCTGCTTCTGAAAGAAAAGAAGAAGAAGAAGACGACTGTTTTATTCAACCCTAGACGCCGATCTTGGAATGGATTACAAAATGAGGCTGAGCTAACTACCTCGTCTGTGGGCAAAGACAGTCCCCAAGAGAGAAGGGTTCCTAGTCCCGTGGTCTCCGACAACGAGACGAATTTCAATGATGAACAGTATCCTCCCGCCGAAGACAGGTACAAACAACTAGAAGACCGGTTAAGTGCTATGGAGATACAGAAAGTGCCCGGCCTGGACTTCGAAGATCTAGGTCTATCCTTTGGGGTGGTGATCCCTCACAAATTCAAAGCACCTACTTTTGCAAAATACGACGGGGCATCTTGTCCTAAGCTGCATCTCAGATCATATGTGAGAAAGATCCAACCGTATACGGCGGACAATAATTTATGGACCCATTTCTTCCAGGAAAGTCTTTCAGGGACTCAACTCGAATGGTTCTATCAGCTAGATGGAGCCAGCATTCGTAACTGGGAGGACTTGGCTACTTCGTTCTACAAGCAGTATCAGTATAATTCCGACCTTGCTCCTACGCGTACCCAACTCCAGGGTATGTCGCTAGGGATGGGTGAAGGATTCAAGGAATATACTCAAAAGTGGAGAGACCTTGCTGGAAGGGTGCAACCACCTCTGATCGACCGTGAGCTTGTTGATATGTTCTTGGGGACCCTGTCTGGTCCTTTCTTCAACCATCTGATTGAGAATTCTTCTGCTGGGTTTACATATTTGATCTTGACTGGGGAAAGAATTGAAGCTGGTATCAAGGCTGGAAAGATTCAAGAAGCTGCACCTTCTGATGCTCATAAAAAGCCTTACCATGGGAAGAAGGAGTCCAATGATGTGCATGGTAAAAAGAGTCGTCATGATCAACATGTAGGGCCAACCCAGATCTCTAATCCTAGGCCTGCTCAACAAGGACAGGGGCAGCAGCGTAAGGAGGTCGCACCCAAAAGACAGTTCACTAAGATCAACATGTCACTGGATCAAGCGCTACAACAAATGTTGAAGGCAGGGCTGATTACCTTAAGGGCTCCTCTCCGGAATCCAAACACTTCCGCTCCTAACTATCATCCCAATGAAAGGTGTGCATACCACTCTGATAGCCCGGGGCATACTACGGACAACTGTTGGGCCCTGAAGAACAAGGTCCAGGACATGATTGATGCCAAGTAAGTCTAGTTTGAAGCTCCAGAGACTCCAAACATAATCACTACCCCTTTGCCAAATCATTGAAGGCTTTTGTTTATTTGAATTTCCGAGTTGTATTTTTCTTTGCTTATACAAACAATTAATGTCATAACAAACTTGTTTATTCCATTAATGCATCGCATATGTCTGTTTGAATTAATCTATTCGTATTCATTATATTCAAAATTGCTTTCATTTCTGTGATGTTCAACTCTCGATTAATAATTCTAAGCCTCTTGAGGGAGGATGACGAAAACGATACCATGATCTTTACAGTATGCTTTTGAACAGACCCCGCTGATGAAGTACATGCATTGTTTCAAATCCTAAACACTGGAGTTATAAGGAATATAATCCCTCGTCAACCCCTTTGAGCCAAAGAAGTTGGAGTTTTTCTTTTTCAAAAATTAAAACCCTTAATCATAACCTGGGGCAGGGTAGTTTTCTCAGCTGATCCATGTGCACAATGAATGGCAAAAGAAGTCCTTCCGAGACAAAAGACAGTGATGGTTCCTTATAATCGTAAAGACAGACAGTCATTGTCTCAGAAAATAAAAGCCCAATAAGTCAAAACCTATGAAGGAGACTTACAAAAAACTGGGGCATCCCGCTGACTGTAATCACAAAAGAAACAGTTCAGGCAAAAAAAACAGGGATAACAAAATAAAAAAGAAAGAGGTCCAACAAACCCTCAACAAAAAAGAAATGACTGCCTATTCAAAATAAATTGTCAATATCCGAACCATCACCGGAATATCAGGACAAAGACTCAAACAAGGTCTAATGCATGATCAGCTGAGTTTAGGTTTGAAGAACATCACGAAGAGCGGGTGGGTACCAATAAACTTGAGCCTTTATCCATTGTTTCTTAAACCGTGAACCAGGCCACGCTACAACCTTTAAAAGTCCTAGCTGAAGCATGGGTTAGTTCGAAAGCATACTGTTACGAAAGGTATCCTGACTCCTTAAGGCTTGCGGTAAAATAACGAGTTGACATCACAGTTTACAAAAAATTCACTTGTTTTTAGGAAAAAAATGCATTTTCAAAAACTTCAAGACAGACATAAGCTTTGCATTTATGATATAACATTGCTTGCATATGACTATTTGTTTGAACAACATAGAAGTTCGCACGAAGAATATCTAGTGAACAAAAGCACTTCCAACCAAGGGGCAGACATGATCGAAGTCCGTCATCTGGGGCAGTTAAGTCAAGATTCGGAGAATCTCTCAAATGCCAAATATCAGGGGCAAGTCTCCATCTGGATCACTTGGGGCATTAGACATGAATTCCAGCAACGAGTCTTGTATGATCAAACATCTTCTGGTGGTATGGCAACGCAACACTACTGACAGTGACTACTCCCTATATCCTGAGAGCATGGACATAGTCGGAAAAACGCTACGTAGAATCAAAGACCCGCTAGGTTGACACACCTAGGCAAAAATAAGGGCTTCCCGGCGAACCAAAAGGGTTCGGGCAAAAATAAGGGATGAAAATGAAAAAATCTGTACACCCGGCAAGTCGAAAACCTGAAAAGGCGGCTTGGGTAAAAATGGGTATCCCGGTGGACTGAAAACCCGAAAGGGCGGTCTAGGCAAAAATTAGGGATCAAAAGCGTACGACTATGTCCCGTCATCTCGTCACTTGCCTACCAGAAGAAGATTTGTCAAATCGGCAGTCATCAAGCGCCTTCACAGGTACCTTCTCCCACAGAAGCTGGGGCAATAAGAATGGTCCAAACTGTACTAGCTGCTTTGTCCACAAGATACAAGGTAGATTCAGCTGAAGAACGTAACCAAGATACCTTCACTCCCCCGAGAGTAAGACAGGTTCAACAATACTCTCCCCCGAGCAGAGTTGGTCTCCCGTCAGCCCTGAAAAGACACAGTACCCACAGCAACTCAGCAACGCTCTCCCCAAGCAGAATTAGTCTACTGTCAGCCTTAAGGAAGTTGGGTATCCCCAGAAAATCTCAATATTCCCCAGCGGAGTATACAGATGTTCCTCAGCAAGCATCCCCGGAAGTCTTAATATTCCTCGACAGAAATATAAGATTGTTCCCCGGCGGAATACCAGACACCCCAGTGGAGCCATTTCCCCAGTACAATTCAAAAGTCTTCCCAAGAGAGTTGAATCAATCTCCCCAGTAGATGAATCGGTTCATAACATTCTTGGTGATGAACGCATAAAAAAGGAAGACTAAACAAAAAGACAATTACTAATGGCTTTAAGAAACAAGACAATATCTATGGGCCATTTCACAAAACCCCCACAGGTACTTTCTCCAACAGAGCAGAGGCAAGAACATCTTGCTGCAGGATTATTTTAAAAACCCTAACAGGTAGCCTAATGGTGCCTTTTGCCTTCATATCTCCGAGTGAGCAAAATTTCTAGTTACAACCTCAAAAACTCTCCAGCAAAAGTCGCTCGACTTCTCAAGATTCCCCAGCAGGATTTCATAAAGTCCACAGGTAATGCACGACATTTCTCTTCCCCAATAGAATTTATTTCTATAATTATGGAAACCCATCCTTCAACATTTCAATTTCAAACAGAACATGAAGAAGTACACTCCTCATTCTCAGCAGCAGTCAGAGATTTATTTTCCCTAATCCAAACAACACTGCAGCAGAACAGCTTACATGCGTATACATCTCATCCATACATCATAAACATCGATTACACAAATGAATACATCATAAACATAGATTACACAAATTTCATACATCATGGTATCACATACAACTAACTCTTTACCTTTTTCAAGAAAGATCAACCAACAGAAAATTATTATCAGACTTTCAACAAAACAAGGAAAATGTCTATGAACAAATCAATTATAGATCAATTCCCGAAAGAAGCCGGAGTGACTATCTACATGACAAATAATCCTTTCAGACTTCTGCTGGTTCAATTTAAATCTCTCAACGGTTTATCCTGATTTTTTTCCCGCAGACATCTCCTCTGGTTCAAATAAGTCGCTCCAAGATTTATTCTGATTCTTTTCCAGACCCCTGCTGGTTTAGTTTAAATCTCTCAATGGTTTATCTTGATTATTTCCTGCAGACATCTTCTCTAGTTCAGATAAAATCGCTCCAAGATTTATTCTGATTCTTTTCCAGACCCCTGCTGGTTCAGTTGAAATCTCTCAACGGTTTATCCTGATTCTTTCCCGCAGATATCTTCCCTGGTTTAGATAAAATCGCTCCAAGATTTACTCTGATTCTTTTCCAGACCCATGCTGGTTCAGTTTAAATCTCTCAATGATTTATCCTGATTCTTTCCCGTAGACATCTTCTCTGGTTCAGATAAATCACTCCAAGATTTATTCTAGTTCTTTTCCCAGGCCCCTGCTGGTTCAGTTTAAATCTCTCAATGATTTATCCTGATTCTTTCCTCTAGACATCTTCTCTGGTTCAGATAAAATTGCTCCAAGATTTATTCTGATTCTTTTCCAGACCCCTGCTGGTTCAGTTTAAATCTCTCAACAGTTTATCCTGATTCTTTCCTGCAGACATCTTCTCTAGTTCAGATAAAATCTCTCCAAGATTTATTATGATTCTTTTCTAGACCCCTGCTGGTTCAGTTTAAATCTCTCAATGGTTTATCCTGATTCTTTCCTACAGACATCTTCCCTGGTTCAGATAAAATTGCTCCAAGATTTACTCTGATTCTTTTCCAGACCCCTGCTGGTTCAGTTTAAATCTCTCAATGGTTTATCCTGATTCTTTCCCGTAGACATCTTCTCTGGTTCAGAGAAATCACTCCAAGATTTATTCTGATTCTTTTCCCAGACCCCTACTGGTTCAGTTTAAATCTCTTAACGGTTTATCTTGATTCTTTCCCGCAGACATCTTCTCTGGTTTAGATAAAATCGCTCCAAGATTTATTCTGATTCTTTTCCAGACCCCTGCTGGTTCAGTTTAAATCTCTCAACGGTTTATCCTGATTCTTTCCCGCAGACATCTTCTCTGGTTCAGATAAATCGCTTCAAGATTTATTCTGATTCTTTTCCAGACCCCTGCTGGTTCAGTTTAAATCTCTCAACGGTTTACCCTGATTCTTTCCCGCAGACATCTTCTCTGCTTCAGATGAAATTGCTCCAAGATTTATTCTGATTCTTTTCCAGACCCCTATCGGTTCAGTTTATATCTCTCAACGGTTTATCCTAATTATTTGCCGCAAACATCTACTCTGGTTTAGATAAATCACTCTAAGATTTATTCCGATTCTTTTCCAGACCCCTGATGGTTCAGTTTAAACCTCTCAATGGTTTATCCTGATTCTTTCTAAATAAGACACTTTCTTTGGTTCAGATAAGTCGCTCCAAAGATTTATCCTGATTTTTCCCAGTTAAAGAATATTCAAGACTTCTTCTAGGTTTAGTTTTAAATCAACCGAAGGTTTATTTTGATTCTTTACCCTGTTGAAGTCAAGTTTAGACTTAGTCTAATTTCTGTCAACGATCACCTCCAGATGACATCTGACGTCCATCTCCACCAACTCTCCATCATTCCTTCAAATGGCATCTGTAAGCTCATTCCTTACACCTCAACCACAATATCATCAAGTGAAAATTTCTGGGCACTCTAGTGTTCAATCATCTTTTAACCTCAAGTCACGAATGGCAGATTCTCCAATCTAACTCTTCGGGTTTAAGAAGATTGAACAGGGGCAGCTGTTGTACCCCAAAATTTGCCCTCTCGTTTCTCAAAGGATCATCCTGGACCCTCAGGTTTGCTTCTATCAAGTTTCAAGTCTTGAACTACAATTTTCCAAGAAAATCATTCACAAGGGCAAAATGGTCAAAAGCACACCGAAAAGTCAAACTTTGACTTTTAGATCAAAAGTCAATTTTCAACAATTATATCTCATCAAGACATGAAATTGGTTCATCAAAAATCAGAAGTCAGAAATTACTTTTAAAAAAAAAATCAAATTTCTAAACATTTAGAAAATTTTCTAAGTGTTAAGAGAATATGATACTTCAGAACTTCTGGGCCAGCCTTCACGCAACTGCAATCAGAATTTGCAAGCATGGTTCAGAACATGACTCATCAATCAAAATGTATGAAGACTTTGTCCTTCAATTAGAATGTGACTCTTCAGCATATGAAGGCTATGTTCTATGCTTTTATCAGAGCCTTACCCATCGAATCTCACTCTAGTCTTCCGCGATCAGAACATCACCAAATCCCAAAACCTCGTTTGAGAAACCTGCTGCACTACTGTAGTATAGTCATGCCACCAGCTTCTACAACACTCCAAGGTGCTGCTGATCTAGTCCACGCCTGCGTTTTTCACAAACCCCATAATTGCACTAGATTAGCATGCAAAAACTGTGTTTAAAAAGCAATGGAACAGTATGCCAAAAAGGTTAAAAATCCCATTTGTTTTCCCCCCCAAAACCACAACAAACTTACCTATAAATAAGTTGCTCCATCATACTTTCAAGGGGTTGGCTTTTGGAGAGAGAGAATCATCAAAGAGAGAAAAGAAAACAGTAAAGCATTCGTAAACTCAGAATTCCTAAACAAAACCAAAACCTTTGTTCTTCCCTTTGAATCAAAGAACATATCATTTTCTATTCTGTTGCTCTTGCTGACTCCAGAACACCTGAAGGCACTAGCTCAAGTCCCAAATACACGCTTCAGATTCAAGGTTAGTCTTTCCGAATTTGCATCTTTTCATTCAGAACATCATTAATATGTAAATATCATAGTATTTATGCTGACCATATCATTGCATAAGTAGAAGAAATTGTGGATCAGAACTTCTTAAGTAAAGCTAGGCTCAGAATTAGGATTAGAACTTCTATGAATTGTTGTGCGTTTATCTTTCTGATTTGCTGTTGTTATGAACTGAATAAATTGCTAATATGCTGATTAATATGAGGAAAGAGTTGAAATGTAACACAAAACATCTGAGTTTTCTCTTCACTGTTTTAACACGAAAACTCTAGGATTTCTCATTCTTTTAACACAGAACTTCTGATTTTCACTCACTATTTAACACAACACAGAACTTCCGATTTTCACTCATTGTTTAGCACGACACAAAACTTCTGAGTTCTTCTCACTGTTTTGACACACCAGAATTCCTAGGTTTTTGCACTGTTATGATACGGTAACAGAACTTCTGACTTTTTACTCACTGCAAACACAACACATAACTTCTGACTTTTCACACACTATTGAACACGACGCAGAACTTCTGACATTTTGCTCACTGTCTAAACACCGTCCAGAACCTCTATTTTCTTTCCCTCTAACATTTCTTGCAGGACCTCAGAGTTTATCGATCCAGAATTTATGATTCCCATTGACATTTCCTTCTGAGTCACAACGCGTCTGGCATCAGAACTTCTGATCCCTTTTGTTTTGCTTACAGCAGCACGCTGATTCTATTTCTCATTATTTTCCTTTGTTATCATTTTCAATATCAATATTATTTTTATTAATATAAAAAAGACATAAAAATATTTCCTTTTTATTAATTAATTTATCTTTTTTTATTATTCATTAAGACAAAAAAACCACTTTCAAAACAAGTTCTTTTTCTTCTTATATTGTACATTTCAATATGGTTGTAATAGTTAAATAGGATTTAAATTCTTGCAACCCCCCATTTTTAAATTTTTACCCCCATCCCTAAATGATGTAATAGCGTAGGACCTTTACATTTCTGCAATTTATTGTTTTCAAGTATAAATGCTAGTTATTAGGGTGTGTATGGCAAGATGTAAAGTTAACAAATAGATAACTCTAATCAAGACAAAATTCATGTAAATCAAACACACTTACACACTATCACCCTTAGGGTAATCCCGCTTAGTTGCCTTTCGGAAAGTAGTCATGTTCCTCGAATATGGGCGTTTTAGCAAAGACCCTTGATAAAAGATCGTAGTCCCTCGATATCCCTCAACGTTTCCTTCGATAAACGATGTCGTCCGTAAACGACATTGCTAAAACGTCCCATAGGTTGCCTTCTATGACTATAAAAACGTCCTGCGCCCATCCCTTCACATCCAACGATGGGGCTTCTTACCAAAACAATGGTAAGATAGCAACATCTAAAGGAGGAGGAAAAGAACATCTAAGACCTTTTGAGTAGGTTGATTCGCTCCTAGTTGCTCGCTTTCTCACAACAAAAACATTTTATACACCAACACTTTCATCTCGAAACATTTTCAAAAGACAAACACTTTATACGTGTTCTTATAGAAACAAGAGCCATTACAAAGAAGACACATTTTCAAAATCACTTTCAAAAACACATTCCACAAACACCTCATTGAACTATTTTTGAAACAAAACTTTGTACGCGTTCTTATAGAAATGAGAACCATTACAAAGACATTTTCAAAATACTTTCAAAACCCACACCACAAGCACATTCAAACAAAAGCAAGTGATCTAGCAAGCAACTAAGAGCCCATAGATAACTACGGATAAAAAGGGTGCTAATACCTTCCCTTTTCATAACATACCCCCCGAACTCAAGAAAACATCTCTAAAGGTATTTCCTGTTCTTTTCAGCCTTTACTTTTGAATAAAAGAAAATTCGGTGACGACTTTTTCAATCCGCATAATTGTGATCAAACACAAAACAACCAAGTCAGTTCTCCCACCGTGTAACATCGATAAATTGCGGAAAGTAAATTTACTACGCTAATATATCATTTGGGGATGGGGTATACAAATTTACAAACGGGGGATGAAAGCAATAAAGTTCTAATTATACTATTACAACCATATTGAATATTGCAAGATAAAATGTGCAAGAATATAAAAGCAATGTGAAAGAAAAAGAAAATTGTTTTTTGTTTATGAAAAGTCTTGATTTAATTAAACTAATAAAAGGAAAGAATTTAATTAATTAAAATCCCTAAATTCTAAGTTGATTTAAGTAGAAAAGAAAGTCAAAGCAAAAACTAAGTTAAAAATTAATTTAATCAAGAAAAGAAATTTGTTAAGATAATTGTTTTTTTAGTTTTTAATAAAGAAAAAAAACTAAAAGATGCTACTTTGAATAAATCATGAATAATGAAAATATTTTTTGTGAGATTTTTATATATTCATAAAATAGGCCTAATAAACTAGTAGTGTGCAAATAATTAGTTCAAAAGGAGTTAATTTGATGGGTTAAGTAAATTGTTGAAGTTTGTTAAAAATGTAAAATGAGTCAAGTTATAAAAATAAGGTTTTGGTCCTGCCAAGGCTTGAACTTAAGACATTCAGGTTGCTGGCTCAAAAGAATACCACTAGGCCAGACACGTTTGCTTGTCAACAATGCGCTTGCATGACATTATATGAGAAGATTGCTTCCTATTGATGCAAAAATTCAATGGCTTCTACACGACTTCCAGAAGCAATATGATGATTGCTTTAGCTTCCTGGGACCTTAGTGAGTATGTTGCAACTTTTACTTTGCCTTGAAAGTGTCTGGATTGGTCTACTAAAGTCAAGTTGAAATGGTGGATTTTGAAAATGGTGGATGATGAAAATGATGTTACAGTGAGGAAACAGAGGTATGGATAGTTTCTATATGATATATATGAAGTGTTTGGATGATTTGTTTGGACAATAGTTGCAAGAGTGATGAGTTTCAAAAGCTTTAAAATGGTGGTTTTTAGCCAATTCGGGTTTGAAAGTGTATGAGAGGGTTTAAGGGCTTGTAAATTCGTCTGTTAGCTTGAAAATAGTGTATTTACTTATAGGCAAAATGTTTTGAGACTTGAAACAACTCAGAATTTGAATTTACATGTTTAAGCTCAACATGTGATTTTTTGACAAAACAAGTTTCCATGCATTGTACTTGGTTCATAGTGTTGTTAACCAATTTAAACATAATGCCTATGACTTTGTGGATGGAGTGTACTCAAAGAAAACAAGTTATGAGCTCAAGAAGCTGACTTTGTGCATAAAGCTTACTTTATAAGAATTGATATGTTACTTTCTCCCCAAAATGGCAAATTGGTTTGGAAAAAGCTTGAAGCACTTGGATAAGGGTATAATCAGTTGCGTAAACCATTAATTATGGAGTGAAAAACAAGTTTGAGGCCTGAAAAGTGAGGATTATGAATCATGGCTATGGATTTGGTTCATGTTCATCACAAAATATGTCTTGCAAAACAAGTTTGAAACCCTAACTTCCTGCCTTCAATTCTCTTAGCTCAAGTATGGTCTTGATGAGTTATTGGACATTTTGGAAAGCTTGTAACGTAATCTACAACCTTCATGTTGGACATTTCTGAAGATTCAATTTGGAACTAGGTGAAAAGTTGCCATAAAGTTAGGTCAAAATCTTGGCTAAAATACTCAAAGTTTCACTAAGTATTTTAGTTTCATGGACATGTCTTTATAAATTTATAACTTTAAATCCAAGAATTTATAGAAAAAATTCTGCCCTACAATGTTTTAGATATCATTGAGATCTAAAAATTTCATGTTGGAAGTTTTCCTTGAATCATCTTGCATCATGGTGGAAATTTGGCACAAAGTTATGAAAAAATGTTAACTTTCCGACACTTAGAAAAAATTCTAAGTCCTAGAATTTTTACTTTTCAAAGATAACTTTGAATTTTTAATTTCTTGATGAACAAGTTTCATATTTTAACATGTCTTGATGAAATATGATTTTTGAAACTTGATTTTGATCAAAAAGTCAAAGTTTGACTTTTCAATGTATAGTTGACTTTTCATCAGTTGACTGAAATTCATTTGTCAATCCAATGATCTTGAGAGGTGATTTGAACCATGCAATTAGGTCAAGATGATGAATTTGAATCCTTGAGATCGTGTTTTAATACAATAATTCATTTTCTTGGTCAAAAGTCAAGAACTGAGCCTTCTCAAATAAAACCCTAATTTTGACCATTTTGCCCTTTTGGTGTTATGATCAAATTTCTTTGAGGAATTGTGATCCAAACTTGAGCAATTGACATATATGAGTTCATAATGTTGATATGGATAAAAAATTATGAAGTTTGACTGCATATTGACCACAATTGACTTTTCCCTAATACAATTGATTTTAGGTCAACTAATCAACTGACTGAGCAAAAATGTGAACTAAAGCTTGAAACTTGACATGAGAAATCTTGGGGATCCAAAATGATCCATGAAAGTCATATAAGGAATTATAAGTTCAATTATCTTTGTACAAACTCAAACCCTAATTTTGAGTTGTCAGTGTTTGAGGAGGTGTCTTGAGCTGATCAAACCTTGTGTAGTCTTGAATCAATGGAGATCTTATGAGAGATTTCTTGAGAAATAAGAGGGAAAATTTTGGGGTACAAGAGCTGCCCCTGTTCAATCTTCTTAAACTTGAAGAGTTAGATTGGCGAGTCCGCCATTCTTGACTTGAATGTGGAAGATGATTGAACACTAGAGTGCCCAGAAATTGGCACTCGATGATGTGTTAGTTGACTGTGTAGGGAATAAGCTTAAAGATTCCATTTGGAGAAATGATGGAAAGTTGTTGGAGATTGGATTATAGATGCCATCCAGGGTGACTGTGGAAGGTATCAGGATAAATCTTTTGGTTGATTTATACTGAAACAGTAGAAAAATGTCTACGGGAAAGGGATCAAGATAAACCATTGAGAGATTTAAATTGAAACAAACAGATGTAGTGGGATGAATATCAAAATATTATCCATAAATGGATTGTATATGACTCGTGTCCGAAAGATATACTGAATGAGCGTCAGGATGACATCCGTATCTGGATCATATCTGGACGGCATTTGAAAGGTATGCTGAATGAGTGGCAGAATGACATTCGTATCTGGATTGTATTTGAAAGGTATGCTGAATAAGTGGTAGGATGACATCCGTATCTGGATCGTATCTGGACTGTATTTGAAAGGTACTGGAATAATTATCAGAATGTCAGCCATATTTGGGTCGCATCTGAACTGTTTCTAGAAGGAATCTGGAGTAAGTATCAGAATTTCAGCCATATCTGGACCGCATCTGAATTGTTTCTAGAAGAAATCTAAAGTAAGTATCAGAATGTCAGCCATATCTGGATCGCATCTGAACTGTTTCTAGAAGGAATCTGGAGTAAGTATCAGAATGTCAGCCATATCTGGATCGCATCTGAATTGTTTCTAGAAGGAATCTGGAGTAAGTATCAGAATGTCAGCCATATCTGGATTGCATCTGAACCGTTTCTAGAAGAGTGTATGAGAAGGAGCCCGTGTAGGATTGCTTCAACTGTTCATGTAGATAATTTCCCTGTCTTGTTTCAGGTATTAATCTCAGACCTTGGAAAGAAGGATAAGTTTCCTAGCTTGTTACAGATATTAATCTTCAATCTTCTCATGTAGATAGCTTTCCTGGCTTGTTACAGGTATTAATCTACAATCAATTGTTCTCTGATAGTTTTCCTGGCTTGTTACAGGTATTAACCTGGAACTGTTGAAAATTATTGACGATAGTTATCTGTTGTTTAGTCTTTCCTGAAAAGGCAAAGAGTTAGTTGTATGAAATGTCATGATGTATGAAATGCATTACGTAATGATGTTGTCAAAATAAAGCTATGATGTATGCATATATCATGTATGTTATGTGATGTATGAATGTGAAGCATTATTGAAATGTAACTTTGTTTGGGAAAATAAATCCTTGACAAATGCTGGGAGCCTTGGGAAATGAAATCACGGACCGTTGTTGTGGATGAAGAGTATGCTCCTCTTCGGACCTTGTTTTAGGATGTTTCCATTGGGGATTCCTATTTTTTTGTTTGAGGAGACACTCCGTTGGTGAATACTGATTTTTCTTGAGAAGAAAACTCTGCGGAGAGTGTTGATCTCTGTTTGGGGAAAAAAGTTCAGGAGTCGCTGTTGCTCTGCTGGGGAAGAGAAGTTATAGTCCCTTGATTTGTAGCAATCGGAGAGGAAAAATCAAGCTGGGGAATCTGTAGTTGGTTGGGGAAATAAACCTTGTCGCCAGTCTGTTGGGGAGGTGTCTTCTTTTGGAAGAAATCCTCTAGGATTCTTGAGATCAACTCAGTTGGGGAGGAGTTTTCAAAGATTGAAAACCTGGCTGGGGGTCATCCTATGAACAGGATCTTGGGGGAGATTTGTCACTGCCCCTATTAGTAGGTGTTTGATTGCACGTAACCCTTTGTTGGGATTCACGTTCAATGTCCCAAGTGATTCAGATGGAGACTTACCCCTGGTATATTCAGCATTTCTTAAGAGATTTCTCGGAATCTTGACTGGACTGCTCCAGATGTGTTGGATAGTGACACGTCATCCCCCTTGCTTATAGGAGATCTGTTATTGGAAGTGTCTTCCCACTTGAAATGAATTTGCTCATTGAGAGGGTTTTTGTTCACTGGATATTCGTCGTGTGAATTTCTCTGTTATCAAACAAATAGCCATATGCAAACAGTGATATTCAAATAATGCAAATTTTATGCTTGTCTTGGAGTTTTGAAAATGCATTTTTAGCAGATAAAAGAATTTTTGTAAGAAAATTCAACTCAGGATTTAGAGTAAAGCCTTACAAGAGTTAGGATACCTTTTATAACAATATGCTTTCGAATTAACCCATGCTTCAATTAGGACTTTTGAAGGGTTGTAACGTGGCTTGGTTCACGGTTTAAGAAACAAAGGATAAGGCTCAAAGTGTATTTGTACCCGCTCGTTCTTCGTGATGTTCTTCAGTCCTAAACTCAGTCAATTGTGCGTTTGAACTCCAATTGAGTCCGAAATAACGTCTTGGTGATGGTTCAGACAAGTTAAGTTTATCGGAAGGCAGTCATTTTTGAAACATTTTTCATGTTGGTAGAGGATCTGTAGTGACCTCTTTTTGATTTATTATCCCTGATTTTGCCTGACTGTTCTTGTTTTTGAGATTACAGTCAGCGAGATACCCCAATTTTTCTTAAGTCTCTTTCGTAGGTTTTGACTTAGTGGGATTTTTTTATAGAAATAATGACTGCCTATGTGATAGGGAACCATCACCGTCTTTTGATTCTAGAGGAATGCTTTTGATGTCATTTGTTGTATTATAAAGTGAAAGTTTGCGACTGAACGTGCATTTGAATTAACTGAGAGACAACCCTGCCCTAGGTTTTGATTGAAGGTTTCAATTTATGTAAAAAGGAAACTCCTACTTCTTTGGCTCAAAGGGGTTGACTAGGGACTATCTTCCTTATAACTCCAGTGTTTAGGATTTGAAAGAATGCCTGTACATCGTCAGCAAGGTCCGTTCAAAAGCATACTGTATGAGATTAAGGTATGGTTTTCGTCATCCTCCTTCTAAAGGCTTATAACTTTTGAAACAAAAGTTGAATATCATAAAGGGAGTAAACATCATAGTTGAAATGTAATGAAAACAAATGGGTGAATTCAGGACAAACATATGCAATGTATTAATGAAACAAAGTTTGACAGTAATATATAAGTGTTTGAACAAGCAAAAGAAATTACAATTGAAAATTCAAGAATGAACAAGGCGCCCTTAATGGTTTGGCATAGGAGCAGTGATCACGTTAGGAGCCCCTAGAGGGTCGAACTCAATCTCCTTGGCATCAATCATGTCTTGGATCTTGTTCTTCAGAGCCCAATAGTTGTTCGTGTCGTGTCCAGGACTATCAGAGTGGTATGCGCACTTCTCATTGGGATGATAGGTGGGAGCAGAAGTGTTGGGGTTCCATAGAGGAGCCTTTAACGTAATTAACTCTGCTTTCAACATGTGTTGTAGCACTTGAGACGATGGCATGTTGATCTTAGTAAATTGTCTTTTGGGCGCGACCTCCTTACGCTGATGCCCCTGTTGCTATTGTTGCACTGATGTAGGATTAAAGATCAGAACTGCCCCCATGTGTTGGTCGTGGTTACCCTGGTTACGATCGTACGCTGCATCAGACTCTTTCTTCCCATTGTATGGCTTTTTATGAGCATCAGAGGGTGTAGCCCCTTGGATCTTTCCGCTTTTTATGCCAGCTTCGACCCTTTTACAAGTCAGTATTATCTTGGTGAACCCGACTTAGGAGTTTCCGATTAGGTGATTAAAGAAAGGTCTTGCCAAAGTTCCCATAAAGATGTCAATTAACTTCCTGTCAATTAATGGGGGCTGCACCCTACCAGCCAGATCTCTCTTTTTTTGGGCGTATTCTTTGAAGTCCTTGTTGGAACGCATGGTCATATTCTGCAACTACACCCGAGTTGGTGCAAGATCAACATTGTATTGGTACTGCTTGTAAAAAGCAGCAGCTAGATCTTTCCAAGTGTGAATGTGGGAACTCTCCAATTGATAGAACCACTCAAGTTGCGTCCCAGCTAAACTCTCTTAGAAGAAATGGATCCAAAGTTTCTGATCAGTTGTGTATGGTTGAATTTTGCAGACATAATACTTTAGGTGCATCTTAGGGAAAAAGACTCCACCATATGGGGAAAAGGTAGGGATTTTGAACTTTGGTGGGATGACCACTCCAGGGACCAAACCCATGTCTCCTAAGTCCAAGCCAGGCACAACTTGGATCTCCACAGCTTTTAGTCTGTCTTCAAGTTGTTTATATTTTTCATCTGCCAAATGGATATTGCTCCTCAGAAGAGTCATCGTCATCAGTAGCTATGTTAGCTCTAATGCTTCTAGCTTCCTCTTCTTGAATGTCTTCTTCTTTAGAAGAAACATATTCTTTCTAGGCATGCCCCTTGGACCTTCTCCTCGCGTTGAGGATGACAAACATTTTCTTCTTCTTACTCTCTTTGGTGAAGAGTGTTTTCAGATCTTCCTGCCCCTGGGCCAAGTTCATGAGTGCTTGTTGGAACTGAGTCTTTTTAGCTTAGAGATCTTTAACTGTTTTCTCTAGAGCCATCTCTAGTGAAATAAACAGTAAGCATATGAGAAAACTTGTACGTGAAAACCTGTTATGCATGATATGTGGATGCAATGTTTTCAAGGATTTCGTGGGGTAAACACAAGAAGATGCTAGAAATTGAATGTTGGTCAAAATCTTTGATTGGGGAACTTCGTATCGGTGGATGTCCTTCCACGAGAATTAAGCTCACCATGTCAAGTGGGTCATATCCCTTGACTCAAGTTACTGTGCTTTGGTCTTTGACAATGTTTGATTAGAGAATGAATCCCTTTTCCCCTTGATAGGCGTCTGGTTCAACATGACCCTGCATCATACACCCTTGAGATCCTTGAAATGGTTATTTAAAAATGCTTATGATGTTATGATGTTTATGATGTTATGTACAAGTAAGCATATGCACACAAGGAAAACAAGTCCTTAGGTTTAGGCTTGCATGGAGTCTTATAGGTAAGTACCCTCTTAAACTTTTAGTTGGCTCAACCTGTCCTAGAAATAGTAACCAGGTTCTAAGGGATCTCAATATCACTGATCTTTCTTATCGGGCATTATTTCAGCTCAGGCCTCTTTAATGGCGACCGAAATATCCCGAGAAGTCCGATCTCAATGAGTGTAGTGTCGAGTATCAACCAACTTCAGACTGCACCAAGTCGACTATCTCACTACTTCCTAATGGCCAAGTTGGTCAAGTAAAGGTTCTAAAGTCAGTTAGTGCTTCATGACACCACACAGCGGCCCCGTATTCTCCTTGAATACTCAAGGGCTACCGATACCAACAAATATGTTACACCAACGTATCTATTGCTTAGAACATATCGATATACCCCACACCGTTTCCACAATGTATTGCTACTTTCCTATAAAGTATCCCATATCCGGGTAGAGGATCAAAACAAGCCCACACAAGGAACCAAAATGTAAAGCAAGCAAGTCAAACAATGAAAGCAAATAAAGGTGATCTAGCCCTAAGGTAACCCCACTTTTAAGTTATCCCCAGCAGAGTCTCCAGTTCTGTAATACGGTGAGAGAACTGACTTGGGATGTTTTACGTTTGATCGCAATTTTTGTGGTTAGCAAGAGTCGCCACCAACTTTTCTTTTATCCAAAAGGAAAGGTTGAAAAGAACAGGAAAGACCTTTGAGATTATTTCTTGAGTTCGGGGGGTAGATCATGAAAAGGGAAGGTGTTAGAACCCTTTTCATCCATAGTTGTCTATGGGCTCTTAGTTGCTTGCTAGATCACTTTCTTTGTTTGAAAATGTGCTTTGTGGTGGTTTTTGAAAGTATTTTTTGAAAAGGCGCCTTCGTTTAGGAAAACTTTGTAATGATTCTCGTTTTTAAGAATGTATACAAAGTGTTAGACTTTTGAAAATATTTCATGTTTTGAAAGTGTTTGGTGTGTGTTTGCAAGGATGTTTGTTTTGAAAATGAGCAAGCAACTAAGAACATTTCTAACTACTCAAAAGTCTTTCGTTCATCTACTTCTCTTCCTTTGATATTGCTATCTTACCATCATATAGTCATGATAGCAATATTGTGAGATATCTTAGCATTTCTCTTGAGGGACTAATATCATTTGAAAGGCAACATTTGAAGCGTCATCGAGGGTCTATGATCTTGTATTTTGATTGTTTTTGCTAAAACATCCCAAATGCATAACATGACCATTTTTTAGGCTACAAGTGGAGTTAACCTTAGGGGTGCATGTGTGAATAGTGTGTTTAATTTGCATGAATTTAATCTTTGATTAGGGTTATCTACTTGTTGATTTTTATCTTCCCATACAAATCCTAATTACTAGTATTTTTATGAAAGCGATAAATTGAGGAAAGTAAATTTACTATGCTATTACATCATTTGGGGACGGGGTATACAAATTTACAAATGGGGGATGAAAGCAATAAAGTTCTAATTATACTATTACAACCATATTGAATAATGCAAGATAAAATGTGCAAGAATATAAAAGCAATGTGAAAGGAAAAGAAAATTGTTTTTGTTTATGAAAAGTCTTGATTTAATTAAACTAATAAAAGGAAAGAATTTAATTAATTAAAATTCCTAAATTCTAATTTGATTTAATTAGAAAAGAAAGTCAAAGCAAAAACTAAGTTAAAAATTAATTTAATCAAGAAAAGAAATTTGTTAAGAAAAATGTTTTTTTTAGTTGTTAATAAAGAAAAAAAAACCTAAAAGATTATACTTTGAATAAATCATGAATAATGAAAGTAAAAATATTTTTGGTGAGATTTTTATATATTCATAAAATAGACCTAATAAACTAGTATTTTGCAAAAAATTAGTTTAAAAGGAGTTAATTTGATGGGTTAAGTAAATTGTTGAAGTTTGTTAAAAATGTAAAATGAGACAAGTGATAAAAATAAGGCTTTGGTCCTGCCAAGACTTGAACTCAAGACATTCAGGTTGCTGGATCAAAAGAATACCACTAGGCCAAGCGCGTTTTCTTGTCAACCATGCACTTGCATAACATTATATGAGAAGATTTCTTCCTCTTGAGTCAAAAATTCAATGGCATCTACACGACTTCCAGAAGCAATATGATGATTGCTTTAGGTTCCTGGGACCTTAGTGAGTATGTTGCAACTTTTACTTTGCCTTGAAAGTGTATGGATTGGTCTACTCAATTCAAGTTGCAATGTTGGATTTTGAAAATGGTGGATGATGAAAATGATGTTACAGTGAGGAAACAAGGATATGGATAGTTTTATATGATATATATGAAGTGTTTGGATGATTTGTTTGGACAATAGTTGCAAGAGTGATGAGTTTCAAAGTTAAGATTTCAAAAGCTTTAAAATGGTGATTTTTGACCAATTCAGAATTGAGAGTGTATGAGATGGTTTAAGGGCTTGTAAATTCGTCTGTTAGCTTGCAAATAGTGTATTTACATATAGGCAAAAGGTTTTGAGACTTGAAACAACTCAGAATTTGAATTTACATGTTTAAGCTCAACATGTGATTTTTTGACAAAATAAGTTTCTATGCCTTGTACATGGTTCATAGAGTTGTTAACCACTTTAAACACAATGCCTATAACTTTGTGGATGGAGTTTAATCAAATAAAACAAGTTAGGAGATCAAGAAGCTGACTTTGTGCATAAAGCTTGCTTTACAAGAATGGATATGTTACTTTCTCCCCAAAATGGAAAATTGGTTTGGAAAAAGCTTGAAGCACTTGGATAAGGGCATACTTAGTTTTGTAAACCATTATCTATGTAGTGAAAAACAGGTTTGAGGCCTGCAAAGTGAGGATTATGCAGCATGGCTATGGATTTGGTTCATGTTCATCACAAAATATGTCTTGCAAAACAAGTTTGAAACCCTAACTTCTTGCCTTCGATTCTCTTAGCTCAAGTATGGTCTTGATGAGTTCTTGGATATTTTGGAAAGGTTTTAACATCCTATACAACCTTCATGTTGGACATTTTTTAAGATTAAATTTGGAACTAGGTGAAAAGTTTCCATGAAGTTAGGTCAAAATCCTGTCTAAAATACTCAAAATTTCACTAAGTATTTTAGTTTCATGGACATGTCTTCATAAATTCATAACTTGAAATCCAAACATTTCTAGAAAAAGTTCTTCCCAACAATGTTTTAGATCTCATTTATATCTACAACTTTCATGTTGGAAGTTTTCCTTGAATCATCTTGCATCATGGTGGAAATTTGGCACAAAGTTATAAAAAAATGTTAACTTCCCAACACTTCGAAAAAATTCTGTCCTAGAATTTTGACTTTTCAAAGATAACTTTGACTTTTTAATTTCTTGATGAACAAGTTTCATATTTTGACATGTGTTGATGAAATATGATTTTTGAAACTTGATTTTGATCAAAAAGTCAAAGTTTGACTTTTCAGTGTACAATTAACTTTTCATCAGTTGACTGAAATTCATCTGTCAATCCAATGATCTTGAGAGGTGATTTGAACCATGTAATTAGGTCAAGATGATGCATTTGAATCCTTGAGATCATGTTTTAAACAAATAAGTCATTTTCTTGGTCAAAAAACAAGAACTGAGTCTTCTCAAACAAAACCCTAATTTTGACCATTTTGCCCTTTTGGTGTTCTGATCAAATTTATTTGAGGAATTATGATCCAAACTTGATCAATTGATATATATGAGTTCATAATGTTTAGATGGATAAAAAATTATGAAGTTTGACTGCAGATTGACCACAGTTGACTTTTCCCTAATATAGTTGAATTTAGGTCAACTGATCAACTGACTGAGCAAAAATGTGAACCAAAGCTTAAAACTTGACATGAGAAATCTTGGGGATCCGAAATGATCCATGAAAGTCATATAAGGTATTAGAAGTTCAATTATCTTTGTACAAACTCAAACCCTAATTTTGAGTTGTTAGTGTTTGAGGAGGTGTCTTGAGCTGATCAAACCTTGTGTAGTCTTAAATCAATGGAGATCTTATGAGAGATTTCTTGAGAAATAAGAGGGCAAATTTTGGGGTACAACACCTTCTATGACTATACGATGACCCATGCACGTCCCTTCACATCCAACGATGGGGCTTATTACCAATCAATGGTAAGATAACAACATCTAAAGGAGGAGGAAAAGAACATAGACCTTTTAAGTAGGTAGGACGCTCGTAGTTGCTTGCTCGAAAACTAAAACCATTTCCATACATACACTTTCAAAAAATCTTTCAAAAACAAACATCTCTTTGAACTATTTTCAAAACCAACACTTTGTATGCATTCTTATAGAGACGATAATCATTACAAAGTTAGCCTCTACAAAGTCATTTTGAAAAATATTTTCAAACTTACACCCATCACAAAGCACCTTTTCAAACAAAGCATTTTTTAATCTAGAAAGCAACTAAGAGCCCGTAGATAACTACGGATGAAAGGGGTGCTAACACCTTTCCTTTTCATAATCTATCCCCCGAACTCAAGAAAAAATATAAAAGGTCTTTCCTGTTCTTTTCACCCTTTCCTTATTGGATAAAAGAAAAGTCGGTGGCGACTCTTGCTATCCGCAACAATTGCAATCAAACGCAAAAAACCCAAGTCATTTCTCCCACCGTATTACAGAACTGGTGACTCTTCTAGGGACAAACTTAAAAGTTGGGTTACCTTAGAGCTAGATCACATTTAACTGCTTTCATTGTTTGACTTGATTTATTTACACTTATGGGTCCTTGTTTGGGTTTTGTTTTGATCCTACACCCGAATCTAGGGCACCTTTTAGGTAAGTAGCAATAGATCGTGGAGGCTGTGCGGGGTATACCGATATGGTTGAAGCGATAGCTACATTAGTGTGAAACATTTGTTGGTACCAGTAGCCCTGGAGTAGTCATGGATAATACGGGGCCGATGTGTGGTGTCATGAAGCACTAACTGACCTTAGAACCTTAATTGAACAACTTGGCCATTAGGAAGTAGTGAGATAGTCGGCTTTGGTGCAGTCTGAAGTTGGTTGATACTCGATGCTACACTCATTGAGATTTGACTTTTGGGATATTTCGGTCGCTAATAAAGAGGCTTACGTTGAAACATTGCCCAATGAAGAAAGATCAATGATATTGAGATCTCCTAGAACCCGATTACTTTGTAGGATATGTTGAACCAAAAAAACTTAAAGAGGGTAATTACCTATGAAATCCATTCAAGCCTAAACCTAAGGACTTATTTTCTTTGTGTGAATATGTTTACTTGTACATAACATCATGACATCATACCATAGCATTTTGCACTAACCATTTCAAGGACCTACGGATTTCATTTTGTTCTGTTTTGTAGGACATGACTTCCACTCGCATAAATGCTATCCAAGTCAACCTCGTAAGAGTGCTTCCTCAACTCAAGGAATTTGCATCAAGGGTCCCCAACGATTCTCCTTTCACCAAGAAATACGGCCATCTCGTCAAGTTGGTTACATTAAACTTTGAAGAGGATATGGTGAAAGTGATATTTCAATTCTTTGGCCCTTTGCACCATTTCTTTACTTTTACTGATTACTAACTTATGCCCACCATGGAAGAATTTTCTCAACTCTTAGGAATCCCTATACTTGATCAAATACCCTTCAACGATATTGAAAGAGACCTAAGAATTGGGGATATTTCTTGAGCTCTATATTTGCAATGATCCAACGTTGTGGCCAATTGGGAAACGAGAAGTGGTGTCAAAGGGTTCCTAGCCAAGTTTTTGTTGGAAAAGGCTCAAGATTTTTGGGATGCTCTGGACCTACAAGCCTTTGAAGAAGTATTGTATCTTGTCATCTATGGGATGGTTCTGTTTCCCAATTTGGACCAACTTATAGATGTGAGCGCTGTCAAAATTTTTCTATCACGCAATCCATTGCCCACTTTACTTGGGGATATCTTGCATTCTCTTCACACCACACCATGAAGAGAAAAGGACTTCTTATGTGTTGCACTCCCCTTTTTTCTAGGTGGTTTATTTCGCACCTACCCCGAGCTATTGTGAAGAACAAGCAAGGCTTAAGATGGTCTAGTAGGTTGATGTCACTCACACATTCTGATATTTATTGGTGTGCTCGATCTATGGAGGACATTACTATTATTAACCGTTATGGGGAATTCCATAATGTCCCTCTACTTGGCATTAGGGGAGGTATGACTTACAATCCTTGTTTGGCTCTGTGACAGTTTGGGTATACTAGGAGGGATGGCCCTCATGGTACACTTGTCCAAGGAATTGCATTTAACTATGAGAGCGATGTCCACGGTTATCGTCGGAAATTCATACGAGCTTGGGGCATGGTTAAAAATGTTGATATCAAGATGTTGGGGAATAAGAACTCCATTCCTTTGGAGCCTTATCTAAAGTGGGTGCGATATCGCGCCTAAAACCTCATGATGCCTTATGAAGCCATCCTACCTATCATCATGGAGCCTGTCGCTGAAAAAGATGTTCCATATATTCTCCTTTATCATAATATGCCTACTTCTCTTGAAGATTTGCAAAGAGCTTGGATTCAGCTAAAGGGAGAACGAGACACCTTTGAAACCCAGTTCTACGCAAGTGAAAAGAAGGTTTTGGAGCTTAAAAGACAACTTTATGAAGAGCAAAATTTGAACACCTAAATTGCGCCAAAAAGGATGCGCTCGACCTTTTTGTATTAGGAGTTTATTTTGTTTTTATTTCCTCCATTGTAAGCCCAAGAGGCATGTTTGTAATCAATTTTAACTTATTAATGCAATTGATGTTTGTTCCTTTTGTCTAAACAAATTTGAATCTTCTAAATCCTTGAAAGCATTTGCATACGCATTAACATGCATGACATCATAATATGTTTTCTCCATATAGGTTTTCTCATCCGCTTACTGTTTATTTCAGTAAAAATGGCTCTAGAACATACTATCAAGGATCTTCAGACCCAAAGTGCTCAGTTTCAAGAAGTGTTCCTAAATCTATCCAAGGGGAAAGAAGAGTTGAAAACACTTTTCATTAACATCATGACAAATAACAACCCTGAAGATGACAAGGAGGTTCAGATAAGACAATTGCAAGCGGAGATAACAACAGTGAGAATCCAATTGTTGGAAAAAATGGATCTTATCCAAAACTTAGCTCAGGGACAAGAAGATTTGAGAACTCTTGTCAACAATCTTCATCAAGACGGACGCAACCGTATGAAACAAACAGTCGAGGCTGGGGATCAAGTCATTAGTCAGCCCCCGAAGAGACAAGAAGTTGGCTTGGTGGAGAATAGACCTTTCCAAATTGCTGCTACATCACGAGCCCAACAGTAACCTCTCTAACAATGACAGGGTAATCAACGTAAGCAAGATACATCCAATAGGCAATATACCAAACTCAACATGCCGATGTCACAAGTCTTGCAACACATGTTGAAGTTGAATTTGGTCACATTGAAGGATCCTCCTCGGAACCCTAATACTTCCGCTCCTAGTTACCATCCCAATGAAAGGTGTGCATATCACTCCAATAGTCCGGGGAATGATACTGATAGTTGTTGGATGTTGAAATATAAGATTCAAGAACTGATCGATGAAGGAGCGTTGGAATTTGCACAAGATGGTCAGATTGAATTTTTCTGCCATCCCTCAAAGACACATCATCTGAAGTCACAAAGTTTAGACGGAGAAATTTTTGTTCATTTGAATTTTCAGTTGTAATTTCTTTATTTTGTTTAAACATTTATCTTTATGTCAGACTTTGGTTACTTTCATTAATGCATTGCATATGCTTGTCTTGAATTAATCCATTCGTTTTCATTATATTTAAAATGTGCTTTTTACTACCTTTATGATATTCAACTCTTGTTTAAAAGTTGCAAGCCTTTAGAAGGAGGATGACAAAAACGATGCCATAATCTCATAGAGTATGCTTTTGAACAGACCTTGTTGACGATGTACATGCATTCTTTCAATCCCTAAACACTGGAGTTATAAGGAAGATGATCCCTAGTCAACCCCTTTAAGCCAAAGAAGTAGGAGTTTTCTTTTTCACACAAATTGAAACCTTTAAATCAGAACCTGGGGCAGGGTAGCTTCTCAGTTAATTCAAATGTGTGTTCGGTCGTAAGCTTTCACTTCGTACACAACGAATGACATCGAAAACATCCTTCTGAATCAAAAGACGGTGATGGTTCCCCATAAATAGGCAGTCATTATCTCTCACAAGAAAAGCCCACTGAGTCAAAACCTATGAAGGAGACTTAAAAACTAGGGCATCCCGCTGACTACAATCTCAAAACAAGAATAGTCAGGCAAAAAAGATAGGGACAATAAATCAAAAGGAGGTCACTACAAATCCTCGACAACATGAAAAATGTTGCAAAAATGACTGCCTTCTCCAACAAACTTAACTTGTCCGAACCATCACCAAAACGTCATCCTAGACTCAATTAGGATTCAAAACACGCAATTAACTAAGTATATGACTGGAGAACCTCACGGAGAGCGGTTTGGGTATAAACACACTTTGAGCCTTATCCTTTGTTTCTTAAATCGTGAACCAGGCCACGCTACAACCCTTCAAAAGTCCTAATTGAAGCATGGGTTAGTTCGAAAGCATACTGTTACAAAAGGTATCCTGACTCCTGTAAAGCTTAATGTAAATCCTGAGTTTGAATTCATATTCTTACAAAATTCTTCTATTTGTTAAAAATGCATTTTTAAAACTTCAAGACGAACATAAACTTTTTATTGTTTGAATATTGTTGTTTGCATATAGTTAATTGTTTAACAACACAGAAATTCACATGGTGAATATCCAATGAACGAAAGTTCTCTCAAGAAACAAAATAATTTCAAATGGAAAAACGCTTCCAATGACAAACTCTTCATAACCAAATGGGCATGACAGGTTACTTCCCAACTCATCTGGGGCAGTCAAGTCAAAATTCCAAGAAGTATCTCATAGTCAAGGGGCATGGAATTATCATTGTCTAGCACATCTGGGGCAGTCAAATCAAGGTTCCAAGAAACCTCCCATATGGCCCGGAATAGCCAAAAGCAGGTCTCCATCACTTGGGGCATTGAACATGTATTCCAGCAAAGGGTCACATACGACCAAGCAAACATTTTTTTGTTATTTCTATAACACTTACAAAGTCCCTTTCATAAGGAGATCCCTAGTGAAATCGCCAACAGAGTCATTGATATCTCCGAAAGTTGTTGTAGAGCCTGGAACCCGACCAGATAACAGTCAAATTCATCCTTTCAAGCAAGTTACTATGAAGCCTGGAACCGACCATATACTAGTTCAAATTCATCATAATCTAAACTTATTGTGAAGACTAGACCCGACCAGATAACAGTAAATCACAATTCCAAGTTACTATAAAGCCTGGACCCGACCAGATACTAGTTCAACTTCATCCTACTCTCAACTTACTGTGAAGACTGGACCCGACCAAATAACAGTAAATTACAATTCCAAGTTACTAAAGCCTGGACCCGACCAGATAATAGTTTGACTTCTTCAATTGTTGAAACCTGGACCCGACCAGATAACAATTTGAGTTTCTGAAACCTGTACCCGATCGGAACAGTTAATCTAATTTTAAGTTACTAAAACTTGGACCCGACTAGATAATAGTTTAACTTCTTCAATTGATGAAACCTGTACCCGGCCAGATAATAGTTTGAGTTTCTGAAACCTGGACCCGACCAGATAGTAGTTAATCTCAATTTTAAGTTACTAAAGCCTGGACCAGACCAGATAATAGTTTAACTTCTTCAAATGATGAAACCTCGACCCGACCAGATAACACTTTGAGTTTCTGAAACATGAACCCGACCGGATAATAGTTAATCTCAATTTTAAGTTACTAAAGCCTGGACCCGACCAGATAATAGTTTAACTTCTTCAAATGCTGAAACCTGGACCCGACCAGATAACAGTTTGAGTTTCAGAAACCTGTACCTGACCGGATAATAGTTAAGCTCAATTTTAAGTTACTAAAACCTGGACCCGACCAGATAATAGTTTAACTTCTTCAATTGTTGAAACCTGGACCCAACTAGATAACAATTTCATTTTTACAAATCACTAATAAAAATCCTCTTCCTTAGTAAAGTTGCCACTGTTCCAGCAAGTTGCTGCAAAGCCTGGAATCCAATCAGATAACAATTAACTTCTTTATCCCCAACAAGTTGTTGTGAAGCCTGGAATCCAACCAGATTACAACAAACTTTCAAGAGATAACTCCCCAGTAGAGCAACGGACAACTAAAACTCATGAACTCTTTTCCCCAAGCAGAAATCAACACTCTCCATGGAGTTTCCTTCAAGTAATGTCAACATTCCCCAGCGGAATTCTCCTTAAACAACAGGAATCCCCAGCGGAAACATCCTAAAACAAGGTTTGAAGAGGAGCATACTCTTCATCCCCAACAGCAGTCCAGGATTTCAGTTCCCAAGGCTCACCAGCATTTGTCAAGGATTTATTTTCCCAGACAAAGATACACTTCAATAACATTTCACATTCATACATCATATAACATACACATACAACATAATCTCATTTATTTTGAGAACATCATCACGCCATGCATACTTCTGCATGCAACTAACCCTCTTCCTTACAGGAAAAGTCGATCAATCAAGTCCTCTTCTGGATAGATTTATTTCTTCCAGTTAAAGATAGGCGAATCAAAGACCTCTTCTAGTTAGATTTATTTCTTCAAGTTAAAGACAGGCGAATCAATAACCTCTTCTGGTTAGATTTACTTCTTCTAGTTAAAGACATGCGAATCAAAGACCTCTTCTGGTTAGATTTATTTCTTCCAGTTAAATACATGCGAATCAAAGACCTTTTCTGGTTAGATTTATTTCTTAGAGTTAAAGATAGGCGAATCAAAGACCTCTTCTGGTTAGATTTATTTCTTCCAGTTAAATACAGGTGAATCAAAGACCTCTTCTGGTTAGATTTATTTCTTCCAGTTAAAGACAGGCGAATCAAAGACCTCTTCTGGTTAGATTTATTTCTTCCAGTTAAAGACAGGCGAATCAAATACCTCTTCTGGTTAGATTTATTTCTTCAAGTTAAAGACAGGCGAATCAAATACCTATTCTGGTTAGATTTATTTCTTCCAGTTAAAGACAGGAGAATCAAAGACCTCTCTTGGTTAGATTTATTTCTTCCAGTTAAAGACATACGAATCAAAGACCTCTGCTAGTTAGATTTATTTCTTCTAGTTAAATACAGGCAAATCAAATACCTCTTCTGGTTAGATTTATTTCTTCCAGTTAAAAACAGGCGAATCAAAGACCTCTTCTGGTTAGATTTATTTCTTCCAGTTAAAAACAGGCAAAGGACATCTGATGTTTCAGTATAAATCGACCAAAAGATTTATTCTGGTACTTCTCCCAGTTACAGTCAAGCTTAGACTTGGTCTAATTTCTATCAACAATCACCTTTGGATAGCATCTATAAGCCCGTCTCCAACAACTCTCCATCATCACTCCAAATGACATCTTTAAGCCCATTCCCTACACAATCAACTAACACATAGTCGAGTGCAAATTTCTGGGCCCTCTAGTGTTCAATCATCTTCCACCTTCAAGTCACGAATGGCGGACTCACCAATCTAACTCTTCAGGTCTAAGAAGATTGAACAGGGGCAACTGTTGTACCTTAAAATTTGCCCTCTCCTTTTTCTCAAGACTTTTCTAACAAGGATTTTCAAAAGTTCAAATTTGAACAAGTACAATTGGATGCCCCGTATAGCTTCCATGGATCACATTGGGCTTTCAAGCATCAAAATTGGAGAAAAACAAGCTTACTTAGATTCCCAAAGCTTCGAATGGACTTTGGCTTCCTTCAAGCTTGCTTCAATTTCTCAAGCTTCGACTGGACTTTCGCCTCCTTCAAGCTTGCTTCGATTTCCCAAGCTTCGACTGGATTTTGGCTTCCTACAAGTTTGCTTCAATTTCACAAAGCTTCGACTGAGCATTGGCTGCTTCATGCTTGTTTAAATCCACAAGGCAAGGGTTTATATCATGATAGCATGCACAGGGCAAGGGCTTCCCTCATGCTAGCATGCACAAGGAAATGGCTTCCCTCATGCTTCAATTCAAAAGGCAAGGACTTCCCTCATGCTAGCATGCACAAGGCAATAGCTTCCCTCATGCTAGCATGCACAAGGAAATGACTTCCTTCATGCTAGCACCCACAAAGCAGTGGCCTCTTTCCTACTTTCTTCGATTCACAAGGCAAGGACTTCCCTCATGCTAGCATACACAAGGCAATGACTTCCTTCATGCTAGCACCCACAAAGCAGTGGCCTCTTTCCTGCTTACTTCGACTCACAAGGAAAGGGCTCCCCTCATGCTTCGATTCACAAGGCAATAGCTTCCCTCATGCTTCGATTCACAAGGTGAGGACTTCCCTCATGCTAGAATGCACAAGGTAATGGCTTCCCTCATGCTTCGATTCACAAGGCAAGGGCTTCCCTCATGCTAGCAGGCATAAGGCAATGACTTCCTTCATGCTAGCACCCACAAAGTAGTGACATATTTCCTGCTTGCTTCGATTCACAAGGAAAGGACTCCCTCATGATAGCATACACAAGACAATGAATTCCTTCATGCTAGCACCTACAAAGCAGTAGCCTCTTTCCTGCTTGCTCTGACTTACAAGGCAAGGGCTCCCCTTATGCTTCAATTCACAAGGCAAGGGCTTCCCTCATGCTAGTATGCACAAGGCAATAGCTTTCCTCATTCTAGCATGTATAAGTCAATGACTCCACTCATGCTTGCTTCGATTCCACCTTTAAACCCTTCAACACACATAGTCTCTACACTATGACACGTAATGGGTGCATTCAAAAGACACATATCTGGTAGCCTATTCGAAGAACATGAATTTTTTGGATTCGAAGAAGAAGTATTTGGTGGTCCATTCAAAGAACATGAATTTGTTGGATTCGAAGAACACATATTTGGCCCATTCGAAGAACATGAATTTGTTGAATTTGAAGAACATGTATTTGGTGGTCCATTTAAAGAACATGAATTTGTTGGATTTGAAGAACACATATTTGGTCCATTTTAAGGACATACAATGGATCCATTCGAAGAACAGATAATTAATGTTTTGTCTCTTGATGAGTCTGGTCGAAGGATGCTGGACAAAGTCCTATGTGCTGCCAAGTCTAAGTCTGCTGAACTACTATGAAACAGTCCTGCACCAAGTTGCCACAACACTCCAAAACTGCTGCGAAGCACTCCTGCTATGCTTCTCCCATATTTGCACCAACTTGGCATACAGGAGCTGCACTTCGAAGGCTATGAAGACAGCATACCCAATTTGTTTAAATTTCATTTGTTTCCCCCCCAAATCTCAGCCAAACTCTTCTATAAATAAGATGCTTCACAACACATCTAAGGGTGGCTTTTTAGTGGCTGGAGAGAAATTTGTTAGCAAGGAATGGAGAGGAGAGGACAATTAAACACTATTAAAACCCAGAAAATCAACACTTCTTTTCTTTTCCTTTGAATCCAGAAACAAAGAAATACAACACCTCTATTTTCTCCCTCTTTCGAATCCCAGTTTCCATATCCTTCAAACTCAGGTTCCTTCCTTCCTTTAAATTCAAGGATATACAAGGCAACAACTCAAAGTCCAAAACATATTCCAGCTTCAAGGTAAGTATTATTGACTTTAAACCTTTTGTTTCAGGTATAACATGTAAATAACCTTTTGTTTATTCTTTGTTTCTACCCTTTTGTTTGTTTTCTTTTCTTGTCCAAATACATGCTAAGAACTAACCATCAAGACCATAAGAAAATATTAGCATTGCTTTGACCCATACTGTTGTCCAGTCCCAAATGAAAGGAAACAAAAAAAGGTGTGTGAATCGAAGAGTGTAGGCTTCGATACACACTGACCTACAATCCCAAAGGAAAGAAGAAAAAAGGGTGTGAATCAAAGGTCACATGCTTCGATCCAGAATTTCTTTTCTTTCTCTCTTTTGCACTATTTTTGTCTTTATATTTTTTATATATTTTCTTTCATTGCTATTCAATATGGTTGTAATAATTAGGACTATTTTATTGCTTTACACCCCCCATTTGTACATTTGTATCCCCCATCCCCTAAAATATGTAATAGCGTAGGACATTTATTTTTACGCAATTTATCGCTTTTATATAAAATGCTAGTAATTAGGTTGTGTATGGAAAGATAAAATCAACAAGTAGAAAACCTTAAATTCAAAGACAAAAATGCATGCAATCAAACACATTATTCACACGTACACCCCTAGGGTAATCTCACTTGCTGCCTCGGAAAATAGTCATGTCCCTCGAATATGGGCGCTTTAACAAAGACCCGCGATAAAAAGTTTGTAGTCCCTCGATGTTGCCTTCGGTAAACAATCTATTCCCTCACAAAAATTGCTAAAACGTCTCATAAGTTCCCTTCTATGACTATACGATGACCCACACCCGTCCCTTCACATCCAACAACGGGGCTTCTTACTAATCAATGGTAAGATAGCAACATCTAAAGGAAGAGGAAAATAACATAGACCTTTTGATTAGGTAGGACGCTCGTAGTTTCTTGCTCGCAAACTAAAACCATTTCCACACATACACTTTCAAAAACAAACATCTCTTTGAACTATTTTTAAAACCAACACTTTGTATGCATTCTTATAGAGACGAGAATCACTATAAAGTTAGCCGCAACAAAGGCATTTTGAAAAATATTTTCAAACTTACACCCATCACAAAGCACCTTTTCAAACGAAGCATTTTTGATCTAGCAAGCAACTAAGAGCCCGTAGATAACTACGGATGAAAAGGGTTCTAACACCTTCCCTTTTCATAATCTACCCCCCAAACTCAAGAAAATATCTTAAAGGTCTTTCCTGTTCTTTTCACCCTTTCCTTATTGGATAAAAGAAAATTCGGTGGAGACTCTTGCTATCCGCAATAATTGCGATCAAACGCAAAACAACCAAGTCAGTTCTCCCACCGTGTTACAACATGATATCGTCATGATCATCAAGATGGGATATGGGAAAACTAGTATGTAAATATTTTATATCATTAGTAATATATGTTTACTCATTTATATTTTTATATTCTTTTTACTAAATATTTAATGTTGTTGTTGTTAATGATCTTAATTGGTTTCAAATGAGGTTCAAATTCTAGGTGTTTAACAATCAGTGACAAATCACAGAAGATAACCTTTGGACGGTCTATAAGACTTTGCATATTGGTTATTGGTTTTGTTGATTAATCATTTGTTTTAGTTTTAATCTGTAATAAAATTATAAGATGCACATGTGCCATTTTGGCTTTGTAAATGGTGTAAACAATGGATATTTTTGGTACAATAATTCTCTTTGAGAAATGGGCAAAAGGTACAATATTTTTGTTACAAAAATGGCCAAAATGGTTATGTAATTGTTATTTCTCTGAAATTATCATTGGCATGAATTTTTGTAAAGTTAACTAGCAGATTCAACATGTCAAATGTGATGTCCTAACCCGAAGTATAGGACATCTGGTCTGTTATAGTTTTTGATAAGTCCAAATTGTAGTTATTTTTTAATATACTTTTTGTTGCACTTATGACTCTTTGTTGTTAATTTCACTTGAATAAACTTGACTTTTGAGTAAATATGTATACTTGATAGTTTTAATGTCTTTTGTAGGTATTGTCGCGTATTTGGAGCATCGAGGAATAAGGTGTTGAAGGCACGGCTCCAGATAGGAATTTTTGGACAAATTCAAGAAATAAAGTTGCTTCAGGTCACACTTAGCACGCTCTTAGCATGGGTTCTGGAGCACACGCTGAGGCGAGCATGCTTAGCGCGATATTTGGCGCTTAGCACACTCTAAGGAGGTTTAGTGAATAAATGAAGGTGCGCTTAGCACGGGTATTGGCGCTTAGTGCGGTCTGTGTAACTCAGTTTTGTATATATATATATATATATATATATATATATATATATATATATATATATATATATATATATATATATATATATATATATATATATATATATATATATATATATATATATATATATATATATATATATATATATATATATATATATATATATATATATATATATATATATATATACCTAAAACATATTTTGTTAGGTTTTATTATCTCTTTCCCTCATGGAGGAGCTCTGATCCAATTCTTTATAGTTTAGAGGTTTACCCAACATCATTCGGCGGTGCATTTTGTCGATTGGATATGAGTTATCTTGAATCGTGTTGACACCACGAGAAGTTTCATATTCATCTCCTTCTTCCCTATGTATCATTCCAATGGTGGGTTTTGTATGTATATTTTACTCTTATTTTATGTACATTTGTTGATCATGGGATTGTATATATGCTTTCTTTATAAATCTTGATTGATGTTGTTCCTTGATCTTTTTGCATTTATGTTTAGGGTTTGGGTTCTTCTAGAGATAGACTTCTTAAATCTTGGTTACGGAATGATATCTATTAGTTTCTAGATGCTAGAGATAGATTTAGGGCTAATAATCACCATGGTTATTGAAGCTTAATGCCTCTGTGTTGTCTGTATTACACTGAGAGATTACCGAGCGAGCAATGTAGTTATTTCGACTTTGTGTTAGACATAACCTCTGTTGTGGAACCTTTAGAATGATGCCCGATGATTCTGATGTGTATTGTTAGTTGCGTGCAATTGATTTGCAAGTTTAAGTATTTGACGGGTAGAATGAAATGCAACTCCAGAAAGAATTCTCTTAGGCTACAGATGATTGTTTATCGCTTTCTTTATTGCTTTATTTACTTTTCCCGCACTTTTTCTGTAAACCCTTTTCCAAACATAGAAGGATTGAAATTGTTGAGCAGTGGTTTTTCCCTCTCACTAATCTCTGTGGACACGATATGATATAAGTTATATCACCCTTATAAAAATACTTACTTTTGCTTGCCGCTTTACCGCTTCAGCAAGATGGTGTCGTTGCCAAGGATTGGTGTTGATATTAATTACATCATGATAGTTTTGCTTCCTAAGTTTCATAAATATGTTTATATCGTACATTTGTGCATATTTTACATACTTGTTCATTTGTATATAGTATACTTGTTTTGTCTCACGTTTGCCAAGTGTGGTTAGATGTGTAGTTCCGGTTAGAGCTTGAAGAGATTTGAGCGAAGGCGGGAGTGAAGCATTTGGCCCTTCTGAAGAAACATGTTGGTTTGTAAATAATAGGCGTCGAGCTTACAACGTAAAACAAGCATGTTTTATCGTTTTTTGTTTCGTTGTTACTTTTTCATTCTAGCTTAGGTAGTGTGGTGAACATTCATTAAACAAGTTGTACTCAAATTGTTCGTAAAATTATCAAATCTTCACTTTACAACTTGTTTAACCAATTTTCACCCATTCTTTTAGTATGTTTATATTAGTTGTTTTATGTTGTTATTCTTTGTGGTTTACCGCAAGCTTGTCGTGTTTCGCTTTTGGAAGTGTGTATGTGTTGTAAATGCTGTTTAGATGTGTAAATGAGAGTAGTATAGGTGATTGTGGAGGTTGCTTTTGGACTGCAAGATTGTTGTCCTATTTTGTAGCGCGTGTTTTGGTGCTTAGCGTGCTCTGCTGTAATTAGCCAATGAAGTCTTTTTGTTTCACTTGACTCTCCTTTTTTCCCACTTTCACCAAGGCCTTATAGTAGTAAATAACATTAGTATTATTTTTTCTAATAATTTTTGTTTTTGTTTGGAATCTAATTTTGGTCCGGTAACTTGAAGGACTTTGAGGTGATTTTTCCCAAGTTTAAGTGTTTCAACTTGCGGATGTATGGTAATGATAGTTTTCAAAGTTGGTACATGCCAGGTACTCGTTTAATGCTCTCTGTAGCATAACATGTTTAGGAAATTTATCATTTGTATAATTACTATACCATTCATTCTTTTTGCATTACTTGCTTTTGATTGAATCACTTTAGTTCCCTTTTTACCCATAAGTGTGAGAAAGTTTCCATTGTTCATATATGATGGAGGCCACAATTCTTGTTTTAGCTAGACTTTATTATGTTTAATCTTTTTGTTTTGTTTTGATTGTATGATTGCATGAAAGTGATCAAGGTATTTTGTTTCATTTTAAGCACAACTACCTAACCAAATACTCAATTCACCTTATGAGTGCATGATTATTAGTATCCCCTTTGAGCCTTTTGTCGATGTCCATGATGTTTTTGCTAAATGCTTGTCTATGAGTTTTTGGTTCATCTTTTTGTATGGATGTTGATTCTTTGTTTTCTTGAACCCTCAACTATGATTTATGGTTTGAATTTTTACCTTGTCTTAGAAAGTAGGGAGTATTCACATTATGATATGGTTGAATTCAAGTTGGGGAGAGAAATGTGTATGTGCTTATGTTGTGATTGCTATGAGGTTGTAAAAGAAAAAAAAAAGAAAAAAAATCGTGAGAAATAAAAAGAAAAAGAAAGAAAAAAATTGAAAAAGCTTTGAAAAAAGAAAAACAAAAAGAGTTCAAATAATTGTGCGAATAAGTATATGTGATTGGTTTGGGAACTTTGGGATGAAGAATAAGTTTGATTGAGATTTTATTGCCTGAACTTTGTGAGTTGATCAATCCCTTAGGTTAAGGCAAGTTTTTGTTTCAATTAACTTTAGGACTCATCCCTTGTTTGTTAACCAAGCCGCATTACAACCTTGAAAAACCCTTGTGATTCTTGATTTTCAATATGAGATTTCGGATGAATGCATAATTTAGTCTATTATTTGCAAGATTGTGGATGAGTGTTATTTTTCTCACCTTTGTGTGTTATTCATCTACCGATGTTTTTTGCTAGGTGTGACTCTTAATTAAGCTTGTTTTGTTTTAGAATATTTAGTATGATTTTTGTACTTAGGATTAGTTTCGTTTTCATGTTGTCGTTGTATGATAGTGTTAAGTATTTACTTTGCTTGTACATTTTTATTTAAACCATACATTTGTTTTTCGTTTTAAAAACTTGTTGATTCATGATTCTTTGTTTTGTTATTTTTGTTCTTCGAGTTGTTTGGCCTTGTTTGAGTATAAACAAGTTCAAGTTGGGGAGAGTTTGATAAGTGCAAATTGTAGTTATTTTTGTATATACTTTTTGTTGCACTTATCGACTCTTTGTTGTTAATTTCGGTTGAATAAACCCGACTTTTGTGTAAATATGTATACTTAGTGTATAATTGTATTTAGGATTCATATATGTGCCGTTTGACAGTTTTAATGTATTTTTGTAGGTATTGTCGCGTATTTGGAGTATCAAGGAATAAGGTGTCGAAGGCACGACTCCAGATAGGAATTTTTGGACAAATGCAATAAATAAAGTTGCTTCAGGTCGTGCTTAGTATGCTCTCAGCGCGGCTTCTGGAGCACAGGCAGATGCGAGCACACTTAGCGTGATATTTTGTACTTAGCACGCTCTAAGGAAGTTTAGTGAATAAATGAAGGTTCACTTAGCACGGGTATTGGTGCTTAACGCGTTCTGCATAACTCAGTTTTGTATATATAGATCTAAAACATATTTTGTTAGGTTTTATCATCTCTTTTCCTCATGGACGAGCTTTGATCCAATTCTTTGTAGTTTAGAGGTTTACCCAATATCATTGGATGGTGCATCTTATTGGTTGGTTATGGTTTGTCTCATATCGTGTTGACACCATGAGAAGTTTCATACTCGTATCCTTCTTCCTTATGTATCATTCGAATGATGGGTTTTGTATGTATATTTTACTCTTATTATATGTACATTTGTTGATCATGGGATTGTATATATGTTTTCCTTACAAATATTGATTAATGTTGTTCGTTGATCTTTTTGCATTTATGTCTGGGGTTTGGGTTGTTCTAGAGATAGACCTCTTGAATCTTGGTTAGGGGATGATATCTATTAGTTTCTAGATGCTATAGATAGATTTATAGCTAATAATCACTTTGGTTATTGGAGCTTAATGCCTATGTGTTGTCTGTGTTGCACCGAGAGATCGGCGAAGCGAGCAATACAGTTGTTTCGACTTTGCGTTAGACATAACCTCTGTTGTGGCACCTTTAGAATGATGCCCGATGATTTTGATGTGTTTTGCTAGTTGTATGCAATTAATCTACAAGTTTAAGTATTTGACGGGTAGAATGAAATGTGATTCCAGAATGAATTCTCTTAGGCTACAGATGATTGTTTATTGCTTTCTTTATAGCTTTATTTACTTTTCCCGCACCTTTTCTACAAACCTTTTTCCAAACTTAGAAGGATTGAAATTGTTAAATGGTATTTTTCCCTCTCACTAATCTATGTGGACACGATATGATATAACCTATATCACCCTTATAAAAACACATTCTTTTGCTTATCGCTTGATCACTTCAGTAGTTTTGTAGTTTGGAAAATATTTTAACTTGCAATTTCAACGTGTCGAATGTGATGCCCTAACCAGAAGAGCAGAACATCTGGATTGTTACAGTTTTGCAGTTTGGAAGATGTTTTAACTTGTTGTTTGAACATGTCGAATGGGATGTCCTAACTAGAATTATAGGACATCAAGTCTGCTACAACTGACAGTTTGGATTCAGTTGTTGTAATTTAATTACTGAATATTCTGGGAATATTTAGTAATCCTATGTGGCATCCAAGATTGATAAATCAGATATTTTATGTTGGGTTTTCAAGATATTCAAACTTTCTAAATATGGATACATTTTAAGAAAGTTATGATTGAAGACCTATTTTCTTGGAGAAGTTTTTGAAGATATTGTGCAGCCTCTCTGCTGTGTTTTTAAATCCTTAATCCAGTTGGGAAAGGTTTATAAATAGACGGTTATAAACATAAAGTTGGTATGGGTCCAAGATGTAGAATCATTAGGGCTTTGTCATTATGTCGCTCTCTAGGAGAATTGGTTTATATGATTAACTCGGGTTGTGAGTTAGATTGTGTTATAGAGTTGTAACCTATGAAGTTTGATATACTAGAAATTTAATTGGTATCAGATCAAGAATCATGTTCTCTTTCTAGGTGAGATCATGGGAAGATACTTTCTGGTACTATGGCCAAGGGAGGAGGTTTTGACTGAAAATTTGTATGAATGTAATCGACTCATATTGTGGATGATCCCTTAAATAGGGTGTATTGGTTATGACAGGGTGAGATGTGGTCATGTTTGAAGTTGTCGGGCATGCTGCTTTGTTGGTGACCTGTTGTGTTTATGATCCATGTGTTTGATTTATTTTCAAACATATGGTGTTTTGTGCCATCTGGATTGTGGTCCTTGTGTGCAAGGATGATCAAGCCATGCTTGGAGGATGTTGAGGAGTTTTTGAATTATGCTCTGCTGCATATGTATATGATAGAAAACTCTTGGTAATTTTTGTGTCTCTAGTGTTGAGGCTATAGAAAAGGTGTCCCTTGAAAAGATGTTCTACTAGAGGTTGGAACATCTCATCAATAAAGTATGCAGAATCCTGTTGGACGAATGACTGGTATAACACATGCTTTAGGTGCTAAACAAATGTGTGTTGAACACATATTTTTGGAACCTACTCCTGATCTGGAAGACGAGGCATCTGCATTATGCACCTAAGAAGTTTTTATACAAGAAACATATCTTAGATAAGTGAGTTAGTCAAGAGATGATCAACCTATTCATTAATTCTTGGATTAGTTTATTTTTTATCCAAGGAAGTAGGATTGCAGAGGCTGAGCTCATTTTTTTGGTGGAGACTTGTTGAAGACATCTCAACCAGATTCTGCATGTATGTGTGACAAGTTCAAATGTCGAGGACACCATCTCATACATCTGGAAGATTCCTCTGACCAAAGGAACCAAATTTGTGTGTATGATTCAGAGAAGGGTACTTGAAGCAGGAATTGATCAACTTGTTTGGTTAGTGTTGTACCCCAATTTTCCCCCCTAAGATTCCTCTATCATATCATATCATATCAACTCAATCACAACAAGATCACACTAGGGTTTGGTTCTTCTCCGTATCTTTAAGTTTTCTCATGAGAAATCACCAAGAACCTTGATTTTTATATTTTGATCATCTATGTTTTGTATTGATTATTTTTTAAATAATAAATACAATGGATTTTTTCTTTAGTTGATGCTATTATAGGTAAGGGCATAACACATTTCATCAATTTGATTTATAGGTTCATGAGTTTATTTCCACGCCTTCTTCAATAAAGTTTCATTGAGGTTCAAGCTTCATCATTGAGAATACTTTGAAGTAATATCATGACAAGGTCTACTATGATTTATCATGCCCCAATTTGTCAAAGAAAATCAAAAGATGCAAGAGTTGATTGAAGAAGTTTGACCTAATTGGACAAATTCTTGATTTCTTGATCACAAGTGCATACCTCTCTCAATTATTAATATTTGTAGTTAGATTTTGTTTCTATTGGTTCTTATTATCATCCACAACAACTTTTATTCACATAGCAAGAGTTATTGTGCAAGGAATATTGTCAAAATTGAAAGGGTTTTCCAAGTCATTTTGGTGATCTAGGAGCTAAGGTTTTGAACTTCTTATGGCTATATCTTGCTCATATTTTGGTATTTTTGAGTGATTCCAAATACATGCTTCTCTTCAAAGAGTAATCAACCAATCACTTCAAAAGTTTCAAGAATTTTTTTTGTGGAAGATGCCTAATGATGAATAAAGATTACAAGTCCTCTAGATAGGCCATCAAATTCCCTTATGTGACTTCAAAAGATCATAAATTGGTCAACTTTTATTTCCTTGAGCTCATTACTTTTCCACAATGATCTTAAGGATGTTAACTTCAACTTTTCTTTTATGTACAAAGCTTGAAAATGGATGGAAGATTCCCTAAGAATGCAAATGATTATGGGTCATCTCATGAATTTTCATCAACTTCACAAGGCCATAACTTTTTCAATGCTTGTTATTTTTAAGGGATTCAAGTTTCACAATTCTCTTTAAGGAGTCTACTTCAAGCTGGTATCATTGATCAAAGCTCAATTTTGGAGGAAGGACTTGTTTGGATTCAAAACATTATAGGACATTTTTTGAGAAAAACTTAGAATTTTTCTAAGTACAAAAAGTCAGCATCTTTTTCTTAACTTCGACTCATCACAACTCCTAGCTCAAGTATCCAATTGATCCCATTCTTTGCACATTGTAAAATTTGTGACCTTATCTTTCAATTGCTTCAAGGATCATGCCCTAAGACTCCTTGAGCTGTGAATACCATTGATTCAAAGTTGGTACCTTGAAACTGACTTTTTCCTCCAAGTCAAAATTTGAAATGCACAATTCAACCTCTAATCACTAAATTGTTGCACATTTTTACTTTAATCATGTTTAAAAATATTCCAGAAGTGATTAACACCTTGAAAAACAAGTTTCGACTGAGTTTTGAGCAAAATACGAGTCACACTTTTCAAACTTGCAACTTCACACGAATTCCCTCCAAACTTCATCATTCCATACGCTTGAGAATCCCTTTTGCTTCCCTATAAATAGAGGGTTATATTTCACTCATTTTCTCAAGCTTGAACAACCAAAATCACCCTGCCAAACTCCCTGTATAACCCACTTTTGAGTTTTTGAATTCCTATTTTCTCCATTTTTCAATCCAATTTCTTCATTGATCCTTCATCCTTGAACTTCCATGAAGCTAACAGAAGAAGAATCAATCCTTAAGGTATCCTAAATCATGCTAACCAAGTCCAATTTCAGGAACAATTTTCAGCTACTTCGTCCAAGTAGAATTCTCAATCAAATTGAACCAAATAAAGCCATATTCTACTCTATTCATCCTTCTGATTCTCACACTTCTTACGGTTTGCATTTTCATTGAGAATTGAGAGAGATACTTGGGATTTTCGTGCTCGCAATTTTTCTGGTTTTCTTCAAATTCAGCCTTTCACAGTTTATATAAATTTGGCGCGAGGGTACCATTAGAATCGTCTTGAAGAGACGAATCTAATGGTACCAGTCTGGTCCTCGGATTTTACAGTTTGAGGTACCCCAATCTAGGGCGTCTGGGGGTTGAAGACGACCTACATGTCGTGCTTCAACCAATGATAGCGTGTCATGTGATTTTTTGAATTCTATCCAATGCATCTGTTTTACCATGTGCGCATTATAGGAACCCTTGGATCTGATTACTTTCATTAGTCATACTTCATCCAACGCACCAGATTTTAAGTCACTTATAATTATTAAAAAATGATTTGGTGTGATTTCCAAAAAAGACCATGATATGCACAGCTTGCCAGATCCATTAGATCTGTTTACTAATGCGTTTTGACTCTCATCCAATGGTCTATACTTTTCTGACTTTATTTTTATTTTCTGATTTTTTATTTATATTTAATTGTTTTTAACTTCAAAAAAATCATAGGAGATTCATTTCTGACCCAAAAATTCTGAAAAGATTCACAAAAATATTTTTAAATATTCTCTTTCTGATTTTTTATTTTTTTCATAATTTTATTTTCAGATTTGATATTGTTTTTTTATAAATTTTCCTTTATTTTGACTTGTTTCTAATTATTTAAAAATACTTTTTGATGTTTTAAAATTCTGAAAAATTTATAAAAATTATTTTACTCATTTCTGACTTTCTAAATTTTTTCTAAAATTTTATCTTGATTTCTACTATTTTTGATATTTTTTCACTTATTTGAGTGATTTTAGTTAGTTTAAAAATACTTTTCTGTTTTAAAAAATCACCAAAAAAATTATACAAATATTTGAGGTCAGCCCTGACTTTTCCATGGTCTTTTCCAATTTTTCTTTGATACTTTGAACATAGTTTGCTATTTTACCTTTTATTTTCATTTTAAAAACATTTTAAAAGTCATTTTTCTTTTTTTATTTTATTCATTAAATGCAATTTATTTTTTTAATATATTCTGGCTATGTGTTTGTTGATCATGAACTTCATTAACATCATTGGATCTTGAGTGTTGAGTATTGAAATTCTGGTATCACATATGTGATGTCGAAGGAGATGTCACAACACAAATATCTGAGGATAATGTAAAGTGAAACAATTATAAAAGCAATAAAAACACAAATGATTGTTAACCCAGTTCAGTGTACAACAACACCTACTCTGAGGGCTACCAAGCCAAGGACAAGTCTACTAAATAGTATCAATTCATAGACCCTCAGTAAATAACCAGTTTACGATCTAATCACTTAATCACTACCTGTGCTATACTTCTACCTAAGACACACCTAGGTATGAGGCCCTCCTCAAATCCCTTCAATCACTTACCGTGAAGAACAACTGAAATTACAAGTTTTAAAGACTTCAATCATTCAATGCTTAAAAGCTTATGAATGATCCACAATTAACAACTCAAATACCGTCTCAAGTATTAAATCAATACTAGAGTGTATGACAATTAAAAGGGTTAGACTTCTAAAATAGAAGGAAGGTATTCTTCTTCAAAAGTTGCAGTTTAATGAATAAGGAAGTAAGTCCTTATAAAGGCGCAACAGTGGACTTGGGCTGAAAAACAAATATTCCAATCTTTTGAATATTTCCATGAAAACAGGGCAAAATATAATCCATAAGGATAATTCAAATAAAAAAATATTCCTCCATATTTTTTCTCAGCCTATGAGTCACAAATCCTGAATTATGGCACGCATGAAAACAAAAAACAGAAAACTTAAACTGATGTGAGTTGCGTTTAGCTCAGGAGGTAGATGTCAAGACATCTGCTTTGACATCATTCAAAACATTTTTCTCCTAATGTCAAGACATTTAGCAAAACATTATTAAAGCACTGTTTTACCAAAATTGCTGCCAACAAACACTTACAAACTCCCCCTTTGGCAAATTTTGGCTAAAACATTATTTGAGCACATTATAAGAACATTATCAGAGCAGCAGCATAAGCAAAGCAAGAAAAGAAAACAAAAACTCAGTTAGCAGTTAGATGTTAGAAAAGGAAGATGTCAGGACATCTTGTAAGACATGAGGCTCCCCCTCAAGTATTAAGCTCCCCCTCAATCAGTGGTAGGACTGTCAGTTTCTCTCCCCTTTTTTAGTTATAATATGCTAAATAGAAGGATGCATTCAAGAGCGTATCAGTAATATAGGTACAAACCATAGAATTCAAAATTCAAGCACATACAAGTTCCAAAAAGTAATAAAGGGGTCAAATAAATAAACAACAAATAATCTAACTATCTTCAGGACAAGTAGACTTGGCAGAGCCAGAACTTCCTTCCTCACTAGAATCTTCTTCTTCAGAGCTCACTCTATCATCAAAGATGTTGTCCTTCTGCAACTCTTTGATCATCTTTTCAAAAGTTAGCTTTCTTGCTGAGCTAACTCTGATCACATCATCTAATTCTTTGCAGGCTTCCCTTAATTCAGTGATCATGTCATCCTTGGTGGAGGTCTTGTTTTCAGTAGATGCAAATGTCAAAATAATGTCTGGGACGTGTTTTCTTGAAAAAGGCTTGAAGTGAAGGGTCAAAGCAGACTCCCTCTTGCACACTACATCATTACCACTTAGAATTCCAGGATGTTGATTAAGAATAAGCATCATTAAACAGTCTTGTCAAAGATGTAAGTACCATAATTACCACATGTTCCCGCATGCTTAACAGTCTAGTCAAAGATGTAAGTACCATAATTAAACAGTTTCTTATTTCCAACAGCATAAATAAACTTTCCTAAGCCAATAGTGATGGTTGAAGTATGATTAGTAGGAACCCAGTTAGAAGCTCCAATTCTATGCAAAATAGCATATTTCACACTTAGCTTGCTAACAGGAAGTTTATTCTTAATGGGCCACTCACTCACTTGGTTAGCAGTGATGGCTCTGCACACTTGATTATCTGTTACTTCCAGCTCACAATAGTCATCTTCAGACCTATCCAGAAATCTATTTATGATAGCAGGGAAAATTCTACACACCTACCTCTAACATACACCTTTTTATACTCCTCACTTTTATGATCAGCACAGTCAATAGGAATATTAACAAAAAATTCCTTAACAAGAGTCTCATAGCATTTGGCCAACCTGGTAACAATTTTCATCAATCCAGCATAAGATATCAGCTCCATGATTTCTTTGCATTCCAGAGCACCAGCTCCCAATTCTCTTTCAAGGGAAATTCTTCTTTGAAACACATACTTTCACTTTTTAGCATTCCCAACAGAATGAAAGGAAATGTTGTCAAGAGGGCATCAGGTATCCTAACAGAAAGTTTCTTGCTTGCAGACTTTTTGATAGGAGAGATGTCCTGGACATCTTGCTCAGTATCATACTCAGAGTCAGCTTCGTCAACTAATACATCTTTCTTCTTGCTTTTAGATCTCTTTACATCATCATCATCATCATTTGTGGAGCTATCAGGTCTAGTTTTTCTTTTGCTAGAGGGAGGAACCACTTTACTTCCAGGCTTTGGGGGACCATACATGGTTTTCTTCTTGGCAGTATTGGCAGGAGGTGTGACACTTACATCTTTCACTTTCCTAGATTTGAGCCTTTTTGCAATTCCGGACACCATATTAGTAACGAGCTCATTGTCAGACAGCTCATCTACATTAACCACATTCTCAACATTTTGATTTTCTGCAGCTTTGGAGCCAACAGCATCTTCCTTAGCAGGGGAGTTCTTCTCAATGTCTTGTTCAACATCCTCTTCCACTTCCTTTAGAGCAGAAGTAGTAAGCTTATCAAGTTTGCTTTCAGCAGCATCTTTCTTGGAGATGGACGACTCAGCAGCACTTTTAGGGTCATTTCTTTTGTTAGCTGGAGCAGGTATACGAGTAAGAGGGGTAGAAATACCAGGCACGGCAAAACCTTTATTTAACACTTTATCTACTAGTCTTCTAATGCTTCTATCAACATTAACAATCTCTTCTTCTATCCTATCATCAGTAGCAGTAGAAGTATTACCTTTATCGTATTTGGATTTCTTTGCAGGTGATGATTTGGGTTTCTTGACCTTCTTCTCAAGTGGTAGGATAGTTGTTAGAGGAGTAATGTCAAGTACTCTGTCAAGAGAGAGTTTCTCAGGGAGGTTGACAGATTTTAAGGAAGACGATATATGATGTTGAGACATCTTTGAATATTTTTGAGCAAAGGAATAAAGAATGACAAGGGTTCTTTTTCTATACAGGAGAATGAAGAGTTTGTGAAAGTAGAAAGATGTGATTTTATAGTGTGTGGAAAACAATTTGAGACAGTCTTGTAATGATTGCTTTCAAAATTTGATTTATTGGAAACATAAATAATATAATATCACTTTAATGATATTCCCACACGCCTTTAATTGCTACAAACCCTCATATAGGAAAATCCCTAATTTTCCTCTTAAGTTCTCAAACTGATTAGCATCCAAAGCCTTAGTGAAAACGTCAGTCAATTGCAATTCAGTGGATACATGTTCTAAGGCAACAATCTTTTCTTCAACAAGCTCTCTTATGAAGTGATGACGAATATCAATATGTTTGGTCCTGCTGTGTTGAATAGGATTTTTTGATATGTTTATGGCACTTAGATTATCACAGAATAATTTCATGACATCTTGTTTGACATTATATTCTATTAACATTTGTTTCATCCAAACCAATTGAGAACTACTGCTTCCTGCAACAATATACTCAGCCTCAGCAGTGGACAGAGACACACAATTTTGCTTCTTACTGAACAAAGATATGAGATTATTTCCCAGAAAGAAGCATCCTCCTAATGTACTTTTTATATCATCAGTACTTCCTGCCCAATCAACATCACAATAACCAATTAAGGCATAACTAGATCCATGAGAGTATAGCATACCATAGTCACTTGTCTCATTCACATATATAAGAATTCTATTCACATGGTTGGCATGACTAACTTTAGGATCAGCTTGATATCTAGCACACACCCCTACAATAAATGCAATGGAAGGTCTGCTGGCTGTGAGATATAGAAGACTTCCTATCATACTTCTGTAAACACTTTGATCCACACTTACTCCTTTTTCATCTTTAGACAACTTCAGATGTGTGAGGAAAGGAGTTCTTTTGTGACTGGCATTTTCCATCCCAAATTTCTTTACTATGTTCGTAGCATACTTGCTCTAAGATAGGAATATGGAATCTCCCATTTGTTTAACTTGCAGACTAAGAAAATAGGTTAATTCACCAACAAGGCTCATCTCAAATTCTGACTGCATTTGCTTGACAAAATGTTGAACCATCTCATTTGACATCCCACCAAACACAATATCATCAACATAAATTTGTGCAATCATGATCTTCCCTTCTTCTTCCTTGACAAAAAGATTTTTGTCTATGCCACCTTTCCTATATCCATTCTCACCAAGAAATTATGTCAATCTCTCATACCAAGCTCTTGGAGCCTGCTTTAATCCATACAGAGCTTTATTTAGTTTGTACACGTGTTTAGGAAAACTTGGATCAACAAATCCCTTAGGTTGTTCCACATAAACTTCTTCATTTAGATATCCATTTAAGAATGCACTCTTTACATCCATTTGAAACAATTTAAATTTCAGTATGCATGCAATTCCCAAGAGTAGTCTTATTGATTCAAGTCTGGCTACAGGAGAAAATGTTTCATCGAAGTCAACTCCTTCAATTTGAGTGTATCCTTGTGCGACTAACCTTGCCTTATTTCTAGTGACCACCCCTTTTTCATAAGATTTATTCTTGTATACCCATTTAGTTCCAATCACATTTGTCCATTCAGGTCTTGGAAATATATCCCAAACTTCATTTCTATTGAATTGTTCTAGCTCTTCTTGCATGGCATTAATCCAGAACTCATCAGTTAGGGCCTCTTTGACATTCTTAGGCTCAATTTTTGACACAAAGCAAGAGTTTGATATCCCTTCTCTTGATCTGGTAGTAACTCCTTTATTTAGATCTCCTATGATGAGCTCCTTAGGATGATCTCTTTGTGTTCTAATTAAAGGCCCTTTATTGAGATGACTAGGCTCAGGATCTTCTTGAGGTGGATTAGAATTAATACTTCTATCATTTGATTCTGTTGGAATATCAGACAAAGATGTTCTAACATCTTCTAAGACATCTTAATCATTCCATCCTCTATCATTAATAATAAAATTTATGGATTCCATCATAACCTTGGTTCTGGAGTTAAAAGACTCTGTAAGCTCTGCTATTTATAGAGTAACCCAAGAATATTCCTTCATCACTATTGGGATCCATCTTCCTTCTCTATTCCCGGTCTGCTAAGATGTAACATTTACTTCCAAAAACATGAAAGTATTTGACAATAGGTTTTCTTCCCTTCCATATTTCATACAATATGGCTGAGGTGCCTTTTCTTAGAGTGACTCTGTTATGGATATAGCACGCAGTATTCATAGCTTCAGCCCAAAAGTGGTAGGGTAACTTCTTAGTATGAATCATAGCTCTGGCAGATTCTTGAAGGGTTCTATTTTTGCGTTCCATAATCCCATTTTGCTGAGGAGTAATGCGAGAGGAAAATTCATGACCGATTCCTTCAAAAGAGCAAAAATTAGCAAACTTGTTGTTCTCAAATTCCTTTCCATGATCACTTCTAATTTTGATGACATGACTATCTTTTTCCCTTTGAAGTTTTTGACAGAGATCTTTAAACACTTCAAAAGTTTCTGATTTTTCTCTGATAAAACTTATCCATGTGTACCTAGAGAAGTCATCTACAACCATATATGCATACTTCTTTCCACCAAGACTTTCAACCTGCATAGGTCCCATCAAGTCCATGTGAAGAAGTTCCAAAACTTTTCATGTAGTAAGATGTTGGATCTTTTGATGTGACATCTTATTTCGCTTTCCAATCTGGAAGTCACCATATACTCTTCCTTCTTCTATCTTGAGCTTTGGAATCCCTCTCACAACTTCTTCAGATATAATTCTTTTCATTCCTTTTAGATGCAAGTCTCCCAATTTTTGATTCCATAGTTTAACTTCATTTTATTTGGATAAAACACATGTTGAGGAGAAGTTCAACTCTTGAGGAACCCATAAACAACAATTGTCTTTAGATCTGATTCCTTTCATAATAATTTCATTCTTTTCATTTCCAACAAGACATGCTTCCTTGGTGAAGTTAACTTTGAATCCTTGATCACACTTGGCTTATACTTATCAAGTTAGTTGTTAACCCTTTAACAAGTAACACATTATCAAGTTTAGGGACTCCTGAACATTCCAGCTTGCCAACTCCTTTGATTTCACCTTTGGCTCCATCACTAAAAGTTACATAATTGGTGAAATGAGATTTGGAATTTGTCAACAGATTATTGACACCTGTCATGTGTCTAGAATATCCTTTGTCAAAGTATCAGTCATCTTTGGTTGATACTCTGTGTGATACCGTGGGAGAACTGACTTGGGTGTTTTGCATTTTATCGCAAATGTTGCAGTTAGCAAGAGTCGCCACCGACTTTTCTTTTATCCAAAAGGAAAGGCTGAAAAGAACAGGAAAGACCTTTGAGATTATTTCTGAGTTCGGGGGGTAGATTATGAAAAGAGAAGGTATTAGCACCCTTTCCATTTGTAGTTATCTACGGGCTCTTAGTTGCTTGCTAGATCACTTTCTTTATTTGAAAATATGCTTTGTGTGGTTTTTGAAAGTATTTTGAAAAGGAGCTATGGTTTAGGCAAACTTTGTAATAGTTCTCGTTTGTAAGAACGTATACAAAGTGTTAAGCTTTTGAAAATATTTCATGTTCGAAAAGGGTTTTGAAAGTGTTTTGAAAGTGTTTTGAAAGTGTTGGTGTTTGTTTTTTGAAAATAAGCAAGAGTGTTTGATTTGAAAATGAGCAAGCAACTAGGAACAATCTACCTACTCAAAAGTCTTAGTTCATTTCTTCCTTTCCTTTGATATTGTTGTCTTACCATTGATTTGGTAAGAAGCCTTATCTTTGGATGTAAAGGAACGGGCGTGAGTCATCGTATAGTCATGATATCAACGTTGTGAGATATCTTAGCATTTCTCTTTGAGGGACTAAGATCATTTGTAAGGCAACATTCGTAGCATCATCGAGGGATTATGATCTTGTATTTGTGATTGTTTTTGCTAAGATATCCCACATACATAACATGACCATTTTTATAAGGCAACAAGTGGAATTACCCTAAGGGTGCATGTGTGCAAGTGTGTTTGATTGCATGCATTTTGTCTTTAATTTTAGGGTTTTCTACTTGTTGGTTTTATCTTTCCATACACACCTAATTACTAACATTTATATGAAAGTAATAAAAAGTGCAACAAATAAATCCTACACTATTACAACCATATTGAAGTGCATAGAAATATAAAGGCAAAAATAAGATAAAAGAAGAAGAAAGAGCTCTTTCGATTGGGGGGAGGAGTGCCCTTCGAATCTGCTTCTAGTGGCCTCCTTTGATTGGGGGCTAACATGCAGCAAGTCATGGCCTTCGATTGGCCATGGCAGCAGCAAGGCGTAGCTTCTGGTTCTGCCTAGTTGCCTGGTTACCTTCTTCGATTGGGCCTGGAATTAGTGAGTCATGGCCTTCGATTGTGGCTTTTTGGGGCTTAGAAGTCAGCATGAGCATGCGTTCTAGCTGGGCCTGGAAGTTAGCATTGAAGCCCAAGGCTTCGTTTTATATTCCATTCCCCCTGTCTCTTTCGTTTGGGACATAAAATGGAAACATGGCCTAAGGCCACTTTAACATTTGTCTTATGGCTAAACTAAATATAAAAGTATATTTAATGAACTCAAGCAACAAGGAACAAAAAGATTAGCCAGAAAGTTAGATTCAAAGGGTGTAAACGAAAGGGAGGTAAAATATTATATACATGCTATGATTGAAACGAAGGATGCAAGGGTAAGAGTAAATTACCTTGCTTCAACCTTGAATGGGTGTGGGACCTTGAGTGGAGGCCCTTGGTGCTGGATTCGAAAGAGGGGGCCTGAAACAAAGCCTTGGATGCTGAATTCAAAGGAGGAAAGAAAGCAAGTGTGATGCTTCTTTCCACTGGATTCGAAAGAAACTGAAGGGTGGTTGTTCTTAAGAATCGAAGGAGGTGACAATAGGATTCTGAGTTTTTGATTTCACAAGTGTTGAAGGGGCTTGAGAGATTTGTGGTGTGTGAGAATTTTGAAGATACATTCCCCTCCTCTTTTTCCTCTCTTTTTCTGATGTGCAAATGAACTCTCTATTTATAGATAATTTTTTTTGAATGAGCAACTTTGTGAAAGAATAAAATATAGTTTCTTTGAAAGGCTAACATCCACTTGTGTCAACTTTTTATAATCCCAAGATAAAAGTACCAAAATCAATGGTTTAGATGGGTGGCTCCTAGTTTATAGGGGGAAAATATGCAGAAGAGACAGGCGCAAGGCTCAAAAACTTTCTAAAAAAGTAGTGATGTCATCAAGAGCAAGTTGGCTTGAAGAACAATTTAATATGGAGTGAGACACAAGTTAGAGGCCTATGTAGCCTGACCTATGGATAACTTGACCCTTTGAATCGAATCCTTCATCTTTCCATAACCTTCGACCAGACTCAACAAAGCAACATTCGTTTCCATCAGTTGTGTGTCCTTCGAATGGACCAATTTTGTGTTCTTCGAATGTCGCTCTTCAGCTGAATATGCCATTTTGAGTCCTCTTGCTTTTGATCACTTAGGCCCAAACCTTCAACCAGACTCCAAAGTAAGAAAAAACAATTATTCCCCAACTATGTCAAGTCCTTCGAATAGGCCACCAAGTTGTGTGTCATAATGCAGCACTATGGCATATTGAAGGGTTTGCAGATGGATTTGAAGGTGATATGAAGGCGCATTCGAAGCAAACATGAAGATGAAATCGAAATTCACAGGAAGGTAGCCATTCATCCAATCGAAAACTTATGAATGCAAAGCAAACATGTGAGGGGCCAATGGTGCAATCGAATGACACTTCTCAGAAGGTTATTGCCTTCTGAATAGAAGGAAACTTTCATAAGATTATTGACTTTATGAATCGAAGAAAACCAAAAGAAGGCCTTTACTTCCTGAATCGAAGGACACTATTTCAAAGGGATACAAAACTCAATCGAAGCTTGCATGAAGATCATTTCCTTCTAAATCGAAGGAAGCTTTAAGGAAGTCCTCAGTAGATAATTTCCTTCTGAATCAAAGGAAGCTTCAATACCCAAATGAAAGATGTAACCCAAGTGGCATGAATCCCTTGCTCAACTGAAGCTTGCATGTAGGCATGGCAATAGATGAATGCCCAAATGAATACTTGCATGCAGGAATGCAGGAGGTAAATGCCTAAATGAAGGCTTGTATGCGGGCACTTATGTCTAAACGAAGGGTTTGCCTTGCAGGGGGCACATGTGGCCAGCAGGTTATGGCCTTCGATTGCAAGCTTGCAGGCAGCATACTTATCCAATCGAAAGGCTTACCTTCTAGGGGACACTTGTGGCAAAAAATTTGGTACTCAAAGCAAGCATGCAGGCAACATGCTGGGTGAATCGAAAGGCTTGCCCTGCATGGGGCACTTGTGGCAGAAAAATTTGGAATTCAAAGCAAACATGCAGGCAGTGGAAGACATAAACGAAGCCTGCAATAAGAAGTCACATGCCCAGACGAAAGAGGCATGCTAGCAGCAATTTTTGAGCAATCGAAGGAGGTGCAAAATCCAATCGAAAGGGGCTGAATTGAAGGAGGCCTATTTTTCTCCAAATTTGTCAAAATGTTATTTTTATCTGTTTTCACCTGTGATCGGTGGATCTGGAACTGACTGTTTAACGCTGGTTCGCGAAATGTCGCGGAAGCAAGAGTCGCCACCGTCTTTTATTTTCTCCAAATGGAAAGGACAAAAGCACAGAAAAATTCCTTAAAGAGATTGCTCTCGGTTCGGGAGGTAGGTTATAGAAAGGGAAGGTGTTAGCACCCTTTCTATCCATGGTTATCCATGGGCTCTTAGATACTTGCTCATTGTGTTTTCAAAAATGGTTTGTTTGCTTTTCAACTGTGGGTTTTTAAAAAGTTTCTTTGAAAATTCCAGTTCGACTCTTGTATCGGTCCTCAAGAGTGTTTGAAAAAATGCTTTCGAAAGCTTTTTTGAAAATGTGTTGGTGTGAAAAGTATTCTTTTGATTTATTTGAAAGTTAGAGCAAGTATCTTAGAGTTGTCTACCTACCCTAAGGAATTCGTCTGTGTAAATGTCCTTTAAAGTAGTGCCATCCCACCATTGAGAGGTAGGTAGCACCACCGTTGGAGGTGTTCGGGTCAATTCGAGGTTCGGGACATGGTGATCACCAGAGCAATGGTAAGACACCTTAGAAGCTACCCTCATGCCAGGTTCCCGGATCATGAGGACTTACTAAGACATCCTCTACTCGACGATCACCTTTCAAAGGGCAAGGCAACAGTGAGGCGTACCCTAGGGGTGGTGTGTGATTTGTGTGTCATGTTCATTTATTTTTGTCTTGTCATGTTATGGGTGATCTACGCTTTTGTTTTTATTTAGACATTCATTCTTTCATGCTTTTGATTAACAATTAAAATATTTGCGGAAAAGGTAAATTCTAAGCTATTACAAAAGGCGCGGGTCCACATCGCCAAAATTAACCAGGACCCGATTTGACAGAAAAATAAAGAAATTAAAAGAATTAAAAGTGCGAGAGGTATTTACAAGGCTTCGGGAGAGGTACATAATTATTTAAGCAAAATAAAATAAATATGCGAAATTAAATCGAAACGAAGGCGTTGGACCCTTTTTAATTAAATTAAATTAAACGATGAAATTAATTAATTAAAAAAAAGAAAAGAAAATTGTTTTTTTTTTTTGGTATTTTATGATTTTATGAAGAAGAATTAATTAAAATTAAATGCCAACCCTAATTCTATTCGTTTTTTATTTATTAAGAAAACATTGAATTTTAACCTAAATTAACCCTAATTTTTTTATGTACAAATTTAATTATAAAAATAAATATTTAATTATTTATGAAAGAAAAATAAAAAGGAATAAAAAGGTTAATTAAACCCTAGTTCTACATTTTTTAGATTTTTATTAAAAAGAATCAAAATTAAAACCTAAATTTAAAACTAATTAATTATTTGTTTACAAAATACTATTAAATAAAATATTTCATTATTATTTTTTCCTTTTTCTGATTTTTTTTTATGTGTTTTTTTATATATTATGAAAAATACTAAATTAATTAAAAACAATAATTAAAAAGAAAGCATGAATAAAAAAGAAAGAATGTGAAAATAAAATGGCAAACCTAGGGGGTCTGCCCCTGATTTTGGAGGTGAAGCCCAGCACTTTAGGGCCCAATTCCTTAAGTCTCGTTGACTTTGGCGCTAGGGTGCATCAGCGTTGACTGGAATGTATCTTGTTCTTCACATCCGTGCCTCTGAATTCATGAAACTGCACGCGTGGCATGCTTGATGGTGGAGCATATGGTGTGCCCCTTTGGCTGAAACTGCATATAATTATGAATTGAAAAATAAAGTGAAAGGGGGTGAGGACCTGGGGCTCGAACCCAGGTCCTGAACATTACCAATCACTATGCTTGCCAATCCTTCCAGATGCGCATGTTGTACATGGATTGTAAACGGCGCCAATTGAAGAAAGATAAGGAAGTTGGATTCTCCAACGTATTCCTCCCTCCACTCATATGCTGACACGTGGCAATATTTATTTGTAAAAATAAAATAATAAAGAAACAAATACATAAAAAAAATAAAAGACTCAAATTGCATATCTCTATTTCCTTTCCGCCACCGTAACCTCTTGTCCTCTCTCCCAATACTCTCATCTTCTTCTCTTTATCTTCTAATCTTCAAACGTCCAAAACCCAAAACTGTGATAACAACACATTCAAAATCAGTTAAAAGAAGAGAAGGAATACGTTGAATGGCGGCGATGTTGGAGTGATGAGCGGTTTCGCGATGAATGGGTGAACAGCACAGTGATTGGCAGCAGTGACAACCGGGTTTGCAACGATGTGTCTGGGGTGCACCACAATGGGTCGACGGCGGCGGTCTGGAAGCCGTTGGTGATGATGATGATGGGATGAGATCGAAGAGACTTGCGACGAGTTTGTGAGTGGACGGCTTCAATTTAGGAGTGGTGGTCCGCAGCCGGGAACGCAAGGAAGCGGCGGAGGGTACTGTTGGTTGCTCGATGGAGGAGGTTTGCGGATCTGGGCAGCGGTCTTGTGTGTGGATATGTTGTGGTGTTCTGTGAGGTCAGAACGAAGGGCCGACGATAGTGTGATACGGTTACCTTGGTCATTTCCTATGATCTCAACATGTCCATTCTTATAAACACCAACACACGAATATGTTGTTCCAAGATCTATCCCAATCACCGTCCCCAACTTGGTCGTCGCTTCCTCTTTCGCATACGAAATCGTAAATACACATCCGAATGAAATAATGGCGAGAACGACTAGAGAGGCTCATGCCATGCTCTCTCTATCCTTTTTGTGTTCTTCTTTTCCGAATCGAATCGGTGATTACAACTGAAATGGTGGTGAAGTTGCAAGTGCAATGGTGAAGATGGTGAATCAGTTTTTCGGTTTATTGCTTTTATTGGAGAACATACTGTACATGTGAAGGAAGAATGAAAAAGTGGTTTTACTCAAGAATAGAAATAAGGATTTGATTTAGAAGATCTGTAGAGTGAGAGTGCCCTTTTTTTTTGTGTAAATGGGGTTGGTGTTTTTGTACGTGACAGCAAGGTGTGGCCATTGTGATGTATATATTGCTTTTTTTTTCTATTAGGTTTTTCATTATGTCTCTATGTATGAATGGATTAGGTTAAAGATTTGAGTCCAAAAGCCTTGTAACCATGAATCCAATATTTGATTTTAATGGCAAAATATTTTCTAATCTTTTCATGCAAACTTAGTTCAAATCATGACCAATTATCTTCAATTCTTTCCTAATCTAACTTGCACAAAATCTTGGAGATATTATATGCATAAAAAGATTGAAAAACTTAGGTTAAGTATTTTTTCATGTATTTAATTGATTTAAATGAATTATTATTAATAAAAATTCAAATAAATAAATAAAAAATGAAGAAAAACTTCCCTTTGGGCCAAGTGGTCGTGCACATGCCTTGGATGATGAATTATGGAAGAAAAATGGGCCCATTAGCAATTTTAGGTCATTTGAAGTAATGTTGACTTTTCAAAATATCCAAATATTTCCCAACTTCCACAAGGCATAACTTGCTCAATTTTTAAGCTTTTCTCATGTTCTTGGACATTTTGGAAAGGTATTTGAGTCCTCTAACCAATGTCTTTGGTCCCATGTCATTTTGATTTACCAATCTCAAGTTATGGCCTTTGACTTAAAGTCCCTTTTTGTTGACTTTTGAAAATGACCTATAATGTTGAAATTGATAACTTTTTGTGAGAGCATTTCTTGGACTTGAAGTATGAAGATGAGTTGTAGGAAATGTCTTTCTCTTCAAAATGAGCTTTGTATGAAATTTTTCTGATAATCCATGTGAAAGTTATGCCCTGGTCAATTTCAGTTGACTTTTTCAGTTGTCCAAATAAGGAAACTTTTGCATCTTGATGATTTTCTGAGCCAAATTTTGAGAATCATGATCAAGCATTGATCAAATGATGTTTGTGGCTTCAAAATGATATGTTGACCAAAAATTTGAACTTTTGACTGTCAAATGACCATTTTGCCCCTACAGTTGACTGTAGTGCAATTAGGGTTTTGACTGTGCAATTTTGTGCTGAATGCCTTGAAACTTGATATGAGGATACTTGACCATATTTGTAGGCATGTGGGACTTTATTGGGCCTTTGAAAACTTCATTTTCTTGATCAGAACACAAACCCTAGTTTTGACTGTATATGAGACTTTTGCACTGTGCAACCCTTGGGGAATTTAGAAGCTTTGCTTGGCAATTTCTTGGAAAATATGGGAGGGCAAATTTTGGGGTACAACAGTTGCCCCTGTTCAATCTTCTTAGACCTGAGGATGCAGATTGGCTGTCGTGCCTTTCGTAATCCGAGGGTAGAAGATGATTGGACACTAGAGTGCCCAGAAATTTGCGCTCACATAGTAGCAGTGTGATGGGAATGGGCTTATAGATGCCATTTGGAGATTGATGGATAGGATGATGGGCTTATAGATGCCATCTGGATGTTGATCGCATCAGGGATTCCTTAGCGAGAACCTGCATACCTGCAAAAGAAAAAGAGTACCTGACACGTTGCAGGAGCTGACTTCATATGCTTGGCGTAGATATGTCCTGACTGGTTACAGGAGCTGGGTCTGGGGCTTCCAAAAGATGATGAATGAACCAGGGATGGTTACTACCTCAGCCTGAATGGTAAGAGAACCTTGGGTGATTTTAACTTCAACAACGCTCGTTGAGAAAATCTTGGTGGGAAATACCATCTTCGCAAGATCGGGATGAGAACCATAGGCAATTATAATCTGAAAGGGAATTGTCACCTCACTCGCCGTCGGAGAGGGAACCATAAGAAAAGGAGTTATCACCTCACTCACCGTTGGAGAGGGAACCACAGGATATTATCACCTCACTCACCGTCGGAGAGGGAACTATCTGAAAAGGAATTACCACCTCACTCGCCGTCGGAGAGGGGACCATAGGAGACTATCACCTCACACTCACCGTCGGAGAGGGAAACATCTGAAAAGGAATTACCACCTCACTCGCCGTCGGAGAGGGAACCATCGGAGACTATAACCTCACACTCATCGTCGGAGAGGGAAACATCTGAAAAGGACTTACCACCTCACTCGCCGTCGGAGAGGGAACCATAGGAGACCATCACCTCACACTCATCGTCGGAGAGGGAAACATCTGAAAAGGACTTACCACCTCACTCGCCGTCGGAGAGGGAACCATAGGAGACTATCACCTCACACTCATCGTCGGAGAGGGAAACATCTGAAAAGGACTTACCACCTCACTCGCCGTCGGAGAGGGAAACATCGGAGACTATCACCTCACAATCACCGTCGGAGAGGGAAACATCTGAAAAAGCACTTACCACCTCACTCGCCGTTGGAGAGGGAACCATAGGAGACTATCACCTCACACTCACCGTCAGAGAGGGAAACATCTGAAAAGGAATTACCACCTCACTCGCTGTCGGAGAGGGAACCATAGGAGACTATCACCTCACACTCATCGTCAGAGAGGGAAACATCTGAAAAGGACTTACCACCTCACTCGCCGTCGGAGAGGGAACCATAGGAGACCATCACCTCACACTCATCGTCGGAGAGGGAAACATCTGAAAAGGACTTACCACCTCACTCGCCGTCGGAGAGGGAACCATAGGAGACCATCACCTCACACTCATCGTCGGAGAGGGAAACATCTGAAAAGGACTTACCACCTCACTCGCCGTCGGAGAGGGAACCATAGGAGACTATCACCTCACACTCATCGTCGGAGAGGGAAACATCTGAAAAGGACTTACCACCTCACTCGCCGTCGGAGAGGGAAACATCGGAGACTATCACCTCACACTCACCGTCGGAGAGGGAAACATCTGAAAAAGGACTTACCACCTCACTCGCCGTTGGAGAGGGAACCATAGGAGACTATCACCTCACACTCACCGTCGGAGAGGGAAACATCTGGGATAACTTCTACTGAGTCTTCATCAGAAAAATCTGTTGGGAGTCGATTTAGCTGGACTAGAGAAGGCCTTTGACTGGATAAGCATCAGGAAAATCTTAGGGTCGATTTAACTGAACCGGACAAGGTCTTGGAATATCTTCAACTGGATAAGCATCAGGGAGATCTTAGGGTCGATCTGACTGAACCAGAGAAGGCCTTTGACTGGATAAGCATCAGGAAAATCTTAGGGTCGATTTAACTGAACTGGTCTAGGTCTTGAAATGTCTTCAACTGGATAAGCATCAGGGAGATTTTAGGGTCGATCTGACTGAACCAGAGAAGGCCTTTGACTGGATAAGCATCAGGAAAATCTTAGGGTCGATTTAACTGAACCGGTCTAGGTCTTGAAATGTCTTCAACTGGATAAGCATCAGGGAGATCTTAGGGTCGATCTGACTGAACCAGAGAAGGCCTTTGACTGGATAAGCATCAGGAAAATCTTAGGGTCGATTTAACTGAACCGGTCTAGGTCTTGAAATGTCTTCAACTGGATAAGCATCAGGGAGATCTTAGGGTCGATCTGACTGAACCAGAGAAGGCCTTTGACTGGATAAGCATCAGGAAAATCTTAGGGTCGATTTAACTGAACCGGTCTAGGTCTTGAAATGTCTTCAACTGGATAAGCATCAGGGAGATCTTAGGGTCGATCTGACTGAACCAGAGAAGGCCTTTGACTGGATAAGCATCAGGAAAATCTTAGGGTCGATTTAACTGAACCAGGCTAGGTCTTGAAATGTGATTGAGAATTTAAACTGCATCTTTCCTGAAAGGTAAAAGTCAGTCTTATGCAATGCATGATATGGATCAAGCAATGATGTCCTCAACATAAATGAGATTCATATGATATGATGCGTCTATGCATGCTATAATGATGTACGTGATGTCTTATGTATGCTTTTGTCTAGAGAAGTAAATCTTTGACGAGTGCCGGGAAGTCGTATCCTGGGCTGATGTTGAGGAATAGCTTTTGCCTCCGCTGGGGATGATAACTGCAAGAATACCGGTGGGAGAAGATGACTCCGTTGCGGAATAAACTTGGCAAATGGAAGATTCTGTGGGGAGAAAAGGTGCTCTAGCGACCATGCTGGGAAGCCATACTCTGTGGGGATAGAGATGCTTTGCTGAATGTTAATAATAGTTTGCTGGGGATAGGAAGACTTTGTCGACGACGCTCTTTCCGTGGCTTTTGGCTGAGGATAACCCAGTTATATCCTGTTAAGGAAATAACTCTTTAAATCAAGCCGGACGACGCGTTCGTACTTTGCTAGGGGATAAGCTTACTGCTTGGGGAGATGGATTCCAACTTTTCTGGGGAAGATGGATTGGACTCTCCTGGGGAATTATTGAACTGTATTGGTTATGTTCTTCACGGAACTTACCCTGATACCTTGGAGGATAGAACAATCAGATTGTTTAGACCACTCTTTATTGCCCCTGTTTCTGATGCAGGAGAGGACGATACCTGTAGAGGTGCTTGATGATTGTTGATGGACAAACTTCCTTCTGGTAGGCAAGTGACGAGATGACAGGACATAATCGTACGCTTTAATCCATAACTTTTGCCTGGACCGCCCTTTCGGGTTTTCAGTCCACCGGGATACCCATTTTTGCCCAAGCCGCCTTTTCAGGTTTTCGACTTGCCGGGTGTACAGTTTTTTCATTTCATCCCTTATTTTTGCCCGAACCCTTTTGGTTCGCCGGGAAGCCCTAATTTTTACCTAGGTATGTCAACCTAGCGGGTCTTTGATTTTGCGTAGTATTTTTCCGACTATGTTCGTGCTCAGGATGTAGGGAGGTGCCCCTGTTGTTGTGTTGCCATGCTACCAGAAGATCTTGGTTTGATCGTCCAACGCTCCAGGTGATCCAGATGGAGATTTGCCCCAGGCTGGTTGGCCTTTTGAGAGATTCTCTGAATCTTGATTGGATTGCCCTTTATGATGGACCATGGTCATGTCATGCCCCTTGATTGGAAGTGCTTCTGTTCATTAGGCATTCATCGTGCGAATTTTCCTGTTGTTCAAACAAAAAGTCATATGCAAACAAAGTTATGTTAAAAATGCAAAGCTTATGTCTGTCTTGAAGATTTTGAAAATGCATTCTTTTTTTCATAAAACAAGTGATTGTTTGTAAAACGTGATGTCAACTCCGTATTTTACCGTGAGCCTTAAGGAGTCAGGATACCTTTCGTAACAGTATGCTTTCGAACTAACCCATGCTTCAGCTAGGACTTTTGAGGGTTATAACGTGGCTTGGTTCACGGTTTAAGAAACAAAGGATAAAGGCTCAAATTTTATTTGTACCCACCCGCTCTTCGTGATGTTCTCCAAACCTAAACTCAGTTGATCATACGTTAGACCTTGTTCGAGTCTTTGCTCTGATTTTCCGATGATGATTCGGATGTTGATAACTTATTTTGAATAGGCAGTCATTCCTTTTTTGTTGAGGGTTTGTAAGACCTCTTTCTTGTCTGATTTTTGTCATCCCTTTCTTTTTTTACCTGAACTGTTTCCTTTTTTGGAATCACAGTCAGCGGGATGCCCCAGTTTTGTAAGTCTCCTTCATGGGTTTTGACTTAATGGGCTTTTATTTTGAGAAGTAATGACTGCCTCTCTTTATTGATTATTCAGAACCATCACTGTCTTTCCTCGTTTTGTAAGGACTTCTTTTGATGCTGTTCATTATGCACTTGGATCAACTGAGAGACTACCCTGCCCCAGGTTATGATTAAGGGTTTTAAAATTTCGAAAAGAAAAACTCCTACTTCTTTGGCTCAGAGGGGTTGACGAGGGATTATCATCCTTATAACTCCAGTGTTTAGGGATTGAAACAATGCCTGTACCTCATCAGCGGGGTCTGTTCAAAAGCATACTGTAGATTATGGTATCGTTTTCGTCATCCTCCCTCAAGAGGCTTAGAATTATTAACCGAGCGTTGATCATCAGAAAAAATATGAAAACAGTTTGCATATAGTGAATGCGAATATATTGATTCAAAAATAGACATAAGCGATGCATTAATGGAATAACAATGTTTTAACATGAATAAATGTTTAAACAAAAGAAAATTGCAACTTGAACATTCGAATGAACAAAGATTTCTCAATCCTAGCCATGATTTGGCAAGGGAGCAGTGATTGTGTTCGGAGTCTCAGGTACTTCAAACTGAATCTCTCCAGCGTCGATCATGTCTTGAATCTTGTTTTTGAGAGGCCAACAGTTGTCTGTAGTATGCCCCGGGCTATCAGAATGGTATGCGCACCTATCGTTGGGATGATAGTTAGGAGCAGAAGTGTTTGGATTCCGAAGAGGAGCCTTTAAGGTGATCAGCCCTGCCTTCAACATTTGTTGCAGTGCTTGATCCAGCGACATGTTGATTTTGGTGTACTGCCTTTTAGGCTTGTCTGGTTTGCTCTGATCAGCCCGTTGTTCTGGGCGAGGTCGTTGTTGGACCTGTGAAGTAGTAGCAGCTTGGAGAGGCCCAAACCTTTGACTTCTTGGAAGTTGATTAATGGCTGGGTCCCTGACTTGGGCTGGTTGCTTCATGTGTTGATGAAGCTGACTGATCATGGCCCTCAGCTCTCCTTGCTCCTGAGCTAAACCTTGAATGAGTGCCCTTTGCCCTAGCATCTGGGTTTTCAATGTGTCTACCTCAGCTTGTAGACGTTTCAGCCTTTCATCCTCAGCACTGTTCCTGACAAAGGTCCCCATGAGAAGTGTCCTTAGTTCCTCCTGCCCCTCGGATAGATTCAGGAGGATTTCCCCGAACCGAGTCTCTTGAGCAAGAAGGTCCTGATTATCTCGTTGGGAAGTCATTGCTGAAATAAACAGCGCGAAAGGTAAGTGACCTGCAACAAGGATACCTGTTATGCAATGATGAATATGACATGCATGTAATGTTTTCAAGGACCTCGCGGGGTAAACAAGAAAATTTGTTAGCATTTGGATCCGGTAGCTTGATTGAAAGAAACTTCATATTTGTTGAGAGTCTTTCTTCCAAGGGTCAAAGGCTCACCATATCAAGTGGGTCATAGCCTCTGACACAAGTCATCAACCTTATTTTGCTTTCCAAACAACCTTGGCTAGGGGAACCTTCTTCAGGAGTCAAAGCTCACCATATCAAGTGGGTCATAGCCTCTGACAACCTTGGCTCGGGGAACTTTCTTCAAGTGTCAAAGCTCACCATATCAAGTGGGTCATAGCCTCTGACAACCTTGGCTAGAGGAAAATAAATCCTCTTTGCCCCTTGCTGGGATAGTTGATTCACCATGACCTGCATCACAAGCCCTTGAGATCCTTGAAATGAGTTAGGATGTATGCAATGATACGATGTTATGGTATGCATGGGGTAATGTGAGTAACCCTGTTATGAGTCCCAATTAAGGACTGCAAACCAAAACCTGCAAGAAACTAGTCTGCAAGAAACTCAGTACACTCTGTTATAAGCCCTAATTAAGGACTATAAACAAAACCTGCAAGAAACTCAATACACTCCGTTATGAGTCCCAATTAAGGACTATAAACAAAACCTGCAAGAAACTTAGTAAGCCCTGTTATGAGTCCCAATTAAGGACTAAAAACAAAACCTGCAGGAAATTCAGTAAACCCTGTTATGAGTCCTAGTTAAGGACTATAAACAAAACCTGCCAGCAAACTCAGTAAACCTGCCATGAGTCCTAATTAAGGACTATGGACAAAACCTGCAAAAACTTAGCAAACCCTGCTATGAGTCCCCATTAAGGACTATAAGCCAACCCTGCAAGTAATTCCTGTGTTAGATAACAAGCATGCAAATAGTCAAGTACGAAGGCACACAAGTCACACAAGAGACGCCCTTAGAGTTTAAGGCCAGCATGGGGTCTGGGTAGTACCCTCTTGAAGTTGGTGGGCTCAACCTGTCCTATTAGAAGTAACCGGGTTCTAAGGGTCCCAATATCACGGGATTGCTTTCATTGTTCATCGTTTCGATTTAGCCACTGAACTGGCGACCGAAATATTCTAGGAAAGCAACCCTCAATTGAGTGTAGTATCGAGTATCAACCAACCTCGGACTGCACCAAAGTCAGTTATCTCACTACCCTAAAGAGGCCAAGATAGTTCAATTAAGGTTCCTAAGGTCTGTTGATGCTTCACGACACCACGCGGAGGCCCCGTACTCTCCTTGACTGAACTCAAGGGTTACCGGTACACACCAAAGTGCCACATCAACGTAGCAGACTGTTTCAACCATGTCGGTATACCCCGCACAGTTCCCTCACAGCCTTGTTGCTACTTTCTAAGAAGGTATCCCCCAGATCCGGGTTAGGATCTATAGAACTCCCAAGACAGTCCCACAATAATAAAGCAAGCAAGTCAATACAATTGAAAACATAGTTATGAACTATCCCTAAGGTACACCTCACTTTATAAAGAGTCCCCAGCAGAGTCGCCAGTTCTGTGATCGGTGGATCTGGAACTGACTGTTTAATGCTGGTTCGCGAAATGTCACAGAAGCAAGAGTCGCCACCGTCTTTTATTTTCTCCAAATGGAAAGGACAAAAGCACAGAAAAATTCCTTAAAGAGATTGCTCTCGGTTCGGGAGGTAGGTTATAGAAAGGGAAGGTGTTAGCACCCTTTCTATCCATGGTTATCCATGGGCTCTTAGATACTTGCTCATTGTGTTTTCAAAAATGGTTTGTTTGCTTTTCAACTGTGGGTTTTTAAAAAGTTTCTTTGAAAATTCCAGTTCGACTCTTGTATCGGTCCTCAAGAGTGTTTGAAAAAATGCTTTCGAAAGCTTTTTTGAAAATGTGTTGGTGTGAAAAGTATTCTTTTGATTTATTTGAAAGTTAGTGCAAGTATCTTAGAGTTGTCTACCTACCCTAAGGAATTCGTCTGTGTAAATGTCCTTTAAAGTAGTGCCATCCCACCATTGAGAGGTAGGTAGCACCACCGTTGGAGGTGTTCGGGTCAATTCGAGGTTCGGGACATGGTGATCACCAGAGCAATGGGAAGACACCTTAGAAGCTACCCTCATGCCAGGTTCCCGGATCATGAGGACTTACTAAGACATCCTCTACTCGACGATCACCTTTCAAAGGGCAAGGCAACAGTGAGGCGTACCCTAGGGATGGTGTGTGATTTGTGTGTCATGTTCATTTATTTTTGTCTTGTCATGTTATGGGTGATCTACGCTTTTGTTTTTATTTAGACATTCATTCTTTCATGCTTTTGATTAACAATTAAAATATTTGCGGAAAAGGTAAATTCTAAGCTATTACAAAAGGCGCGGGTCCACATCGCCAAAATTAACCAGGACCCGATTTGACAGAAAAATAAAGAAATTAAAAGAATTAAAAGTGCGAGAGGTATTTACAAGGCTTCGGGAGAGGTACATAATTATTTAAGCAAAATAAAATAAATATGCGAAATTAAATCGAAACGAAGGCGTTGGACCCTTTTTAATTAAATTAAATTAAACGATGAAATTAATTAATTAAAAAAAAGAAAAGAAAATTGTTTTTTTTTTTTGGTATTTTATGATTTTATGAAGAAGAATTAATTAAAATTAAATGCCAACCCTAATTCTATTCGTTTTTTATTTATTAAGAAAACATTGAATTTTAACCTAAATTAACCCTAATTTTTTTATGTACAAATTTAATTATAAAAATAAATATTTAATTATTTATGAAAGAAAAATAAAAAGGAATAAAAAGGTTAATTAAACCCTAGTTCTACATTTTTTAGATTTTTATTAAAAAGAATCAAAATTAAAACCTAAATTTAAAACTAATTAATTATTTGTTTACAAAATACTATTAAATAAAATATTTCATTATTATTTTTTCCTTTTTCTGATTTTTTTTATGTGTTTTTTTATATATTATGAAAAATACTAAATTAATTAAAAACAATAATTAAAAAGAAAGCATGAATAAAAAAGAAAGAATGTGAAAATAAAATGGCAAACCTAGGGGGTCTGCCCCTGATTTTGGAGGTGAAGCCCAGCACTTTAGGGCCCAATTCCTTAAGTCTCGTTGACTTTGGCGCTAGGGTGCATCAGCGTTGACTGGAATGTATCCTGTTCTTCACATCCGTGCCTCTGAATTCATGAAACTGCACGCGTGGTATGCTTGATGGTGGAGCATATGGTGTGCCCCTTTGGCTGAAACTGTATATAATTATGAATTGAAAAATAAAGTGAAAGGGGGTGAGGACCTGGGGCTCGAACCCAGGTCCTGAACATTACCAATCACTATGCTTGCCAATCCTTCCAGATGCGCATGTTGTACATGGATTGTAAACGGCGCCAATTGAAGAAAGATAAGGAAGTTGGATTCTCCAACGTATTCCTCCCTCCACTCATATGCTGACACGTGGAAATATTTATTTGTAAAAATAAAATAATAAAGAAACAAATACATAAAAAAAATAAAAGACTCAAATTGCATATCTCTATTTCCTTTCCTCCACCGTAACCTCTTGTCCTCTCTCCCAATACTCTCATCTTCTTCTCTTTATCTTCTAATCTTCAAACGTCCAAAACCCAAACCTGTGATAACAACACATTCAAAATCAGTTAAAAGAAGAGAAGGAATACGTAGAATGGCGGCGATGTTGGAGTGATGAGCGGTTTCGCGATGAATGGGTGAACAGCGCAGTGATTGGCAGCAGTGACAACCGGGTTTGCAACGATGTGTCTGGGGTGCACCACAATGGGTCGACGGCGGCGGTCTGGAAGCCGTTGGTGATGATGATGATGGGATGAGATCGAAGAGACTTGCGACGAGTTTGTGAGTGGACGGCTTCAATTTAGGAGTGGTGGTCCGCAGCCGGGAACGCAAGGAAGCGGCAGAGGGTACTGTTGGTTGCTCGATGGAGGAGGTTTGCGGATCTGGGCAGCGGTCTTGTGTGTGGATATGTTGTGGTGTGCTGTGAGGTCAGAACGAAGGGCCGACGATAGTGTGATATGGTTACCTTGGTCATTGCCTATGATCTCAACATGTCCATTCTTATAAACACCAACACACGAATATGTTGTTCCAAGATCTATCCCAATCACCGTCCCCAACTTGGTCGTCGCTTCCTCTTTCGCATACGAAATCGTAAATACACATCCGAATGAAATAATGGCGAGAACGACTAGAGAGGCTCATGCCATGCTCTCTCTATCCTTTTTGTGTTCTTCTTTTCCGAATCGAATCGGTGATTACAACTGAAATGGTGGTGAAGTTGCAAGTGCAATGGTGAAGATGGTGAATCAGTTTTTCGGTTTATTGCTTTTATTGGAGAACATACTGTACATGTGAAGGAAGAATGAAAAAGTGGTTTTACTCAAGAATAGAAATAAGGATTTGATTTAGAAGATCTGTAGAGTGAGAGTGCCCTTTTTTTTTGTGTAAATGGGGTTGGTGTTTTTGTACGTGACAGCAAGGTGTGGCCATTGTGATGTATATATTGCTTTTTTTTTTCTATTAGGTTTTTCATTATGTCTCTATGTATGAATGGATTAGGTTAAAGATTTGAGTCCAAAAGCCTTGTAACCATGAATCCAATATTTGATTTTAATGGCAAAATATTTTCTAATCTTTTCATGCAAACTTAGTTCAAATCATGACCAATTATCTTCAATTCTTTCCTAATCTAACTTGCACAAAATCTTGGAGATATTATATGCATAAAAAGATTGAAAAACTTAGGTTAAGTATTTTTTCATGTATTTAATTGATTTAAATGAATTATTATTAATAAAAATTCAAATAAATAAATAAAAAATGAAGAAAAACTTCCCTTTGGGCCAAGTGGTCGTGCACATGCCTTGGATGATGAATTATGGAAGAAAAATGGGCCCATTAGCAATTTTAGGTCATTTGAAGTAATGTTGACTTTTCAAAATATCCAAATATTTCCCAACTTCCACAAGGCATAACTTGCTCAATTTTTAAGCTTTTCTCATGTTCTTGGACATTTTGGAAAGGTCTTTGAGTCCTCTAACCAATGTCTTTGGTCCCATGTCATTTTGATTTACCAATCTCAAGTTATGGCCTTTGACTTAAAGTCCCTTTTTGTTGACTTTTGAAAATGACCTATAATGTTGAAATTGATAACTTTTTGTGAGAGCATTTCTTGGACTTGAAGTATGAAGATGAGTTGTAGGAAATGTCTTTCTCTTCAAAATGAGCTTTGGATGGAATTTTTCTGATAATCCATGTGAAAGTTATGCCCTGGTCAATTTCAGTTGACTTTTTCAGCTGTCCAAATAAGGAAACTTTTGCATCTTGATGATTTTCTGAGCCAAATTTTGAGAATCATGATCAAGCATTGATCAAATGATGTTTGTGGCTTCAAAATGATATGTTGACCAAAAATTTGAACTTTTGACTGTCAAATGACCATTTTGCCCCTACAGTTGACTGTAGTGCAATTAGGGTTTTGACTGTGCAATTTTGTGCTGAATGCCTTGAAACTTGATATGAGGAAACTTGACCATATTTGTAGGCATGTGGGACTTGATTGGGCCTTTGAAAACTTCATTTTCTTGATCAGAACACAAACCCTAGTTTTGACTGTATATGAGACTTTTGCACTGTGCAACCCTTGGGGAATTTTGAAGCTTTGCTTGGCAATTTCTTGGAAAATATGGGAGGGCAAATTTTGGGGTACAACATCACCCTTTTTGACAGTTTCCTTTTAATTCTGGTGCTGGAAAATCCCAATGTACTTGTGCAAGCTTGAATTTTGAGAATAATTGTGAGAGATGCCTTGAGAATTGAAAGGGTAAATTTTTGGGTACAACAGCTGCCCCTGTTCAATCTTCTTACACCTGAAGAGTTAGATTGGCAAATCTGTCGTTCGTGACTTGAAGGTGGAAGATGATTGAATACTAGAGTGCCCATAAATTTGCACTCGAAGATGTTGTGGTTGATTGTGTAGGGAATGGGCTTAAAGATTCCATTAGAGAAATGATGGATAGTTATTGCAGATGGGCTTATAGATGCCATCCAAAGGTGACTGTTGACAAAAATTAGACTAAGTCTAAATTCCGACTTCAACTGGGGAAGAATCAGAATAAATCTTTGAAGCGATTTATCTGAACCAGAGGAAATATCTACTAGAAAGAATCAGGATAAACCATTGAGAGATTTAAACTAAACTAGCAGAGGTCTTTGATTGCCTGTCATTAACTGGAAGAAATAAATCTAATCAGAGGAGGTCTTTGCTCGCCTGTCATTAACTGGAAGAAATAAATCTAACCAGAGGAGGTCTTTGGTCGCCTGTCATTAACTGGAAGAAATAAATCTAAACAGGGGAGGTCTTTGGTCGCCTGTCACTAACTGGAAGAAATAAATCTAACCAGAGGAGGTTTTTATTTGTGATGGGCCAGTGTAGGGTTGTTCTTTAGGAGACATATGAGAGGGAGGCATGGGTAGGGCTGCATCACGATGAATCTATATGAAACTGCATCTGGGAATGGGAAGGAACCTGTGTAGGGTTGCTTCGTGATAAGTCTGTGTAAAACTTCATCTTGGAAAGAGAAGGAACCTGGGTAGGGTTACTTCATGATGAGTCCGTGTAAAACTTCATCTTGGAAATGAGAAGAAACCTGGGTAGGGATACTTCATGATGAGTCAGTGTAAAACTTCATCTTGGAAAGAGAAGGAACCTGTGTAGGGTTGCTTCATGATGAGTCCGTGTAAAACTTCATCTTGGAAAGAGAAGGAACCTGGGTAGGGTTACTTCATGATGAGTCCCTGTAAAACTTCATCTTGGAAATGAGAAGAAACCTGGGTAGGGCTACTTAATGATGAGTCTGTGTAAAACTTCATCTTGGAAAGAGAAGGAACCTGTGTAGGGTTGCTTCATGATGAGTCCGTGTAAAACTTCATCTTGGAAAGAGAAGGAACCTGGGTAGGGTTGCTTCATGATGAGTCCATGTAAAACTTCATCTTGGAAAGAGAAGGAACCTGTGTAGGGTTACTTTATGATGAGTTCGTGTAAAACTACATCTGGGAAATGAGAAGGAACTTGGGTATGGCTACTTTATGATAAGTCAGTGTAAAACTTCATCTTAGAAAGAGAAGGAACCTGGGTAGGGTTGCTTCATGATGAGTCCGTGTAAAACTTCATCTTGGAAAGAGAAGGAACCTGGGTAGGGTTGCTTCATGATGAGTCCGTGTAAAACTTCATCTTGGAAAGAGAAGGAACCTGTGTAGGGTTACTTTATGATGAGTCCATGTAAAACTTCATCTGGGAAATGAGAAGGAACCTGGGTATGGCTACTTTATGATGAGTCAGTGTAAAACTTCATCTTAGAAAGAGAAGGAACCTGGGTAGGGTTGCTTCATGATGAGTCAGTGTAAAACTTCATCTTGGAAATGAGAAGAAACCTGGGTAGGTCTACTTCATGATGAGTCTGTGTAAAACTTCATTTTGAGAAGAGAAGGAACCTGGGTAGGGTTGCTTCATGACGAGTCCATGTAAAAATTCATCTTGGAAATGAGAAGAAACCTGGGTAGGGCTACTTCATGACGAGTCCATGTAAAACTTCATCTTGGAAAGAGAAGGAACCTCGGTAGGGTTGCTTCATGATGAGTCTGTGTAAAACTTCATCTTGGAAAGAGAAGGAACCTGTGTAGGGTTACTTCAGTTGGTCGTATAGATAATTGTGTTGACTTGTTACAGGTATTAATCTCTGACCTGAGAAAGAAAGATAGTTTTCCTGGCTTGTTACAGGTATTAATCTTTAATCTCTTCATGTAGATAGTTTTCCTGGCTTGTTACAGGTATTAATCTACAATTACTCGTCCACAGATAGTTTTCCTGGCTTGTTACAGGTATTAATTTGGAACTTGAAAATTGTTGGTCGTTGAGATAGTTGTCCTGTCTGGTTTCAGGTATTAATCTCCGACCTTTTGAAAACTATTGACGATAGCCATCTGTTGATTGACCTTTTCCTGAATAAGGTAAAATGTTAGCTGCATGTAATGTCATGATGTATGAAATGCATGGTGTCATGATGTTCTCAAAATAAATGAGATTGTATCGTATGAACTTATCATGTATGTAAATAGGATGTATGAAATGTGAAATGTTATTGAAGTGTACCTTTGTCAGGGAAAGTAAATCCTTGACAAATGCTGGGGAGTCATTAAATCCCGGACTGCTATTGAAGAGTAGGCGTATCTTCAAACTTTGCTTAGAATGTTTTCACCGGGGATTGCTGTTTTGTTGTTTTTAGGAGAACTCCACTGGGGAGTATTGAAAGCTCTGTGGAGAGTGTTGATTCTTGCTTGGGGAAAAGAGTTCAGGAGTCTCAGTTGTCTGTTTCTCTACTGGGGATTCAAAGTTGAACTGATGTCTGGCCGGGTCCAGGCCTCACAGTAACTTGCTGGGGATTGTAGAGTAGTCTACTGGGAAAGAGAAGTTATGGTCCTTTGATTTGTAGTAGTCGGAGAGGCAAACTCGAGCTGGGGAATCCTGCTGTTTATTGGGGAAATAAACCATGTTGCCAATCTGTTGGAGAGGTGGCGACTTCACTGGGGAAAATCCGTGAGGATTCTTGAGGTCGTCTCAGCTGGGGAAAAAGTTTTTAGAGATTAAACTCTGGCTGGGAGTCATCCATTAAGAAGGACTTTGGGGAGTTTTATCATTGCCCCTAGTAGCAAGTGTTTGTGGCACTGCCAAGAAATGTTTGACTGTATGGCAACCCTTTGTCGGGATTTGTGTTTAATGCCCCAAGTGATGGAGATGGAGACCTGCCCCTGGTTATTCTGCACTTCTTGAGATATTTCTTGGAATCTTGACTGGACTTCCCCAGGTGTGTTGGATAGTGACATGTCATGCCCCCTTGTTGATAGGAGATTTGTCATTGGAAGTGCCATCCCACTTGAAGTGATTTTGTTCATTGAGAGGGTCTTCGTTCATCGGATATTCATTGTGTGAATTTCTCCGCTGTCAAACAAATAGCCAAATGCAAACAACAATATTCAAATAATGCAAAGCTTATGCTTGTCTTGAAATTTTGAAAATGCGTTTTAGCAAGTAAAGAAATTTCGTAAGAAAATTCAAACTCAGGATATAGAGTAAAGCCTTACAGGAGTCAGGATACCTTTTGTAACAGTATGCTTTCAAACTAACCCATGCTTCAATTAGGACTTTTGAAGGGTTGTAACGTGGCTTGGTTAACGATTTAAGAAACAAAGATAAGGCTCAAAGTGTATTTGTACCCACCCGTTCTTCGTGATGTTCTTCAGTCCTAAACTCAGTTAATTGTGCATTTGAACTCCAATTGAGTCTGGCATGACGTCTTGGTGATGGTTCAGACAAGTTAAGTTTATCAGAAGGCAGTCATTTCTTGCAATATTTTTCATTTTGTTGAGGATTTGTAGTGACCTCTTTCTTTTGATTTGTTATCCCTAATTTTTTCCTGACTGTTCTTGTTTTGAGATTACGGTCAGCGGGATGCCTCCGTTTTTCTTAAGTCTCCTTTGTAGGTTTTGACTTAGTGGGCTTTTATTTTTGAGAGATAATGACTGCCTATTTGGTAGGGAACCATCACTGTCCTTTGATTCCAGAGGAATGTTTTTGATATCACTCGTTGTATACAAAGTGAAAGTTTGCGACTGAATGCGCATTTGAATGAACTAAGAGACTACCCTGCCCCAGGTTTTGATTGAAGGTTTCATTTTGTGTGAAAAAGAAAATTCCTACTTCTTTGGCTCGAAGGAGTTGACTAGGGATTATCTTCCTTATAACTCCAATGTTTAGGATTTGAAAGAACGCCTGTATATCGTCAGCAAGGTCTGTACAAAAGCATATTGTATGAGATTATGGCATTGTTTTCGTCATCCTCCCTCTAAAGGCTTGTAACTTTTAGCAAGATTTGAATGTCATAAAGAGAGTAAAAAGCATAGTTTAAAAGTAATGAAAACGAATGGAACAATTCAAGATAAACACATGCAATGCATTAATGAAACAGAGTTTGACATTAATAGATGATTGTTTAAATAACAAAAGAAATTACAATTGAAAATTCAAAATGAACAAGACGCTCTCAAAGATTTGGAATAGGAGCAGTGATCACGCTTGGAGTCTCTGGAGGGTCAAACTCGATCTCCTTGGCGTCAATAAATTCTGAATCTTGTACTTCAACATCCAATAATCGTTAGTATTATGCCCGGGACTGCCGGAATGATAAGCACATATTGCATTAGGATTGTAGTTAGGAGAAGAAGTTTGGGGTTTGGATGAGGTCCTATCAACGTAATCAGGTTCATCCACAACAAGTGTTGTAGCGCTTGAGACAACGACATCTTGATGTTGGTAAACTGTCTTTTGGGCTCGTCTGGCCTTCGTTGATTTCCCCTTTGCTGTTGCCGGTGCGACGCAAAACCAGAGATCAGGACTGCCCCCACATGTTGGTCATGACGACTCTTTTGACCATACACAGCATTGGACTCTTTCTTCCCATTGTATGGATTTTTCTGTGCATCGAAGGGTGTAGCTCCTTGGATCTTTGCGCTTTTGATGCCAGCTTCGACCCTTTCACCGATCGGTATTATGTCGGTGAACCCGGCTGAGGAGCTTACGATTAGGTGATTGAAGAAAGGTCCTATCAAAGTTCCCATGAAGATGTCAATCAACTCTCTGTCAGTTAAAGGGGGCTGCACCCTACCATCTAGATCTCTCCACTTTTGGGCGTATCCTTTGAAGCTCTCGTTGGAACCCATGGTCATGTTTTGCAATTGCACACGAGTTGGTGCAAGATCAGTGTTGTATTGGTACTGCTTGTAGAAAGCAGCAGCTAGATCCTCCCAGGTGTGGATGCGAGAACTCTCCAATTTATAGAACCATTCAAGTTGAGTCCCTACTAGGCTCTCTTGGAAGAAATGGATCCGAAGCTTCAGATCAGTTGTGTATGGTTGAATCTTGTTGACATAAGACTTTAAGTGCATCTTAGGGCAAGAGACTCAATCGTACATGGAAAATGTAGGGATTTTGAACTTTGGTGGGATGAGCACTCCGGAAACTAAACCCATGTCTCCTAAGTCCAAGCCATGCACAACTTGGATCTCCATAACTTTTAGTATGTCTTCAAGCTGTTTGTATTTTTCACCCACTGGTGGATACCGCTCCTCAGACGAGTCATCATCATCAGTAGCTATGTTAGCTCTAATGCTTCTAGCTTCCTCTTCTTGATTGTCTTTAGAAGAAGCATCTTATTTTTGAACTAGCTAGGCATGCCCCTTGGACTTTCTCCTCACGTTGAGGATGACAAACTTTTTCTTCTTCTTGCTCTCTTTGGTGAAGAGTGTTTTTAGATCTTCCTTCCCCTTGGCCAAGTTCATGAGCACTTGTTGGAACTGAGCGTTTTGATCTTTGAGATCTTTAATCATTTGCTCTAGAGCCATCTCTACTTAAATAAACAGTAAGCAGATGAGAAAACATGTACGGGAAAACCTGTTATGGTGATATGTATGATATGTAGATGAATGTTTTCAAGGATCTCGCGGGTTAAACACAAGAAAATGTTAGAAGTTGAACTTTGATCAACAACTTTGATTGGAGAACTTCGTATTGATGGATTTCCTTCCACGAGAATTAAGCTCACCATGTCAAGTGGGTCATAGCCCTTGACCCAAGTTGTTGTACTTGATCTTTGACGGTGTTTGGTTAGAGGAAAATAAATACTCTTGCCCCTTGATAGACGTCTGATTCAACGTAACCCTGCATAATAGACCCTTGAGATCCTTGAAATGGTTATTGAAAATGCTATGGTATGATGTTATGATGTTATGTACAAATATGCAAAGTAAGCAAGTTGTTATGTACAAATAGTCATATGCACATAAAGCACACAAGTCCTTAGGTTTAGGCTTGCATGGGGTTTATAGGTAAGTACCCTCTTAAAGTTTAGTTGGCTCAAACCTTTCCTAGAAATAGTAAACGGGTTCTAAGGGATCTCAATATCATTGATTTGTCTTCTCGGGCATTGTTTCAGCGCAAGCCTCTTTCACGGTGACCGAAATATCCCAAAAATCAAACCTCAATGAGTGTAGTGTCGAGTATCTACCAACTTCGAACTGCACCAAAGCCGATCATCTAACTACGTCCTAGTGGCCAAGTTGGTCAAGTAAAGGTTCTAAAAGTCAGTTAGTGCTTCATAACATCACTCAGCGGCCCCGTATTCTCCTTGACTACTCAAGGGCTACCGGTACCCGCAAATATGTCACACTAACATAGCTATTTCTTAGACCATGTCGGTATACCCCACACAGTTTCCACAGTGTATTTCTACTTACCTATAAGGTATCCCAAATTCGGGTAGAGGATTTAAGCCCAAACAAAGAACCAAAATGTAAAGCATACAATTCAAACAATGAAAGCAAGTAAAGGTGATCTAGCCCTAAGGTAACCCCACTTTTAAGTTTTTCCCCAGCAGAGTTGCCAGTTCTGTGATTCAGTGGGAGAACTAACATGGGTGTTTTGTGTTTTATCACAAATGTTGCGGTTAGCCAGAGTCACCACTGACTTTTCTTTTATCCAAAAGGAAAGGCTGAAAAGAACAAGAAAGATCTTTGAGATTATTTCTGAGTTCGGGGGGTAGATTATGAAAAGGGGAGGTATTAGTACCCTTTCCATCCGTAGTTATCTACAAGCTGTTAGTTGCTTGCTAGATCACTTGCTTTATTTGAAAATATGTTTTGTGGGGTTTTTGAAAGTATTTTGAAAAGGCGCCATCGTTTAGGCAAACTTTGTGATAGTTCTTGTTCGTAAGAACGTATATAAAGTGTTGAGATTTTTAAAATATTTCATGTTTGGAAAGGGTTTTAAAAGTGTTTTGAAAGTGTGGTGTTTGTTTTCTGAAAATAAGCAAGAGTGTTTGATTTGAAAATGAGCAAGCAACTAGGAACAATCTACCTACTTAAAAGTCTTAGTTCGTTTCTTCCTTTCCTTTGATATTGCTATCTTACCATTGATTTGGTAAGAAGCCTTATCTTTGGATGTAAAGGGACGGGCGTGGGTCATCGTATAGTCATGATAGTAATGTTGTGAGATGTCTTAGCATTTCTCTTTGAGGGACTAAGATCATTTGTAAGGTAACATTCGTAGCATCATCGAGGGACTATGATCTTGTATTTGTGATTGATTTTGCTAAGATATCCCACATGCATAACATGACCATTTTTATAAGGCAACAAATGGAATTACCCTAAGGGTGCATGTGTGCAAGTATGTTTGATTGCATGCATTTTGTCTTTGATTTTTGGGTTGTCTACTTGTTGGTTTTATCTTGCCACACACACCTAATTACTAACATTTATATAGAAGTAATAAAAAGTGCAAAAAATAAATCCTACACTATTACAACCATATTTAAGTGCATAGAAATATAAAGGCAAAAATAAGATAAAATAAGAAAAAAGATCTCCTTCGATTGGGGGGGGGGGGGAGTGCCCTTCGAATCTACTTCTGTTGGCCTCCTTCGACTGGGGGGCTAACATGAAGCAAGTCATGGCCTTCGATTGGCCATGGCAGCAACAAGGCTTAGCTTCTGGTTCTGCCTAGTTTCCTGGTTACCTTATTCGATTGGGCCTGGAATCAGTGAGTCATGTCCTTCGATTCTGGCTTTCTGGGGCTTGGAAGTCAGCATGAGCATACGTTCTGGCTGGGCCTGGAAGTTAGAATTGAATCCCAAGGCTTCGTTTTATATTCCTTTCCCCCTGTCTCTTTCGTTTGGTACATAAAATGGCAACATGGCCTAAGGCCATTTTAACCTTTGTCTTGTGGCCAAACTAAATATTAAAGTATATTTAATGAACTCAAGCAACAAGGAACAAAAAGATTAGCCAGAAAAATATATTCAAAGGGTGTAAACGAAAAGGAGGAAAAATATTATAAACATGCTATGATTGAAACAAAGGATGTAAGGGTAAGAGTAACTTACCTTGCTTTAGCCTTGAATGGGTGTGGGACCTTGAGTGGAGGCCCTGGGTGCTGGATTCGAAAGAGGGGGCCTGAAACGAAGCCTTGGATGCTAAATTCGAAGGAGGAAAGAAAGTAAGTGTGATGCTTCCTTCCACTGGATTCGAAAGAGACTAAAGGGTGGTTATTCTTCAGAATCGAAGGGGGTGACAATAGGATTCTGGGTTTTTGATTTCACAAGTGTTGAAGGTACTTGAGATATTTGTGGTGTGTGATAATTTTTAAGATACGTTCCCCTCCTCTTCTTCCTCTCTTTTTCTGATGTGCAAATGAACTCTCTATTTATAGAGAAAATATTTTGAATGAGAAGCTTTGTAAAAGAATAAAATATAGTTTCTTTGAAAGGCCAACATCCACTCGTGTCAACTTTTTATAATCCCAAGATAAAAGTACCAAAATCAATGGTTTAGATGAGTGGATCCTAGTTTATAGGGGGAAAACATGCAGAAGAGACAGACGCAAGGCTCAAAAACTTTCTAAAAAAGCAGTGATGTCATCAAGAGCAAGTTCTCTTGAAGAATAATTTAATATGGAGTGAGGCACAAGTTGGAGGCCTATGTAGCCTGACCTATGGACAACTTGACCCTTTGAATCGAATCCTTCATCTTTCCATAACCTTCGACCAGACTTAACAAAGCAACATTCGTTTCCACCAGTTGTGTGTCCTTCGAATGAACCAATTATGTGTTCTTCGAATGTCCCTCTTCAGCTGAATATGCCATTTTGAGTCCTCTTGCTTTTGATCACTTAGGTCCAAACCTTCGACCAGACTCCAAAGTAAGCAAAAACAATTATTCCCCAACTATGGCAAGTCCTTCGAATGGGCCACCAAGTTGTGTGTCATAATGAAGCACTATGGCGTATTGAAGGGTTTGCAGATGGATTCGAAGGTGATATGAAGGCACATTCAAAGCAAACATGAAGATGAAATCGAAATTCACGGGAAGGTAGCCATTCATCCAATCTAAAACTTGTGAATCTAAGGCAAACAGGTGAGGGACCAATGGTGCAATCGAATGACACTTTTCAGAAGGTTATTGCCTTATGAATCGAAGGAAACTTTCAAAAGATTATTGACTTTATGAATCGAAGAAAACCAAAAGGAGGCCTTTACTTCCTGAATCGAAGGAAACTGTTTTAAAGGGAAACAAAACTCAATCGAAGCTTGTATGAAGATCATTTCCTTCTAAATTGAAGGAAGCTTTAAGGAAGTCCTCAGCAGATAATTTCCTTCTGAATCGAAGGAAGCTTCAATACCCAAATGAAATATGTAACCCAAGTGGCATGAATCCCTTGCTCAACTGAAGCTTGAATGCGGGCATGGCAAGATAGGAATGCCCAAACGAAGACTTACATTCAGGCATGCAGGAGGTGAATGCCCAAATGAAGGCTTGTATGCAGGCACTTGTGTATAAATGAAGGGTTTGCCTTGCAGGGGGCACATGTGGCTAGCAGGTCATGGCCTTCGATTGCAAGCATGCAGGCAACATACTTGTCCAATCGAAAGACTTACCTTCTAGGGGGCACTTGTGACAACAAATTTGGTACTCAAAGCAAGCAAGCATGCAGGCAGCATGCTTGGTGAATCGAAGGGCTTGCCCTGCATGGGGAACTTGTGGTAGCAAAATTTGGAATTCAAATTAAACATGAAGGCAGTGGAAGACACAAACAAAGCCTACAACAAGAAGTCATATGCCCAGACGAAAGAGGCACGCTAGCAGCAATTTTTGAGCAATCAAAGGAGGTGTAAAATCCAATCGAAGGGGGATGAATTGAAGGAGGCTTATTTTTCTCCAAATTTGTCAAAATGTTATTTTTATCTGTTTTCTCTCTTTTTGATAGTTTCCTTTTAATTATGGTGCTGGAAAATCCCAATGTACTTGTGTAAGCTTGAATTTTGAGAATCATTGTGAGAGATGTCTTGAGAATTGAAAGGGAAAAATTTGGGGTACAACACTCTGAGAGGGGTATGAGACATGTGTTGTACCCCAAATTTTCCCTCTCATTTATCAAGAATTTTCCCACTAGATCTCCTTTGGCTCAAGACTGCACTAAGGTTGATCAACTCAAGACACCTCCTTAAGCACTGATGACCAAAATTAGGGTTTGAGTTTTCACAAGGATATTTGAACTTCTAATGCCCCATATGACTTTCATGTATCATTATGGACCCTCGAGATTACTCATGTCAAGTTTCAAGCTTTGGATCACACTTTTGCCCAGTCAATTAAGTAGTTGACCTAAAAATCAGCTGTATTGGGGAAAAAGTCAACTATGACCAATTTACATTCAAACTTCATAATTTTTTATCCACATCAACATTTTAAACTCATATGTATCATTTTATCAAGTTTGGACCATAATTCCTCAAGAAATTTGATCAAATCTTCAAAAGGGCAAAATGGTCAAAATTAGGGTTTTGATTGGGAAAGGGCAATTTCTTATTTTTGACCTAGCAAATGATCAATTGGTTTAAGGAATGATCTTAAGAGTCCAATTGCATCATTTTGACCTAATGACATGGCTTAAAACATTGCTCAAGTCCAGTGGATTGACAGATGAATTTGCAGTCAACTGATCAAAAGTCAACAGTATACTGAAAAGTCAAACTTTGACTTTTTGGTCAAAATAAAATGTCAAGGATCACAATTCATTAAAACATGTAAAAATATGAAACTTATTCATCAAGAAATCAAAATTCAAGATTTCATTTTGAAAAGTTAAAATTTCCAAACTTAGAAATTTTTCTAAGTGTTGGAAATTTCTTAATTTTTCACAACTTTGAGCAAAATTTTCACCATGATGCAAGGTGATTCAAAAGAAACTTTCAACATGAAAGTTGTATATCTCCATGAAATCTACAACTTTGCTTTACACAACTCCTTCAAAAAGTGCTTGTATCTCAAGTTATAATTTTAAGAATACATGGTCATGAAACAAAACACTTAGTGAAATTTTGCCCTAATTTGGTCAGGATTTTGACCTAACTTCATGGCACTTTTTCATATAGTTCCAAGGGGAATTTTCAAAAGTGATTCAAATAGGGGTTGTGGATCATATTACAAGCTTTCAAAAATGTCACACAACTCCTTGAGATCATTTTTGAGTAGGGAGAATCGAAGAGATGAAGTTAGGATTTTCACACTTGAATTACAAGTAATTTTGTGATGAACAAGATTCAAAATTCAAACTTATGATGCATAACCTCTACTTTGCAGGCCTTAAACTTGTTAGGAACTCCATAATTAATTTTTTCCACAGCTGTTAGAGGTCTCAATTCAAGCATTCAATGCAAGGCCATGCTTTATATCCATTTTGGGAAGAAAGTGCACAATGCCATTTTGATAAAGTAACTTTTGCATAAAACTTGTTCTTGAGCCTTGCACTTGTTCTCTTCTGATCATACATGTCTTATAACTCAAGATAAACTTTTTTAGACACTTACAATCACTCAGCCCATGCTTGTACTTCCTCTTGAAACTTATTTTCCCACTTTTCTTCAAAATCAAGTAACCTAGCAATTAGCTTGTAACTTGTACTTCTGACTCTCCAAAGCACTCAAGACATTTTGCTTATACATACACAAGTTATTTGCCATAAATCCCATGCATGCTTAAGCCCTGAAAACACCAAGAACACAGAATCACCAAAAACACCTCAAAACTTGCCATTTCCGAGTTTTGAATCCAATCTCCAAATTTGCTCGTGTGTTTCTTGGCCTTTTACTTTCAAAATCTTCTAAACAACATACATAAACAATTCCAACACCTGCAAAACCATTGTAACACCTCCATCATCATCCACCATTTTCAAAAACAGCACCTTGCACCTTGACTTCTCCAGAACTCATCAGGCACTTTCAGCTCAAGCTAAGTATCACATTAGCTTCCTGGGAACTTGAGGAAGCTAATCCAATAATTGGAACTCACTAAAAGCTAATCAAACTCGAAACACGATACCCTCTTGCAAGGTAAGTTTTCTAACTTTTGAACTCTTCATACAGGCATCATTAATGGTTTATTTGTGAATGAAAAATATAGATAACATTGCCCTAAAGCTAACCATGTCCATAGTTTTCATTTATATTGCTTGAGCTTAGAGAATTTTAAGATTGAAGTTTCTGGAATTTTTAGGATTCAGATTAGGGCCATTAAAATTCATGCTTGTCTTTGATCTATGATTTTATTGCTTTGCATTTCCGAAATCGTAAGGAAAATTGCTACAAGTTTCCTGTTTACACTTTTCATTTTTGTTGAGAATTGAATAAGATAGAGGTTCTGGCTGGGCGTGAGGTTGAAGATGAAGTTGGCCTCAGGAACGTGTTTACCATATATATTTATGGTTTGATTTATATAAACAGATGTATAGCCACCCCAGTGGTAGAAGCGCGCGTCTGTGACTATAGGGAGCTGGGTTCGAGCCCCAGTGATATCCTTTTGGTTTTTTTTCTTCATATTTTTCATGTATTCTGACTTTTTTTTGGCAGCGCTGGGCCTAACAGCTTTGGGCCTGGATTTTTTGTTACTTTTGACCCCCTTGCTGGCTTTTCACACCCTGGCCCATTTTGTTTTTTTTTTCATTTTTATTTATTTGTTTTCTTAAATATTTTATCTAATACTAAAAAATCAGAAAAAATATAAAAACATTATTTTAATATAGTTTATTTATTTTTTACACAAAAAAATTATTTTATTTAATCATATTTTATTTATTGTGCTAATTAATTTGTAAGTTTAATTAAAAAAAACTAGGGTTTTAGGTATTTTCTTAAAATATATTATTTTAAAACCAAAAAAGACCAAAAATATTTTACAATACTATAAATTATTTTTAAGACAAAAATACCAAAAAATATTCTTATAAACTTAATTTCTTTTTTTTAATCAATTAATAGATTAGGGTTTTATTTAAATTCTTTTCCTAGTAAATTTAGTTTTTACTTTTTACTATTTTAATTAATTATTTTCTTTTAGTTAATTAGTTTAAAATCAAAACCCCTTTTCTCTAAAAAAATCCAAACAAAGATCTATTTCCTTTCCATTTACATTCTTGTATATTTATTCATCTTTGTACATTATTTATCCAAATTCAATATGGTTGTAATATATAATTAGGCTTTATTTTCTCGCAATCCCCGTTTATAATTTGTACACCCCCTCCCACAAGTATTGTAATAGCGTAGAAATTTTAAATTCCGCAATTTATCGCTTTATATAGAAATGCTAGTAATTAGGGTTTGTGTGGAAAGACTAAAACCAATCAATTAGAAAACCCTAATCAAAGACAAAACCAAGCATGAAAAACAATACACTTGCACACAAGCACCCCTAGGGTAAATCCACTTGGTTTCCTTACACAAATAGCCATATTACGCATGTGAGATATCTTTGCAAAAACAAGCAAAATGCAAGATCATATTCCCTCGATGACGCTATCTATGTTGCCTTTCAAATGAACTTAGTCCCTAAAAGATAATGCTAAGATACCTTGCAACATTGCTAATCATGGTTATACGATGACCCACGCCCGTCCCGTTTACATCCAAAGATAGGGTTACTTACCAAATCAATGGTAAGATGACAATGTCAAAGGAAAGAGGAAATGAACATGAAAGACTTTTGAAGAAAGTAGAATGTTCCTAGTTACTTTCTCCATTCCAAAACAAAACATCCTTTATATTTTCAAAACAAACACTTACACTTTCAAAAACATCTTACAAACTATAAAACATTTTCAAAAGATCAACATCTTTGTATACATTCTTACGAATGAGAATCATTACAAAGTTTGCCTAAACAATGGCCTCTTTACAAAATACTTTCAAAAATCATACAAAGCACAATTTCAAACAAAAGCAAGTGATCTAGCAAGAAATTAAGAGCCCCTGGAAAACCATGGATGAAAAGGGTGTTAATTCCTTCCCTTTTCATAATCTACCCCCCGAACTCAAGAAATAATATCAAAGTTCATTCATATGCTTTTTCACCTTTCCTTTTGGATAAAAGAAAAGTCGGCGACGACTCTTGCTAACCGCAACATTTGCGATCAAACACAAAACACCCAAGTCAGTTCTCCCACTGTATCACAGAACTGGCGACTCTGCTGGGGAAAATTCTAAAAGTGGGGTTACCTTAGGGTTAGATCACATTTATTTTCTTTCATTGTTTTACTTGTATGCTTTACATTTTGGTTCTTTGTTTGGGTTTGAATCCTCTACCTGAATTTGGGATACCTTATAGGTAAGTTGCAATACGTTGTGGAAACTGTGCAGGGTATACCGACATGGTCTAAGCAATAGCTATACTAGTGCAACATATTTGTGGATATCGGTAGCCCTTGAGTTAATCAAGGAGAATACGGGGCTGCTGAGTAATGTCATGAAGCACTAATGAACTTTTATAACCTTTACTTGACCAACTTGGCCATTAGGACGTAGTGAGATGACCGGCTTTGGTGCAGTCCGAAGTTGGTAGATACTCGATACTACACTCATTGAGGTTTAGTTTTTTGGGATATTTCGGTCGCTATTAAAGAGGGTTATGCTGAAACAATGACCAAGGAAACAAACCAGTGATATTGATCTCCTTAGAACCCGGTTACTATTACTAGGACAGGTTTGAGCCAACTAAACTTTAAGAGGGTACTTACCTATGAGAATCCATGCAAGCCTAAACCTAAGGACTTGTTTGCTTTGTTTGTGTATATTTAATTATACATAACATCATGAACATCATAACATCATACTCATTCACTAACCATTTCGAGGATCTTGGGATTTATCTTTGTTCTGTTTTGTAGGACATGGATTCTATTCGCAAGTCAATCTTGTAAGGATTCTTCCTCAACTTAAAGAGTTGGCATCAAGGATTCTTGAAAATTCTCCATTCACCGGAAGACACAGTCGCCTACTAAACTTGGTCACCTCCAACACTGATGAAGACATGATGAAGGTGCTCTTTCAGTTCTTTGATCCTTTACACCATTGCTTCACATTTCTCGATTATCAACTTGTGCCAACTTTGGAAGAATTCTTCCAACACTTGAGGATTCTCATTCTCAATCAACTACCTTTTAACGGTACGGAAAGAGATCCAAAGCCAGAAGAGATTTCTCAAGCTCTACACTTGCAATCATCAGATATCACAACTAATTGGGAAACAATGAGTGGTGTCAAAGGTTTCCTAGAAAAGTTCTTGTTTGAGAAAGCCCAAAACTATTGGAACTCTTTAGATTTGGAAGCTTTTGAGGAAATTATGGCTCTCCTCATCTATGGGATGGTTTTGTTTCCAAATCCTGACCAACTCATAGATGTGAACACCGTCAAAATCTTCATATCCCGTAACCCGGTGCCTACTTTTCAAGGGGACATCCTACATTCTTTTCACACTCGCACTATGAGGAAAAGAGGTATCCTTATGTGTTTCACTCCTCTCTTGGAAAGATGGTTTATTTCGCATCTTCCCCAATCTGTATTGAAGAACGAGCAAGGTTCAAGGTGGTCACATAGGTTGATGACGCTCAAACATTCAGACATTCATTATTGTTCCCGATCTATAGAGAATGTTACTATTATCGACCGTTGTGGAGAATTCCCTAATGTCCCTTTACTTATAATTATGGGAGGTATCACCTACAACCCCTACTTAGCCTTAAGACAGTTTGGTTATGCCTGAAGGGATGGTCCACATGAGATGCTCATTCAAGGTTTGGTATTTGACTACGAAAACGACGATCAAGGTGACCGCCAGAGGTTTATCCGAGCCTGGAGGATGTTGAACAAGGTAGATAGCAAGACATTGGGGCATAAGAATTCCATCCCTCTTGAGCCTTACCTCAAATGGGTACGAGCTCGTGCTCAGAGTCTTATGATGCCTATTCCCTCCATTTTCCCGATAATCATTGAGCCTGTAATGGAAGGAGATGTTCCATATACTATCCTGCATCCTGACATGCCCACCTCTCTTAAAGACTTACAAAGAGATTGGATACAACTCAATGGGGAGCGAGACACTTTCGAAGCCCAATTCAACGCTAGCGAGAAGAAGGTTTTGGAACTCACTAAGAAACTTCATAAGGAGCAGACTCTGAATGCCTACATCGCACCAAAGAGGATGCGTACAACCTTTTCATCTTAGAGTTTTTGTATTGTTTTACCCAAAGAGGCATTGATGTAATTAAGCTTTAATTTATTAATATAACGTGTGTTTCCTTTTGTCTAAAACAAATTTGAATCCTTAAAATCCTTGAAATCATTGCATATGCATCTACCATTCATCATAACATAAGCAGGTTTCTTGCAACAAGTCTCCTCATATTTCTACTGTTTATTTCAGTAAGATGGATCTCGAGCAAATGGTGAAGGACCTCCAAGCACAAAATGCTCAGTTTCAACAAATGTTCTTAACTTTAGCCAAAGGACTGGAAGAGTTAAAGACCTTGCTGGTTGAAGAGAAGAAAAAGAAAACAAAGAAAATAACTGGAGTTCTAAATATGGGAAGAAGATTCCAAGGACAAGCAAGAAGGACCCTAGTCTTTGCAACGTCATATGGTGAGAAAGACAATCAAGATGGGAAAGGCAAGGAAGCAGTTGTCCAGCCAGATTCAGAAGAGGAAGAGGAAGAAGAAGATTATTCTGAAGAACAATATCCTTCGTATAAGCATCTAGAAGAACGGTTAAGTGCAATGGAAATTCAAAAAGTGCCTGGATTGGAGTTTGAGGAATTGGGTTTAGTGTCTGGGATTGTCATTCCTCCAAAATTCAAGGCACCGATGTTCTCCAAGTACGACGAAGTTTCATGTCCCAAAATTCATCTTCGGTCCTATGTGAGGAAAATACAACCTCACACTGCTGAAAAGGATTTATGGGTACACTTCTTTCAAGACAGCCTGTCCGGAACTCAACTTGATTGGTTTTATCAGCTAGAAAGAGCCAATGTTCATAATTGGGAAGATTTGACCGCCACATTTTACAAACAATACTAATACAATGCAGACCTGGCTCCCACCCGTACTAAACTCCAGAGTATGGCCATGGTTTCAAGTGAAGGCTTCAAAGACTACGCGCAAAAATGGAGGGACTTAGTAGGAAGAGTCCAGCCTCCCCTATCAGAAAGAGAGCTAGTAGACATGTTTTTGGGCACCTTGTTCGGTCCTTTCTTTAATCACTTAATTGGGAGTTCCTCGGCAGGTTTTGCCAAATTGATATTGACCGGAGAAAGAGTGGAAGCTGGGATAAAGAATGTGAAGATTAAAAGAGATGCATCATGTGCTGTTGTAAGAAACCATTCATTGGGAAAAAAGAAGTTGTTGTTGTATATCCTCAGAGAAATCAAGATAGGGCTGAACGCCGTCCAATGGTAGGGATTGTCATGATTCATAAACCTGCGCTTGCTCAGCAAAGAAGCAACCAGCCAAGAACCGAAAGACCAGTCAGACAGTTCACCCGAATTAATATGAAACTATCTCAAGTATTTCCACATTTGTTAAGATCCAATCTAGTGACTTTGAAAGAAGCTCCAAAGAATCCTAAAACAACCTCTCCTCATTATCATCCTAATGCCCGTTGTGCATACCATTTTGAGAGTCCCGACCATGACACTAACAATTGTTGGGCTCTGCAAAACAAGGTACAAGACCTTCTTAAAGCCAAAGATATTGAATTCGATGCACCAGAAATTCCTAATGTTATCACTGCCCCC